>OX336389.2:4911010-5530493 GCA_946902985.2 Meconema thalassinum | reverse complement strand
ACGCTTAATGCCATGGGCAGTAGATATGTTACTATTAGGCTACGACTGCTAGCCAAGCAGTGCTATCACTGTTGTAACCCTTATAGTGCCAGGGGGCGATATATCAGCCTAGGGCGCTTAATGCCACGGGCGAAGGATATGTTACTATGAGGCTACTACTGCTATCCAAGCAGTGCTATCACTGTTGTAACCCTTCTAGCGCCAGGGGGCGATATATCAGTCTAGAGCGCTTAATGCCACGGGCAGTAGATATGTTACTATTAGGCTACTACTGCTAGCCAAGCAGTGCTATCACTGTTGTAACCCTTACAGCGCCAGAGGGCGATATATCAGTCTAGGGCGCTTAATGCCACGGGCAGTAGATATGTTACTATGAGGCTACTACTGCTAGCCAAGCTGTGCTATCACTATTGTAACCCTTATAGCTCCAGGGCGCGATATATCAGCCTAGGACGCTTAATGCCACGGGCAGTAGATATGTTACTATGAGGCTACTACTGCTAGCCAAGCAGTGCTATCACTGTTGTAGCACACATAGCGCCATGGGGCGATATATATGAGCCTAGGACGCTTAATGCCACGGGCAGTAGATATGTTACTATGAGGCTACTACTGCTAGCCAAGCAGTGCTATCACTGTTGTAACTCTCATAGCGCCACGGGGCGATATATATGAGGCTAGGACGCTTAATGCCACGGGCGATAGATACGTTACTATTAGGCTACTACTGCTAGCCAAGCAGTGCTATCACTGTTGTAACCCTCATTGCGCCATGGGGCGATATATCAGCCTAGGGCGCTTAATGCCACGGGGAGTAGATATGTTACTATTAGGCTACTACTACTAGCCAAGCAGTGCTATCACTGTTGTAACCCTTATAGCGCCAGGGGGGGATAAATCAGCCTAGGGCGCTTAATGCCACGGGCAGTAGATATGTAACTAATAGCCTACTACTGCTAGCCAAGCAGTTCTATCACTGTTGTAACCCTTATAGCGCCAGGGGGGGATATATCAGCCTAGGGCGCTTAATGCCACGGGCAGTAGATATGTTACTATTAGGCTACTACTGCTAGCCAAGCAGTTCTATCACTGTTGTAACCCTTATATCTCCAGGGGGCGATATATCAGCCTTGGGCGCTTAATGTCACAGGCAGTAGATATGTTACTATTAGGCTACTACTGCTAGCCAAGCAGTGCTATCACTGTTGTAACCCATATAGCGCCAGGGGGCGATAAGTCAGCCTTGGGCGCTTAATGCCACGGGCAGTAGATATGTTACTATTAGGCTACTACTGCTAGCCAAGCAGTTCTATCACTGTTGTAACCCTTATATCTCCAGGGGGCGATATATCAGCCTTGGGCGCTTAATGTCACAGGCAGTAGATATGTTACTATTAGGCTACTACTGCTAGCCAAGCAGTGCTATCACTGTTGTAACCCTTATAGCGCCAGGGGGGGATAAATCAGCCTAGGGCGCTTAATGTCACAGGCAGTAGATATGTTACTATTAGGCTACTACTGCTAGCCAAGCAGTGCTATCACTGTTGTAACCCTTATAGCGCCAGGGGGCGATATATCAGCCTAGGGCGCTTAATGTCACGGGCAGTAGATATGTTATTATTAGGCTACTAATGCTAGCCAAGCAGTGCTATCACTGTTGTAACCCTTATAGCACCAGGGGGCGATATATCAGCCTAGGGCGCTTAATGCCACGGGCAGTAGACAAGTTAATATTAGGCTACCACTGCTAGCCAAGCAGTGCTATCACTGATGTAACCCTTATAGTGCCAGGGGAGATATATCAGCCTAGGGCGCTTAATGCCACGGGCAGTAGATATGTTACTATACGGCTACTACTGCTAGCCAAGCAGTGCTATCACTGTTTTAACCGTTATAGCGCCAGAGGGCGATATATCAGCCTAGGGCGCTTAAAGTCACGGGCAGTAGATATGTTACTATTAGGCTACTACTGCTAGCCAAGCAGTGCTATCACTGTTGTAACGCTTATAGCGCCAGGGAGCGATATATATGAGCCTAGGGAGCTTAATGCCACGGGCGGTTGATATGTTACTATTAGGCTACTACTGCTAGCCCAGCAGTGCTATCACTGTTGTAACGCTTATAGCGCCAGGGGGTGATATATTAGCCTAGAGCGCTTAATGTCACGGGCAGTAGATATGTTACTATGAGGCTACTACTGCTAGCCAAGCAGTGCTATTACTGTTGTAACCCTTATAGCGCCAGGGGGCGATATATCAGCCTAGGGCGCTTAATGCCACGGGCAGTAGGTATGTTAATATGAGGCTACTACTGCTTGCAAAGCAGTGCTATCACTGTTGTAACATAGCGCCAGGGGGCATATATATCAGCCTAGGGCGCTTAATGCCACGGGCAGTAGATATATTACTATTAGGCTACTACTGCTAGCCAAGCAGTGCTAATACTGTTTTAACCCTTATAGCGCCAGGGGGCGATATATCAGCCTAGGGCGCTTAATGCCACGGGCAGTAGATATGTTACTATTAGGCTACTACTGCTAACCAAGCAGTGCTATCACTGTTGTAACCCTTATAGCACCAGGGTCGATATATCAGCCTTGCGCGCTTAATGCCACGGGCAGTAGATATGTTACTATTAGGCTACTACTGCTAGCCAAGCAGGGCTATCACTGTTGTAACCCTTATAGTGCCAGGGGGGATATATCAGCCTTGGGCGCTTAATGCCACGGGCGGTAGATATGTTACTATTAGGCTACTACTGCTAGCCAAGCAGTGCTATCACTGTTGTAAACCTTATAGAGCCGTGGGGCGATATATCAGCCTAGGGCGCTTAATGCCACGGGCGGTAGATATGTTATTATTAATCTACTACTGCTAGCCAAGCGTTGCTATCAATGTTGTAACCCTTATAGTGCCAGGGGGCGATATATCAGCCTAGGGCGCTTAATGCCACGGGCGGTAGATATGTTACTATTAGGCTACTACTGCTAGCAGGGCAGTGCTATCACTGTTTTAACCCTTAGAGTGCCAGCGGGCGATATATCAACCTAGGGCGCATAATGCCACGGCAAGTAGATAAGTTACTATTAGGCTACCACTGCTAGCCAAGCAGTGCTATCACTGATGTAACCCTTATAGTGCCAGGGGCGATATATCAGCCTAGGGCGCTTAATGCTACGGGCAGTAGATATGTTACTATTAGGCTACTGCTGCTAGCCAAGCAGTGCTATCACAGTTGTAACCCTTATAGGGCCAGGGGGAGATATATCAGCCTAGGGCGCTTAATGTCACAGGCAGAAGATATGTTACTATTAGGTTACTACTGCTAGCCAAGCAGTGCTATCACTGTTGTGACCCTTATAGCGCCAGGGGGCGATATATCAGCCTAGGGCGCTTAATGTCACGGGCAGTAGATATGTTATTATTAGGCTACTAATGCTAGCCAAGCAGTGCTATCACTGATGTAACCCTTATAGTGCCAGGGGAGATATATCAGCCTAGGGCGCTTAATGCTACGGGCAGTAGATATGTTACTATTAGGCTACTACTGCTAGCCAAGCGGTGCTATCACTGATGTAACCCTTATAGCGCCAGGGGCGATATATCAGCCTAGGGCGCTTAATGCCACGGGCAGTAGATATGTTACTATACGGCTACTACTGCTAGCCAAGCAGTGCTATCACTGTTTTAACCGTTATAGCGCCAGAGGGCGATATATCAGACCTTGGGCGCTTAATGCCACGGGCGGTATGTTTGTTACTATTAGGCTACTATTGCTAGCCAAGCAATGCTATCACTGATGTAACCCTTATAGCGCCAGGGGGCGATATATCAGCCTAGGGCGCTTAATGCCACGGGCAGTAGATATGTTACTATTAGGCTACTACTGCTAGCCAAGCAGTGCTATCACTGTTGTAACCCTCATAGCGCCATGGGGCGATATATCAGCCTTGGGCGCTTAATGCCACGGGCAGTAGATATGTTACTATTAGGCTACTACTGCTTGCCATGCGGTGCTATCACTGATGTAACCCTTATAGTACCAGGGGCGATGTATCAGCCTAGGGCGCTTAATGCAACGGGCAGTAGGTATGTTACTATTAAGCTACTACTGCTAGCCAAGCCGTGCTATCACTGATGTAACCCTTATAGTGCCAGGGGCGATATATCAGCCTAGGGCGCATAATGGTACGGGCAGTAGATATGTTACTATTAGGCTACTGCTGCTAGCCAAGTGGTGCTATCACTGATGTAACCCTTATAGCGCCAGGGGCGATATATCAGCCTAGGGCGCTTAATGCCACGGGCAGTAGATATGTTACTATAAGGCTACTACTGCTAGCCAAGCAGTGCTATCACTGTTTAACCCTTATAGCGCCAGGGGGCGATATATCAGCCTAGGGCGCTTAATGTTACGGGCAGTAGATATGTTACTATTAGGCTACTACTGCTAGCCAAGCAGTGCTATCACTGTTGTAACTCTTATAGCGCCAGGGTCGATATATCAACCTAGCGCGCTAAATGCCACGGGCGGTTGATATGTTACTATTAGGCTACTACTGCTAGCCAAGCAGTGCTCTCACTGTTGTAACCCTTATGGCGCCATGGGGCGATATATCAGCATAGGGCGCTTAATGCCACGGGCGGTAGATATGTTACTATTAGGCTACTACTGCTAGCCAAGCAGTTCTATCACTGTTGTAACTCTTATAGCACCTGGGGCGATATATCAGCCTTGGGCGCTTAATGCCACGGGCGGTAGGTATGTTACTATTAGGCTACTACTGCTAGCCAAGCAGTGCTATCACTGTTGTAACCCTTATAGCGCCATGGGGCGATATATCTGCCTAGGGCGCTTAATGCCACCGGCGGTAGATGTGTTACTATTAGGCTACTACTGCTAGCCAAGCAGTGCTCTCACTATTGTAACCCTTATAGCGCCAGGGGGCGATATATCAGCCTAGGGCGCTTAATGCCACGGGCAGTAGATATGTTACTATGAGGCTACTACTGCTAGCCAAGCAGTGCTATCCCTGTTGTAATCCTTATAGCGCCAGGGGCGATATATCAGCCTATGGCGCTTAATTCCACGGGCAGTAGATATGTTACTATTAGGCTACTACTGCTAGCCAAGCAGTGCTATCACTGTTGTAACCCTTATAGCGCCAGGGGGCGATATATCAGCCTAGGGCGCTTAATGCCACGGGCAGTAGATATGTTACTATTAGGCTACTACTGCTAGCCAAGCAGTGCTATCACTGTTGTAACCCTTACAGCGCCAGGGGGCGATATATCAGCCTAGGGCGCTTAATGCCACGGGCAGTAGATATGTTACTATTAGGCTACTACTGCTAGCCCAGCAGTGCTCTCACTGTTGTAACCCATATAGCGCCAGGGGCGATATATCAGCCTAGGGCGCTTAATGTCACGGGCAGTAGATGTGTTACTATTAGGCTACTACAGCTAGCCAAGCAGTGCTATCACTGTTGTAACGCTTATAGCGCCAGGGAGCGATATATATGAGCCTAGGGAGCTTAATGCCACGGGCGGTTGATATGTTACTATTAGGCTAATACTGCTAGCCCAGCAGTGCTATCACTGTTGTAACGCTTATAGCGCCAGGGGGTGATATATTAGCCTAGCGCGCTTAATGTCACGGGCAGTAGATATGTTACTATGAGGCTACTACTGCCAGCCAAGCAGTGCTATTAATGTTGTAACCCTTATAGCGCCAGGGGGCGATATATCAGCTTAGGGCGCTTAATGCCACGGGCAGTAGGTATGTTAATATGAGGCTACTACTGCTTGCAAAGCAGTGCTATCACTGTTGTAACATAGCGCCAGGGGGCATATATATCAGCCTAGGGCGCTTAATGCCACGGGCAGTAGATATGTTACTATTAGGCTACTACTGCTAGCCAAGCAGTGCTATTACTGTTTTAACCCTTATAGCGCCAGGGGGCGATATATCAGCCTAGGGCGCTTAATGCCACGGGCAGTAGATATGTTACTATTAGGCTACTACTGCTAACCAAGCAGTGCTATCACTGTTGTAACCCTTATAGCACCAGGGGCGATATATCAGCCTTGCGCGCTTAATGCCACGGGCAGTAGATATGTTACTATTAGGCTACTACTGCTAGCCAAGCAGGGCTATCACTGTTGTAACCCTTATAGTGCCAGGGGGGATATATCAGCCTTGGGCGCTTAATGCCACGGGCGGTAGATATGTTACTATTAGGCTACTACTGCTAGCAGGGCAGTGCTATCACTGTTTTAACCCTTATTGTGCCAGGGGGCGATATATCAGCCTAGGGCGCATAATGCCACGGCAAGTAGATAAGTTACTATTAGGCTACCACTGCTAGCCAAGCAGTGCTATCAGTGATGTAACCCTTATAGTGCCAGGGGCGATATATCAGCCTACGGCGCTTAATGCTACGGGCAGTAGATATGTTACTATTAGGCTTCTGCTGCTAGCCAAGCAGTGCTATCACAGTTGTAACCCTTATAGGGCCAGGGGGAGATATATCAGCCTAGGGCGCTTAATGTCACAGGCAGAAGATATGTTACTATTAGGCTACTACTGCTAGCCAAGCAGTGCTATCACTGTTGTGACACTTATAGCGCCAGGGGGCGATATATCAGCCTAGGGCGCTTAATGTCACGGGCAGTAGATATGTTATTATTAGGCTACTAATGCTAGCCAAGCAGTGCTATCACTGTTGTAACCCTTATAGCGCCAGGGGGCGATATATCTGCCTAGGGCGCTTAATGCCACGGGCGGTAGATAAGTTACTATTAGGCTACCACTGCTAGCCAAGCAGTGCTATCACTGATGTAACCCTTATAGTGCCAGGGGAGATATATCAGCCTAGGGCGCTTAATGCTACGGGCAGTAGATATGTTACTATAAGGCTACTACTGCTAGCCAAGCGGTGCTATCACTGATGTAACCCTTATAGCGCCAGGGGCGATATATCAGCCTAGGGCGCTTAATGCCACGGGCAGTAGATATGTTACTATACGGCTACTACTGCTAGTCAAGCAGTGATCTCACTGTTTTAACCGTTATAGCGCCAGAGGGCGATATATCAGCCTTGGGCGCTTAATGCCACGGGAGGTATGTTTGTTACTATTAGGCTACTATTGCTAGCCAAGCAATGCTATCACTGATGTAACCCTTATAGCGCCAGGGGGCGATATATCAGCCTAGGGCGCCTAATGCCACGGGCAGTAGATATGTTACTATTAGGCTACTACTGCTAGCCAAGCAGTGCTATCACTGTTGTAACCCTCATAGCGCCATGGGGCGATATATCAGCCTTGGGCGCTTAATGCCACGGGCAGTAGATATGTTACTATTAGGCTACTACTGCTTGCCATGCGGTGCTATCACTGATGTAACCCTTATAGTACCAGGGGCGATATATCAGCCTAGGGCGCTTAATGCAACGGGCAGTAGGTATGTTACTATTAAGCTACTACTGCTAGCCAAGCCGTGCTATCACTGATGTAACCCTTATAGTGCCAGGGGCGATATATCAGCCTAGGGCGCATAATGGTACGGGCAGTAGATATGTTACTATTAGGCTACTGCTGCTAGCCAAGTGGTGCTATCACTGATGTAACCCTTATAGCGCCAGGGGCGATATATCAGCCTAGGGCGCTTAATGCCATGGGCAGTAGATATGTTACTATAAGGCTACTACTGCTAGCCAAGCAGTGCTATCACTGTTTAACCCTTATAGCGCCAGGGGGCGATATATCAGCCTAGGGCGCTTAATGTTACGGGCAGTAGATATGTTACTATTAGGCTACTACTGCTAGCCAAGCAGTGCTATCACTGTTGTAACCCTTATAGCGCCAGGGTCGATATATCAACCTAGCGCGCTAAATGCCACGGGCGGTTGATATGTTACTATTAGGCTACTACTGCTAGCCAAGCAGTGCTCTCACTGTTGTAACCCTTATGGCGCCATGGGGCGATATATCTGCCTAGGGCGCTTAATGCCACCGGCGGTAGATGTGTTACTATTAGGCTACTACTGCTAGCCAAGCAGTGCTCTCACTATTGTAACCCTTATAGCGCCAGGGAACGATATATCAGCCTAGGGCGCTTAATGTTACGGGCAGTAGATATGTTACTATGAGGCTACTACTGCTAGCCAAGCAGTGCTATCCCTGTTGTAATCCTTATAGCGCCAGGGGCGATATATCAGCCTAGGGCGCTTAATGCCACGGGCAGTAGATATGTTACTGTTAGGCTACTACTGCTAGCCAAGCAGTGCTATCACTGTTGTAACCCTTACAGCGCCAGGGGGCGATATATCAGCCTAGGACGCTTAATGCCACGGGCAGTAGATATGTTCTTATTAGGCTACGACTGCTAGCCAAGCAGTGCTATCACTGTTGTAACCCCTATAGTGCCAGGGGGCGATATATCAGCCTAGGGCGCTTAATGCCACGGGCGGTTGATATGTTACTATGAGGCTACTACTGCTATCCAAGCAGTGCTATCACTGTTGTAACCCCTCTAGCGCCAGGGGGCGATATATCAGTCTAGAGCGCTTAATGCCACGGGCAGTAGATATGTTACTGTTAGGCTACTACTGCTAGCCAAGCAGTGCTATCACTGTTGTAACCCTTACATCGCCAGAGGGCGATATATCAGCCTAGAGCGCTTAATGCCACGGGCAGTAGATATGTTACTATGAGGCTACTACTGCTAGCCAAGCAGTGTTATCACTGTTGTAACCCTTATAGCGCCAGGGCGCGATATATCAGCCTAGGGCGCTTAATGCCACGGTCAGTAGATATGTTATTATGAGGCTACTACTGCTAACCAAGCAGTGCTATCACTGTTGTAACCCTCATAGCGCCATGGGGCGATATATATGAGCCTAGGACGCTTAATGCCACGGGCAGTAGATATGTTACTATGAGGCTACTACTGCTAGCCAAGCAGTGCTATCACTGTTGTAACCCTCATAGCGCCATGGGGCGATATATATGAGCCTAGGACGCTTAATGCCACGGGCAGTAGATATGTTACTATTAGGCTACTACTGCTAGCCAAGCAGTGCTATCACTGTTGTAACCCTCATAGCGGCATGGGGCGATATATCAGCCTAGGGCGCTTAATGCCACGGGCAGTAGATATGTTACTATTAGGCTACTACTGCTAGCCAAGCAGTGCTATCTCTGTTGTAACCCTAATAGCGCCAGGGGGCGATATATAGCAGCCTAGGGCGCTTAATGCCACGGGCAGTAGATATGCTACTATGAGGCTACTACTGCTAGCCAAGCAGTGCTATCACTGTTGTAAATCTTATAGCACCAGGGGGCGATATATCAGCCTTGGGCGCTTAATGCCACGGGCGGTAGATAAGTTACTATTAGGCTACTACTGCTTGCCAATCAGTTCTATCACTGTTGTAACCCTTATAGCGCCAAGGGGCGATAAATCAGCCTTGGGCGCTTAATGCCACGGGCAGTAGATATGTTACTATGAGGCTACTACTGCTAGCCAAGCAGTGCTATCACTGTTGTAACTCTTATAGCACCAGGGGGCGATAAATCAGCCTTGGGCGCTTAATGCCACGGGCGGTAGATATGTTACTATTAGGCTACTACTGCTTGCCAAGCAGTTCTATCACTGTTGTAACCCTTATAGCGCCAGGGGGCGATAAATCAGCCTTGGGCGCTTAATGCCACGGGCAGTAGATATGTTACTATTAGGCTACTACTGCTAGCAAAGCAGTTCTATCAGTGTTGTAACCCTTATATCGCCAGGGGGCGATATATCAGCCTTGGGCGCTTAATGTCACAGGCAGTAGATATGTTACTATTAGGCTACTACTGCTAGCCAAGCAGTGCTATCACTTTTGTAACCCTTATAGCGCCAGGGGGCGATAAATCAGCCTAGGGCGCTTAATGCCACGGGCAGTAGATATGTAACTAATAGCCTACTACTGCTAGCCAAGCAGTGCTATCACTGCTGTAACCCTTATAGTGCCAGGGGGCGATACATCAGCCTAGGGCGCTTAATGCCACGGGCAGTAGATATGTTACTATTAGGCTACTACTGCTAGCCAAGCAGTGCTATCACTGTTGTAACCCTTATAGCGCCAGGGGGCGATACATCAGCTTAGGGCGCTTAATGCCACGGGCAGTAGATATGTTACTATTAGGCTACTACTGCTAGCCAAGCAGTGCTATCACTGTTGTAACCCTTATAGCGCCAGGGGGCGATACATCAGTCTAGGGCGCTTAATGCCACGGGCAGTTGATATGTTACTATTAGGCTACTACTGCTAGCCAAGCAGTGCTATCACTGTTGTAACCCTTATAGCGCCACGGGGCGATATATCAGCCTAGGGTCCTTAATGCCACGGGCAGTAGATATGTTACAATTAGGCTACTACTGCTAGCCAAGCAGTGCTATCACTGTTGTAACACCTATAGCGAAAGGGGGAGATATATCAGCCTAGGGCGCTTAATGCCACGGGCAGTAGATATGTTACTATTAGGCTACTACTGCTAGCCAAGCAGTGCTATCACTGTTCTAACCCTTATAGCGCCATGGGGCGATATATCAGCCTAGGGCACTTAATGATACGGGCAGTAGATATGTTACTATGAGGCTACTACTGCTAGCCAAGCAGTGCTATCACTGTTGTAACCCCTATAGCGCCAGGGGGCGATATATCAGCCTAGAGCGCTTAATGCCACGGGCAGTAGATATGTTACTATTAGGCTACTACTGCTAGCCAAGCAGTGCTATCACTGTTGTAACCCTCATAGCGCCATGGGGCGATATATCAGCCTTGGGCGCTTAATGCCACGGGCAGTAGATATGTTACTATTAGGCTACTACTGCTTGCCATGCGGTGCTATCACTGATGTAACCCTTATAGTACCAGGGGCGATATATCAGCCTAGGGCGCTTAATGCAACGGGCAGTAGGTATGTTACTATTAAGCTACTACTGCTAGCCAAGCCGTGCTATCACTGATGTAACCCTTATAGTGCCAGGGGCGATATATCAGCCTAGGGCGCTTAATGGTACGGGCAGTAGATAAGTTACTATTAGGCTACTGCTACTAGCCAAGTGGTGCTATCACTGATGTAAACCTTATAGCGCCAGGGGCGATATATCAGCCTAGGGTGCTTAATGCCACGGGCAGTAGATATTTTACTATACGGCTACTACTGCTAGCCAAGCAGTGCTATCACTGTTGTAACCCTTATAGCGCCAGGGTCGATATATCAACCTAGCGCGCTAAATGCCACGGGCGGTAGATATGTTACTATTAGGCTACTACTGCTAGCCAAGCAGTGCTCTCACTGCTGTAACACTTATGGCGCCATGGGGCGATATATCAGCCTAGGGCGCTTAATGCCACGGGCGGTAGATATGTAACTATTAGGCTACTACTGCTAGCCAAGCAGTGCTATCACTGTTGTAACCCTTATAGCGCCAGGGGGCGATAAATCAGCCTTGGGCGCTTAATGCCACGGGCAGTAGATATGTTACTATTAGGCTACTACTGCTAGCCAAGCAGTGCTATCACTGTTTTAACCCTTATAGCGCCAGGGGGCGATATATGAGCCCAGGGCGCTTAATGCCACGGGCAGTAGATATGTTACTATTAGGCTACTACTGCTAGCGAAGCAGAGCTATCGCTGTTGTAAACCTTATAGAGCCAGGGGGCAATATATCAGTCTAGGGCGCTTAATGCCACGGGCGGTAGATATGTTATTATTAATCTACTACTGCTAGCCAAGCAGTGCTATCGCTGTTGTAAACCTTATAGAGCCAGGGGGCAATATATCAGTCTAGGGCGCTTATTGCCTCGGGCGTTAGATATGTTACTATTAGGCTACAACTGCTATCCAAGCAGTGCTAACCCTGTTGTAACCCTTCTAGCGCCAGATGCGATAAATCAGCCTAAGGCACTTAATGCCACGGGCAGTAGATATGTTACTATGAGGCTACTACTGCTAGCCAAGCAGTGCTATCACTGTTGTAACCCCTATAGCGCCAGGGGGCGATATATCAGCCTAGGGCGCTTAATGCCACGGGCAGTAGATATGATTCTATTAGGCTACTACTGCTAGCCAAGCAGTGCTATCACTGTTGTAACCGTTATATCGCCAGGGGCGATATATCAGCCTAGCGCGCTTAATACCACGGGCTGTAGATATGTTACAATTAGGCTACTACTGCTAGCCAAGCAGTGCTATCACTGTTGTAACCCTTATAGCGCCAGGGGGAGATATATCAGCCTAGAACGCTTAATGTCACGGGCGGTAGATATGTTAATATTAGGCTACAACTGCTAGCCAAGCAGTTCTATCACTGTTGTAACCCTTATATCGCCAGGGGGCGATATATCAGCCTTGGGCGCTTAATGTCACAGGCAGTAGATATGTTACTATTAGGCTACTACTGCTAGCCAAACAGTGCTATCACTGTTGTAACCCTTATAGCGCCGGGGGGCGATAAATCAGCCTAGGGCACTCAATGCCACGGGCAGTAGATATGTTACTATGAGGCTACTACTGCTAGCCAAGCAGTGCTATCACTGTTGTAACTCTTATAGCACCAGGGGGCGATATATCAGCCTTGGGCGCTTAATGCCACGGGCATTAGATATGTTACTATTAGGCTACTACTGCTTGCCAAGCAGTTCTATCACTGTTGTAACCCTTATAGCGCCAGGGGGCGATAAATCAGCCTTGGGCGCTTAATGCCACGGGCAGTAGATATGTTACTATTAGGCTACTACTGCTAGCCAAGCAGTTCTATCACTGTTGTAACCCTTATATCGCCAGGGGGCGATATATCAGCCTTGGGCGCTTAATGCCACGGGCGGTAGATATGTAACTAATAGCCTACTACTGCTAGCCAAGCAGTGCTCTCACTGTTGTAACCCTTATATCGCCAGGGGGCGATAAATCAGCCTAGGGCGCTTAATGCCACGGGCGGTAGATATGTAACTAATAGCCTACTACTGCTAGCCAAGCAGTTCTATCACTGTTGTAACCCTTATATCGCCAGGGGGCGATAAATCAGCCTAGGGCGCTTAATGCCACGGGCAGTAGATATGTAACTAATAGCCTACTACTGCTAGCCAAGCAGTGCTCTCACTGTTGTAACCCTTATGTCGCCATGGGGCGATATATCAGCCTAGGGCGCTTAATGCCACGGGCGGTAGATATGTTACTATTAGGCTACTACTGCTAGCCAAGCAGGGCTATCACTGTTGTAACCCTTACAGCGCCAGGGGGCGATATATCAGCCTAGGACGCTTAATGCCATGGGCAGTAGATATGTTACTATTAGGCTACGACTGCTAGCCAAGCAGTGCTATCACTGTTGTAACCCTTATAGTGCCAGGGGGCGATATATCAGCCTAGGGCGCTTAATGCCACGGGCGAAGGATATGTTACTATGAGGCTACTACTGCTATCCAAGCAGTGCTATCACTGTTGTAACCCTTCTAGCGCCAGGGGGCGATATATCAGTCTAGAGCGATTAATGCCACGGGCAGTAGATATGATACTATTAGGCTACTACTGCTAGCCAAGCAGTGCTATCACTGTTGTAACCCTTACAGCGCCAGAGGGCAATATATCAGTCTAGGGCGCTTAATGCCACGGGCAGTAGATATGTTACTATGAGGCTACTACTGCTAGCCAAGCAGTGCTATCACTGTTGTAACCCTTTTAGCGCCAGGGCGCGGTATATCAGCCTAGGGCGCTTAATGCCACGGGCACTAGATATGTTACTATGAGGCTACTACTGCTAGCCAAGCAGTGCTATCACTGTTGTAACACTCATAGCGCCATGGGGCGATATATATGAGCCTAGGACGCTTAATGCCACGGGCAGTAGATATGTTACTATTAGGCTACTACTGCTAGCCAAGCAGTGCTATCACTGTTGTAACCCTCATAGCGCCATGGGGAGATATATCAGCCTAGGGCGCTTAAAGCCACGGGCAGTTGATATGTTACTATTAGGCTACTACTGCTAGCCAAGCAGTGCAATCACTGTTGTAACACTTATAGCGCCAGGGGGCGATATATAGCAGCCTAGGGCGCTTCATGCCACGGGCAGTAGATATGTTACTATGAGGCTTTTACTGCTAGCCAAGCAGTGCTATCACTGTTGTAACTCTTATAGCAGCAGGGGGCATTATATCAGCCTTGGGCGCTTAATGCCACGGGCGGTAGATATGTTACTATTAGGCTACTACTGCTTGCCAAGAAGTTCTATCACTGTTGTAACCCTTATAGCGCCAGGGGCGATAAATCTGCCTTGGAAGCTTAAGGCCACGGGCAGTAGATATGTTACTATTAGGCTACTACTGCTAGCCAAGCAGTTCTATCACTGTTGTAAACCTTATATCGCCAGGGGGCGATATATCAGCCTTGGGCGCTTAATGTCACAGGCAGTAGATATGTTACTATTAGGCTACTACTGCTAGCCAAGCAGTGCTATCACTGTTGTATCCCTTATAGCGCCAGGGGGCGATAAATCAGCCTAGGGCGCTTAATGCCACGGGCAGTAGATATGTAACTAATAGCCTACTACTGCTAGCCAAGCAGTGCTATCACTGTTGTAACCCTTATAGCGCCAGGGGGCGATATATGGCAGCCTAGGGCGCTTAATGCCACGGGCAGTAGATATGTTACTATTAGGCTACTACTGCTAGCCAAGCAGTGCTATCACTGTTGTAACTCTTATAGCACCTGGGGCGATATATCAGCCTTGGGCGCTTAATGCCACGGGCGGTAAATATGTTACTATTAGGCTACAACTGCTAGCCAAGCAGTTCTATCACTGTTGTAACCCTTATAGCGCCAGGGGGCGATAAATCAGCCTTGGGCGCTTAATGCCACGGGCAGTAGATATGTTACTATTAGGCTACTACTGCTAGCCAAGCAGTGCTATCACTGTTGTAACCCTTATAGCGCCAGGGGGCGATATATGAGCCCAGGGCGCTTAATGCCACGGGCAGTAGATATGTTACTATTAGGCTACTACTGCTAGCCAAGCAGTGCTATCGCTGTTGTAAACCTTATAGAGCCAGGGGGCAATATATCAGTCTAGGGCGCTTAATGCCTCGGGCGTTAGATATGTTACTATTAGGCTACAACTGCTAGCCAAGCAGTGCTAACCCTGTTGTAACCCTTCTAGCGCCAGATGCGATAAATCAGCCTAAGGCACTTAATGCCACGGGCAGTAGATATGTTACTATGAGGCTACTACTGCTAGCCAAGCAGTGCTATCACTGTTGTAACCCCTATAGCGCCAGGGGGCGATATATCAGCCTAGGGCGCTTAATGCCACGGGCAGTAGATATGATTCTATTAGGCTACTACTGCTAGCCAAGCAGTGCTATCACTGTTGTAACCCTTATTGCGCCAGGGGCGATATATCAGCCTAGCGCGCTTAATACCACGGGCTGTAGATATGTTACAATTAGGCTACTACTGCTAGCCAAGCAGTGCTATCACTGTTGTAACCCTTATAGCGCCAGGGGGAGATATATCAGCCTAGAACGCTTAATGTCACGGGCGGTAGATATGTTAATATTAGGCTACAACTGCTAGCCAAGCAGTTCTATCACTGTTGTAACCCTTATATCGCCAGGGGGCGATATATCAGCCTTGGGCGCTTAATGTCACAGGCAGTAGATATGTTACTATTAGGCTACTACTGCTAGCCAAGCAGTGCTATCACTGTTGTAACCCTTATAGCGCCGGGGGGCGATAAATCAGCCTAGGGCGCTTAATGCCACGGGCAGTAGATATGTTACTATGAGGCTACTACTGCTAGCCAAGCAGTGCTATCACTGTTGTAACTCTTATAGCACCAGGGGGCGATATATCAGCCTTGGGCGCTTAATGCCACGGGCGGTAGATATGTTACTAGTAGGCTACTACTGCTTGCCAAGCAGTTCTATCACTGTTGTAACCCTTATAGCGCCAGGGGGCGATAAATCAGCCTTGGGCGCTTAACGCCACGGGCAGTAGATATGTTACTATTAGGCTACTACTGCTAGCCAAGCAGTTCTATCACTGTTGTAACCCTTATATCGCCAGGGGGCGATATATCAGCCTTGGGCGCTTAATGTCACAGGCAGTAGATATGTTACTATTAGGCTACTACTGCTAGCCAAGCAGTGCTATCACTGTTGTAACCCTTATAGCGCCAGGGGGCGATAAATCAGCCTAGGGCGCTTAATGCCACGGGCAGTAGATATGTAACTAATAGCCTACTACTGCTAGCCAAGCAGTGCTCTCACTGTTGTAACCCTTATGGCGCCATGGGGCGATATATCAGACTAGGGCGCTTAATGCCACGGGCGGTAGATATGTTACTATTAGGCTACTACTGCTAGCCAAGCAGGGCTATCACTGTTGTAACCCTTACAGCGCCAGGGGGCGATATATCAGCCTAGGACGCTTAATGCCATGGGCAGTAGATATGTTACTATTAGGCTACGACTGCTAGCCAAGCAGTGCTATCACTGTTGTAACCCTTATAGTGCCAGGGGGCGATATATCAGCCTAGGGCGCTTAATGCCACGGGCGAAGGATATGTTACTATGAGGCTACTACTGCTATCCAAGCAGTGCTATCACTGTTGTAACCCTTCTAGCGCCAGGGGGCGATATATCAGTCTAGAGCGCTTAATGCCACGGGCAGTAGATATGATACTATTAGGCTACTACTGCTAGCCAAGCAGTGCTATCACTGTTGTAACCCTTACAGCGCCAGAGGGCGATATATCAGTCTAGGGCGCTTAATGCCACGGGCAGTAGATATGTTACTATGAGGCTACTACTGCTAGCCAAGCAGTGCTATCACTGTTCTAACCCTTATAGCGCCAGGGCGCGATATATCAGCCTAGGGCGCTTAATGCCACGGGAACTAGATATGTTACTATGAGGCTACTACTGCTAGCCAAGCAGTGCTATCACTGTTGTAACACTCATAGCGCCATGGGGCGATATATATGAGCCTAGGACGCTTAATGCCACGGGCAGTAGATATGTTACTATGAGGCTACTACTGCTAGCCAAGCAGTGCTATCACTGTTGTAACCCTCATAGCGTCATGGGGCGATATATATGAGCCTAGGACGCTTAATGCCACGGGCAGTAGATATGTTACTATTAGGCTACTACTGCTAGCAAAGCAGTGCTATCACTGTTGTAACCCTCATAGCGCCATGGGGCGATATATCAGCCTAGGGCGCTTAATGCCACGGGCAGTAGATATGTTACTATTCGGCTACTACTACTAGCCAAGCAGTGCTATCACTGTTGTAACACTTATAGCGCCAGGGGGCGATATATAGCAGCCTAGGGCGCTTAATGCCACGGGCAGTAGATATGTTACTATGAGGCTACTACTGCTAGCCAAGCAATGCTATCACTGTTGTAACTCTTATAGCACCAGGGGGCGATATATCAGCCTTGGGCGCTTAATGCCACGGGCGGTAGATATGTTACTATTAGGCTACTACTGCTTGCCAAGCAGTTCTATCACTGTTGTAACCCTTATAGCGCCAGGGGGCGATAAGTCAGCCTTGGGCGCTTAATGCCACGGGCAGTAGATATGTTACAATTAGGCTACTACTGCTAGCCAAGCAGTTCTATCACTGTTGTAACCCTTATATCGCCAGGGGGCGATTTATCAGCCTTGGGCGCTTAATTTCACAGGCAGTAGATATGTTACTATTAGGCTACTACTGCTAGCCAAGCAGTGCTATCACTGTTGTAACCCTTATAGCGCCAGGGGGCGATAAATCAGCCTAGGGCGCTTAATGCCACGGGCAGTAGATATGTAACTAATAGCCTACTACTGCTAGCCAAGCAGTGCTATCACTGTTGTAACACTTATAGCGCCAGGGGGCGATATATATCAGTATAGGGCGCTTAATGCCACGGGCAGTAGATATGTGACTATTAGGCTACTACTGCTAGCCAAGCAGTTCTATCACTGTTGTAACCCTTATAGCGCCAGGGGGCGATAAATCAGCCTTGGGCGCTTAATGCCACGGGCAGTAGATATGTTACTATTAGGCTACTACTGCTAGCCAAGCAGTGCTATCCCTGTTGTAACCCTTATAGCGCCAGGGGGCGATATATCAGCCTAGGGCGCTTAATGCCACGGGCAGTAGATATGTTACTATTAGGCTACTACTGCTAGCCAAGCAGTGCTATCGCTGTTGTAAACCTTATGAAGCCAGGGGGCAATATATCAGTCTAGTGCGCTTAATGCCACGGGCGGTAGATATGTTATTATTAATCTACTACTGCTAGCCAAGCAGTGCTATCGCGGTTGTAAACCTTATAGAGCCAGGGGGCAATATATCAGTCTAGGGCGCTTAATGCCTCGGGCGTTAGATGTGTTACTATTAGGCTACAACTGCTAGCAAAGCAGTGCTAACCCTGTTGTAACCCTTCTAGCGCCAGATGCGATAAATCAGCCTAAGGCACTTAATGCCACGGGCAGTAGATATGTTACTATGAGGCTACTACTGCTAGCCAAGCAGTGCCATCACTGTTGTAACCCCTATAGCGCCAGGGGGCGATATATCAGCCTAGGGCGCTTAATGCCACGGGCAGTAGATATGGTTGTATTAGGCTACTACTGCTAGCCAAGCAGTGCTATCACTGTTGTAACCCTTATAGCGCCAGGGGCGATATATCAGCCTAGCGCGCTTAATACCACGGGCAGTAGATATGTTACAATTAGGCTACTACTGCTAGCCAAGCAGTGCTATCACTGTTGTAACCCTTATAGCGCCAGGGGGAGATATATCAGCCTAGAACGCTTAATGTCACGGGTGGTAGATATGTTACTATTAGGCTACAACTGCTAGCCAAGCAGTGCTAACACTGTTGTAACCCTTATAGTGCCAGGAGGCGATATATCAGCCTAGGGCGCTTAATGCCACGGGCGGTAGATATGTTACTATTAGGCTACTACTGCTAGCCCAGCAGTGCTCTCACTGTTGTAACCCATATAGCGCCAGTGGCGATATATCAGCCTAGGGCGCTTAATGTCACGGGCAGTAGATATGTTACTATTAGGCTACTACTGCTAGCCAAGCAGTGCTATCACTGTTGTAACCCTTATAGCGCCAGGGGGCGATATATCAGCCTAGGGCGCTTAATGCCACAGGCAATAGATATGTTACTATTAGGCTACTACTGCTAGCCAAGCAGTGCTATCACTGTTGTATCCCTTATAGCTCCAGGGGGTGATATATCAGCCTAGTGTGCTTAATGCCACGGGCAGTAGATATGTTAATATTAGGCTACTACTGCTAGCCAAGCAGTGCTATCACTGTTGTAACCCTCATAGCGCCATGGGGCGATATATCAGCCTAGGGCGCTTAATGCCTCGGGCAGTAGATATGTTACTATTAGGCTACTACTGCTAGCCAAGCAGTGCTATCACTGTTGTAACCCTTTTAGCGCCAGGGGGCGATATATAGCAGCCTAGGGCGCTTAATGCCACGGGCAGTAGATATGTTACTATGAGGCTACTACTGCTAGCAAAGCAGTGCTATCACTGTTGTAACTCTTATAGCACCAGGGGGCGATATATCAGCCTTGGGCTCCTAATGCCACGGGAGGTAGATATGTTACTATTAGGCTACTACTGCTTGCCAAGCAGTTCTATCACTGTTGTAACCCTTATAGCGCCAGGGGGCGATAAATCAGCCTTGGGCGCATAATGCCACGGGCAGTAGATATGTTACTATTAGGCTACTACTGCTAGCCAAGCAGTTCTATCACTGTTGTAACCCTTATATCGCCAGGGGGCGATATATCAGCCTTGGGCGCTTAATGTCACAGGCAGTAGATATGCTACTATTAGGCTACTACTGCTAGCCAAGCAGTGCTATCACTGTTGTAACCCTTATAGTGCCAGGGGGCGATATATCAGCCTAGGGCGCTTAATGCCACGGGCGAAGGATATGTTACTATGAGGCTACTACTGCTATCCAAGCAGTGCTATCACTGTTGTAACCCTTCTAGCGCCAGGGGGCGATATATCAGTCTAGAGCGCTTAATGCCACGGGCAGTAGATATGTTACTATTAGGCTACTACTGCTAGCCAAGCAGTGCTATCACTGTTGTAACCCTTACAGCGCCAGAGGGCGATATATCAGTCTAGGGCGCTTAATGCCACGGGCAGTAGATATGTTACTATGAGGCTACTTCTGCTAGCCAAGCAGTGCTATCACTATTGTAACCCTTATAGCTCCAGGGCGCGATATATCAGCCTAGGACGCTTAATGCCACGGGCAGTAGATATGTTACTATGAGGCTACTACTGCTAGCCAAGCAGTGCTATCACTGTTGTAGCACACATAGCGCCATGGGGCGATATATATGAGCCTAGGACGCTTAATGCCACGGGCAGTAGATATGTTACTATGAGGCTACTACTGCTAGCCAAGCAGTGCTATCACTGTTATAACCCTCATAGCGCCACGGGGCGATATATATGAGCGTAGGACGCTTAATGCCACGGGCGATAGATACGTTACTATTAGGCTACTACTGCTAGCCAAGCAGTGCTATCACTGTTGTAACCCTCATAGCGCCATGGGGCGATATATCAGCCTAGGGCGCTTAATGCCACGGGGAGTAGATATGTTACTATTAGGCTACTACTACTAGCCAAGCAGTGCTATCACTGTTGTAACCCTTATAGCGCCAGGGGGCGATATATAGCAGCCTACGGCGCTTAATGCCGCGGGCAGTAGATATGTTACTATGAGGCTACTACTGCTAGCCAAGCAGTGCTATCACTGTTGTAACTCTTATAGCACCAGGGGGCGATATATCAGCCTTGGGCGCTTAATGCCACGGGCGGTAGATATGTTACTATTAGGCTACTACTGCTTGCGAAACAGTTCTATCACTGTTGTTACCCTTATAGCGCCAGGGGGCGATAAGTCAGCCTTGGGCGCTTAATGCCACGGGCAGTAGATATGTTACTATTAGGCTACTACTGCTAGCCAAGCAGTTCTATCACTGTTGTAACCCTTATATCTCCAGGGGGCGATATATCAGCCTTGGGCGCTTAATGTCACAGGCAGTAGATATGTTACTATTAGGCTACTACTGCTAGCCAAGCAGTGCTATCACTGTTGTAACCCTTATAGCGCCAGGGGGGATAAATCAGCCTAGGGCGCTTAATGCCACGGGCAGTAGATATGTAACTAATAGCCTACTACTGCTAGCCAAGCAGTTCTATCACTGTTGTAACCCTTATAGCGCCAGGGGGGATATATCAGCCTAGGGCGCTTAATGCCACGGGCAGTAGATATGTTACTATTAGGCTACTACTGCTAGCCAAGCAGTTCTATCACTGTTGTAACCCTTATATCTCCAGGGGGCGATATATCAGCCTTGGGCGCTTAATGTCACAGGCAGTAGATATGTTACTATTAGGCTACTACTGCTAGCCAAGCAGTGCTATCACTGTTGTAACCCTTATAGCGCCAGGGGGCGATAAGTCAGCCTTGGGCGCTTAATGCCACGGGCAGTAGATATGTTAATATTAGGCTACTACTGCTAGCCAAGCAGTTCTATCACTGTTGTAACCCTTATATCTCCAGGGGGCGATATATCAGCCTTGGGCGCTTAATGTCACAGGCAGTAGATATGTTACTATTAGGCTACTACTGCTAGCCAAGCAGTGCTATCACTGTTGTAACCCTTATAGCGCCAGGGGGGGATAAATCAGCCTAGGGCGCTTAATGTCACAGGCAGTAGATATGTTACTATTAGGCTACTACTGCTAGCCAAGCAGTGCTATCACTGTTGTAACCCTTATAGCGCCAGGGGGCGATATATCAGCCTAGGGCGCTTAATGTCACGGGCAGTAGATATGTTATTATTAGGCTACTAATGCTAGCCAAGCAGTGCTATCACTGTTGTAACCCTTATAGCGCCAGGGGGCGATATATCAGCCTAGGGCGCTTAATGCCACGGGCAGTAGACAAGTTAATATTAGGCTACCACTGCTAGCCAAGCAGTGCTATCACTGATGTAACCCTTATAGTGCCAGGGGAGATATATCAGCCTAGGGCGCTTAATGCTACGGGCAGTAGATATGTTACTATTAGGCTACTACTGCTAGCCAAGCGGTGCTATCACTGATGTAACCCTTATAACGCCAGGGGCGATATATCAGCCTAGGGCGCTTAATGCCACGGGCAGTAGATATGTTACTATACGGCTACTACTGCTAGCCAAGCAGTGCTATCACTGTTTTAACCGTTATAGCGCCAGAGGGCGATATATCAGCCTAGGGCGCTTAATGTCACGGGCAGTAGATATGTTACTATTAGGCTACTACTGCTAGCCAAGCAGTGCTATCACTGTTGTAACGCTTATAGCGCCAGGGAGCGATATATATGAGCCTAGGGAGCTTAATGCCACGGGCGGTTGATATGTTACTATTAGGCTACTACTGCTAGCCCAGCAGTGCTATCACTGTTGTAACGCTTATAGCGCCAGGGGGATATATATTAGCCTAGAGCGCTTAATGTCACGGGCAGTAGATATGTTACTATGAGGCTACTACTGCTAGCCAAGCAGTGCTATTACTGTTGTAACCCTTATAGCGCCAGGGGGCGATATATCAGTCTAGGGCGCTTAATGCCTCGGGCGTTAGATATGTTACTATTAGGCTACAACTGCTAGCCAAGCAGTGCTAACCCTGTTGTAACCCTTCTAGCGCCAGATGCGATAAATCAGCCTAAGGCACTTAATGCCACGGGCAGTAGATATGTTACTATGAGGCTACTACTGCTAGCCAAGCAGTGCTATCACTGTTGTAACCCCTATAGCGCCAGGGGGCGATATATCAGCCTAGGGCGCTTAATGCCACGGGCAGTAGATATGATTCTATTAGGCTACTACTGCTAGCCAAGCAGTGCTATCACTGTTGTAACCCTTATTGCGCCAGGGGCGATATATCAGCCTAGCGCGCTTAATACCACGGGCTGTAGATATGTTACAATTAGGCTACTACTGCTAGCCAAGCAGTGCTATCACTGTTGTAACCCTTATAGCGCCAGGGGGAGATATATCAGCCTAGAACGCTTAATGTCACGGGCGGTAGATATGTTAATATTAGGCTACAACTGCTAGCCAAGCAGTTCTATCACTGTTGTAACCCTTATATCGCCAGGGGGCGATATATCAGCCTTGGGCGCTTAATGTCACAGGCAGTAGATATGTTACTATTAGGCTACTACTGCTAGCCAAGCAGTGCTATCACTGTTGTAACCCTTATAGCGCCGGGGGGCGATAAATCAGCCTAGAGCGCTTAATGCCACGGGCAGTAGATATGTTACTATGAGGCTACTACTGCTAGCCAAGCAGTGCTATCACTGTTGTAACTCTTATAGCACCAGGGGGCGATATATCAGCCTTGGGCGCTTAATGCCACGGGCGGTAGATATGTTACTATTAGGCTACTACTGCTTGCCAAGCAGTTCTATCACTGTTGTAACCCTTATAGCGCCAGGGGGCGATAAATCAGCCTTGGGCGCTTAATGCCACGGGCAGTAGATATGTTACTATTAGGCTACTACTGCTAGCCAAGCAGTTCTATCACTGTTGTAACCCTTATATCGCCAGGGGGCGATATATCAGCCTTGGGCGCTTAATGTCACAGGCAGTAGATATGTTACTATTAGGCTACTACTGCTAGCCAAGCAGTGCTATCACTGTTGTAACCCTTATAGCGCCAGGGGGCGATAAATCAGCCTAGGGCGCTTAATGCCACGGGCAGTAGATATGTAACTAATAGCCTACTACTGCTAGCCAAGCAGTGCTCTCACTGTTGTAACCCTTACGGCGCCATGGGGCGATATATCAGACTAGGGCGCTTAATGCCACGGGCGGTAGATATGTTACTATTAGGCTACTACTGCTAGCCAAGCAGGGCTATCACTGTTGTAACCCTTACAGCGCCAGGGGGCGATATATCAGCCTAGGACGCTTAATGCCATGGGCAGTAGATATGTTACTATTAGGCTACGACTGCTAGCCAAGCAGTGCTATCACTGTTGTAACCCTTATAGTGCCAGGGGGCGATATATCAGCCTAGGGCGCTTAATGCCACGGGCGAAGGATATGTTACTATGAGGCTACTACTGCTATCCAAGCAGTGCTATCACTGTTGTAACCCTTCTAGCGCCAGGGGGCGATATATCAGTCTAGAGCGCTTAATGCCACGGGCAGTAGATATGATACTATTAGGCTACTACTGCTAGCCAAGCAGTGCTATCACTGTTGTAACCCTTACAGCGCCAGAGGGCGATATATCAGTCTAGGGCGCTTAATGCCACGGGCAGTAGATATGTTACTATGAGGCTACTACTGCTAGCCAAGCAGTGCTATCACTGTTGTAACCCTTATAGCGCCAGGGCGCGATATATCAGCCTAGGGCGCTTAATGCCACGGGAACTAGATATGTTACTATGAGGCTACTACTGCTAGCCAAGCAGTGCTATCACTGTTGTAACACTCATAGCGCCATGGGGCGATATATATGAGCCTAGGACGCTTAATGCCACGGGCAGTAGATATGTTACTATGAGGCTACTACTGCTAGCCAAGCAGTGCTATCACTGTTGTAACCCTCATAGCGTCATGGGGCGATATATATGAGCCTAGGACGCTTAATGCCACGGGCAGTAGATATGTTACTATTAGGCTACTACTGCTAGCAAAGCAGTGCTATCACTGTTGTAACCCTCATAGCGACATGGGGCGATATATCAGCCTAGGGCGCTTAATGCCACGGGCAGTAGATATGTTACTATTCGGCTACTACTACTAGCCAAGCAGTGCTATCACTGTTGTAACACTTATAGCGCCAGGGGGCGATATATAGCAGCCTAGGGCGCTTAATGCCACGGGCAGTAGATATGTTACTATGAGGCTACTACTGCTAGCCAAGCAGTGCTATCACTGTTGTAACTCTTATAGCACCAGGGGGCGATATATCAGCCTTGGGCGCTTAATGCCACGGGCGGTAGATATGTTACTATTAGGCTACTACTGCTTGCCAAGCAGTTCTATCACTGTTGTAACCCTTATAGCGCCAGGGGGCGATAAGTCAGCCTTGGGCGCTTAATGCCACGGGCAGTAGATATGTTACAATTAGGCTACTACTGCTAGCCAAGCAGTTCTATCACTGTTGTAACCCTTATATCGCCAGGGGGCGATTTATCAGCCTTGGGCGCTTAATTTCACAGGCAGTAGATATGTTACTATTAGGCTACTACTGCTAGCCAAGCAGTGCTATCACTGTTGTAACCCTTATAGCGCCAGGGGGCGATAAATCAGCCTAGGGCGCTTAATGCCACGGGCAGTAGATATGTAACTAATAGCCTACTACTGCTAGCCAAGCAGTGCTATCACTGTTGTAACACTTATAGCGCCAGAGGGCGATATATATCAGTATAGGGCGCTTAATGCCACGGGCAGTAGATATGTGACTATTAGGCTACTACTGCTAGCCAAGCAGTTCTATCACTGTTGTAACCCTTATAGCGCCAGGGGGCGATAAATCAGCCTTGGGCGCTTAATGCCACGGGCAGTAGATATGTTACTATTAGGCTACTACTGCTAGCCAAGCAGTGCTATCCCTGCTGTAACCCTTATAGCGCCAGGGGGCGATATATCAGCCTAGGGCGCTTAATGCCACGGGCAGTAGATATGTTACTATTAGGCTACTACTGCTAGCCAAGCAGTGCTATCGCTGTTGTAAACCTTATGAAGCCAGGGGGCAATATATCAGTCTAGGGCGCTTAATGCCACGGGCGGTAGATATGTTATTATTAATCTACTACTGCTAGCCAAGCAGTGCTATCGCGGTTGTAAACCTTATAGAGCCAGGGGGCAATATATCAGTCTAGGGCGCTTAATGCCTCGGGCGTTAGATGTGTTACTATTAGGCTACAACTGCTAGCAAAGCAGTGCTAACCCTGTTGTAACCCTTCTAGCGCCAGATGCGATAAATCAGCCTAAGGCACTTAATGCCACGGGCAGTAGATATGTTACTATGAGGCTACTACTGCTAGCCAAGCAGTGCCATCACTGTTGTAACCCCTATAGCGCCAGGGGGCGATATATCAGCCTAGGGCGCTTAATGCCACGGGCAGTAGATATGGTTGTATTAGGCTACTACTGCTAGCCAAGCAGTGCTATCACTGTTGTAACCCTTATAGCGCCAGGGGCGATATATCAGCCTAGCGCGCTTAATACCACGGGCAGTAGATATGTTACAATTAGGCTACTACTGCTAGCCAAGCAGTGCTATCACTGTTGTAACCCTTATAGCGCCAGGGGGAGATATATCAGCCTAGAACGCTTAATGTCACGGGTGGTAGATATGTTACTATTAGGCTACAACTGCTAGCCAAGCAGTGCTAACACTGTTGTAACCCTTATAGTGCCAGGAGGCGATATATCAGCCTAGGGCGCTTAATGCCACGGGCGGTAGATATGTTACTATTAGGCTACTACTGCTAGCCCAGCAGTGCTCTCACTGTTGTAACCCATATAGCGCCAGTGGCGATATATCAGCCTAGGGCGCTTAATGTCACGGGCAGTAGATATGTTACTATTAGGCTACTACTGCTAGCCAAGCAGTGCTATCACTGTTGTAACCCTTATAGCGCCAGGGGGCGATATATCAGCCTAGGGCGCTTAATGCCACAGGCAATAGATATGTTACTATTAGGCTACTACTGCTAGCCAAGCAGTGCTATCACTGTTGTATCCCTTATAGCTCCAGGGGGTGATATATCAGCCTAGGGTGCTTAATGCCACGGGCAGTAGATATGTTAATATTAGGCTACTACTGCTAGCCAAGCAGTGCTATCACTGTTGTAACCCTCATAGCGCCATGGGGCGATATATCAGCCTAGGGCGCTTAATGCCACGGGAGGTAGATATGTTACTATTAGGCTACTACTGCTTGCCAAGCAGTTCTATCACTGTTGTAACCCTTATAGCGCCAGGGGGCGATAAATCAGCCTTGGGCGCTTAATGCCACGGGCAGTAGATATGTTACTATTAGGCTACTACTGCTAGCCAAGCAGTTCTATCACTGTTGTAACCCTTATATCGCCAGGGGGCGATATATAGCAGCCTAGGGCGCTTAATGCCACGGGCAGTAGATATGTTACTATGAGGCTACTACTGCTAGCAAAGCAGTGCTATCACTGTTGTAACTCTTATAGCACCAGGGGGCGATATATCAGCCTTGGGCTCCTAATGCCACGGGAGGTAGATATGTTACTATTAGGCTACTACTGCTTGCCAAGCAGTTCTATCACTGTTGTAACCCTTATAGCGCCAGGGGGCGATAAATCAGCCTTGGGCGCTTAATGCCACGGGCAGTAGATATGTTACTATTAGGCTACTACTGCTAGCCAAGCAGTTCTATCACTGTTGTAACCCTTATATCGCCAGGGGGCGATATATCAGCCTTGGGCGCTTAATGTCACAGGCAGTAGATATGCTACTATTAGGCTACTACTGCTAGCCAAGCAGTGCTATCACTGTTGTAACCCTTATAGTGCCAGGGGGCGATATATCAGCCTAGGGCGCTTAATGCCACGGGCGAAGGATATGTTACTATGAGGCTACTACTGCTATCCAAGCAGTGCTATCACTGTTGTAACCCTTCTAGCGCCAGGGGGCGATATATCAGTCTAGAGCGCTTAATGCCACGGGCAGTAGATATGTTACTATTAGGCTACTACTGCTAGCCAAGCAGTGCTATCACTGTTGTAACCCTTACAGCGCCAGAGGGCGATATATCAGTCTAGGGCGCTTAATGCCACGGGCAGTAGATATGTTACTATGAGGCTACTTCTGCTAGCCAAGCAGTGCTATCACTATTGTAACCCTTATAGCTCCAGGGCGCGATATATCAGCCTAGGACGCTTAATGCCACGGGCAGTAGATATGTTACTATGAGGCTACTACTGCTAGCCAAGCAGTGCTATCACTGTTGTAGCACACATAGCGCCATGGGGCGATATATATGAGCCTAGGACGCTTAATGCCACGGGCAGTAGATATGTTACTATGAGGCTACTACTGCTAGCCAAGCAGTGCTATCACTGTTATAACCCTCATAGCGCCACGGGGCGATATATATGAGCCTAGGACGCTTAATGCCACGGGCGATAGATACGTTACTATTAGGCTACTACTGCTAGCCAAGCAGTGCTATCACTGTTGTAACCCTCATAGCGCCATGGGGCGATATATCAGCCTAGGGCGCTTAATGCCACGGGGAGTAGATATGTTACTATTAGGCTACTACTACTAGCCAAGCAGTGCTATCACTGTTGTAACCCTTATAGCGCCAGGGGGCGATATATAGCAGCCTACGGCGCTTAATGCCACGGGCAGTAGATATGTTACTATGAGGCTACTACTGCTAGCCAAGCAGTGCTATCACTAATGTAACTCTTATAGCACCAGGGGGCGATATATCAGCCTTGGGCGCTTAATGCCACGGGCGGTAGATATGTTACTATTAGGCTACTACTGCTTGCGAAACAGTTCTATCACTGTTGTTACCCTTATAGCGCCAGGGGGCGATAAGTCAGCCTTGGGCGCTTAATGCCACGGGCAGTAGATATGTTACTATTAGGCTACTACTGCTAGCCAAGCAGTTCTATCACTGTTGTAACCCTTATATCTCCAGGGGGCGATATATCAGCCTTGGGCGCTTAATGTCACAGGCAGTAGATATGTTACTATTAGGCTACTACTGCTAGCCAAGCAGTGCTATCACTGTTGTAACCCTTATAGCGCCAGGGGGGGATAAATCAGCCTAGGGCGCTTAATGCCACGGGCAGTAGATATGTAACTAATAGCCTACTACTGCTAGCCAAGCAGTTCTATCACTGTTGTAACCCTTATAGCGCCAGGGGGGATATATCAGCCTAGGGCGCTTAATGCCACGGGCAGTAGATATGTTACTATTAGGCTACTACTGCTAGCCAAGCAGTTCTATCACTGTTGTAACCCTTATATCTCCAGGGGGCGATATATCAGCCTTGGGCGCTTAATGTCACAGGCAGTAGATATGTTACTATTAGGCTACTACTGCTAGCCAAGCAGTGCTATCACTGTTGTAACCCTTATAGCGCCAGGGGGCGATAAGTCAGCCTTGGGCGCTTAATGCCACGGGCAGTAGATATGTTAATATTAGGCTACTACTGCTAGCCAAGCAGTTCTATCACTGTTGTAACCCTTATATCTCCAGGGGGCGATATATCAGCCTTGGGCGCTTAATGTCACAGGCAGTAGATATGTTACTATTAGGCTACTACTGCTAGCCAAGCAGTGCTATCACTGTTGTAACCCTTATAGCGCCAGGGGGGATAAATCAGCCTAGGGCGCTTAATGTCACAGGCAGTAGATATGTTACTATTAGGCTACTACTGCTAGCCAAGCAGTGCTATCACTGTTGTAACCCTTATAGCGCCAGGGGGCGATATATCAGCCTAGGGCGCTTAATGTCACGGGCAGTAGATATGTTATTATTAGGCTACTAATGCTAGCCAAGCAGTGCTATCACTGTTGTAACCCTTATAGCGCCAGGGGGCGATATATCAGCCTAGGGCGCTTAATGCCACGGGCAGTAGACAAGTTAATATTAGGCTACCACTGCTAGCCAAGCAGTGCTATCACTGATGTAACCCTTATAGTGCCAGGGGAGATATATCAGCCTAGGGCGCTTAATGCTACGGGCAGTAGATATGTTACTATTAGGCTACTACTGCTAGCCAAGCGGTGGTATCACTGATGTAACCCTTATAGCGCCAGGGGCGATATATCAGCCTAGGGCGCTTAATGCCACGGGCAGTAGATATGTTACTATACGGCTACTACTGCTAGCCAAGCAGTGCTATCACTGTTTTAACCGTTATAGCGCCAGAGGGCGATATATCAGCCTAGGGCGCTTAATGTCACGGGCAGTAGATATGTTACTATTAGGCTACTACTGCTAGCCAAGCAGTGCTATCACTGTTGTAACGCTTATAGCGCCAGGGAGCGATATATATGAGCCTAGGGAGCTTAATGCCACGGGCGGTTGATATGTTACTATTAGGCTACTACTGCTAGCCCAGCAGTGCTATCACTGTTGTAACGCTTATAGCGCCAGGGGGTGATATATTAGCCTAGAGCGCTTAATGTCACGGGCAGTAGATATGTTACTATGAGGCTACTACTGCTAGCCAAGCAGTGCTATTACTGTTGTAACCCTTATAGCGCCAGGGGGCGATATATCAGCCTAGGGCGCTTAATGCCACGGGCAGTAGGTATGTTAATATGAGGCTACTACTGCTAGCCAAGCAGTGCTATTACTGTTTTAACCCTTATAGCGCCAGGGGGCGATATATCAGCCTAGGGCGCTTAATGCCACGGGCAGTAGATATGTTACTATTAGGCTACTACTGCTAACCAAGCAGTGCTATCAATGTTGTAACCCTTATAGCACCAGGGTCGATATATCAGCCTTGCGCGCTTAATGACACGGGCAGTAGATATGTTACTATTAGGCTACTACTGCTAGCCAAGCAGGGCTATCACTGTTGTAACCCTTATAGTGCCAGGGGGGATATATCAGCCTTGGGCGCTTAATGCCACGGGCGGTAGATATGTTACTATTAGGCTACTACTGCTAGCCAAGCAGTGCTATCACTGTTGTAACCCTTATAGCGCCAGGGGGCGATATATCAGCCTAGGGCGCTTAATGCCACGGGCGGTAGATATGTTATTATTAATCTACTACTGCTAGCCAAGCGTTGCTATCAATGTTGTAACCCTTATAGTGCCAGGGGGCGATATATCAGCCTAGGGCGCTTAATGCCACGGGCGGTAGATATGTTACTATTAGGCTACTACTGCTAGCAGGGCAGTGCTATCACTGTTTTAACCCTTATAGTGCCAGGGGGCGATATATCAGCCTAGGGCGCATAATGCCACGGCAAGTAGATAAGTTACTATTAGGCTACCACTGCTAGCCAAGCAGTGCTATCACTGATGTAACCCTTATAGTGCCAGGGGCGATATATCAGCCTAGGGCGCTTAATGCTACGGGCAGTAGATATGTTACTATTAGGCTACTGCTGCTAGCCAAGCAGTGCTATCACAGTTGTAACCCTTATAGGGCCAGGGGGAGATATATCAGCCTAGGGCGCTTAATGTCACAGGCAGAAGATATGTTACTATTAGGCTACTACTGCTAGCCAAGCAGTGCTATCACTGTTGTGACCCTTATAGCGCCAGGGGGCGATATATCAGCCTAGGGCGCTTAATGTCACGGGCAGTAGATATGTTATTATTAGGCTACTAATGCTAGCCAAGCAGTGCTATCACTGATGTAACCCTTATAGTGCCAGGGGAGATATATCAGCCTAGGGCGCTTAATGCTACGGGCAGTAGATATGTTACTATTAGGCTACTACTGCTAGCCAAGCGGTGCTATCACTGATGTAACCCTTATAGCGCCAGGGGCGATATATCAGCCTAGGGCGCTTAATGCCACGGGCAGTAGATATGTTACTATACGGCTACTACTGCTGGCCAATCAGTGCTATCACTGTTTTAACCGTTATAGCGCCAGAGGGCGATATATCAGCCTTGGGCGCTTAATGCCACGGGCGGTATGTTTGTTACTATTAGGCTACTATTGCTAGCCAAGCAATGCTATCACTGATGTAACCCTTATAGCGCCAGGGGGCGATATATCAGCCTAGGGCGCTTAATGCCACGGGCAGTAGATATGTTACTATTAGGCTACTACTGCTAGCCAAGCAGTGCTATCACTGTTGTAACCCTCATAGCGCCATGGGGCGATATATCAGCCTTGGGCGCTTAATGCCACGGGCAGTAGATATGTTACTATTAGGCTACTACTGCTTGCCATGCGGTGCTATCACTGATGTAACCCTTATAGTACCAGGGGCGATATATCAGCCTAGGGCGCTTAATGCAACGGGTAGTAGGTATGTTACTATTAAGCTACTACTGCTAGCCAAGCCGTGCTATCACTGATGTAACCCTTATAGTGCCAGGGGCGATATATCAGCCTAGGGCGCATAATGGTACGGGCAGTAGATATGTTACTATTAGGCTACTGCTGCTAGCCAAGTGGTGCTATCACTGATGTAACCCTTATAGCGCCAGGGGCGATATATCAGCCTAGGGCGCTTAATGCCACGGGCAGTAGATATGTTACTATAAGGCTACTACTGCTAGCCAAGCAGTGCTATCACTGTTTATCCCTTATAGCGCCTGGGGGCGATTTATCAGCCTAGGGCGCTTAATGTTACGGGCAGTAGATATGTTACTATTAGGCTACTACTGCTAGCCAAGCAGTGCTATCACTGATGTAACTCTTATAGCGCCAGGGTCGATATATCAACCTAGCGCGCTAAATGCCACGGGCGGTAGATATGTTACTATTAGGCTACTACTGCTAGCCAAGCAGTTCTATCACTGTTGTAACTCTTATAGCACCTGGGGCGATATATCAGCCTTGGGCGCTTAATGCCACGGGCGGTAGATATGTTACTATTAGGCTACTACTGCTAGCCAAGCAGTGCTATCACTGTTGTAACCCTTATAGCGCCATGGGGCGATATATCTGCCTAGGGCGCTTAATGCCACCGGCGGTAGATATGTTACTATTAGGCTACTACTGCTAGCCAAGCAGTGCTCTCACTATTGTAACCCTTATAGCGCCAGGGGGCGATATATCAGCCTAGGGCGCTTAATGCCACGGGCAGTAGATATGTTACTATGAGGCTACTACTGCTAGCCAAGCAGTGCTATCCCTGTTGTAATCCTTATAGCGCCAGGGGCGATATATCAGCCTATGGCGCTTAATGCCACGGGCAGTAGATATGTTACTATTAGGCTACTACTGCTAGCCAAGCAGTGCTATCACTGTTGTAACCCTTATAGCGCCAGGGGGCGATATATCAGCCTAGGGCGCTTAATGCCACGGGCAGTAGATATGTTACTATTAGGCTACTACTGCTAGCCAAGCAGTGCTATCACTGTTGTAACCCTTACAGCGCCAGGGGGCGATATATCAGCCTAGGGCGCTTAATGCCACGGGCAGTAGATATGTTACTATTAGGCTACTACTGCTAGCCCAGCAGTGCTCTCACTGTTGTAACCCATATAGCGCCAGGGGCGATATATCAGCCTAGGGCGCTTAATGTCACGGGCAGTAGATATGTTACTATTAGGCTACTACAGCTAGCCAAGCAGTGCTATCACTGTTGTAACGCTTATAGCGCCAGGGAGCGATATATATGAGCCTAGGGAGCTTAATGCCACGGGCGGTTGATATGTTACTATTAGGCTACTACTGCTAGCCCAGCAGTGCTATCACTGTTGTAACGCTTATAGCGCCAGGGGGTGATATATTAGCCTAGGGCGCTTAATGTCACGGGCAGTAGATATGTTACTATGAGGCTACTACTTCTAGCCAAGCAGTGCTCTCACTGTTTTAACCCTTATAGCGCCAGGGGGCGATATATCAGCCTAGGGCGCTTAATGCCACGGGCAGTAGGTATGTTAATATGAGGCTACTACTGCTTGCAAAGCAGTGCTATCACTGTTGTAAAATAGCGCCAGGGGGCATATATATCAGCCTAGGGCGCTTAATGCCACGGGCAGTAGATATGTTACTATTAGGCTACTACTGCTAGCCAAGCAGTGCTATTACTGTTTTAACCCTTATAGCGCCAGGGGGCGATATATCAGCCTAGGGCGCTTAATGCCACGGGCAGTAGATATGTTACTATTAGGCTACTACTGCTAACCAAGCAGTGCTATCACTGTTGTAACCCTTATAGCACCAGGGGCGATATATCAGCCTTGCGCGCTTAATGCCACGGGCAGTAGATATGTTACTATTAGGCTACTACTGCTAGCCAAGCAGGGCTATCACTGTTGTAACCCTTATAGTGCCAGGGGGGATATATCAGCCTTGGGCGCTTAATGCCACGGGCGGTAGATATGTTACTATTAGGCTACTACTGCTAGCAGGGCAGTGCTATCACTGTTTTAACCCTTATAGTGCCAGGGGGCGATATATCAGCCTAGGGCGCATAATGCCACGGCAAGTAGATAAGTTACTATTAGGCTACCACTGCTAGCCAAGCAGTGCTATCACTGATGTAACCCTTATAGTGCCAGGGGCGATATATCAGCCTACGGCGCTTAATGCTACGGGCAGTAGATATGTTACTATTAGGCTACTGCTGCTAGCCAAGCAGTGCTATCACAGTTGTAACCCTTATAGGGCCAGGGGGAGATATATCAGCCTAGGGCGCTTAATGTCACAGGCAGAAGATATGTTACTATTAGGCTACTACTGCTAGCCAAGCAGTGCTATCACTGTTGTGACCCTTATAGCGCCAGGGGGAGATATATCAGCCTAGGGCGCTTAATGTCACGGGCAGTAGATATGTTATTATTAGGCTACTAATGCTAGCCAAGCAGTGCTATCACTGTTGTAACCCTTATAGCGCCAGGGGGCGATATATCAGCCTAGGGCGCTTAATGCCAAGGGCAGTAGATAAGTTACTATTAGGCTACCACTGCTAGCCAAGCAGTGCTATCACTGATGTAACCCTTATAGTGCCAGGGGAGATATATCAGCCTAGGGCGCTTAATGCTACGGGCAGTAGATATGTTACTATAAGGGTACTACTGCTAGCCAGGCGGTGCTATCACTGATGTAACCCTTATAGCGCCAGGGGCGATATATCAGCCTAGGGCGCTTAATGCCACGGGCAGTAGATATGTTACTATACGGCTACTACTGCTAGTCAAGCAGTGCTCTCACTGTTTTAACCGTTATAGCGCCAGAGGGCGATATATCAGCCTTGGGCGCTTAATGCCACGGGAGGTATGTTTGTTACTATTAGGCTACTATTGCTAGCCAAGCAATGCTATCACTGATGTAACCCTTATAGCGCCAGGGGGCGATATATCAGCCTAGGGCGCTTAATGCCACGGGCAGTAGATATGTTACTATTAGGCTACTACTGCTAGCCAAGCAGTGCTATCACTGTTGTAACCCTCATAGCGCCATGGGGCGATATATCAGCCTTGGGCGCTTAATGCCACGGGCAGTAGATATGTTACTATTAGGCTACTACTGCTTGCCATGCGGTGCTATCACTGATGTAACCCTTATAGTACCAGGGGCGATATATCAGCCTAGGGCGCTTAATGCAACGGGCAGTAGGTATGTTACTATTAAGCTACTACTGCTAGCCAAGCCGTGCTATCACTGATGTAACCCTTATAGTGCCAGGGGCGATATATCAGCCTAGGGCGCATAATGGTACGGGCAGTAGATATGTTACTATTAGGCTACTGCTGCTAGCCAAGTGGTGCTATCACTGATGTAACCCTTATAGCGCCAGGGGCGATATATCAGCCTAGGGCGCTTAATGCCATGGGCAGTAGATATGTTACTATAAGGCTACTACTGCTAGCCAAGCAGTGCTATCACTGTTTAACCCTTATAGCGCCAGGGGGCGATATATCAGCCTAGGGCGCTTAATGTTACGGGCAGTAGATATGTTACTATTAGGCTACTACTGCTAGCCAAGCAGTGCTATCACTGTTGTAACCCTTATAGCGCCAGGGTCGATATATCAACCTAGCGCGCTAAATGCCACGGGCGGTTGATATGTTACTATTAGGCTACTACTGCTAGCCAAGCAGTGCTCTCACTGTTGTAACCCTTATGGCGCCATGGGGCGATATATCTGCCTAGGGCGCTTAATGCCACCGGCGGTAGATGTGTTACTATTAGGCTACTACTGCTAGCCAAGCAGTGCTCTCACTATTGTAACCCTTATAGCGCCAAGGGGCGATATATCAGCCTAGGGCGCTTAATGTTACGGGCAGTAGATATGTTACTATGAGGCTACTACTGCTAGCCAAGCAGTGCTATCCCTGTTGTAATCCTTATAGCGCCAGGGGCGATATATCAGCCTAGGGCGCTTAATGCCACGGGCAGTAGATATGTTACTATTAGGCTACTACTGCTAGCCAAGCAGTGCTATCACTGTTGTAACCCTTATAGCGCCAGGGGGCGATATATCAGCCTAGGGCGCTTAATGCCACGGGCAGTAGATATGTTACTATTAGGCTACTACTGCTAGCCAAGCAGTGCTATCACTGTTGTAACCCTTACAGCGCCAGGGGGCGATATATCAGCCTAGGACGCTTAATGCCACGGGCAGTAGATATGTTCTTATTAGGCTACGACTGCTAGCCAAGCAGTGCTATCACTGTTGTAACCCCTATAGTGCCAGGGGGCGATATATCAGCCTAGGGCGCTTAATGCCACGGGCGGTTGATATGTTACTATGAGGCTACTACTGCTATCCAAGCAGTGCTATCACTGTTGTAACCCCTCTAGCGCCAGGGGGCGATATATCAGTCTAGAGCGCTTAATGCCACGGGCAGTAGATATGTTACTGTTAGGCTACTACTGCTAGCCAAGCAGTGCTATCACTGTTGTAACCCTTACATCGCCAGAGGGCGATATATCAGCCTAGGGCGCTTAATGCCACGGGCAGTAGATATGTTACTATGAGGCTACTACTGCTAGCCAAGCAGTGTTATCACTGTTGTAACCCTTATAGCGCCAGGGCGCGATATATCAGCCTAGGGCGCTTAATGCCACGGGCAGTAGATATGATATTATGAGGCTACTACTGCTAGCCAAGCAGTGCTATCACTGTTGTAACCCTCATAGCGCCATGGGGCGATATATATGAGCCTAGGACGCTTAATGCCACGGGCAGTAGATATGTTACTATGAGGCTACTACTGCTAGCCAAGCAGTGCTATCACTGTTGTAACCCTCATAGCGCCATGGGGCGATATATATGAGCCTAGGACGCTTAATGCCACGGGCAGTAGATATGTTACTATTAGGCTACTACTGCTAGCCTAGCAGTGCTATCACTGTTGTAACCCTCATAGCGGCATGGGGCGATATATCAGCCTAGGGCGCTTAATGCCACGGGCAGTAGATATGTTACTATTAGGCTACTACTGCTAGCCAAGCAGTGCTATCTCTGTTGTAACCCTAATAGCGCCAGGGGGCGATATATAGCAGCCTAGGGCGCTTAATGCCACGGGCAGTAGATATGCTACTATGAGGCTACTACTGCTAGCCAAGCAGTGCTATCACTGTTGTAACTCTTATAGCACCAGGGGGCGATATATCAGCCTTGGGCGCTTAATGCCACGGGCGGTAGATAAGTTACTATTAGGCTACTACTGCTTGCCAATCAGTTCTATCACTGTTGTAACCCTTATAGCGCCAAGGGGCGATAAATCAGCCTTGGGCGCTTAATGCCACGGGCAGTAGATATGTTACTATGAGGCTACTACTGCTAGCCAAGCAGTGCTATCACTGTTATAACTCTTATAGCACCAGGGGGCGATATATCAGCCTTGGGCGCTTAATGCCACGGGCGGTAGATATGTTACTATTAGGCTACTACTGCTTGCCAAGCAGTTCTATCACTGTTGTAACCCTTATAGCGCCAGGGGGCGATAAATCAGCCTTGGGCGCTTAATGCCACGGGCAGTAGATATGCTACTATTAGGCTACTACTGCTAGCAAAGCAGTTCTATCAGTGTTGTAACCCTTATATCGCCAGGGGGCGATATATCATCCTTGGGCGCTTAATGTCACAGGCAGTAGATATGTTACTATTAGGCTACTACTGCTAGCCAAGCAGTGCTATCACTTTTGTAACCCTTATAGCGCCAGGGGGCGATAAATCAGCCTAGGGCGCTTAATGCCACGGGCAGTAGATATGTAACTAATAGCCTACTACTGCTAGCCAAGCAGTGCTATCACTGCTGTAACCCTTATAGTGCCAGGGGGCGATACATTAGGCTAGGGCGCTTAATGCCACGGGCAGTAGATATGTTACTATTAGGCTACTACTGCTAGCCAAGCAGTGCTATCACTGTTGTAACCCTTATAGCGCCAGGGGGCGATACATCAGCTTAGGGCGCTTAATGCCACGGGCAGTAGATATGTTACTATTAGGCTACTACTGCTAGCCAAGCAGTGCTATCACTGTTGTAACCCTTATAGCGCCAGGGGGCGATACATCAGTCTAGGGCGCTTAATGCCACGGGCAGTTGATATGTTACTATTAAGCTACTACTGCTAGCCAAGCAGTGCTATCACTGTTGTAACCCTTATAGCGCCACGGGGCGATATATCAGCCTAGGGCCCTTAATGCCACGGGCAGTAGATATGTTACAATTCGGCTACTACTGCTAGCCAAGCAGTGCTATCACTGTTGTAACACCTATAGCGAAAGGGGGAGATATATCAGCCTAGGGCGCTTAATGCCACGGGCAGTAGATGTGTTACTATTAGGCTACTACTGCTAGCCAAGCAGTGCTATCACTGTTCTAACCCTTATAGCGCCATGGGGCGATATATCAGCCTAGGGCGCTTAATGATACGGGCAGTAGATATGTTACTATGAGGCTACTACTGCTAGCCAAGCAGTGCTATCACTGTTGTAACCCCTATAGCGCCAGGGGGCGATATATCAGCCTAGGGCGCTTAATGCCACGGGCAGTAGATATGTTACTATTAGGCTACTACTGCTAGCCAAGCAGTGCTATCACTGTTGTAACCCTCATAGCGCCATGGGGCGATATATCAGCCTTGGGCGCTTAATGCCACGGGCAGTAGATATGTTACTATTAGGCTACTACTGCTTGCCATGCGGTGCTATCACTGATGTAACCCTTATAGTACCAGGGGCGATATATCAGCCTAGGGCGCTTAATGCAACGGGCAGTAGGTATGTTACTATTAAGCTACTACTGCTAGCCAAGCCGTGCTATCACTGATGTAACCCTTATAGTGCCAGGGGCGATATATCAGCCTAGGGCGCTTAATGCCACGGGCAGTAGACAAGTTAATATTAGGCTACCACTGCTAGCCAAGCAGTGCTATCACTGATGTAACCCTTATAGTGCCAGGGGAGATATATCAGCCTAGGGCGCATAATGCTACGGGCAGTAGATATGTTACTATTAGGCTACTACTGCTAGCCAAGCGGTGCTATCACTGATGTAACCCTTATAACGCCAGGGGCGATATATCAGCCTAGGGCGCTTAATGCCACGGGCAGTAGATATGTTACTATACGGCTACTACTGCTAGCCAAGCAGTGCTATCACTGTTTTAACCGTTATAGCGCCAGAGGGCGATATATCAGCCTAGGGCGCTTAATGTCACGGGCAGTAGATATGTTACTATTAGGCTACTACTGCTAGCCAAGCAGTGCTATCACTGTTGTAACGCTTATAGCGCCAGGGAGCGATATATATGAGCCTAGGGAGCTTAATGCCACGGGCGGTTGATATGTTACTATTAGGCTACTACTGCTAGCCCAGCAGTGCTATCACTGTTGTAACGCTTATAGCGCCAGGGGGATATATATTAGCCTAGAGCGCTTAATGTCACGGGCAGTAGATATGTTACTATGAGGCTACTACTGCTAGCCAAGCAGTGCTATTACTGTTGTAACCCTTATAGCGCCAGGGGGCGATATATCAGTCTAGGGCGCTTAATGCCTCGGGCGTTAGATATGTTACTATTAGGCTACAACTGCTAGCCAAGCAGTGCTAACCCTGTTGTAACCCTTCTAGCGCCAGATGCGATAAATCAGCCTAAGGCACTTAATGCCACGGGCAGTAGATATGTTACTATGAGGCTACTACTGCTAGCCAAGCAGTGCTATCACTGTTGTAACCCCTATAGCGCCAGGGGGCGATATATCAGCCTAGGGCGCTTAATGCCACGGGCAGTAGATATGATTCTATTAGGCTACTACTGCTAGCCAAGCAGTGCTATCACTGTTGTAACCCTTATTGCGCCAGGGGCGATATATCAGCCTAGCGCGCTTAATACCACGGGCTGTAGATATGTTACAATTAGGCTACTACTGCTAGCCAAGCAGTGCTATCACTGTTGTAACCCTTATAGCGCCAGGGGGAGATATATCAGCCTAGAACGCTTAATGTCACGGGCGGTAGATATGTTAATATTAGGCTACAACTGCTAGCCAAGCAGTTCTATCACTGTTGTAACCCTTATATCGCCAGGGGGCGATATATCAGCCTTGGGCGCTTAATGTCACAGGCAGTAGATATGTTACTATTAGGCTACTACTGCTAGCCAAGCAGTGCTATCACTGTTGTAACCCTTATAGCGCCGGGGGGCGATAAATCAGCCTAGAGCGCTTAATGCCACGGGCAGTAGATATGTTACTATGAGGCTACTACTGCTAGCCAAGCAGTGCTATCACTGTTGTAACTCTTATAGCACCAGGGGGCGATATATCAGCCTTGGGCGCTTAATGCCACGGGCGGTAGATATGTTACTATTAGGCTACTACTGCTTGCCAAGCAGTTCTATCACTGTTGTAACCCTTATAGCGCCAGGGGGCGATAAATCAGCCTTGGGCGCTTAATGCCACGGGCAGTAGATATGTTACTATTAGGCTACTACTGCTAGCCAAGCAGTTCTATCACTGTTGTAACCCTTATATCGCCAGGGGGCGATATATCAGCCTTGGGCGCTTAATGTCACAGGCAGTAGATATGTTACTATTAGGCTACTACTGCTAGCCAAGCAGTGCTATCACTGTTGTAACCCTTATAGCGCCAGGGGGCGATAAATCAGCCTAGGGCGCTTAATGCCACGGGCAGTAGATATGTAACTAATAGCCTACTACTGCTAGCCAAGCAGTGCTCTCACTGTTGTAACCCTTATGGCGCCATGGGGCGATATATCAGACTAGGGCGCTTAATGCCACGGGCGGTAGATATGTTACTATTAGGCTACTACTGCTAGCCAAGCAGGGCTATCACTGTTGTAACCCTTACAGCGCCAGGGGGCGATATATCAGCCTAGGACGCTTAATGCCATGGGCAGTAGATATGTTACTATTAGGCTACGACTGCTAGCCAAGCAGTGCTATCACTGTTGTAACCCTTATAGTGCCAGGGGGCGATATATCAGCCTAGGGCGCTTAATGCCACGGGCGAAGGATATGTTACTATGAGGCTACTACTGCTATCCAAGCAGTGCTATCACTGTTGTAACCCTTCTAGCGCCAGGGGGCGATATATCAGTCTAGAGCGCTTAATGCCACGGGCAGTAGATATGATACTATTAGGCTACTACTGCTAGCCAAGCAGTGCTATCACTGTTGTAACCCTTACAGCGCCAGAGGGCGATATATCAGTCTAGGGCGCTTAATGCCACGGGCAGTAGATATGTTACTATGAGGCTACTACTGCTAGCCAAGCAGTGCTATCACTGTTGTAACCCTTATAGCGCCAGGGCGCGATATATCAGCCTAGGGCGCTTAATGCCACGGGAACTAGATATGTTACTATGAGGCTACTACTGCTAGCCAAGCAGTGCTATCACTGTTGTAACACTCATAGCGCCATGGGGCGATATATATGAGCCTAGGACGCTTAATGCCACGGGCAGTAGATATGTTACTATGAGGCTACTACTGCTAGCCAAGCAGTGCTATCACTGTTGTAACCCTCATAGAGTCATGGGGCGATATATATGAGCCTAGGACGCTTAATGCCACGGGCAGTAGATATGTTACTATTAGGCTACTACTGCTAGCAAAGCAGTGCTATCACTGTTGTAACCCTCATAGCGCCATGGGGCGATATATCAGCCTAGGGCGCTTAATGCCACGGGCAGTAGATATGTTACTATTCGGCTACTACTACTAGCCAAGCAGTGCTATCACTGTTGTAACACTTATAGCGCCAGGGGGCGATATATAGCAGCCTAGGGCGCTTAATGCCACGGGCAGTAGATATGTTACTATGAGGCTACTACTGCTAGCCAAGCAGTGCTATCACTGTTGTAACTCTTATAGCACCAGGGGGCGATATATCAGCCTTGGGCGCTTAATGCCACGGGCGGTAGATATGTTACTATTAGGCTACTACTGCTTGCCAAGCAGTTCTATCACTGTTGTAACCCTTATAGCGCCAGGGGGCGATAAGTCAGCCTTGGGCGCTTAATGCCACGGGCAGTAGATATGTTACAATTAGGCTACTACTGCTAGCCAAGCAGTTCTATCACTGTTGTAACCCTTATATCGCCAGGGGGCGATTTATCAGCCTTGGGCGCTTAATTTCACAGGCAGTAGATATGTTACTATTAGGCTACTACTGCTAGCCAAGCAGTGCTATCACTGTTGTAACCCTTATAGCGCCAGGGGGCGATAAATCAGCCTAGGGCGCTTAATGCCACGGGCAGTAGATATGTAACTAATAGCCTACTACTGCTAGCCAAGCAGTGCTATCACTGTTGTAACACTTATAGCGCCAGGGGGCGATATATATCAGTATAGGGCGCTTAATGCCACGGGCAGTAGATATGTGACTATTAGGCTACTACTGCTAGCCAAGCAGTTCTATCATTGTTGTAACCCTTATAGCGCCAGGGGGCGATAAATCAGCCTTGGGCGCTTAATGCCACGGGCAGTAGATATGTTACTATTAGGCTACTACTGCTAGCCAAGCAGTGCTATCCCTGCTGTAACCCTTATAGCGCCAGGGGGCGATATATCAGCCTAGGGCGCTTAATGCCACGGGCAGTAGATATGTTACTATTAGGCTACTACTGCTAGCCAAGCAGTGCTATCGCTGTTGTAAACCTTATGAAGCCAGGGGGCAATATATCAGTCTAGGGCGCTTAATGCCACGGGCGGTAGATATGTTATTATTAATCTACTACTGCTAGCCAAGCAGTGCTATCGCGGTTGTAAACCTTATAGAGCCAGGGGGCAATATATCAGTCTAGGGCGCTTAATGCCTCGGGCGTTAGATGTGTTACTATTAGGCCACAACTGCTAGCAAAGCAGTGCTAACCCTGTTGTAACCCTTCTAGCGCCAGATGCGATAAATCAGCCTAAGGCACTTAATGCCACGGGCAGTAGATATGTTACTATGAGGCTACTACTGCTAGCCAAGCAGTGCCATCACTGTTGTAACCCCTATAGCGCCAGGGGGCGATATATCAGCCTAGGGCGCTTAATGCCACGGGCAGTAGATATGGTTGTATTAGGCTACTACTGCTAGCCAAGCAGTGCTATCACTGTTGTAACCCTTATAAATCCAGGGGCGATATATCAGCCTAGCGCGCTTAATACCACGGGCAGTAGATATGTTACAATTAGGCTACTACTGCTAGCCAAGCAGTGCTATCACTGTTGTAACCCTTATAGCGCCAGGGGGAGATATATCAGCCTAGAACGCTTAATGTCACGGGTGGTAGATATGTTACTATTAGGCTACAACTGCTAGCCAAGCAGTGCTAACACTGTTGTAACCCTTATAGTGCCAGGAGGCGATATATCAGCCTAGGGCGCTTAATGCCACGGGCGGTAGATATGTTACTATTAGGCTACTACTGCTAGCCCAGCAGTGCTCTCACTGTTGTAACCCATATAGCGCCAGTGGCGATATATCAGCCTAGGGCGCTTAATGTCACGGGCAGTAGATATGTTACTATTAGGCTACTACTGCTAGCCAAGCAGTGCTATCACTGTTGTAACCCTTATAGCGCCAGGGGGCGATATATCAGCCTAGGGCGCTTAATGCCACAGGCAATAGATATGTTACTATTAGGCTACTACTGCTAGCCAAGCAGTGCTATCACTGTTGTATCCCTTATAGCTCCAGGGGGTGATATATCAGCCTAGGGTGCTTAATGCCACGGGCAGTAGATATGTTAATATTAGGCTACTACTGCTAGCCAAGCAGTGCTATCACTGTTGTAACCCTCATAGCGCCATGGGGCGATATATCAGCCTAGGGCGCTTAATGCCACGGGAGGTAGATATGTTACTATTAGGCTACTACTGCTTGCCAAGCAGTTCTATCACTGTTGTAACCCTTATAGCGCCAGGGGGCGATAAATCAGCCTTGGGCGCTTAATGCCACGGGCAGTAGATATGTTACTATTAGGCTACTACTGCTAGCCAAGCAGTTCTATCACTGTTGTAACCCTTATATCGCCAGGGGGCGATATATAGCAGCCTAGGGCGCTTAATGCCACGGGCAGTAGATATGTTACTATGAGGCTACTACTGCTAGCAAAGCAGTGCTATCACTGTTGTAACTCTTATAGCACCAGGGGGCGATATATCAGCCTTGGGCTCCTAATGCCACGGGAGGTAGATATGTTACTATTAGGCTACTACTGCTTGCCAAGCAGTTCTATCACTGTTGTAACCCTTATAGCGCCAGGGGGCGATAAATCAGCCTTGGGCGCTTAATGCCACGGGCAGTAGATATGTTACTATTAGGCTACTACTGCTAGCCAAGCAGTTCTATCACTGTTGTAACCCTTATATCGCCAGGGGGCGATATATCAGCCTTGGGCGCTTAATGTCACAGGCAGTAGATATGCTACTATTAGGCTACTACTGCTAGCCAAGCAGTGCTATCACTGTTGTAACCCTTATAGTGCCAGGGGGCGATATATCAGCCTAGGGCGCTTAATGCCACGGGCGAAGGATATGTTACTATGAGGCTACTACTGCTATCCAAGCAGTGCTATCACTGTTGTAACCCTTCTAGCGCCAGGGGGCGATATATCAGTCTAGAGCGCTTAATGCCACGGGCAGTAGATATGTTACTATTAGGCTACTACTGCTAGCCAAGCAGTGCTATCACTGTTGTAACCCTTACAGCGCCAGAGGGCGATATATCAGTCTAGGGCGCTTAATGCCACGGGCAGTAGATATGTTACTATGAGGCTACTTCTGCTAGCCAAGCAGTGCTATCACTATTGTAACCCTTATAGCTCCAGGGCGCGATATATCAGCCTAGGACGCTTAATGCCACGGGCAGTAGATATGTTACTATGAGGCTACTACTGCTAGCCAAGCAGTGCTATCACTGTTGTAGCACACATAGCGCCATGGGGCGATATATATGAGCCTAGGACGCTTAATGCCACGGGCAGTAGATATGTTACTATGAGGCTACTACTGCTAGCCAAGCAGTGCTATCACTGTTATAACCCTCATAGCGCCACGGGGCGATATATATGAGCCTAGGACGCTTAATGCCACGGGCGATAGATACGTTACTATTAGGCTACTACTGCTAGCCAAGCAGTGCTATCACTGTTGTAACCCTCATAGCGCCATGGGGCGATATATCAGCCTAGGGCGCTTAATGCCACGGGGAGTAGATATGTTACTATTAGGCTACTACTACTAGCCAAGCAGTGCTATCACTGTTGTAACCCTTATAGCGCCAGGGGGCGATATATAGCAGCCTACGGCGCTTAATGCCACGGGCAGTAGATATGTTACTATGAGGCTACTACTGCTAGCCAAGCAGTGCTATCACTAATGTAACTCTTATAGCACCAGGGGGCGATATATCAGCCTTGGGCGCTTAATGCCACGGGCGGTAGATATGTTACTATTAGGCTACTACTGCTTGCGAAACAGTTCTATCACTGTTGTTACCCTTATAGCGCCAGGGGGCGATAAGTCAGCCTTGGGCGCTTAATGCCACGGGCAGTAGATATGTTACTATTAGGCTACTACTGCTAGCCAAGCAGTTCTATCACTGTTGTAACCCTTATATCTCCAGGGGGCGATATATCAGCCTTGGGCGCTTAATGTCACAGGCAGTAGATATGTTACTATTAGGCTACTACTGCTAGCCAAGCAGTGCTATCACTGTTGTAACCCTTATAGCGCCAGGGGGGGATAAATCAGCCTAGGGCGCTTAATGCCACGGGCAGTAGATATGTAACTAATAGCCTACTACTGCTAGCCAAGCAGTTCTATCACTGTTGTAACCCTTATAGCGCCAGGGGGGATATATCAGCCTAGGGCGCTTAATGCCACGGGCAGTAGATATGTTACTATTAGGCTACTACTGCTAGCCAAGCAGTTCTATCACTGTTGTAACCCTTATATCTCCAGGGGGCGATATATCAGCCTTGGGCGCTTAATGTCACAGGCAGTAGATATGTTACTATTAGGCTACTACTGCTAGCCAAGCAGTGCTATCACTGTTGTAACCCTTATAGCGCCAGGGGGCGATAAGTCAGCCTTGGGCGCTTAATGCCACGGGCAGTAGATATGTTAATATTAGGCTACTACTGCTAGCCAAGCAGTTCTATCACTGTTGTAACCCTTATATCTCCAGGGGGCGATATATCAGCCTTGGGCGCTTAATGTCACAGGCAGTAGATATGTCACTATTAGGCTACTACTGCTAGCCAAGCAGTGCTATCACTGTTGTAACCCTTATAGCGCCAGGGGGGGATAAATCAGCCTAGGGCGCTTAATGTCACAGGCAGTAGATATGTTACTATTAGGCTACTACTGCTAGCCAAGCAGTGCTATCACTGTTGTAACCCTTATAGCGCCAGGGGGCGATATATCAGCCTAGGGCGCTTAATGTCACGGGCAGTAGATATGTTATTATTAGGCTACTAATGCTAGCCAAGCAGTGCTATCACTGTTGTAACCCTTATAGCGCCAGGGGGCGATATATCAGCCTAGGGCGCTTAATGCCACGGGCAGTAGACAAGTTAATATTAGGCTACCACTGCTAGCCAAGCAGTGCTATCACTGATGTAACCCTTATAGTGCCAGGGGAGATATATCAGCCTAGGGCGCTTAATGCTACGGGCAGTAGATATGTTACTATTAGGCTACTACTGCTAGCCAAGCGGTGCTATCACTGATGTAACCCTTATAGCGCCAGGGGCGATATATCAGCCTAGGGCGCTTAATGCCACGGGCAGTAGATATGTTACTATACGGCTACTACTGCTAGCCAAGCAGTGCTATCACTGTTTTAACCGTTATAGCGCCAGAGGGCGATATATCAGCCTAGGGCGCTTAATGTCACGGGCAGTAGATATGTTACTATTAGGCTACTACTGCTAGCCAAGCAGTGCTATCACTGTTGTAACGCTTATAGCGCCAGGGAGCGATATATATGAGCCTAGGGAGCTTAATGCCACGGGCGGTTGATATGTTACTATTAGGCTACTACTGCTAGCCCAGCAGTGCTATCACTGTTGTAACGCTTATAGCGCCAGGGGGTGATATATTAGCCTAGAGCGCTTAATGTCACGGGCAGTAGATATGTTACTATGAGGCTACTACTGCTAGCCAAGCAGTGCTATTACTGTTGTAACCCTTATAGCGCCAGGGGGCGATATATCAGCCTAGGGCGCTTAATGCCACGGGCAGTAGATATGTTACTATTAGGCTACTACTGCTAACCAAGCAGTGCTATCAATGTTGTAACCCTTATAGCACCAGGGTCGATATATCAGCCTTGCGCGCTTAATGACACGGGCAGTAGATATGTTACTATTAGGCTACTACTGCTAGCCAAGCAGGGCTATCACTGTTGTAACCCTTATAGTGCCAGGGGGGATATATCAGCCTTGGGCGCTTAATGCCACGGGCGGTAGATATGTTACTATTAGGCTACTACTGCTAGCCAAGCAGTGCTATCACTGTTGTAACCCTTATAGCGCCAGGGGGCGATATATCAGCCTAGGGCGCTTAATGCCACGGGCGGTAGATATGTTATTATTAATCTACTACTGCTAGCCAAGCGTTGCTATCAATGTTGTAACCCTTATAGTGCCAGGGGGCGATATATCAGCCTAGGGCGCTTAATGCCACGGGCGGTAGATATGTTACTATTAGGCTACTACTGCTAGCAGGGCAGTGCTATCACTGTTTTAACCCTTATAGTGCCAGGGGGCGATATATCAGCCTAGGGCGCATAATGCCACGGCAAGTAGATAAGTTACTATTAGGCTACCACTGCTAGCCAAGCAGTGCTATCACTGATGTAACCCTTATAGTGCCAGGGGCGATATATCAGCCTAGGGCGCTTAATGCTACGGGCAGTAGATATGTTACTATTAGGCTACTGCTGCTAGCCAAGCAGTGCTATCACAGTTGTAACCCTTATAGGGCCAGGGGGAGATATATCAGCCTAGGGCGCTTAATGTCACAGGCAGAAGATATGTTACTATTAGGCTACTACTGCTAGCCAAGCAGTGCTATCACTGTTGTGACCCTTATAGCGCCAGGGGGCGATATATCAGCCTAGGGCGCTTAATGTCACGGGCAGTAGATATGTTATTATTAGGCTACTAATGCTAGCCAAGCAGTGCTATCACTGATGTAACCCTTATAGTGCCAGGGGAGATATATCAGCCTAGGGCGCTTAATGCTACGGGCAGTAGATATGTTACTATTAGGCTACTACTGCTAGCCAAGCGGTGCTATCACTGATGTAACCCTTATAGCGCCAGGGGCGATATATCAGCCTAGGGCGCTTAATGCCACGGGCAGTAGATATGTTACTATACGGCTACTACTGCTGGCCAATCAGTGCTATCACTGTTTTAACCGTTATAGCGCCAGAGGGCGATATATCAGCCTTGGGCGCTTAATGCCACGGGCGGTATGTTTGTTACTATTAGGCTACTATTGCTAGCCAAGCAATGCTATCACTGATGTAACCCTTATAGCGCCAGGGGGCGATATATCAGCCTAGGGCGCTTAATGCCACGGGCAGTAGATATGTTACTATTAGGCTACTACTGCTAGCCAAGCAGTGCTATCACTGTTGTAACCCTCATAGCGCCATGGGGCGATATATCAGCCTTGGGCGCTTAATGCCACGGGCAGTAGATATGTTACTATTAGGCTACTACTGCTTGCCATGCGGTGCTATCACTGATGTAACCCTTATAGTACCAGGGGCGATATATCAGCCTAGGGCGCTTAATGCAACGGGTAGTAGGTATGTTACTATTAAGCTACTACTGCTAGCCAAGCCGTGCTATCACTGATGTAACCCTTATAGTGCCAGGGGCGATATATCAGCCTAGGGCGCATAATGGTACGGGCAGTAGATATGTTACTATTAGGCTACTGCTGCTAGCCAAGTGGTGCTATCACTGATGTAACCCTTATAGCGCCAGGGGCGATATATCAGCTTAGGGCGCTTAATGCCACGGGCAGTAGATATGTTACTATAAGGCTACTACTGCTAGCCAAGCAGTGCTATCACTGTTTATCCCTTATAGCGCCTGGGGGCGATTTATCAGCCTAGGGCGCTTAATGTTACGGGCAGTAGATATGTTACTATTAGGCTACTACTGCTAGCCAAGCAGTGCTATCACTGATGTAACTCTTATAGCGCCAGGGTCGATATATCAACCTAGCGCGCTAAATGCCACGGGCGGTAGATATGTTACTATTAGGCTACTACTGCTAGCCAAGCAGTTCTATCACTGTTGTAACTCTTATAGCACCTGGGGCGATATATCAGCCTTGGGCGCTTAATGCCACGGGCGGTAGATATGTTACTATTAGGCTACTACTGCTAGCCAAGCAGTGCTATCACTGTTGTAACCCTTATAGCGCCATGGGGCGATATATCTGCCTAGGGCGCTTAATGCCACCGGCGGTAGATATGTTACTATTAGGCTACTACTGCTAGCCAAGCAGTGCTCTCACTATTGTAACCCTTATAGCGCCAGGGGGCGATATATCAGCCTAGGGCGCTTTATGCCACGGGCAGTAGATATGTTACTATGAGGCTACTACTGCTAGCCAAGCAGTGCTATCCCTGTTGTAATCCTTATAGCGCCAGGGGCGATATATCAGCCTATGGCGCTTAATGCCACGGGCAGTAGATATGTTACTATTAGGCTACTACTGCTAGCCAAGCAGTGCTATCACTGTTGTAACCCTTATAGCGCCAGGGGGCGATATATCAGCCTAGGGCGCTTAATGCCACGGGCAGTAGATATGTTACTATTAGGCTACTACTGCTAGCCAAGCAGTGCTATCACTGTTGTGACCCTTATAGCGCCAGGGGGCGATATTTCAGCCTAGGGCGCTTAATGTCACGGGCAGTAGATATGTTATTATTAGGCTACTAATGCTAGCCAAGCAGTGCTATCACTGTTGTAACCCTTATAGCGCCAGGGGGCGATATATCAGCCTAGGGCGCTTAATGCCAAGGGCAGTAGATAAGTTACTATTAGGCTACCACTGCTAGCCAAGCAGTGCTATCACTGATGTAACCCTTATAGTGCCAGGGGAGATATATCAGCCTAGGGCGCTTAATGCTACGGGCAGTAGATATGTTACTATAAGGGTACTACTGCTAGCCAGGCGGTGCTATCACTGATGTAACCCTTATAGCGCCAGGGGCGATATATCAGCCTAGGGCGCTTAATGCCACGGGCAGTAGATATGTTACTATACGGCTACTACTGCTAGTCAAGCAGTGCTCTCACTGTTTTAACCGTTATAGCGCCAGAGGGCGATATATCAGCCTTGGGCGCTTAATGCCACGGGAGGTATGTTTGTTACTATTAGGCTACTATTGCTAGCCAAGCAATGCTATCACTGATGTAACCCTTATAGCGCCAGGGGGCGATATATCAGCCTAGGGCGCTTAATGCCACGGGCAGTAGATATGTTACTATTAGGCTACTACTGCTAGCCAAGCAGTGCTATCACTGTTGTAACCCTCATAGCGCCATGGGGCGATATATCAGCCTTGGGCGCTTAATGCCACGGGCAGTAGATATGTTACTATTAGGCTACTACTGCTTGCCATGCGGTGCTATCACTGATGTAACCCTTATAGTACCAGGGGCGATATATCAGCCTAGGGCGCTTAATGCAACGGGCAGTAGGTATGTTACTATTAAGCTACTACTGCTAGCCAAGCCGTGCTATCACTGATGTAACCCTTATAGTGCCAGGGGCGATATATCAGCCTAGGGCGCATAATGGTACGGGCAGTAGATATGTTACTATTAGGCTACTGCTGCTAGCCAAGTGGTGCTATCACTGATGTAACCCTTATAGCGCCAGGGGCGATATATCAGCCTAGGGCGCTTAATGCCATGGGCAGTAGATATGTTACTATAAGGCTACTACTGCTAGCCAAGCAGTGCTATCACTGTTTAACCCTTATAGCGCCAGGGGGCGATATATCAGCCTAGGGCGCTTAATGTTACGGGCAGTAGATATGTTACTATTAGGCTACTACTGCTAGCCAAGCAGTGCTATCACTGTTGTAACCCTTATAGCGCCAGGGTCGATATATCAACCTAGCGCGCTAAATGCCACGGGCGGTTGATATGTTACTATTAGGCTACTACTGCTAGCCAAGCAGTGCTCTCACTGTTGTAACCCTTATGGCGCCATGGGGCGATATATCTGCCTAGGGCGCTTAATGCCACCGGCGGTAGATGTGTTACTATTAGGCTACTACTGCTAGCCAAGCAGTGCTCTCACTATTGTAACCCTTATAGCGCCAAGGGGCGATATATCAGCCTAGGGCGCTTAATGTTACGGGCAGTAGATATGTTACTATGAGGCTACTACTGCTAGCCAAGCAGTGCTATCCCTGTTGTAATCCTTATAGCGCCAGGGGCGATATATCAGCCTAGGGCGCTTAATGCCACGGGCAGTAGATATGTTACTATTAGGCTACTACTGCTAGCCAAGCAGTGCTATCACTGTTGTAACCCTTATAGCGCCAGGGGGCGATATATCAGCCTAGGGCGCTTAATGCCACGGGCAGTAGATATGTTACTATTAGGCTACTACTGCTAGCCAAGCAGTGCTATCACTGTTGTAACCCTTACAGCGCCAGGGGGCGATATATCAGCCTAGGACGCTTAATGCCACGGGCAGTAGATATGTTCTTATTAGGCTACGACTGCTAGCCAAGCAGTGCTATCACTGTTGTAACCCCTATAGTGCCAGGGGGCGATATATCAGCCTAGGGCGCTTAATGCCACGGGCGGTTGATATGTTACTATGAGGCTACTACTGCTATCCAAGCAGTGCTATCACTGTTGTAACCCCTCTAGCGCCAGGGGGCGATATATCAGTCTAGAGCGCTTAATGCCACGGGCAGTAGATATGTTACTGTTAGGCTACTACTGCTAGCCAAGCAGTGCTATCACTGTTGTAACCCTTACATCGCCAGAGGGCGATATATCAGCCTAGGGCGCTTAATGCCACGGGCAGTAGATATGTTACTATGAGGCTACTACTGCTAGCCAAGCAGTGTTATCACTGTTGTAACCCTTATAGCGCCAGGGCGCGATATATCAGCCTAGGGCGCTTAATGCCACGGGCAGTAGATATGATATTATGAGGCTACTACTGCTAGCCAAGCAGTGCTATCACTGTTGTAACCCTCATAGCGCCATGGGGCGATATATATGAGCCTAGGACGCTTAATGCCACGGGCAGTAGATATGTTACTATGAGGCTACTACTGCTAGCCAAGCAGTGCTATCACTGTTGTAACCCTCATAGCGCCATGGGGCGATATATATGAGCCTAGGACGCTTAATGCCACGGGCAGTAGATATGTTACTATTAGGCTACTACTGCTAGCCTAGCAGTGCTATCACTGTTGTAACCCTCATAGCGGCATGGGGCGATATATCAGCCTAGGGCGCTTAATGCCACGGGCAGTAGATATGTTACTATTAGGCTACTACTGCTAGCCAAGCAGTGCTATCTCTGTTGTAACCCTAATAGCGCCAGGGGGCGATATATAGCAGCCTAGGGCGCTTAATGCCACGGGCAGTAGATATGCTACTATGAGGCTACTACTGCTAGCCAAGCAGTGCTATCACTGTTGTAACTCTTATAGCACCAGGGGGCGATATATCAGCCTTGGGCGCTTAATGCCACGGGCGGTAGATAAGTTACTATTAGGCTACTACTGCTTGCCAATCAGTTCTATCACTGTTGTAACCCTTATAGCGCCAAGGGGCGATAAATCAGCCTTGGGCGCTTAATGCCACGGGCAGTAGATATGTTACTATGAGGCTACTACTGCTAGCCAAGCAGTGCTATCACTGTTATAACTCTTATAGCACCAGGGGGCGATATATCAGCCTTGGGCGCTTAATGCCACGGGCGGTAGATATGTTACTATTAGGCTACTACTGCTTGCCAAGCAGTTCTATCACTGTTGTAACCCTTATAGCGCCAGGGGGCGATAAATCAGCCTTGGGCGCTTAATGCCACGGGCAGTAGATATGCTACTATTAGGCTACTACTGCTAGCAAAGCAGTTCTATCAGTGTTGTAACCCTTATATCGCCAGGGGGCGATATATCATCCTTGGGCGCTTAATGTCACAGGCAGTAGATATGTTACTATTAGGCTACTACTGCTAGCCAAGCAGTGCTATCACTTTTGTAACCCTTATAGCGCCAGGGGGCGATAAATCAGCCTAGGGCGCTTAATGCCACGGGCAGTAGATATGTAACTAATAGCCTACTACTGCTAGCCAAGCAGTGCTATCACTGCTGTAACCCTTATAGTGCCAGGGGGCGATACATTAGGCTAGGGCGCTTAATGCCACGGGCAGTAGTTATGTTACTATTAGGCTACTACTGCTAGCCAAGCAGTGCTATCACTGTTGTAACCCTTATAGCGCCAGGGGGCGATACATCAGCTTAGGGCGCTTAATGCCACGGGCAGTAGATATGTTACTATTAGGCTACTACTGCTAGCCAAGCAGTGCTATCACTGTTGTAACCCTTATAGCGCCAGGGGGCGATACATCAGTCTAGGGCGCTTAATGCCACGGGCAGTTGATATGTTACTATTAGGCTACTACTGCTAGCCAAGCAGTGCTATCACTGTTGTAACCCTTATAGCGCCACGGGGCGATATATCAGCCTAGGGCCCTTAATGCCACGGGCAGTAGATATGTTACAATTCGGCTACTACTGCTAGCCAAGCAGTGCTATCACTGTTGTAACACCTATAGCGAAAGGGGGAGATATATCAGCCTAGGGCGCTTAATGCCACGGGCAGTAGATGTGTTACTATTAGGCTACTACTGCTAGCCAAGCAGTGCTATCACTGTTCTAACCCTTATAGCGCCATGGGGCGATATATCAGCCTAGGGCGCTTAATGATACGGGCAGTAGATATGTTACTATGAGGCTACTACTGCTAGCCAAGCAGTGCTATCACTGTTGTAACCCCTATAGCGCCAGGGGGCGATATATCAGCCTAGGGCGCTTAATGCCACGGGCAGTAGATATGTTACTATTAGGCTACTACTGCTAGCCAAGCAGTGCTATCACTGTTGTAACCCTCATAGCGCCATGGGGCGATATATCAGCCTTGGGCGCTTAATGCCACGGGCAGTAGATATGTTACTATTAGGCTACTACTGCTTGCCATGCGGTGCTATCACTGATGTAACCCTTATAGTACCAGGGGCGATATATCAGCCTAGGGCGCTTAATGCAACGGGCAGTAGGTATGTTACTATTAAGCTACTACTGCTAGCCAAGCCGTGCTATCACTGATGTAACCCTTATAGTGCCAGGGGCGATATATCAGCCTAGGGCGCTTAATGGTACGGGCATTAGATAAGTTACTATTAGGCTACTGCTACTAGCCAAGTGGTGCTATCACTGATGTAACCCTTATAGCGCCAGGGGCGATATATCAGCCTAGGGCGCTTAATGCCACGGGCAGTAGATATTTTACTATGCGGCTACTACTGCTAGCCAAGCAGTGCTATCACTGTTGTAACACTTATAGCGCCAGGGTCGATATATCAACCTAGCGCGCTAAATGCCACGGGCGGTAGATATGTTACTATTAGGCTACTACTGCTAGCCAAGCAGTGCTCTCACTGTTGTAACACTTATGGCGCCATGGGGCGATATATCAGCCTAGGGCGCTTAATGCCACGGGCGGTAGATATGTTACTATTAGGCTACTACTGCTAGCCAAGCAGTTCTATCACTGTTGTAACTCTTATAGCACCTGGGGCGATATATCAGCCTTGGGCGCTTAATGCCACGGGCGGTAGATATGTAACTATTAGGCTACTACTGCTAGCCAAGCAGTGCTATCACTGTTGTAACCCTTACAGCGCCAAGGGGCGATATATTTGCCTAGGGCGCTTAATGCCACCGGCGGTAGATGTGTTGCTATTAGGCTACTACTGCTAGCCAAGCAGTGCTCTCACTGTTGTAACCCTTATAGCGCCAGGGGGCGATATATCAGCCTAGGGCGCTTAATGCCACGGGCAGTAGATATGTTACTATGAGGCTACTACTGCTAGCCAAGCAGTGCTATCACTGTTGTAATCCTTATAGCGCCAGGGGCGATATATCAGCCTAGGGCGCTTAATGCCACGGGCAGTAGATATGTTTCTATTAGGCTACTACTGCTAGCCAAGCAGTGCTATCACTGTTGTAACCCTTATAGCGCCAGGGGGCGATATATCAGCCTAGGGCGCTTAATGCCACGGGCAGTAGATATGTTACTATTAGGTTACTACTGCTAGCCAAGCAGTGCTATCACTGTTGTAACCCTTACAGCGCCAGGGGGCGATATATACAGCCTAGGACGCTTAATGCCACGGGCAGTAGATATGTTACTATTAGGCTACGACTGCTAGCCAAGCAGTGCTATCACTGTTGTAACCCCTATAGTGCCAGGGGGCGATATATCAGCCTAGGGCGCTTAATGCCACAGGCGGTAGATATGTTACTATGAGGCCACTATTGCTAGCCAAGCAGTTCTATCACTGTTGTAACGCTTATAGCACCTGGGGCGATATATCAGCCTTGGGCGCTTAATGCCACGGGCGGTAGATATGTAACTATTAGGCTACTACTGCTAGCCAAGCAGTGCTATCACTGTTGTAACCCCTATAGTGCCAGGGGCGATATATCAGCCTAGGGCGCTTAATGCCACTGGCGGTAGATATGTTACTATGAGGCCACTACTGCTATCCAAGCAGTGCTATCACTGTTGTAACCCTTCTAGCGCCAGGGGGCGATATATCAGTCTAGAGCGCTTAATGCCACGGGCAGTAGATATGTTACTATTAGGCTACTACTGCTAGCCAAGTATTGCTATCACTGTTGTAACCCTTACAGCGCCAGAGGGCGATATATCAGCCTAGGGCGCTTAATGCCACGGGCAGTAGATATGTTACTATGAGGCTACTACTGCTAGCCAAGCAGTGTTATCACTGTTGTAACCCTTATAGCGCCAGGGCGCGATATATCAGCCTAGGGCGCTTAATGCCACGGGCAGTAGATATGTTACTATGAGGCTACTACTGCTAGCCAAGCAGTGCTATCACTGTTGTAACACTCATAGCGCCATGGGGCGATATATATGAGCTTAGGACGCTTAATGCCACGGGCAGTAGATATGTTACTATGAGGCTACTACTGCTAGCCAAGCAGTGCTATCACTGTTGTAACCCTCATAGCGCCATGGGGCGATATATATGAGCCTAGGACCCTTAATGCCACGGGCAGTAGATATGTTACTATTAGGCTACTACTGCTAGCCAAGCAGTGCTATCACTGTTGTAACCCTCATAGCGCCATGGGGCGATATATCAGCCTAGGGCGCTTAATGCCACGGGCAGTAGATATGTTACTATTAGGCTACTACTGCTAGCCAAGCAGTGCTATCACTGTTGTAACCCTAATAGCGCCAGGGGGCGATATATAGCAGCCTAGGGCGCTTAATGCCACGGGCAGTAGATATGTTACTATGAGGCTACTACTGCTAGCCAAGCAGTGCTATCACTGTTGTAACTCTTATAGCACCAGGGGGCGATATATCAGCCTTGGGCGCTTAATGCCACGGGCGGTAGATAAGTTACTATTAGGCTACTACTGCTTGACAATCAGTTCTATCACTGTTGTAACCCTTATAGCGCCAGGGGGCGATAAATCAGCCTTGGGCGCTTAAAGCCACGGGCAGTAGATATGTTACTATGAGGCTACTACTGCTAGCCAAGCAGTGCTATCACTGTTGTAACTCTTATAGCACCAGGGGGCGATATATCAGCCTTGGGCGCTTAATGCCACGGGCGGTAGATATGTTACTATTAGGCTACTACTGCTTGCCAAGCAGTTCTATCACTGTTGTAACCCTTATAGCGCCAGGGGGCGATTAATCAGCCTTGGGCACTTAATGCCACGGGCACTAGATATGTTTTTATTAGGCTACTACTGCTAGCCAAGCAGTTCTATCACTGTTGTAACCCTTAAGTAGGGGAGTAGTGCCGATTCCAACCAGTGTCATGGCCGCCGCGTGAGTCCAAGCCAATATCTCGCAAACCGATGGTCGGATTTTAATAAACGAGGTGTCGTTGGACTCGGGTTGACGCCCTCTTTCCAATGGACCACTCATTTCAACCCCTAAATAAAACCTACCCCTACTAGGGGGTGAAATTGTAATTTTTTAGTGAAAGCCTCTTTTCAAATGGGACATGTATAAGCTGCACTGCTAAAATGAACTTAAACGTGGTTGCTCATATCGCGCATGCATTTTACGAGATGCCGCTATGGATGAACATTTTTGTTTTTGTTTTTTACGCATGCGCACTGGGGATTTTTGTAAGAGGGCGAGCTCTTTGAAAAAAAAATGATTGATAAGAAGAGGTTTTGGTAGTGAGGAGAGAGCCAGATAGTCGCCTACTTTCCTACGAAGTTTGCCGATATGTCTCAAACGCAAGGTCGGATTTGGACGTGTGACGTGTCAAATCGCTTGTCTCGAAGCCCTATACATGTTATTAATAGGTTAGAGTTTTGAGAATGAGGGAAACAGGCTTTTTTTTGGGGTAAAACCATGATTTTAGACTTTTTCTGATATTTCACGAATGCATGGTCGGATTTGGTCCTATGACGTGTCAAATGGCTTGTCTCGAAACCCTGTGTATTTTGGTAATAGGTTAAAGTTTTTGAGAATGAGGGAAACAGAATTTTTTGTTGTAAAACCGTGATTTTAGACTTTCTGTTATATCTCACGAACCAATAACGCTAGAGGCGTGTTCGACAGGTCCAAGGACTCGGGGTGATGTCCTCTTTGCTATAGACCACTCGTTATAATTTTTAATAAAATTGGAAACTCGATTTTGGGGTAAACACGTGTTTTTGTGATTTTGCCGATATCTCGCGAACCAATCATGCTAGAGGCATGAACGAGGGGTCCAAGGACTCGGGCTGACGTTCTCTTTGCTATGGACCACTCGTTGTAATTTTAAAAAATTTGGGAAACGCGATTTTGGGGTAAACACGTGTTTTTTGTGATTTTGCCAATATCTCACGAAGCAATAACGCTAGAGGCGTGTACGAGGTGTCCTAGGACTCGGGCTAACGCCCCCCTTTCGAGTGTGGTAGATATTGTTTTCCAAAAAAAAAATCGCAAAGGGACTAACGCCATACACATTGAAAAAAAACTGGTTTTTTTTTCTTTACCTGTTTATAATGTCCATGAAGCGTGGTGGTTGAGAGAGACGATACGGCTGGGTGTGTGTGTGTGTGTTTTTTTTCAACGAACCTGTCGCTAACCACAAGGACCATGCTTAATAGAACAATCGCTATTTCGGCTGGTCGGTGTATGACAGAACGAGCATGCGGTTTCTGATATTTTACCTTTAACGTGTAAACGGTGATGAGAACTTGATTCTATGTTGGTCGAAGCGAGTACAGAAAACAAACTTACAGGAGGTGAAGGTCATTTGAGCTTATTGGAAGGCATTGATCTGACTTGACAACAAGTGCAATGGAAAAAAATGACCAATACGCTTGAAGGTGAAATAATCTGACCATCGTGGTGGCAGGGGAGTGTGAAAGGCGTGCACACACATGTGTGAAACCACAGGCACGCTAAACCAGTGACATCCTGTCTTGCTTCGTACGTGACAAAATGCAAGTCCATGTGAAATTTGATCTTTCACAGGTGTTCGCTTGGGTGTTATCTGTCCACGTGCATGATAACTGTTAACAAGTCACATCCTGTCTTGCTTCGTACGTGACAAAATGCAAGTTGACGTGAAATTTGATTCGCCACAGGTGTTCACTTTGGGCGTTAGCTGTCCACGTGACCGATAACAGAATGGTCAAAGCGTGGGAAAAATGATTATACATGCAACGTAGCATATATAAAGACATGTCGTTATCATTTCCACTCTCACTTGGGTGGACTATCTTTGAACACATTGCGTTGCGTGAAACACTTGGTCTTGTTTAACAGTTTTGGTGTTGGTGGAAAATACTTAACCTTGTTGTGGGGTAGGTATATATTTATTCATTTATACATTTATTGATTAATATATATATTTACAAGCAATTATTTATTGATTAGGTAATTAATGATTTTATTTATTTGTTTGCAGATAACCGGCATACCTTACATGTCAGAGGGAGAAGAAACTATTGCACTTTTGAGCCCAGTAGAAGGGAAGAGTAACAAGTCACTGCAAGTAAAGGTGAGATGATTTTTTTTAAACTAACTTGTTTCATTTTTTTTTTGTTTTATGTTTTATTTTATGAAATGTATGTATTAACTTGAATTTAGGTATTTATAGCGGTTTATTTTATTTATTTTTAGAAACTTGGAAAGAATAGCCTTACCGCCGTAGCAGTCGCTGAAAAAAACCAGAAACGCACTAAAGCGAAACCACTGCCAAAGAGTGAACTGTTTAAAACTCAGGTAAGTCCAACTTAAAAATGCTATTCCATTTTACCACTACTGAAAACTCGTAGACAAAAAAAAATTCATTACCTGTACATGACTGGGACAATGATTGCTTTCTTGATTAATGGCTATGTTGTTGTTGTTGACTGGGAAAAGTACAAGGCCATGTTGGATTTTCTAAAAATAAAATAATAAATTTAATTTATGAGTGGTTCCCTATGGACTCAACGAATATCCACAGGTTTGAACATGATAATGTGAACAAAATGACATGACATTCATTTTTGTTTATATATTGGTTAAAGGGAGGGTGGGGGAATGTAAATGACTGTAGCTTTATAAAAAAGAAAATAAGTACATGGGTTACTGTTTGTGCCAACATACAGTTTATTTTTAATGGTGTTTTGATATATTAATGCCAATTAACGTTAACGTTTTATTTACAAGTATTGATTGATTGATTGATTGATTGATTGATTGAGTGATGGGTTATTTTGTTTGCTTTTAGGTGTCGTCATGTGCCATTAACGTAATGAACAGACAGTGAACAAGCATGCATTATGCTTTAAAGTACTCTGTGCAATGTTAATAACTTACAATAAGAAAACGTTTTATTATAACACATGGCGTTAGTACCAAATACAACAAGTGAGCAAGTTGGTTTACCACGTGGGTTAAATTTAAAATCAGAACATGATTGATGGTTAACATTTGAATCCTGGCCTGTAGGCTTTTTGTCGACGCATGAACTTGCAAAAGCCGGTTTTTTTTACTTGAACCGAGGAGATGTGGTGCGCTGTGTGTTTTGTCGTATTGAACTTTCACACTGGGAAGAAGGGGATGATCCCTTTAGAGACCATTTGCGATGGTCTCCTCACTGTCCTTACATGCTTGGAAAGCAAGTGGGTAACCTACCCGTGCATTCATTTTACCGAACCACAAGGCCTATGGCCGCTACTTACGTTGCTGAATCACAAATAAATAATAATAATGATGTATTACCAGCCAACGGTAGTGTCGATATATGTGGTCCATATGCCATAGACAGTGTTGAATTGGCGTGTGCTTTTGAAAAATTGGGAGTTTGCAAGACTAAAGCACTAGCACACCCAGAGTACAGCTCTGTTGAAAAACGTTTCGAATCTTATAAAAATGTTTGGCCATTAATATTAAAACACCTTACCAAACAGCTAAGTGAAGCTGGATTTTTTTATACTGGTGAAGGGGATAAAACAATATGTTTTTATTGTGGATTTGCTTTAAAGGATTGGCAAATGACTGATGACCCTTTTGTGCAACACGCTCGTTGGTTACCAAACTGTAAATACATGGTGTTGCTTAAAGGTCAGGAATTTGTGAACACTATTCGTAAAGAAAAAGTGATTGCAGCACAAGACATAAAAGTGCCTTTAGAGTTAGAGCACGCGGAGCAAATACATAAGGCTGAAAGAAAAGACTTGTCTCACGAACAGATACAAAAGTGTGACCAACAATTATGTAAAATTTGTTATCAAGATGAACTAGGTGTTGTATTTTTACCCTGTGGACACATGATAGCCTGTGTCAAGTGTGCATTAGAACTTAACACTTGTGCTATATGCAGAAAAGTAGTATCTGCAACAGTTAGGGCATTTCTTGCATAACTAGTATAATTTATTCGCCATGGATAGTGCAAAATCCCTAATTGCACAATATTATTAAAGCTGTTTTAGAGTGTAATAGATATGCTTTTGTTTTGTTTATAGACTACTACAATGAATGTTTTGAATGCTGTGGGACAATCATGTGGCTTAGAGACAAAGAAGCTCAGCGAATTGCCAATGCATATTCCATTCCGCATTATCAAGATTCGGAAATTGAAAACAGCATATGGTGATCGTGTACTTTGTGTATGTGAAAACTTTGAGACATTTCTGCCTATACGGTTTAATGATATGTCGGAGAGTGTTTTTGATGAAGTCAATAATGCTGTGCAACCTGTACACTTAATTTATGAAGGTTTTAAAAACAATAGGTGCATGGTTCGTTTTAATTAAATAAATAAATAATGTGAAATAATAATGGAAATTATAAGTAATGACAATATACTGAAAAAGAAAGAAAATATGTGCATAGAATAGTAATGTTTTAGTGTTTAGTGTTGTCTTTAAAAATATTATGATGAAACCAAAAAAAATGTATATAAAGTTTGTAAATAAATGCAAAATGATGTTACAATGCTGTTTTATTTTATACGAAGTTAGTATATTTAACATTGCAGAGTATACATGATTATGACAATAAATGCATACTGAATACAAGCCTTTCTCACATTACAATAGTCTGTTATAGTTTTAAACACAAGGCTTGTTGTAGATCATTTTATAGCAATGTCCCTTTAATGTTGTTTTCGAAAAGTGGGGAAGCCACAATGGTTGTATTGACATAAAAACCTTATGGTTATTACTATTTAGTCACTTTGATCCCCTTGCAGATCAACAGCAGATGACCTAGTTGTTCCACTCTTTAAAACGACAACAACAACACTACCTCTTGCATAGTTTGTGATGTTGATGGCTCTTGCGACGTGGAAGATGGATTAAAAATAACTTTGAGAACAGGGGTTAAACGTTGATCATTAAACAATGCACTATTTTGAGTAGCAATATGGTTTTCTTGATTTTTTGTCGACGGCAACTGTGTTTCATGCGGTACACTACATTGATGATCACTGACACTTAAAACCTCACTATTTTTACTTTTTAGGTCACCACGACAATGTTTGGAACGTTGCTTTGAACAACGCCAAATAACAGTTCCATTTTTATTGGTTCGTTTCACAATATATGAATATCCTTTATAGTGTGCGTAAGGCTTACCATACCTAGTCACTGATACTTCCATATCAACTGTCGAGCATAGACTAAGCTCTAGTAAAGTCAACTTGGTAATAAGAATACTAGTTTAATGTGAGAGCAAATATGGATCCAAAGAGTTCAGGTAAAAGTGAAAGCAAATAAGCAAATATTAGAAACAAGAGTTGGGGTGAAAGTGGTCGCAAAGTGGTAGACCCATTACACAATAATTTCAGCACGACGAAGCTCTTGTTCAATTTCTTTGATTTCCCAATCGTGACCAGTATGGCCAGATTGACGTGAGGCATGCAACAACTGTAGCCGCTGGACGAGCTTATTGGGATTGTGCCAGTATACAAATTTAACAAATGGATTTTTAGGTGTAAACAAAGCATTACCATTATCATGATCATTATCATCATCGTCATTATCATTATCATGATCACCATTATCATCATGACCATCATCACTGTTACTATATAGTCCTTTTTGATCCTCTTGCAATACCACTTTATTTATAGTCTGAGTTGATTTTGACAGTGTTGAAGGTTTCTTGGACGTTGACAACTGTCCTAACATGACGTTTTGAGGACATGATAAGTCCTTTTGAACAAACACTGTACTATCTTTAGCCGCAATATCGTTTTCTTGAACTTGCTTTTTAGCATTTTGATAATTGTTTGTAAACAGTAAGCGTGGTTCGTTTCGAGCACTACATTGATGAACACTCACACTTAAAACCTTTCCATTTTTACTTTTCAGATTGCCTCGACATTTTGTTGACCTCTCTTTTGAGCATCGCCAGAATATTATTCCATTCACATTCTGGCGATTATAGTTATAGGAGTAGCCTTGATAGAGTGCACGTAGCCTACCTTTGTTGGTTGTAATAAGTTCCATAGTAGTAACTGACCTGTCAGTACGATGTTCACACTACAAAGGTTACAACTGTTTTGCTGATGGAGTGACCTACTATAAGCTTATATATTGGCTTATGTGTTGGCTTTTTGTGTTGGCTTTTCGTGTTGGCTTTTGTGTTGGCTTATGTGTTGGCTTTTTGTGTTGGCTTTTTGTGTTGGCTTTTCATGTTGGCATTTCGTGTTGGCTTATGTGTTGGCTTTTTGTGTTGGCTTTTTGTGTTGGCTTTTCGTGTTGGCTTTTGTGTTGGCTTATGTGTTGGCTTTTTGTGTTGGCTTTTTGTGTTGGCTTTTCATGTTGGCTTTTCGTGTTGGCTTTTCGTGTTGGCTTTTTGTGTTGGCTTTTCGTGTTGGCATTTCGTGTTGGCTTTTGTGTTGGCTTTTCGTGTTGGCTTTTTGTGTTGGCTTTTCGTGTTGGCATTTCGTGTTGGCTTTTCGTGTTGGCTTTTTTTGTATTGGCCTTTCGTGTTGGCTTTTTGTATTGGCTTTTCGTGTTGGCTTTTTGTGTTGGCTTTAGTATTGGCTTTTGTATTGGCTTATTTGACAAGTTATTTGTGTCAATGTATTTAATGGATTTTTTCTTGGTGTTGGAAAGTAGTTGAAAGAGAGGGAATATTTAAAGACTTAACCTCAGCTCACTAACCTAACCTAACCTTTCAACTCTCAGATGTTAATTAAATTCTGTGCATTGTCGAGTTGGAGCCCAAGACCTCAGGGGTAAAGAAAACAATTATTTTTGACGACTTATTTTGGTAACTTATTTTAATGGCTAACCTAACTTTACCTAACCTAACCTAACCTAACCTAACCTCAGCTCACTTTGGATATTACTAGTAAGTGTTCATATCCTCTGCTAGGTAGCATGCTAGTAGTACAGGTAGTGCTCATATTTACCGCTAGATAGCGGAAACATACTTTGCATGTTGCATGTGACACTTGTGAAGTTTAACCACATGCAAGACGTGCTTGTATAAGTTCTCTATTTAAACTCAATATACAATTAACCACTAAATGTTCAGAACTAACATGTATAGCCATGTTTAGGGTATATAGGAGACCCTTAGCAAGAAAGGCTGTCTAACCCACGAGTGTACAGCCTTGTCATACGCAGTAAGCCCCTGTTGGCAGAAAACAACAACAACAACAATTTGAGAAAGCCAACAGGGGCTTACTGCGTATGACAAGGCTGTACACTCGTGGGTTAGACAGCCTTTCTTGCTAAGGGTCTCCTATATACCCTAAACATGGCTATACATGTTAGTTCTGAACATTTAGTGGTTAATTGTATATTGAGTTTAAATAGAGAACTTATACAAGCACGTCTTGCATGTGGTTAAACTTCACAAGTGTCACATGCAACATGCAAAGTATGTTTCCGCTATCTAGCGGTAAATATGAGCACTACCTGTACTACTAGCATGCTACCTAGCAGAGGATATGAACACTTACTAGTAATATCCAAAGTGAGCTGAGGTTAGGTTAGGTTAGGTTAGGTTAGGTAAAGTTAGGTTAGCCATTAAAATAAGTTACCAAAATAAGTCGTCAAAAATAATTGTTTTCTTTACCCCTGAGGTCTTGGGCTCCAACTCGACAATGCACAGAATTTAATTAACATCTGAGAGTTGAAAGGTTAGGTTAGGTTAGTGAGCTGAGGTTAAGTCTTTAAATATTCCCTCTCTTTCAACTACTTTCCAACACCAAGAAAAAATCCATTAAATACATTGACACAAATAACTTGTCAAATAAGCCAATACAAAAGCCAATACTAAAGCCAACACAAAAAGCCAACACGAAAAGCCAATACAAAAAGCCAACACGAAAGGCCAATACAAAAAAAGCCAACACGAAAAGCCAACACGAAATGCCAACACGAAAAGCCAACACAAAAAGCCAACACGAAAAGCCAACACAAAAGCCAACACGAAATGCCAACACGAAAAGCCAACACAAAAAGCCAACACGAAAAGCCAACACGAAAAGCCAACATGAAAAGCCAACACAAAAAGCCAACACAAAAAGCCAACACATAAGCCAACACAAAAGCCAACACGAAAAGCCAACACAAAAAGCCAACACAAAAAGCCAACACATAAGCCAACACGAAATGCCAACATGAAAAGCCAACACAAAAAGCCAACACAAAAAGCCAACACATAAGCCAACACAAAAGCCAACACGAAAAGCCAACACAAAAAGCCAACACATAAGCCAATATATAAGCTTATAGTAGGTCACTCCATCAGCAAAACAGTTGTAACCTTTGTAGTGTGAACATCGTACTGACAGGTCAGTTACTACTATGGAACTTATTACAACCAACAAAGGTAGGCTACGTGCACTCTATCAAGGCTACTCCTATAACTATAATCGCCAGAATGTGAATGGAATAATATTCTGGCGATGCTCAAAAGAGAGGTCAACAAAATGTCGAGGCAATCTGAAAAGTAAAAATGGAAAGGTTTTAAGTGTGAGTGTTCATCAATGTAGTGCTCGAAACGAACCACGCTTACTGTTTACAAACAATTATCAAAATGCTAAAAAGCAAGTTCAAGAAAACGATATTGCGGCTAAAGATAGTACAGTGTTTGTTCAAAAGGACTTATCATGTCCTCAAAACGTCATGTTAGGACAGTTGTCAACGTCCAAGAAACCTTCAACACTGTCAAAATCAACTCAGACTATAAATAAAGTGGTATTGCAAGAGGATCAAAAAGGACTATATAGTAACAGTGATGATGGTCATGATGATAATGGTGATCATGATAATGATAATGACGATGATGATAATGATCATGATAATGGTAATGCTTTGTTTACACCTAAAAATCCATTTGTTAAATTTGTATACTGGCACAATCCCAATAAGCTCGTCCAGCGGCTACAGTTGTTGCATGCCTCACGTCAATCTGGCCATACTGGTCACGATTGGGAAATCAAAGAAATTGAACAAGAGCTTCGTCGTGCTGAAATTATTGTGTAATGGGTCTACCACTTTGCGACCACTTTCACCCCAACTCTTGTTTCTAATATTTGCTTATTTGCTTTCACTTTTACCTGAACTCTTTGGATCCATATTTGCTCTCACATTAAACTAGTATTCTTATTACCAAGTTGACTTTACTAGAGCTTAGTCTATGCTCGACAGTTGATATGGAAGTATCAGTGACTAGGTATGGTAAGCCTTACGCACACTATAAAGGATATTCATATATTGTGAAACGAACCAATAAAAATGGAACTGTTATTTGGCGTTGTTCAAAGCAACGTTCCAAACATTGTCGTGGTGACCTAAAAAGTAAAAATAGTGAGGTTTTAAGTGTCAGTGATCATCAATGTAGTGTACCGCATGAAACACAGTTGCCGTCGACAAAAAATCAAGAAAACCATATTGCTACTCAAAATAGTGCATTGTTTAATGATCAACGTTTAACCCCTGTTCTCAAAGTTATTTTTAATCCATCTTCCACGTCGCAAGAGCCATCAACATCACAAACTATGCAAGAGGTAGTGTTGTTGTTGTCGTTTTAAAGAGTGGAACAACTAGGTCATCTGCTGTTGATCTGCAAGGGGATCAAAGTGACTAAATAGTAATAACCATAAGGTTTTTATGTCAATACAACCATTGTGGCTTCCCCACTTTTCGAAAACAACATTAAAGGGACATTGCTATAAAATGATCTACAACAAGCCTTGTGTTTAAAACTATAACAGACTATTGTAATGTGAGAAAGGCTTGTATTCAGTATGCATTTATTGTCATAATCATGTATACTCTGCAATGTTAAATATACTAACTTCGTATAAAATAAAACAGCATTGTAACATCATTTTGCATTTATTTACAAACTTTATATACATTTTTTTTGGTTTCATCATAATATTTTTAAAGACAACACTAAACACTAAAACATTACTATTCTATGCACATATTTTCTTTCTTTTTCAGTATATTGTCATTACTTATAATTTCCATTATTATTTCACATTATTTATTTATTTAATTAAAACGAACCATGCACCTATTGTTTTTAAAACCTTCATAAATTAAGTGTACAGGTTGCACAGCATTATTGACTTCATCAAAAACACTCTCCGACATATCATTAAACCGTATAGGCAGAAATGTCTCAAAGTTTTCACATACACAAAGTACACGATCACCATATGCTGTTTTCAATTTCCGAATCTTGATAATGCGGAATGGAATATGCATTGGCAATTCGCTGAGCTTCTTTGTCTCTAAGCCACATGATTGTCCCACAGCATTCAAAACATTCATTGTAGTAGTCTATAAACAAAACAAAAGCATATCTATTACACTCTAAAACAGCTTTAATAATATTGTGCAATTAGGGATTTTGCACTATCCATGGCGAATAAATTATACTAGTTATGCAAGAAATGCCCTAACTGTTGCAGATACTACTTTTCTGCATATAGCACAAGTGTTAAGTTCTAATGCACACTTGACACAGGCTATCATGTGTCCACAGGGTAAAAATACAACACCTAGTTCATCTTGATAACAAATTTTACATAATTGTTGGTCACACTTTTGTATCTGTTCGTGAGACAAGTCTTTTCTTTCAGCCTTATGTATTTGCTCCGCGTGCTCTAACTCTAAAGGCACTTTTATGTCTTGTGCTGCAATCACTTTTTCTTTACGAATAGTGTTCACAAATTCCTGACCTTTAAGCAACACCATGTATTTACAGTTTGGTAACCAACGAGCGTGTTGCACAAAAGGGTCATCAGTCATTTGCCAATCCTTTAAAGCAAATCCACAATAAAAACATATTGTTTTATCCCCTTCACCAGTATAAAAAAATCCAGCTTCACTTAGCTGTTTGGTAAGGTGTTTTAATATTAATGGCCAAACATTTTTATAAGATTCGAAACGTTTTTCAACAGAGCTGTACTCTGGGTGTGCTAGTGCTTTAGTCTTGCAAACTCCCAATTTTTCAAAAGCACACGCCAATTCAACACTGTCTATGGCATATGGACCACATATATCGACACTACCGTTGGCTGGTAATACATCATTATTATTATTTATTTGTGATTCAGCAACGTAAGTAGCGGCCATAGGCCTTGTGGTTCGGTAAAATGAATGCACGGGTAGGTTACCCACTTGCTTTCCAAGCATGTAAGGACAGTGAGGAGACCATCGCAAATGGTCTCTAAAGGGATCATCCCCTTCTTCCCAGTGTGAAAGTTCAATACGACAAAACACACAGCGCACCACATCTCCTCGGTTCAAGTAAAAAAAACCGGCTTTTGCAAGTTCATGCGTCGACAAAAAGCCTACAGGCCAGGATTCAAATGTTAACCATCAATCATGTTCTGATTTTAAATTTAACCCACGTGGTAAACCAACTTGCTCACTTGTTGTATTTGGTACTAACGCCATGTGTTATAATAAAACGTTTTCTTATTGTAAGTTATTAACATTGCACAGAGTACTTTAAAGCATAATGCATGCTTGTTCACTGTCTGTTCATTACGTTAATGGCACATGACGACACCTAAAAGCAAACAAAATAACCCATCACTCAATCAATCAATCAATCAATCAATCAATCAATACTTGTAAATAAAACGTTAACGTTAATTGGCATTAATATATCAAAACACCATTAAAAATAAACTGTATGTTGGCACAAACAGTAACCCATGTACTTATTTTCTTTTTTATAAAGCTACAGTCATTTACATTCCCCCACCCTCCCTTTAACCAATATATAAACAAAAATGAATGTCATGTCATTTTGTTCACATTATCATGTTCAAACCTGTGGATATTCGTTGAGTCCATAGGGAACCACTCATAAATTAAATTTATTATTTTATTTTTAGAAAATCCAACATGGCCTTGTACTTTTCCCAGTCAACAACAACAACATAGCCATTAATCAAGAAAGCAATCATTGTCCCAGTCATGTACAGGTAATGAATTTTTTTTTGTCTACGAGTTTTCAGTAGTGGTAAAATGGAATAGCATTTTTAAGTTGGACTTACCTGAGTTTTAAACAGTTCACTCTTTGGCAGTGGTTTCGCTTTAGTGCGTTTCTGGTTTTTTTCAGCGACTGCTACGGCGGTAAGGCTATTCTTTCCAAGTTTCTAAAAATAAATAAAATAAACCGCTATAAATACCTAAATTCAAGTTAATACATACATTTCATAAAATAAAACATAAAACAAAAAAAAAATGAAACAAGTTAGTTTAAAAAAAATCATCTCACCTTTACTTGCAGTGACTTGTTACTCTTCCCTTCTACTGGGCTCAAAAGTGCAATAGTTTCTTCTCCCTCTGACATGTAAGGTATGCCGGTTATCTGCAAACAAATAAATAAAATCATTAATTACCTAATCAATAAATAATTGCTTGTAAATATATATATTAATCAATAAATGTATAAATGAATAAATATATACCTACCCCACAACAAGGTTAAGTATTTTCCACCAACACCAAAACTGTTAAACAAGACCAAGTGTTTCACGCAACGCAATGTGTTCAAAGATAGTCCACCCAAGTGAGAGTGGAAATGATAACGACATGTCTTTATATATGCTACGTTGCATGTATAATCATTTTTCCCACGCTTTGACCATTCTGTTATCGGTCACGTGGACAGCTAACGCCCAAAGTGAACACCTGTGGCGAATCAAATTTCACGTCAACTTGCATTTTGTCACGTACGAAGCAAGACAGGATGTGACTTGTTAACAGTTATCATGCACGTGGACAGATAACACCCAAGCGAACACCTGTGAAAGATCAAATTTCACATGGACTTGCATTTTGTCACGTACGAAGCAAGACAGGATGTCACTGGTTTAGCGTGCCTGTGGTTTCACACATGTGTGTGCACGCCTTTCACACTCCCCTGCCACCACGATGGTCAGATTATTTCACCTTCAAGCGTATTGGTCATTTTTTTCCATTGCACTTGTTGTCAAGTCAGATCAATGCCTTCCAATAAGCTCAAATGACCTTCACCTCCTGTAAGTTTGTTTTCTGTACTCGCTTCGACCAACATAGAATCAAGTTCTCATCACCGTTTACACGTTAAAGGTAAAATATCAGAAACCGCATGCTCGTTCTGTCATACACCGACCAGCCGAAATAGCGATTGTTCTATTAAGCATGGTCCTTGTGGTTAGCGACAGGTTCGTTGAAAAAAAACACACACACACACACCCAGCCGTATCGTCTCTCTCAACCACCACGCTTCATGGACATTATAAACAGGTAAAGAAAAAAAAACCAGTTTTTTTTCAATGTGTATGGCGTTAGTCCCTTTGCGATTTTTTTTTTGGAAAACAATATCTACCACACTCGAAAGGGGGGCGTTAGCCCGAGTCCTAGGACACCTCGTACACGCCTCTAGCGTTATTGCTTCGTGAGATATTGGCAAAATCACAAAAAACACGTGTTTACCCCAAAATCGCGTTTCCCAAATTTTTTAAAATTACAACGAGTGGTCCATAGCAAAGAGAACGTCAGCCCGAGTCCTTGGACCCCTCGTTCATGCCTCTAGCATGATTGGTTCGCGAGATATCGGCAAAATCACAAAAACACGTGTTTACCCCAAAATCGAGTTTCCAATTTTATTAAAAATTATAACGAGTGGTCTATAGCAAAGAGGACATCACCCCGAGTCCTTGGACCTGTCGAACACGCCTCTAGCGTTATTGGTTCGTGAGATATAACAGAAAGTCTAAAATCACGGTTTTACAACAAAAAATTCTGTTTCCCTCATTCTCAAAAACTTTAACCTATTACCAAAATACACAGGGTTTCGAGACAAGCCATTTGACACGTCATAGGACCAAATCCGACCATGCATTCGTGAAATATCAGAAAAAGTCTAAAATCATGGTTTTACCCCAAAAAAAAGCCTGTTTCCCTCATTCTCAAAACTCTAACCTATTAATAACATGTATAGGGCTTCGAGACAAGCGATTTGACACGTCACACGTCCAAATCCGACCTTGCGTTTGAGACATATCGGCAAACTTCGTAGGAAAGTAGGCGACTATCTGGCTCTCTCCTCACTACCAAAACCTCTTCTTATCAATCATTTTTTTTTCAAAGAGCTCGCCCTCTTACAAAAATCCCCAGTGCGCATGCGTAAAAAACAAAAACAAAAATGTTCATCCATAGCGGCATCTCGTAAAATGCATGCGCGATATGAGCAACCACGTTTAAGTTCATTTTAGCAGTGCAGCTTATACATGTCCCATTTGAAAAGAGGCTTTCACTAAAAAATTACAATTTCACCCCCTAGTAGGGGTAGGTTTTATTTAGGGGTTGAAATGAGTGGTCCATTGGAAAGAGGGCGTCAACCCGAGTCCAACGACACCTCGTTTATTAAAATCCGACCATCGGTTTGCGAGATATTGGCTTGGACTCACGCGGCGGCCATGACACTGGTTGGAATCGGCACTACTCCCCTACTCCCTTATATCGCCAGGGGGCGATATATCAGCCTTGGGCGCTTAATATCACAGGCAGTAGATATGATACTATTAGGCTACTACTGCTAGCCAAGAAGTGCTATCACTGTTGTAACCCTTATAGCGCCAGGGGGCGATAAATCAGCCTAGGGCGCTTAATGCCACGGGCAGTAGATATGTAACTAATAGCCTACTACTGCTAGCCAAGCAGTGCTATCACTGCTGTAACCCTTATAGCGCCAGGGGGCGATACATCAGCCTAGGGCGCTTAATGCCACGGGCAGTAGATATGTTACTATTAGGCTACTACTGCTAGCCAAGCAGTGCTATCACTGTTGTAACCCTTATAGCGCCAGGGGGCGATACATCAGCTTAGGGCGCTTAATGCCACGGGCAGTAGATATGTTACTATTAGGCTACTACTGCTAGCCAAGCAGTGCTATCACTGTTGTAACCCTTATAGCGCCAGGGGGCGATACATCAGTCTAGGGCGCTTAATGCCATGGGCAGTTGATATGTTACTATTAGGCTACTACTGCTAGCCAAGCAGTGCTATCACTGTTGTAACCCTTATAGCGCCACGGGGCGATATATCAGCCTAGGGCCCTTAATGCCACGGGCAGTAGATATGTTACAATTAGGCTACTACTGCTAGCCAAGCAGTGCTATCACTGTTGTAACCCTTATAGCGCCACGGGGCGATATATCAGCCTAGGGCCCTTATGCCACGGGCAGTAGATATGTTACAATTAGGCTACAACTACTAGCCAAGCAGTGCTATCACTGTTGTAACACCTATAGCGAAAGGGGGCGATATATCAGCCTAGGGCGCTTAATGCCACGGGCAGTAGAAATGATTCTATTAGGCTACTACTGCTAGCCAAGCAGTGCTATCACTGTTGTAACCCTTATAGCGCCAGGGGTGATATATCAGCCTAGCGCGCTTAATACCACGGGCAGTAGATATGTTACTATTAGGCTACTACTGCTAGCCAAGCAGTGCTATCACTGTTGTAACCCTTATAGCGCCATGGGGCGATATATCAGCCTAGGGCGCTTAATGATACGGGCAGTAGATATGTTACTATGAGGCTACTACTGCTAGCCAAGCAGTGCTATCACTGTTATAACTCTTATAGCACCAGGGGGCGATATATCAGCCTTGGGCGCTTAATGCCACGGGCGGTAGATATGTTACTATTAGGCTACTACTGCTTGCCAAGCAGTTCTATCACTGTTGTAACCCTTATAGCGCCAGGGGGCGATAAATCAGCCTTGGGCGCTTAATGCCACGGGCAGTAGATATGTTACTATTAGGCTACTACTGCTAGCAAGGCAGTTCTATCAGTGTTGTAACCCTTATATCGCCAGGGGGCGATATATCAGCCTTGGGCGCTTAATGTCACAGGCAGTAGATATGTTACTATTAGGCTACTACTGCTAGCCAAGCAGTGCTATCACTTTTGTAACCCTTATAGCGCCAGGGGGCGAAAAATCTGCCTAGGGCGCTTAATGCCACGGGCAGTAGATATGTAACTAATAGCCTACTACTGCTAGCCAAGCAGTGCTATCACTGCTGTAACCCTTATAGTGCCAGGGGGCGATACATGAGCCTAGGGCGCTTAATGCCACGGGCAGTAGATATGTTACTATTAGGCTACTACTGCTAGCCAAGCAGTGCTATCACTGTTGTAACCCTTATAGCGCCAGGGGGCGATACAGCAGCTTAGGGCGCTTAATGCCACGGGCAGTAGATATGTTACTATTAGGCTACTACTGCTAGCCAAGCAGTGCTATCACTGTTGTAACCCTCATAGCGCCAGGGGGCGATACATCAGTCTAGGGCGCTTAATGCCACGGGCAGTTGATATGTTACTATTAGGCTACTACTGCTAGCCAAGCAGTGCTATCACTGTTGTAACCCTTATAGCGCCACGGGGCGATATATCAGCCTAGGGCCCTTAATGCCACGGGCAGTAGATATGTTACAATTAGGCTACTACTGCTAGCCAAGCAGTGCTATCACTGTTGTAACACCTATAGCGAAAGGGGGAGATATATCAGCCTAGGGCGCTTAATGCCACGGGCAGTAGATGTGTTACTATTAGGCTACTACTGCTAGCCAAGCAGTGCTATCACTGTTGTAACCCTTCTAGCGCCAGGGGGCGATATATCAGTCTAGAGCGCTTAATGCCACGGGCAGTAGATATGTTACTATTAGGCTACTACTGCTAGCCAAGTATTGCTATCACTGTTGTAACCCTTACAGCGCCAGAGGGCGATATATCAGCCTAGGGCGCTTAATGCCACGGGCAGTAGATATGTTACTATGAGGCTACTACTGCTAGCCAAGCAGTGTTATCACTGTTGTAACCCTTATAGCGCCAGGGCGCGATATATCAGCCTAGGGCGCTTAATGCCACGGGCAGTAGATATGTTACTATGAGGCTACTACTGCTAGCCAAGCAGTGCTATCACTGTTGTAACACTCATAGCGCCATGGGGCGATATATATGAGCTTAGGACGCTTAATGCCACGGGCAGTAGATATGTTACTATGAGGCTACTACTGCTAGCCAAGCAGTGCTATCACTGTTGTAACCCTCATAGCGCCATGGGGCGATATATATGAGCCTAGGACCCTTGATGCCACGGGCAGTAGATATGTTACTATTAGGCTACTACTGCTAGCCAAGCAGTGCTATCACTGTTGTAACCCTCATAGCGCCATGGGGCGATATATCAGCCTAGGGCGCTTAATGCCACGGGCAGTAGATATGTTACTATTAGGCTACTACTGCTAGCCAAGCAGTGCTATCACTGTTGTAACCCTAATAGCGCCAGGGGGCGATATATAGCAGCCTAGGGCGCTTAATGCCACGGGCAGTAGATATGTTACTATGAGGCTACTACTGCTAGCCAAGCAGTGCTATCACTGTTGTAACTCTTATAGCACCAGGGGGCGATATATCAGCCTTGGGCGCTTAATGCCACGGGCGGTAGATAAGTTACTATTAGGCTACTACTGCTTGACAATCAGTTCTATCACTGTTGTAACCCTTATAGCGCCAGGGGGCGATAAATCAGCCTTGGGCGCTTAAAGCCACGGGCAGTAGATATGTTACTATGAGGCTACTACTGCTAGCCAAGCAGTGCTATCACTGTTGTAACTCTTATAGCACCAGGGGGCGATATATCAGCCTTGGGCGCTTAATGCCACGGGCGGTAGATATGTTACTATTAGGCTACTACTGCTTGCCAAGCAGTTCTATCACTGTTGTAACCCTTATAGCGCCAGGGGGCGATTAATCAGCCTTGGGCACTTAATGCCACGGGCACTAGATATGTTTTTATTAGGCTACTACTGCTAGCCAAGCAGTTCTATCACTGTTGTAACCCTTATATCGCCAGGGGGCGATATATCAGCCTTGGGCGCTTAATATCACAGGCAGTAGATATGATACTATTAGGCTACTACTGCTAGCCAAGAAGTGCTATCACTGTTGTAACCCTTATAGCGCCAGGGGGCGATAAATCAGCCTAGGGCGCTTAATGCCACGGGCAGTAGATATGTAACTAATAGCCTACTACTGCTAGCCAAGCAGTGCTATCACTGCTGTAACCCTTATAGCGCCAGGGGGCGATACATCAGCCTAGGGCGCTTAATGCCACGGGCAGTAGATATGTTACTATTAGGCTACTACTGCTAGCCAAGCAGTGCTATCACTGTTGTAACCCTTATAGCGCCAGGGGGCGATACATCAGCTTAGGGCGCTTAATGCCACGGGCAGTAGATATGTTACTATTAGGCTACTACTGCTAGCCAAGCAGTGCTATCACTGTTGTAACCCTTATAGCGCCAGGGGGCGATACATCAGTCTAGGGCGCTTAATGCCATGGGCAGTTGATATGTTACTATTAGGCTACTACTGCTAGCCAAGCAGTGCTATCACTGTTGTAACCCTTATAGCGCCACGGGGCGATATATCAGCCTAGGGCCCTTAATGCCACGGGCAGTAGATATGTTACAATTAGGCTACTACTGCTAGCCAAGCAGTGCTATCACTGTTGTAACCCTTATAGCGCCACGGGGCGATATATCAGCCTAGGGCCCTTATGCCACGGGCAGTAGATATGTTACAATTAGGCTACAACTACTAGCCAAGCAGTGCTATCACTGTTGTAACACCTATAGCGAAAGGGGGCGATATATCAGCCTAGGGCGCTTAATGCCACGGGCAGTAGAAATGATTCTATTAGGCTACTACTGCTAGCCAAGCAGTGCTATCACTGTTGTAACCCTTATAGCGCCAGGGGTGATATATCAGCCTAGCGCGCTTAATACCACGGGCAGTAGATATGTTACTATTAGGCTACTACTGCTAGCCAAGCAGTGCTATCACTGTTGTAACCCTTATAGCGCCATGGGGCGATATATCAGCCTAGGGCGCTTAATGATACGGGCAGTAGATATGTTACTATGAGGCTACTACTGCTAGCCAAGCAGTGCTATCACTGTTATAACTCTTATAGCACCAGGGGGCGATATATCAGCCTTGGGCGCTTAATGCCACGGGCGGTAGATATGTTACTATTAGGCTACTACTGCTTGCCAAGCAGTTCTATCACTGTTGTAACCCTTATAGCGCCAGGGGGCGATAAATCAGCCTTGGGCGCTTAATGCCACGGGCAGTAGATATGTTACTATTAGGCTACTACTGCTAGCAAGGCAGTTCTATCAGTGTTGTAACCCTTATATCGCCAGGGGGCGATATATCAGCCTTGGGCGCTTAATGTCACAGGCAGTAGATATGTTACTATTAGGCTACTACTGCTAGCCAAGCAGTGCTATCACTTTTGTAACCCTTATAGCGCCAGGGGGCGAAAAATCTGCCTAGGGCGCTTAATGCCACGGGCAGTAGATATGTAACTAATAGCCTACTACTGCTAGCCAAGCAGTGCTATCACTGCTGTAACCCTTATAGTGCCAGGGGGCGATACATGAGCCTAGGGCGCTTAATGCCACGGGCAGTAGATATGTTACTATTAGGCTACTACTGCTAGCCAAGCAGTGCTATCACTGTTGTAACCCTTATAGCGCCAGGGGGCGATACAGCAGCTTAGGGCGCTTAATGCCACGGGCAGTAGATATGTTACTATTAGGCTACTACTGCTAGCCAAGCAGTGCTATCACTGTTGTAACCCTCATAGCGCCAGGGGGCGATACATCAGTCTAGGGCGCTTAATGCCACGGGCAGTTGATATGTTACTATTAGGCTACTACTGCTAGCCAAGCAGTGCTATCACTGTTGTAACCCTTATAGCGCCACGGGGCGATATATCAGCCTAGGGCCCTTAATGCCACGGGCAGTAGATATGTTACAATTAGGCTACTACTGCTAGCCAAGCAGTGCTATCACTGTTGTAACACCTATAGCGAAAGGGGGAGATATATCAGCCTAGGGCGCTTAATGCCACGGGCAGTAGATGTGTTACTATTAGGCTACTACTGCTAGCCAAGCAGTGCTATCACTGTTCTAACCCTTATAGCGCCATGGGGCGATATATCATCCTAGGGCGCTTAATGATACGGGCAGTAGATATGTTACTATGAGGCTACTACTGCTAGCCAAGCAGTGCTATCACTGTTGTAACCCCTATAGCGCCAGGGGGCGATATATCAGCCTAGGGCGCTTAATGCCACGGGCAGTAGATATGTTACAATTAGGCTACTACTGCTAGCCAAGCAGTGCTATCACTGTTGTAACCCTCATAGCGCCATGGGGCGATATATCAGCCTTGGGCGCTTAATGCCACGGGCAGTAGATATGTTACTATTAGGCTACTACTGCTTGCCATGCGGTGCTATCACTGATGTAACCCTTATAGTACCAGGGGCGATATATCAGCCTAGGGCGCTTAATGCAACGGGCAGTAGGTATGTTACTATTAAGCTACTACTGCTAGCCAAGCCGTGCTATCACTGATGTAACCCTTATAATGCCAGGGGCGATATATCAGCCTAGGGCGCTTAATGGTACGGGCAGTAGATAAGTTACTATTAGGCTACTGCTACTAGCCAAGTGGTGCTATCACTGATGTAACCCTTATAGCGCCAGGGGCGATATATCAGCCTAGGGCGCTTAATGCCACGGGCAGTAGATATTTTACTATACGGCTACTACTGCTAGCCAAGCAGTGCTATCACTGTTGTAACCCTTATAGCGCCAGGGTCGATATATCAACCTAGCGCGCTAAATGCCACGGGCGGTAGATATGTTACTATTAGGCTACTACTGCTAGCCAATCAGTGCTCTCACTGTTGTAACACTTATGGCGCCATGGGGCGATATATCAGCCTAGGGCGCTTAATGCCACGGGCGGTAGATATGTTACTATTAGGCTACTACTGCTAGCCAAGCAGTTCTATCACTGTTGTAACTCTTATAGCACCTGGGGCGATATATCAGCCTTGGGCGCTTAATGCCACGGGCGGTAGATATGTAACTATTAGGCTACTACTGCTAGCCGAGCAGTGCTATCACTGTTGTAACCCTTACAGCGCCAAGGGGCGATATATCTGCCTAGGGCGCTTAATGCCACCGGCGGTAGATGTGTTGCTATTAGGCTACTACTCCTAGCCAAGCAGTGCTCTCACTGTTGTAACCCTTATAGCGCCAGGGGGCGATATATCAGCCTAGGGCGCTTAATGCCACGGGCAGTAGATATGTTACTATGAGGCTACTACTGCTAGCCAAGCAGTGCTATCCCTGTTGTAATCCTTATAGCGCCAGGGGCGATATATCAGCCTAGGGCGCTTAATGCCACGGGCAGTAGATATGTTACTATTAGGCTACTACTGCTAGCCAAGCAGTGCTATCACTGTTGTAACCCTTATAGCGCCAGGGGGCGATATATCAGCCTAGGGCGCTTAATGCCACGGGCAGTAGATATGTTACTATTAGGCTACTACTGCTAGCCAAGCAGTGCTATCACTGTTGTAACCCTTACAGCGCCAGGGGGCGATATATCAGCCTAGGACGCTTAATGCCACGGGCAGTGGATATGTTACTATTAGGCTACGACTGCAAGCCAAGCAGTGCTATCACTGTTGTAACCCCTATAGTGCCAGGGGGCGATATATCAGCCTAGGGCGCTTAATGCCACTGGCGGTAGATATGTTACTATGAGGCCACTACTGCTATCCAAGCAGTGCTATCACTGTTGTAACCCTTCTAGCGCCAGGGGGCGATATATCAGTCTAGAGCGCTTTATGCCACGGGCAGTAGATATGTTACTATTAGGCTACTACTGCTAGCCAAGTACTGCTATCACTGTTGTAACCCTTACAGCGCCAGAGGGCGATATATCAGCCTAGGGCGCTTAATGCCACTGGCAGTAGATATGTTACTATGAGGCTACTACTGCTAGCCAAGCAGTGTTATCACTGTTGTAACCCTTATAGCGCCAGGGCGCGATATATCAGCCTAGGGCGCTTAATGCCACGGGCAGTAGATATGTTACTATGAGGCTACTACTGCTAGCCAAGCAGTGCTATCACTGTTGTAACACTCATAGCGCCATGGGGCGATATATATGAGCTTAGGACGCTTAATGCCACGGGCAGTAGATATGTTACTATGAGGCTACTACTGCTAGCCAAGCAGTGCTATCACTGTTGTAACCCTCATAGCGCCATGGGGCGATATATATGAGCCTAGGACGCTTAATGCCACGGGCAGTAGATATGTTACTATTAGGCTACTACTGCTAGCCAAGCAGTGCTATCACTGTTGTAACCCTCATAGCGCCATGGGGCGATATATCAGCCTAGGGCGCTTAATGCCACGGGCAGTAGATATGTTACTATTAGGCTACTACTGCTAGCCAAGCAGTGCTATCACTGTTGTAACCCTAATAGCGCCAGGGGGCGATATATAGCAGCCTAGGGCGCTTAATGCCACGGGCAGTAGATATGTTACTATGAGGCTACTACTGCTAGCCAAGCAGTGCTATCACTGTTGTAACTCTTATAGCACCAGGGGGCGATATATCAGCCTTGGGCGCTTAATGCCACGGGCGGTAGATAAGTTACTATTAGGCTACTACTGCTTGACAATCAGTTCTATCACTGTTGTAACCCTTATAGCGCCAGGGGGCGATAAATCAGCCTTGGGCGCTTAATGCCACGGGCAGTAGATATGTTACTATGAGGCTACTACTGCTAGCCAAGCAGTGCTATCACTGTTGTAACTCTTATAGCACCAGGGGGCGATATATCAGCCTTGGGCGCTTAATGCCACGGGTGGTAGATATGTTACTATTAGGCTACTACTGCTTGCCAAGCAGTTCTATCACTGTTGTAACCCTTATAGCGCCAGGGGGCGATTAATCAGCCTTGGGCACTTAATGCCACGGGCACTAGATATGTTTTTATTAGGCTACTACTGCTAGCCAAGCAGTTCTATCACTGTTGTAACCCTTATAGCGCCACGGGGCGATATATCAGCCTAGGGCCCTTATGCCACGGGCAGTAGATATGTTACAATTAGGCTACAACTACTAGCCAAGCAGTGCTATCACTGTTGTAACACCTATAGCGAAAGGGGGCGATATATCAGCCTAGGGCGCTTAATGCCACGGGCAGTAGAAATGATTCTATTAGGCTACTACTGCTAGCCAAGCAGTGCTATCACTGTTGTAACCCTTATAGCGCCAGGGGTGATATATCAGCCTAGCGCGCTTAATACCACGGGCAGTAGATATGTTACTATTAGGCTACTACTGCTAGCCAAGCAGTGCTATCACTGTTGTAACCCTTATAGCGCCATGGGGCGATATATCAGCCTAGGGCGCTTAATGATACGGGCAGTAGATATGTTACTATGAGGCTACTACTGCTAGCCAAGCAGTGCTATCACTGTTATAACTCTTATAGCACCAGGGGGCGATATATCAGCCTTGGGCGCTTAATGCCACGGGCGGTAGATATGTTACTATTAGGCTACTACTGCTTGCCAAGCAGTTCTATCACTGTTGTAACCCTTATAGCGCCAGGGGGCGATAAATCAGCCTTGGGCGCTTAATGCCACGGGCAGTAGATATGTTACTATTAGGCTACTACTGCTAGCAAGGCAGTTCTATCAGTGTTGTAACCCTTATATCGCCAGGGGGCGATATATCAGCCTTGGGCGCTTAATGTCACAGGCAGTAGATATGTTACTATTAGGCTACTACTGCTAGCCAAGCAGTGCTATCACTTTTGTAACCCTTATAGCGCCAGGGGGCGAAAAATCTGCCTAGGGCGCTTAATGCCACGGGCAGTAGATATGTAACTAATAGCCTACTACTGCTAGCCAAGCAGTGCTATCACTGCTGTAACCCTTATAGTGCCAGGGGGCGATACATGTGCCTAGGGCGCTTAATGCCACGGGCAGTAGATATGTTACTATTAGGCTACTACTGCTAGCCAAGCAGTGCTATCACTGTTGTAACCCTTATAGCGCCAGGGGGCGATACAGCAGCTTAGGGCGCTTAATGCCACGGGCAGTAGATATGTTACTATTAGGCTACTACTGCTAGCCAAGCAGTGCTATCACTGTTGTAACCCTCATAGCGCCAGGGGGCGATACATCAGTCTAGGGCGCTTAATGCCACGGGCAGTTGATATGTTACTATTAGGCTACTACTGCTAGCCAAGCAGTGCTATCACTGTTGTAACCCTTATAGCGCCACGGGGCGATATATCAGCCTAGGGCCCTTAATGCCACGGGCAGTAGATATGTTACAATTAGGCTACTACTGCTAGCCAAGCAGTGCTATCACTGTTGTAACACCTATAGCGAAAGGGGGAGATATATCAGTCTAGGGCGCTTAATGCCACGGGCAGTAGATGTGTTACTATTAGGCTACTACTGCTAGCCAAGCAGTGCTATCACTGTTCTAACCCTTATAGCGCCATGGGGCGATATATCATCCTAGGGCGCTTAATGATACGGGCAGTAGATATGTTACTATGAGGCTACTACTGCTAGCCAAGCAGTGCTATCACTGTTGTAACCCCTATAGCGCCAGGGGGCGATATATCAGCCTAGGGCGCTTAATGCCACGGGCAGTAGATATGTTACAATTAGGCTACTACTGCTAGCCAAGCAGTGCTATCACTGTTGTAACCCTCATAGCGCCATGGGGCGATATATCAGCCTTGGGCGCTTAATGCCACGGGCAGTAGATATGTTACTATTAGGCTACTACTGCTTGCCATGCGGTGCTATCACTGATGTAACCCTTATAGTACCAGGGGCGATATATCAGCCTAGGGCGCTTAATGCAACGGGCAGTAGGTATGTTACTATTAAGCTACTACTGCTAGCCAAGCCGTGCTATCACTGATGTAACCCTTATAATGCCAGGGGCGATATATCAGCCTAGGGCGCTTAATGGTACGGGCAGTAGATAAGTTACTATTAGGCTACTGCTACTAGCCAAGTGGTGCTATCACTGATGTAACCCTTATAGCGCCAGGGGCGATATATCAGCCTAGGGCGCTTAATGCCACGGGCAGTAGATATTTTACTATACGGCTACTACTGCTAGCCAAGCAGTGCTATCACTGTTGTAACCCTTATAGCGCCAGGGTCGATATATCAACCTAGCGCGCTAAATGCCACGGGCGGTAGATATGTTACTATTAGGCTACTACTGCTAGCCAAGCAGTGCTCTCACTGTTGTAACACTTATGGCGCCATGGGGCGATATATCAGCCTAGGGCGCTTAATGCCACGGGCGGTAGATATGTTACTATTAGGCTACTACTGCTAGCCAAGCAGTTCTATCACTGTTGTAACTCTTATAGCACCTGGGGCGATATATCAGCCTTGGGCGCTTAATGCCACGGGCGGTAGATATGTAACTATTAGGCTACTACTGCTAGCCGAGCAGTGCTATCACTGTTGTAACCCTTACAGCGCCAAGGGGCGATATATCTGCCTAGGGCGCTTAATGCCACCGGCGGTAGATGTGTTGCTATTAGGCTACTACTGCTAGCCAAGCAGTGCTCTCACTGTTGTAACCCTTATAGCGCCAGGGGGCGATATATCAGCCTAGGGCGCTTAATGCCACGGGCAGTAGATATGTTACTATGAGGCTACTACTGCTAGCCAAGCAGTGCTATCCCTGTTGTAATCCTTATAGCGCCAGGGGCGATATATCAGCCTAGGGCGCTTAATGCCACGGGCAGTAGATATGTTACTATTAGGCTACTACTGCTAGCCAAGCAGTGCTATCACTGTTGTAACCCTTATAGCGCCAGGGGGCGATATATCAGCCTAGGGCGCTTAATGCCACGGGCAGTAGATATGTTACTATTAGGCTACTACTGCTAGCCAAGCAGTGCTATCACTGTTGTAACCCTTACAGCGCCAGGGGGCGATATATCAGCCTAGGACGCTTAATGCCACGGGCAGTAGATATGTTACTATTAGGCTACGACTGCAAGCCAAGCAGTGCTATCACTGTTGTAACCCCTATAGTGCCAGGGGGCGATATATCAGCCTAGGGCGCTTAATGCCACTGGCGGTAGATATGTTACTATGAGGCCACTACTGCTATCCAAGCAGTGCTATCACTGTTGTAACCCTTCTAGCGCCAGGGGGCGATATATCAGTCTAGAGCGCTTTATGCCACGGGCAGTAGATATGTTACTATTAGGCTACTACTGCTAGCCAAGTACTGCTATCACTGTTGTAACCCTTACAGCGCCAGAGGGCGATATATCAGCCTAGGGCGCTTAATGCCACTGGCAGTAGATATGTTACTATGAGGCTACTACTGCTAGCCAAGCAGTGTTATCACTGTTGTAACCCTTATAGCGCCAGGGCGCGATATATCAGCCTAGGGCGCTTAATGCCACGGGCAGTAGATATGTTACTATGAGGCTACTACTGCTAGCCAAGCAGTGCTATCACTGTTGTAACACTCATAGCGCCATGGGGCGATATATATGAGCTTAGGACGCTTAATGCCACGGGCAGTAGATATGTTACTATGAGGCTACTACTGCTAGCCAAGCAGTGCTATCACTGTTGTAACCCTCATAGCGCCATGGGGCGATATATATGAGCCTAGGACGCTTAATGCCACGGGCAGTAGATATGTTACTATTAGGCTACTACTGCTAGCCAAGCAGTGCTATCACTGTTGTAACCCTCATAGCGCCATGGGGCGATATATCAGCCTAGGGCGCTTAATGCCACGGGCAGTAGATATGTTACTATTAGGCTACTACTGCTAGCCAAGCAGTGCTATCACTGTTGTAACCCTAATAGCGCCAGGGGGCGATATATAGCAGCCTAGGGCGCTTAATGCCACGGGCAGTAGATATGTTACTATGAGGCTACTACTGCTAGCCAAGCAGTGCTATCACTGTTGTAACTCTTATAGCACCAGGGGGCGATATATCAGCCTTGGGCGCTTAATGCCACGGGCGGTAGATAAGTTACTATTAGGCTACTACTGCTTGACAATCAGTTCTATCACTGTTGTAACCCTTATAGCGCCAGGGGGCGATAAATCAGCCTTGGGCGCTTAATGCCACGGGCAGTAGATATGTTACTATGAGGCTACTACTGCTAGCCAAGCAGTGCTATCACTGTTGTAACTCTTATAGCACCAGGGGGCGATATATCAGCCTTGGGCGCTTAATGCCACGGGTGGTAGATATGTTACTATTAGGCTACTACTGCTTGCCAAGCAGTTCTATCACTGTTGTAACCCTTATAGCGCCAGGGGGCGATTAATCAGCCTTGGGCACTTAATGCCACGGGCACTAGATATGTTTTTATTAGGCTACTACTGCTAGCCAAGCAGTTCTATCACTGTTGTAACCCTTATATCGCCAGGGGGCGATATATCAGCCTTGGGCGCTTAATATCACAGGCAATAGATATGTTACTATTAGGCTACTACTGCTAGCCAAGCAGTGCTATCACTGTTGTAACACTTATAGCGCCAGGGGGCGATAAATCAGCCTAGGGCGCTTAATGCCACGGGCAGTAGATATGTAACTAATAGCCTACTACTGCTAGCCAAGCAGTGCTATCACTGCTGTAACCCTTATAGCGCCAGGGGGCGATACATCAGCCTAGGGCGCTTAATGCCACGGGCAGTAGATATGTCACTATTAGGCTACTACTGCTAGCCAAGCAGTGCTATCACTGTTGTAACCCTTATAGCGCCAGGGGGCGATACATCAGCTTAGGGCGCTTAATGCCACGGGCAGTAGATATGTTACTATTAGGCTACTACTGCTAGCCAAGCAGTGCTATCACTGTTGTAACCCTTATAGCGCCAGGGGGCGATACATCAGTCTAGGGCGCTTAATGCCATGGGCAGTTGATATGTTACTATTAGGCTACTACTGCTAGCCAAGCAGTGCTATCACTGTTGTAACCCTTATAGCGCCACGGGGCGATATATCAGCCTAGGGCCCTTAATGCCACGGGCAGTAGATATGTTACAATTAGGCTACTACTGCTAGCCAAGCAGTGCTATCACTGTTGTAACCCTTATAGCGCCACGGGGCGATATATCAGCCTAGGGCCCTTAATGCCACGGGCAGTAGATATGTTACAATTAGGCTACTACCGCTAGCCAAGCAGTGCTATCACTGTTGTAACACCTATAGCGAAAGGGGGCGATATATCAGCCTAGGGCGCTTAATGCCACGGGCAGTAGAAATGATTCTATTAGGCTACTACTGCTAGCCAAGCAGTGCTATCACTGTTGTAACCCTTATAGCGCCAGGGGTGATATATCAGCCTAGCGCGCTTAATACCACGGGCAGTAGATATGTTACTATTAGGCTACTACTGCTAGCCAAGCAGTGCTATCACTGTTGTAACCCTTATAGCGCCATGGGGCGATATATCAGCCTAGGGCGCTTAATGATACGGGCAGTAGATATGTTACTATGAGGCTACTACTGCTAGCCAAGCAGTGCTATCACTGTTGTAACTCTTATAGCACCAGGGGGCAATATATCAGCCTTGGGCGCTTAATGCCACGGGCGGTAGATAAGTTACTATTAGGCTACTACTGCTTGACAATCAGTTCTATCACTGTTGTAACCCTTATAGCGCCAGGGGGCGATAAATCAGCCTTGGGCGCTTAATGCCACGGGCAGTAGATATGTTACTATGAGGCTACTACTGCTAGCCAAGCAGTGCTATCACTGTTGTAACTCTTATAGCACCAGGGGGCGATATATCAGCCTTGGGCGCTTAATGCCACGGGTGGTAGATATGTTACTATTAGGCTACTACTGCTTGCCAAGCAGTTCTATCACTGTTGTAACCCTTATAGCGCCAGGGGGCGATTAATCAGCCTTGGGCACTTAATGCCACGGGCACTAGATATGTTTTTATTAGGCTACTACTGCTAGCCAAGCAGTTCTATCACTGTTGTAACCCTTATATCGCCAGGGGGCGATATATCAGCCTTGGGCGCTTAATATCACAGGCAGTAGATATGTTACTATTAGGCTACTACTGCTAGCCAAGCAGTGCTATCACTGTTGTAACACTTATAGCGCCAGGGGGCGATAAATCAGCCTAGGGCGCTTAATGCCACGGGCAGTAGATATGTAACTAATAGCCTACTACTGCTAGCCAAGCAGTGCTATCACTGCTGTAACCCTTATAGCGCCAGGGGGCGATACATCAGCCTAGGGCGCTTGATGCCACGGGCAGTAGATATGTTACTATTAGGCTACTACTGCTAGCCAAGCAGTGCTATCACTGTTGTAACCCTTATAGCGCCAGGGGGCGATACATCAGCTTAGGGCACTTAATGCCACGGGCAGTAGATATGTTACTATTAGGCTACTACTGCTAGCCAAGCAGTGCTATCACTGTTGTAACCCTTATAGCGCCAGGGGGCGATACATCAGTCTAGGGCGCTTAATGCCATGGGCAGTTGATATGTTACTATTAGGCTACTACTGCTAGCCAAGCAGTGCTATCACTGTTGTAACCCTTATAGCGCCACGGGGCGATATATCAGCCTAGGGCCCTTAATGCCACGGGCAGTAGATATGTTACAATTAGGCTACTACTGCTAGCCAAGCAGTGCTATCACTGTTGTAACCCTTATAGCGCCACGGGGCGATATATCAGCCTAGGGCCCTTAATGCCACGGGCAGTAGATATGTTACAATTAGGCTACTACTGCTAGCCAAGCAGTGCTATCACTGTTGTAACACCTATAGCGAAAGGGAGCGATATATCAGCCTAGGGCGCTTAATGCCACGGGCAGTAGAAATGATTCTATTAGGCTACTACTGCTAGCCAAGCAGTGCTATCACTGTTGTAACCCTTATAGCGCCAGGGGTGATATCAGCCTAGCGCGCTTAATACCACGGGCAGTAGATATGTTACTATTAGGCTACTACTGCTAGCCAAGCAGTGCTATCACTGTTGTAACCCTTATAGCGCCATGGGGCGATATATCAGCCTAGGGCGCTTAATGATACGGGCAGTAGATATGTTACTATGAGGCTACTACTGCTAGCCAAGCAGTGCTATCACTGTTGTAACCCCTATAGCGCCAGGGGGCGATATATCAGCCTAGGGCGCTTAATGCCACGGGCAGTAGATATGATTCTATTAGGCTACTACTGCTAGCCAAGCAGTGCTATCACTGTTGTAACCCTTATAGCGCCAGGGGCGATATATCAGCCTAGCGCGCTTAATACCATGGGCAGTAGATATGTTACAATTAGGCTACTACTGCTAGCCAAGCAGTGCTATCACTGTTGTAACACTTATGGTGCCAGGGGGAGATATATCAGCCTAGAACGCTTAATGTCACGGGCGGTAGATATGTTACTATTAGGCTACAACTGCTAGCCAAGCAGTGCTAACACTGTTGTAACCCTTATAGCGCCAGGGGGCGATATATCAGCCTAGGGCGCTTAATGCCACGGGCGGTAGATATGTTATTATTAGGCTACTACTGCTAGCCCAGCAGTGCTCTCACTGTTGTAACACTTATAGCGCCAGGGGACGATATATAGCAGCGTAGGGCGCTTAATGCCACGGGCAGTAGATATGCTACTATTAGGCTACTACTGCTAGCCCAGCAGTGCTCTCACTGTTGTAACCCATATAGCGCCAGGGGCGATATATCAGCCTAGGGCGCTTAATGTCAGGGCAGTAGATATGTTACTATTAGGCTACTACTGCTAGCCAAGCAGTGCTATCACTGTTGTAACGCTTATAGCGCCAGGGAGCGATATATATGAGCCTAGGGAGCTTAATGCCACGGGCGGTAGATATGTCACTATTAGGCTACTACTGCTAGCCAAGCAGTGCTATCACTGTTGTAACGCTTATAGCGCCGGGGGGTGATATATTAGCCTAGGGCACTTAATGTCACGGGTAGTAGATATGTTACTATGAGGCTACTACTGCTAGCCAAGCAGTGCTATCACTGTTGTAACGCTTATAGCGCCAGGGGGTGATATGTCAGCCTAGGGCGCTTAATGCCACGGGCAGTAGATATGTTACTATTAGGCTACTACTGCTAGCGAGGCCGTGCTATCACTGTTGTAACACCTATAGCGAAAGGGGGCGATATATCAGCCTAGGGCGCTTAATGCCACGGGCAGTAGATATGATACAATTAGGCTACTACTGCTAGGCAAGCAGTGCTATCACTGTTGTAACCCTTATAGCGCCAGATGGCGATATATAGCAGCCTAGGGCGCTTAATGCCACGGGCAGTAGAAATGTTACTATTAGGCTACTACTGCTAGCCAAGCAGTGCTATCACTGTTGTAACACCTATAGCGTCAGGGGGCGATATATAGCAGCCTAGGGCGCTTAATGCCACGGGCAGTAGATAAGTTACTATTAGGCTACTACTGCTAGCCAAGCAGTGCTATCACTGTTGTAACACCTATAGCGCCAGGGGGCGATATATAGCAGCCTAGGGCGCTTAATGCCACGGGCAGTAGATATGTTACTATTAGGCTACTACCCGTGCTATCACTGTTGTAACACCTATAGCGCCAGGGGGCGATATATATTAGCCTAGGGCGCTTAATGCCACGGGCAGTAGATATGTTACTATTAGGCTACTACTGCTAGCCTAGCAGGGCTATCACTGTTGTAACCCTTATAGCGCCAGCGGGCGATATATCAGCCTAGGGCGCTTAATGCCACGGGCAGTAGATATGTTACTATTAGGCTATTACTGCTAGCCAAACAGTGCTATCACTGTTGTAACTCTTATAGCACCTGGGCGATATATCAGCCTTGGGCGCTTAATGCCACGGGCGGTAGATATGTTACTATTAGGCTACTACTGCTAGCCAAGAAGTTCTATCACTGTTGTAATCCTTATAGCGCCAGGGGGCGATAAATCAGCCTTGGGCGCTTAATGCCACCGGCAGTAGATATGTTACTATTAGGCTACTACTGCTAGCCAAGCAGTACTATCGCTGTTGTAAACCTTATAGGGCCAGGGGGCAATATATCAGTCTAGGGCACTTAATGCCTCGGGCGGTAGATATGTTAATATTAGGCTACAACTGCTAGCCAAGCAGTGCTAACCCTGTTGTAACCCTTCTAGCGCCAGTTGCGATAAATCAGCCTAAGGCGCTTAATGCCACGGGCAGTAGATATGTTAATATGAGGCTACTACTGCTAGCCAAGCAGTGCTATCACTGTTATAACCCTTTTAGCGCCAGGGGCGATATATCAGCCTAGCGAGCTTAATGCCAAGGACGGCAGATATGTTACTATTAGGCTACTACTTCTAGCCAAGCAGTGCTCTCACTGTTGTAACACTTATAGCGCCAGGGGGCGATATATAGCAGCCTATAGCGCTTAATGCCACGAGCAGTAGATATGTTACTATTAGGCTACTACTGCTAGCAAAGCAGTGCTATCACTGTTGTAACATAGCGCCAGGGAGCATATATATCAGCCTAGGGCGCTTAATGCCACGGGCACTAGATATGTTACTATTAGGCTACTACTGCTAGCCAAGCATTGCTATCACTGTTGCAAGCCTTATAGCGCCAGGGGAGATATATCAGCCTTGGGCGCTTAATGCCACGGGCGGTAGATATGTTACTATTAGGCTACTACTGCTAACCAAGCAGTGCTATCACTGTTGTAACCCTTATAGCGCCAGGGGCGATATATCAGCCTTGGGCGCTTAATGCCACGGGCAGTAGATATGTTACTATTAGGCTACTGCTGCTAGCCAAGTGGTGCTATCACTGATGTAACCCTTATAGCGCCAGGGGCGATATATCAGCCTAGGGCGCTTAATGCCACGGGCAGTAGATATGTTACTATAAGGCTACTACTGCTAGCCAAGCAGTGCTATCACTGTTTATCCCTTATAGCGCCAGGGGGCGATATATCAGCCTAGGGCGCTTAATGTTACGGGCAGTAGATATGTTACTATTAGGCTACTACTGCTAGCCAAGCAGTGCTATCACTGATGTAACTCTTATAGCGCCAGGGTCGATATATCAACCTAGTGCGCTAAATGCCACGGGCGGTAGATATGTTACTATTAGGCTACTACTGCTAGCCAAGCAGTGCTCTCACTGTTGTAACCCTTATGGCGCCATGGGGCGATATATCAGCATAGGGCGCTTAATGCCACGGGCGGTAGATATGTTACTATTAGGCTACTACTGCTAGCCAAGCAGTTCTATCACTGTTGTAACTCTTATAGCACCTGGGGCGATATATCAGCCTTGGGCGCTTAATGCCACGGGCGGTAGATATGTTACTATTAGGCTACTACTGCTAGCCAAGCAGTGCTATCACTGTTGTAACCCTTATAGCGCCATGGGGCGATATATCTGCCTAGGGCGCTTAATGCCACCGGCAGTAGATGTGTTACTATTAGGCTACTACTGCTAGCCAAGCAGTGCTATCACTGTTGTAACCCTTATAGCGCCAGGGGCGATATATCAGCCTATGGCGCTTAATGCCACGGGCAGTAGATATGTTACTTTAGGCTACTACTGCTAGCCAAGCAGTGCTATCACTGTTGTAACCCTTATAGCGCCAGGGGGGCGATATATCAGCCTAGGGCGCTTAATGCCACGGGCAGTAGATATGTTACTATTAGGCTACTACTGCTAGCCAAGCAGTGCTATCACTGTTGTAACCCTTAATGCGCCAGGGGGGCGATATATCAGCGTAGGGCGCTTAATGCCACGGGCAGTAGATATGATACTATTAGGCTACTACTGCTAGCCCAGCAGTGCTCTCACTGTTGTAACCCATATAGCGCCAGGGGCGATATATCAGCCTAGGGCGCTTAATGTCACGGGCAGTAGATATGTTACTATTAGGCTACTACAGCTAGCCAAGCAGTGCTATCACTGTTGTAACGCTTATAGCGCCAGGGAGCGATATATATGAGCCTAGGGAGCTTAATGCCACGGGCGGTTGATATGTTACTATTAGGCTACTACTGCTAGCCCAGCAGTGCTATCACTGTTGTAACGCTTATAGCGCCAGGGGGTGATATATTAGCCTAGGGCGCTTAATGTCACGGGCAGTAGATATGTTACTATGAGCCTACTACTGCTAGCCAAGCAGTGCTATTACTGTTGTAACCCTTATAGCGCCAGGGGGCGATATATCAGCCTAGGGCGCTTAATGCCACGGGCAGTAGGTATGTTAATATGAGGCTACTACTGCTTGCAAAGCAGTGCTATCACTGTTGTAACATAGCGCCAGGGGGCATATATATCAGCCTAGGGCGCTTAATGCCACGGGCATTAGATATGTTACTATTAGGCTACTACTGCTAGCCAAGCAGTGCTATTACTGTTTTAACCCTTATAGCGCCAGGGGGCGATATATCAGCCTAGGGCGCTTAATGCCACGGGCAGTAGATATGTTACTATTAGGCTACTACTGCTAACCAAGCAGTGCTATCACTGTTGTAACCCTTATAGCACCAGGGGCGATATATCAGCCTTGCGCGCTTAATGCCACGGGCATTAGATATGTTACTATTAGGCTACTACTGCTAGCCAAGCAGTGCTAATACTGTTTTAACCCTTATAGTGCCAGGGGGGATATATCAGCCTTGGGCGCTTAATGCCACGGGCGGTAGATATGTTACTATTGGGCTACTACTGCTAGCAGGGCAGTGCTATCACTGTTTTAACCCTTATAGTGCCAGGGGGCGATATATCAGCCTAGGGCGCATAATGCCACGGCAAGTAGATAAGTTACTATTAGGCTACCACTGCTAGCCAAGCAGTGCTATCACTGATGTAACCCTTATAGTGCCAGGGGCGATATATCAGCCTACGGCGCTTAATGCTACGGGTAGTAGATATGTTACTATTAGGCTACTGCTGCTAGCCAAGCAGTGCTATCACAGTTGTAACCCTTATAGGGCCAGGGGGAGATATATCAGCCTAGGGCGCTTAATGTCACAGGCAGAAGATATGTTACTATTAGGCTACTACTGCTAGCCAAGCAGTGCTATCACTGTTGTGACCCTTATAGCGCCAGGGGGCGATATATCAGCCTAGGGCGCTTCATGTCACGGGCAGTAGATATGTTATTATTAGGCTACTAATGCTAGCCAAGCAGAGCTATCACTGTTGTAACCCTTATAGCGCCAGGGGGCGATATATCAGCCTAGGGCGCTTAATGCCACGGGCAGTAGATAAGTTACTATTAGGCTACCACTGCTAGCCAAGCAGTGCTATCACTGATGTAACCCTTATAGTGCCAGGGGAGATATATCAGCCTAGGGCGCTTAATGCTACGGGCAGTAGATATGTTACTATAAGGCTACTACTGCTAGCCAAGCGGTGCTATCACTGATGTAACCCTTATAGCGCCAGGGGCGATATATCAGCCTAGGGCGCTTAATGCCACGGGCAGTAGATATGTTACTATACGGCTACTACTGCTAGTCAAGCAGTGCTCTCACTGTTTTAACCGTTATAGCGCCAGAGGGCGATATATCAGCCTTGGGCGCTTAATGCCACGGGAGGTATGTTTGTTACTATTAGGCTACTATTGCTAGCCAAGCAATGCTATCACTGATGTAACCCTTATAGCGCCAGGGGGCGATATATCAGCCTAGGGCGCTTAATGCCACGGGCAGTAGATATGTTACTATTAGGCTACTACTGCTAGCCAAGCAGTGCTATCACTGTTGTAACCCTCATAGCGCCATGGGGCGATATATCAGCCTTGGGCGCTTAATGCCACGGGCAGTAGATATGTTACTATTAGGCTACTACTGCTTGCCATGCGGTGCTATCACTGATGTAACCCTTATAGTACCAGGGGCGGTATATCAGCCTAGGGCGCTTAATGCAACGGGCAGTAGGTATGTTACTATTAAGCTACTACTGCTAGCCAAGCCGTGCTATCACTGATGTAACCCTTATAGTGCCAGGGGCGATATATCAGCCTAGGGCGCATAATGGTACGGGCAGTAGATATGTTACTATTAGGCTACTGCTGCTAGCCAAGTGGTGCTATCACTGATGTAACCCTTATAGCGCCAGGGGCGATATATCAGCCTAGGGCGCTTAATGCCATGGGCAGTAGATATGTTACTATAAGGCTACTACTGCTAGCCAAGCAGTGCTATCACTGTTTAACCCTTATAGCGCCAGGGGGCGATATATCAGCCTAGGGCGCTTAATGTTACGGGCAGTAGATATGTTACTATTATGCTACTACTGCTAGCCAAGCAGTGCTATCACTGTTGTAACCCTTATAGCGCCAGGGTCGATATATCAACCTAGCGCGCTAAATGCCACGGGCGGTTGATATGTTACTATTAGGCTACTACTGCTAGCCAAGCAGTGCTCTCACTGTTGTAACCCTTATGGCGCCATGGGGCGATATATCTGCCTAGGGCGCTTAATGCCACCGGCGGTAGATGTGTTACTATTAGGCTACTACTGCTAGCCAAGCAGTGCTCTCACTATTGTAACCCTTATAGCGCCAGGGGGCGATATATCAGCCTAGGGCGCTTAATGTTACGGGCAGTAGATATGTTACTATGAGGCTACTACTGCTAGCCAAGCAGTGCTATCCCTGTTGTAATCCTTATAGCGCCAGGGGCGATATATCAGCCTAGGGCGCTTAATGCCAAGGGCAGTAGATATGTTACTATTAGGCTACTACTGCTAGCCAAGCAGTGCTATCACTGTTGTAACCCTTATAGCGCCAGGGGGCGATATATCAGCCTAGGGCGCTTAATGCCACGGGCAGTAGATATGTTACTATTAGGCTACTACTGCTAGCCAAGCAGTGCTATCACTGTTGTAACCCTTACAGCGCCAGGGGGCGATATATCAGCCTAGGACGCTTAATGCCACGGGCAGTAGATATGTTCTTATTAGGCTACGACTGCTAGCCAAGCAGTGCTATCACTGTTGTAACCCCTATAGTGCCAGGGGGCGATATATCAGCCTAGGGCGCTTAATGCCACGGGCGGTTGATATGTTACTATGAGGCTACTACTGCTATCCAAGCAGTGCTATCACTGTTGTAACCCCTCTAGCGCCAGGGGGCGATATATCAGTCTAGAGCGCTTAATGCCACGGGCAGTAGATATGTTACTGTTAGGCTACTACTGCTAGCCAAGCAGTGCTAACACTGTTGTAACCCTTACATCGCCAGAGGGCGATATATCAGCCTAGGGCGCTTAATGCCACGGGCAGTAGATATGTTACTATGAGGCTACTACTGCTAGCCAAGCAGTGTTATCACTGTTGTAACCCTTATAGCGCCAGGGCGCGATATATCAGCCTAGGGCGCTTAATGCCACGGGCAGTAGATATGTTATTATGAGGCTACTACTGCTAGCCAAGCAGTGCTATCACTGTTGTAACCCTCATAGCGCCATGGGGCGATATATATGAGCCTAGGACGCTTAATGCCACGGGCAGTAGATATGTTACTATGAGGCTACTACTGCTAGCCAAGCAGTGCTATCACTGTTGTAACCCTCATAGCGCCATGGGGCGATATATATGAGCCTAGGACGCTTAATGCCACGGGCAGTAGATATGTTACTATTAGGCTACTACTGCTAGCCAAGCAGTGCTATCACTGTTGTAACCTTCATAGCGGCATGGGGCGATATATCAGCCTAGGGCGCTTAATGCCACGGGCAGTAGATATGTTACTATTAGGCTACTACTGCTAGCCAAGCAGTGCTATCTCTGTTGTAACCCTAATAGCGCCAGGGGGCGATATATAGCAGCCTAGGGCGCTTAATGCCACGGGCAGTAGATATGCTACTATGAGGCTACTACTGCTAGCCAAGCAGTGCTATCACTGTTGTAACTCTTATAGCACCAGGGGGCGATATATCAGCCTTGGGCGCTTAATGCCACGGGCGGTAGATAGGTTACTATTAGGCTACTACTGCTTGCCAATCAGTTCTATCACTGTTGTAACCCTTAACGCGCCAAGGGGCGATTAATCAGCCTTGGGCGCTTAATGCCACGGGCAGTAGATATGTTACTATGAGGCTACTACTGCTAGCCAAGCAGTGCTATCACTGTTATAACTCTTATAGCACCAGGGGGCGATATATCAGCCTTGGGCGCTTAATGCCACGGGCGGTAGATATGTTACTATTAGGCTACTACTGCTTGCCAAGCAGTTCTATCACTGTTGTAACCCTTATAGCGCCAGGGGGCGATAAATCAGCCTTGGGCGCTTAATGCCACGGGCAGTAGATATGTTACTATTAGGCTACTACTGCTAGCAAAGCAGTTCTATCAGTGTTGTAACCCTTATATCGCCAGGGGGCGATATATCAGCCTTGGGCGCTTAATGTCACAGGCAGTAGATATGTTACTATTAGGCTACTACTGCTAGCCAAGCAGTGCTATCACTTTTGTAACCCTTATAGCGCCAGGGGGCGATAAATCAGCCTAGGGCGCTTAATGCCACGGGCAGTAGATATGTAACTAATAGCCTACTACTGCTAGCCAAGCAGTGCTATCACTGCTGTAACCCTTATAGTGCCAGGGGGCGATACATCAGCCTAGGGCGCTTAATGCCACGGGCAGTAGATATGTTACTATTAGGCTACTACTGCTAGCCAAGCAGTGCTATCACTGTTGTAACCCTTATAGCTCCAGGGAGCGATACATCAGCTTAGGGCGCTTAACGCCACGGGCAGTAGATATGTTACTATTAGGCTACTACTGCTAGCCAAGCAGTGCTATCACTGTTGTAACCCTTATAGCGCCAGGGGGCGATACATCAGTCTAGGGCGCTTAATGCCACGGGCAGTTGATATGTTACTATTAGGCTACTACTGCTAGCCAAGCAGTGCTATCACTGTTGTAACCCTTATAGCGCCACGGGTAGATATATCAGCCTAGGGCCCTTAATGCCACGGGCAGTAGATATGTTACAATTAGGCTACTACTGCTAGCCAAGCAGTGCTATCACTGTTGTAACACCTATAGCGAAAGGGGGAGATATATCAGCCTAGGGCGCTTAATGCCACGGGCAGTAGATGTGTTACTATTAGGCTACTACTGCTAGCCAAGCAGTGCTATCACTGTTCTAACCCTTATAGCGCCATGGGGCGATATATCAGCCTAGGGCGCTTAATGATACGGGCAGTAGATATGTTACTATGAGGCTACTACTGCTAGCCAAGCAGTGCTATCACTGTTGTAACCCCTATAGCGCCAGGGGGCGATATATCAGCCTAGGGCGCTTAATGCCACGGGCAGTAGATATGTTACTATTAGGCTACTACTGCTAGCCAAGCAGTGCTATCACTTTTGTAACCCTCATAGCGCAATGGGGCGATATATCAGCCTTGGGCGCTTAATGCCACGGGCAGTAGATATGTTACTATTAGGCTACTACTGCTTGCCATGCGGTGCTATCACTGATGTAACCCTTATAGTACCAGGGGCGATATATCAGCCTAGGGCGCTTAATGCAACGGGCAGTAGGTATGTTACTATTAAGCTACTACTGCTAGCCAAGCCGTGCTATCACTGATGTAACCCTTATAGTGCCAGGGGCGATATATCAGCCTAGGGCGCTTAATGGTACGGGCAGTAGATAAGTTACTATTAGGCTACTGCTACTAGCCAAGTGGTGCTATCACTGATGTAACCCTTATAGCGCCAGGGGCGATATATCAGCCTAGGGCGCTTAATGCCACGGGCAGTAGATATTTTACTATACGGCTACTACTGCTAGCCAAGCAGTGCTATCACTGTTGTAACCCTTATAGCGCCAGGGTCGATATATCAACCTAGCGCGCTAAATGCCACGGGCGGTAGATATGTTACTATTAGGCTACTACTGCTAGCCAAGCAGTGCTCTCACTGTTGTAACACTTATGGCGCCATGGGGCGATATATCAGCCTAGGGCGCTTAATGCCACGGGCGGTAGATATGTTACTATTAGGCTACTACTGCTAGCCAAGCAGTTCTATCACTGTTGTAACTCTTATAGCACCTGGGGCGATATATCAGCCTTGGGCGCTTAATGCCACGGGCGGTAGATATGTAACTATTAGGCTACTACTGCTAGCCAAGCAGTGCTATCACTGTTGTAACCCTTACAGCGCCAAGGGGCGATATATCTGCCTAGGGCGCTTAATGCCACCGGCGGTAGATGTGTTGCTATTAGGCTACTACTGCTAGCCAAGCAGTGCTCTCACTGTTGTAACCCTTATAGCGCCAGGGGGCGATATATCAGCCTAGGGCGCTTAATGCCACGGGCAGTAGATATGTTACTATGAGGCTACTACTGCTAGCCAAGCAGTGCTATCCCTGTTGTAATCCTTATAGCGCCAGGGGCGATATATCAGCCTAGGGCGCTTAATGCCACGGGCAGTAGATATGTTACTATTAGGCTACTACTGCTAGCCAAGCAGTGCTATCACTGTTGTAACCCTTATAGCGCCAGGGGGAGATATATCAGCCTAGGGCGCTTAATGCCACGGGCAGTAGATATGTTACTATTAGGCTACTACTGCTAGCCAAGCAGTGCTATCACTGTTGTAACCCTTACAGCGCCAGGGGGTGATATATCAGCCTAGGACGCTTAATGCCACGGGCAGTAGATATGTTACTATTAGGCTACGACTGCTAGCCAAGCAGTGCTATCACTGTTGTAACCCCTATAGTGCCAGGGGGCGATATATCAGCCTAGGGCGCTTAATGCCACTGGCGGTAGATATGTTACTATGAGGCCACTACTGCTATCCAAGCAGTGCTATCACTGTTGTAACCCTTCTAGCGCCAGGGGGCGATATATCAGTCTAGAGCGCTTAATGCCACGGGCAGTAGATATGTTACTATTAGGCTACTACTGCTAGCCAAGTAGTGCTATCACTGTTGCAACCCTTACAGCGCCAGAGGGCGATATATCAGCCTAGGGCGCTTAATGCCACGGGCAGTAGATATGTTACTATGAGGCTACTACTGCTAGCCAAGCAGTGTTATCACTGTTGTAACCCTTATAGTGCCAGGGCGCGATATATCAGCCTAGGGCGCTTAATGCCACGGGCAGTAGATATGTTACTATGAGGCTACTACTGCTAGCCAAGCAGTGCTATCACTGTTGTAACACTCATAGCGCCATGGGGCGATATATATGAGCTTAGGACGCTTAATGCCACGGGCAGTAGATATGTTACTATGAGGCTACTACTGCTAGCCAAGCAGTGCTATCACTGTTGTAACCCTCATAGCGCCATGGGGCGATATATATGAGCCTAGGACGCTTAATGCCACGGGCAGTAGATATGTTACTATTAGGCTACTACTGCTAGCCAAGCAGTGCTATCACTGTTGTAACCCTCATAGCGCCATGGGGCGATATATCAGCCTAGGGCGCTTAATGCCACGGGCAGTAGATATGTTACTATTAGGCTACTACTGCTAGCCAAGCAGTGCTATCACTGTTGTAAACCTAATAGCGCCAGGGGGCGATATATAGCAGCCTAGGGCGCTTAATGCCACGGGCAGTAGATATGTTACTATGAGGCTACTACTGCTAGCCAAGCAGTGCTATCACTGTTGTAACTCTTATAGCACCAGGGGGCGATATATCAGCCTTGGGCGCTTAATGCCACGGGCGGTAGATAAGTTACTATTAGGCTACTACTGCTTGACAATCAGTTCTATCACTGTTGTAACCCTTATAGCGCCAGGGGGCGATAAATCAGCCTTGGGCGCTTAATGCCACGGGCAGTAGATATGTTACTATGAGGCTACTACTGCTAGCCAAGCAGTGCTATCACTGTTGTAACTCTTATAGCACCAGGGGGCGATATATCAGCCTTGGGCGCTTAATGCCACGGGCGGTAGATATGTTACTATTAGGCTACTACTGCTTGCCAAGCAGTTCTATCACTGTTGTAACCCTTATAGCGCCAGGGGGCGATTAATCAGCCTTGGGCACTTAATGCCACTGGCAGTAGATATGTTATTATTAGGCTACTACTGCTAGCCAAGCAGTTCTATCACTGTTGTAACCCTTATATCGCCAGGGGGCGATATATCAGCCTTGGGCGCTTAATATCACAGGCAGTAGATATGTTACTATTAGGCTACTACTGCTAGCCAAGCAGTGCTATCACTGTTGTAACCCTTATAGCGCCAAGGGGCGATAAATCAGCCTAGGGCGCTTAATGCCACGGGCAGTAGATATGTAACTAATAGCCTACTACTGCTAGCCAAGCAGTGCTATCACTGCTGTAACCCTTATAGCGCCAGGGGGCGATACATCAGCCTAGGGCGCTTAATGCCACGGGCAGTAGATATGTTACTATTAGGCTACTACTGCTAGCCAAGCAGTGCTATCACTGTTGTAACCCTTATAGCGCCAGGGGGCGATACATCAGCTTAGGGCGCTTAATGCCACGGGCAATAGATATGTTACTATTAGGCTACTACTGCTAGCCAAGCAGTGCTATCACTGTTGTAACCCTTATAGCGCCAGGGGGCGATACATCAGTCTAGGGCGCTTAATGCCATGGGCAGTTGATATGTTACTATTAGGCTACTACTGCTAGCCAAGCAGTGCTATCACTGTTGTAACCCTTATAGCGCCACGGGGCGATATATCAGCCTAGGGCCCTTAATGCCACGGGCAGTAGATATGTTACAATTAGGCTACTACTGCTAGCCAAGCAGTGCTATCACTGTTGTAACCCTTATAGCGCCACGGGGCGATATATCAGCCTAGGGCCCTTAATGCCACGGGCAGTAGATATGTTACAATTAGGCTACTACTGCTAGCCAAGCAGTGCTATCACTGTTGTAACACCTATAGCGAAAGGGGGCGATATATCAGCCTAGGGCGCTTAATGCCACGGGCAGTAGAAATGATTCTATTAGGCTACTACTGCTAGCCAAGCAGTGCTATCACTGTTGTAACCCTTATAGCGCCAGGGGTGATATATCAGCCTAGCGCGCTTAATACCACGGGCAGTAGATATGTTACTATTAGGCTACTACTGCTAGCCAAGCAGTGCTATCACTGTTGTAACCCTTATAGCGCCATGGGGCGATATATCAGCCTAGGGCGCTTAATGATACGGGCAGTAGATATGTTACTATGAGGCTACTACTGCTAGCCAAGCAGTGCTATCACTGTTGTAAACCCTATAGCGCCAGGGGGCGATATATCAGCCTAGGGCGCTTAATGCCACGGGCAGTAGATATGATTCTATTAGGCTACTACTGCTAGCCAAGCAGTGCTATCACTGTTGTAACCCTTATAGCGCCAGGGGCGATATATCAGCCTAGCGCGCTTAATACCACGGGCAGTAGATATGTTACAATTAGGCTACTACTGCTAGCCAAGCAGTGCTATCACTGTTGTAACGCTTATAGCGCCAGGGAGCGATATATATGAGCCTAGGGAGCTTAATGCCACGGGCGGTAGATATGTTACTATTAGGCTACTACTGCTAGCCAAGCAGTGCTATCACTGTTGTAACGCTTATAGCGCCGGGGGGTGATATATTAGCCTAGGGCACTTAATGTCACGGGTAGTAGATATGTTACTATGAGGCTACTACTGCTAGCCAAGCAGTGCTATCACTGTTGTAACGCTTATAGCGCCAGGGGGTGATATGTCAGCCTAGGGCGCTTAATGCCACGGGCAGTAGATATGTTACTATTAGGCTACTACTGCTAGCGAGGCCGTGCTATCACTGTTGTAACACCTATAGCGAAAGGGGGCGATATATCAGCCTAGGGCGCTTAATGCCACGGGCAGTAGATATGATACAATTAGGCTACTACTGCTAGGCAAGCAGTGCTATCACTGTTGTAACCCTTATAGCGCCAGATGGCGATATATAGCAGCCTAGGGCGCTTAATGCCACGGGCAGTAGAAATGTTACTATTAGGCTACTACTGCTAGCCAAGCAGTGCTATCACTGTTGTAACACCTATAGCGTCAGGGGGCGATATATAGCAGCCTAGGGCGCTTAATGCCACGGGCAGTAGATATGTTACTATTAGGCTACTACTGCTAGCCAAGCAGTGCTATCACTGTTGTAACACCTATAGCGCCAGGGGGCGATATATAGCAGCCTAGGGCGCTTAATGCCACGGGCAGTAGATATGTTACTATTAGGCTACTACCCGTGCTATCACTGTTGTAACACCTATAGCGCCAGGGGGCGATATATATTAGCCTAGGGCGCTTAATGCCACGGGCAGTAGATATGTTACTATTAGGCTACTACTGCTAGCCAAGCAGGGCTATCACTGTTGTAACCCTTATAGCGCCAGCGTGCGATATATCAGCCTAGGGCGCTTAATGCCACGGGCAGTAGATATGTTACTATTAGGCTATTACTGCTAGCCAAACAGTGCTATCACTGTTGTAACTCTTATAGCACCTGGACGATATATCAGCCTTGGGCGCTTAATGCCACGGGCGGTAGATATGTTACTATTAGGCTACTACTGCTAGCCAAGCAGTTCTATCACTGTTGTAATCCTTATAGCGCCAGGGGGCGATAAATCAGCCTTGGGCGCTTAATGCCACCGGCAGTAGATATGTTACTATTAGGCTATTACTGCTAGCCAAGCAGTACTATCGCTGTTGTAAACCTTATAGGGCCAGGGGGCAATATATCAGTCTAGGGCACTTAATGCCTCGGGCGGTAGATATGTTAATATTAGGCTACAACTGCTAGCCAAGCAGTGCTAACCCTGTTGTAACCCTTCTAGCGCCAGTTGCGATAAATCAGCCTAAGGCGCTTAATGCCACGGGCAGTAGATATGTTAATATGAGGCTACTACTGCTAGCCAAGCAGTGCTATCACTGTTATAACCCTTTTAGCGCCAGGGGCGATATATCAGCCTAGCGCGCTTAATGCCAAGGGCGGCAGATATGTTACTATTAGGCTACTACTTCTAGCCAAGCAGTGCTCTCACTGTTGTAACACTTATAGCGCCAGGGGGCGATATATAGCAGCCTATAGCGCTTAATGCCACGAGCAGTAGATATGTTACTATTAGGCTACTACTGCTAGCAAAGCAGTGCTATCACTGTTGTAACATAGCGCCAGGGAGCATATATATCAGCCTAGGGCGCTTAATGCCACGGGCACTAGATATGTTACTATTAGGCTACTACTGCTAGCCAAGCATTGCTATCACTGTTGCAAGCCTTATAGCGCCAGGGGAGATATATCAGCCTTGGGCGCTTAATGCCACGGGCGGTAGATATGTTACTATTAGGCTACTACTGCTAACCAAGCAGTGCTATCACTGTTGTAACCCTTATAGCGCCAGGGGCGATATATCAGCCTTGGGCGCTTAATGCCACGGGCAGTAGATATGTTACTATTAGACTACTACTGTTAGCCAAGCAGTGCTATCACTGTTGTAACCCTTATAGCACCAGGGGGAAATATAACAGTCTAGGGCGCTTAATGCCACGGGCGGTAGATATGTTCCTATTAGGCTACTACTGCTAGCCAAGCAGGGCTATCACTGTTGTAACCCTTATAGTGCCAGGGGGGATATATCAGCCTAGGGCGCTTAATGCCACGGGCGGTAGATATGTTACTATTAGGCTACTACTGCTAGCCAAGCAGTGCTATCACTCTTGTAAACCTTATAGAGCTATGGGGCGATATATCAGCCTAGGGCGCTTAATGCCACGGGCGGTAGATATGTTACTATTAATCTACTATTGCTAGCCAAGCGATGCTATCACTGTTGTAACCCTTATAGTGCCAGGGGGCGATATATCAGCCTAGGGCGCTTAATGCCACGGACGGTAGATATGTTACTATTAGGCTACTACTGCTAGCCAAGCAGTGCTATCACTGTTTTAACCCTTATAGTGCCAGGGGCTGATATATCAGCCTATTGCGCTTAATGCCACGGGCGGTAGATATGTTACTATTATGCTACTACTGCTCGCCAAGCAATGCTATCACTGTTGTAACCCTTATAGGTCCAGGGGGAGATATATCAGCCTTGGGCGCTTAATGTCACAGGCAATAGATATGTTACTATTAGGCTACTACTGCTAGCCAAGCAGTGCTATCACTGTTGTAACCCTTAAAGCGCCAGGGGGCGATATATCAGCCTAGGGCGCTTAATTCCACGGGCAGTAGATATGTTACTATGAGGCTACTAATGCTAGCCAAGCAGTGCTATCACTGTTGCAACCCTTATAGCGCCAGGGGCGATATATCAGCCTAGGGCCTTAATGCCACGGGCAGTAGATATGTTACTATTAGGCTACTACTGCTAGCCAAGCAGGGATATCACTGTTGTAACCCTTATAGTTCCAGGGTGCGATATATCAGACTAGGGCGCTTAATGCCACGGGAAGTTGATATGTTAATATTAGGCTACTACTGCTAGCCAAGCAGAGCTATCACTGTCGTAACCCTCATAGCGCCATGGGGCGATATATCAGCCTAGGGCGCTTAATGCCACGGGCAGTAGATATGTTACTATTAGGCTACTACTGCTAGCCAAGCAGTGCTATCACTGTTGTAAACCTAATAGCGCCAGGGGGCGATATATAGCAGCCTAGGGCGCTTAATGCCACGGGCAGTAGATATGTTACTATGAGGCTACTACTGCTAGCCAAGCAGTGCTATCACTGTTGTAACTCTTATAGCACCAGGGGGCGATATATCAGCCTTGGGCGCTTAATGCCACGGGCGGTAGATAAGTTACTATTAGGCTACTACTGCTTGACAATCAGTTCTATCACTGTTGTAACCCTTATAGCGCCAGGGGGCGATAAATCAGCCTTGGGCGCTTAATGCCACGGGCAGTAGATATGTTACTATGAGGCTACTACTGCTAGCCAAGCAGTGCTATCACTGTTGTAACTCTTATAGCACCAGGGGGCGATATATCAGCCTTGGGCGCTTAATGCCACGGGCGGTAGATATGTTACTATTAGGCTACTACTGCTTGCCAAGCAGTTCTATCACTGTTGTAACCCTTATAGCGCCAGGGGGCGATTAATCAGCCTTGGGCACTTAATGCCACTGGCAGTAGATATGTTATTATTAGGCTACTACTGCTAGCCAAGCAGTTCTATCACTGTTGTAACCCTTATATCGCCAGGGGGCGATATATCAGCCTTGGGCGCTTAATATCACAGGCAGTAGATATGTTACTATTAGGCTACTACTGCTAGCCAAGCAGTGCTATCACTGTTGTAACCCTTATAGCGCCAAGGGGCGATAAATCAGCCTAGGGCGCTTAATGCCACGGGCAGTAGATATGTAACTAATAGCCTACTACTGCTAGCCAAGCAGTGCTATCACTGCTGTAACCCTTATAGCGCCAGGGGGCGATACATCAGCCTAGGGCGCTTAATGCCACGGGCAGTAGATATGTTACTATTAGGCTACTACTGCTAGCCAAGCAGTGCTATCACTGTTGTAACCCTTATAGCGCCAGGGGGCGATACATCAGCTTAGGGCGCTTAATGCCACGGGCAATAGATATGTTACTATTAGGCTACTACTGCTAGCCAAGCAGTGCTATCACTGTTGTAACCCTTATAGCGCCAGGGGGCGATACATCAGTCTAGGGCGCTTAATGCCATGGGCAGTTGATATGTTACTATTAGGCTACTACTGCTAGCCAAGCAGTGCTATCACTGTTGTAACCCTTATAGCGCCACGGGGCGATATATCAGCCTAGGGCCCTTAATGCCACGGGCAGTAGATATGTTACAATTAGGCTACTACTGCTAGCCAAGCAGTGCTATCACTGTTGTAACCCTTATAGCGCCACGGGGCGATATATCAGCCTAGGGCCCTTAATGCCACGGGCAGTAGATATGTTACAATTAGGCTACTACTGCTAGCCAAGCAGTGCTATCACTGTTGTAACACCTATAGCGAAAGGGGGCGATATATCAGCCTAGGGCGCTTAATGCCACGGGCAGTAGAAATGATTCTATTAGGCTACTACTGCTAGCCAAGCAGTGCTATCACTGTTGTAACCCTTATAGCGCCAGGGGTGATATATCAGCCTAGCGCGCTTAATACCACGGGCAGTAGATATGTTACTATTAGGCTACTACTGCTAGCCAAGCAGTGCTATCACTGTTGTAACCCTTATAGCGCCATGGGGCGATATATCAGCCTAGGGCGCTTAATGATACGGGCAGTAGATATGTTACTATGAGGCTACTACTGCTAGCCAAGCAGTGCTATCACTGTTGTAAACCCTATAGCGCCAGGGGGCGATATATCAGCCTAGGGCGCTTAATGCCACGGGCAGTAGATATGATTCTATTAGGCTACTACTGCTAGCCAAGCAGTGCTATCACTGTTGTTACCCTTATAGCGCCAGGGGCGATATATCAGCCTAGCGCGCTTAATACCACGGGCAGTAGATATGTTACAATTAGGCTACTACTGCTAGCCAAGCAGTGCTATCACTGTTGTAACGCTTATAGCGCCAGGGAGCGATATATATGAGCCTAGGGAGCTTAATGCCACGGGCGGTAGATATGTTACTATTAGGCTACTACTGCTAGCCAAGCAGTGCTATCACTGTTGTAACGCTTATAGCGCCGGGGGGTGATATATTAGCCTAGGGCACTTAATGTCACGGGTAGTAGATATGTTACTATGAGGCTACTACTGCTAGCCAAGCAGTGCTATCACTGTTGTAACGCTTATAGCGCCAGGGGGTGATATGTCAGCCTAGGGCGCTTAATGCCACGGGCAGTAGATATGTTACTATTAGGCTACTACTGCTAGCGAGGCCGTGCTATCACTGTTGTAACACCTATAGCGAAAGGGGGCGATATATCAGCCTAGGGCGCTTAATGCCACGGGCAGTAGATATGATACAATTAGGCTACTACTGCTAGGCAAGCAGTGCTATCACTGTTGTAACCCTTATAGCGCCAGATGGCGATATATAGCAGCCTAGGGCGCTTAATGCCACGGGCAGTAGAAATGTTACTATTAGGCTACTACTGCTAGCCAAGCAGTGCTATCACTGTTGTAACACCTATAGCGTCAGGGGGCGATATATAGCAGCCTAGGGCGCTTAATGCCACGGGCAGTAGATATGTTACTATTAGGCTACTACTGCTAGCCAAGCAGTGCTATCACTGTTGTAACACCTATAGCGCCAGGGGGCGATATATAGCAGCCTAGGGCGCTTAATGCCACGGGCAGTAGATATGTTACTATTAGGCTACTACCCGTGCTATCACTGTTGTAACACCTATAGCGCCAGGGGGCGATATATATTAGCCTAGGGCGCTTAATGCCACGGGCAGTAGATATGTTACTATTAGGCTACTACTGCTAGCCAAGCAGGGCTATCACTGTTGTAACCCTTATAGCGCCAGCGTGCGATATATCAGCCTAGGGCGCTTAATGCCACGGGCAGTAGATATGTTACTATTAGGCTATTACTGCTAGCCAAACAGTGCTATCACTGTTGTAACTCTTATAGCACCTGGACGATATATCAGCCTTGGGCGCTTAATGCCACGGGCGGTAGATATGTTACTATTAGGCTACTACTGCTAGCCAAGCAGTTCTATCACTGTTGTAATCCTTATAGCGCCAGGGGGCGATAAATCAGCCTTGGGCGCTTAATGCCACCGGCAGTAGATATGTTACTATTAGGCTATTACTGCTAGCCAAGCAGTACTATCGCTGTTGTAAACCTTATAGGGCCAGGGGGCAATATATCAGTCTAGGGCACTTAATGCCTCGGGCGGTAGATATGTTAATATTAGGCTACAACTGCTAGCCAAGCAGTGCTAACCCTGTTGTAACCCTTCTAGCGCCAGTTGCGATAAATCAGCCTAAGGCGCTTAATGCCACGGGCAGTAGATATGTTAATATGAGGCTACTACTGCTAGCCAAGCAGTGCTATCACTGTTATAACCCTTTTAGCGCCAGGGGCGATATATCAGCCTAGCGCGCTTAATGCCAAGGGCGGCAGATATGTTACTATTAGGCTACTACTTCTAGCCAAGCAGTGCTCTCACTGTTGTAACACTTATAGCGCCAGGGGGCGATATATAGCAGCCTATAGCGCTTAATGCCACGAGCAGTAGATATGTTACTATTAGGCTACTACTGCTAGCAAAGCAGTGCTATCACTGTTGTAACATAGCGCCAGGGAGCATATATATCAGCCTAGGGCGCTTAATGCCACGGGCACTAGATATGTTACTATTAGGCTACTACTGCTAGCCAAGCATTGCTATCACTGTTGCAAGCCTTATAGCGCCAGGGGAGATATATCAGCCTTGGGCGCTTAATGCCACGGGCGGTAGATATGTTACTATTAGGCTACTACTGCTAACCAAGCAGTGCTATCACTGTTGTAACCCTTATAGCGCCAGGGGCGATATATCAGCCTTGGGCGCTTAATGCCACGGGCAGTAGATATGTTACTATTAGACTACTACTGTTAGCCAAGCAGTGCTATCACTGTTGTAACCCTTATAGCACCAGGGGGAAATATAACAGTCTAGGGCGCTTAATGCCACGGGCGGTAGATATGTTCCTATTAGGCTACTACTGCTAGCCAAGCAGGGCTATCACTGTTGTAACCCTTATAGTGCCAGGGGGGATATATCAGCCTAGCGCGCTTAATGCCACGGGCGGTAGATATGTTACTATTAGGCTACTACTGCTAGCCAAGCAGTGCTATCACTCTTGTAAACCTTATAGAGCTATGGGGCGATATATCAGCCTAGGGCGCTTAATGCCACGGGCGGTAGATATGTTACTATTAATCTACTATTGCTAGCCAAGCGATGCTATCACTGTTGTAACCCTTATAGTGCCAGGGGGCGATATATCAGCCTAGGGCGCTTAATGCCACGGACGGTAGATATGTTACTATTAGGCTACTACTGCTAGCCAAGCAGTGCTATCACTGTTTTAACCCTTATAGTGCCAGGGGCTGATATATCAGCCTATTGCGCTTAATGCCACGGGCGGTAGATATGTTACTATTATGCTACTACTGCTCGCCAAGCAATGCTATCACTGTTGTAACCCTTATAGGTCCAGGGGGAGATATATCAGCCTTGGGCGCTTAATGTCACAGGCAATAGATATGTTACTATTAGGCTACTACTGCTAGCCAAGCAGTGCTATCACTGTTGTAACCCTTAAAGCGCCAGGGGGCGATATATCAGCCTAGGGCGCTTAATTCCACGGGCAGTAGATATGTTACTATGAGGCTACTAATGCTAGCCAAGCAGTGCTATCACTGTTGCAACCCTTATAGCGCCAGGGGCGATATATCAGCCTAGGGCGCTTAATGCCACGGGCAGTAGTTATGTTACTATTAGGCTACTACTGCTAGCCAAGCTGTGCTCTCACTGTTGTAACCCTTATAGCGCCAGGGGGCGATATATCAGCCTAGGGCCTTAATGCCACGGGCAGTAGATATGTTACTAATATGCTACTACTGCTAGCCAAGCAGTGCTATCACTGTTGTAACCCTTATAGGGCCAGGGGGCGATATATCAGCCTAGGGCGCTTAATGTTACGGGCAGTAGATATGTTACTATTAGGCTACTACTGCTAGCCAAGCAGTGCTATCACTGTTGTAACCCTTATAGCGCCAGGGGGCGATATAACAGCCTAGGGCGCTTAATGCCACGGGCAGTAGATATGTTACTATTAGGCTACTACTGCTAGCCAAGCAGGGATATCACTGTTGTAACCCTTATAGTTCCAGGGTGCGATATATCAGACTAGGGCGCTTAATGCCACGGGAAGTTGATATGTTAATATTAGGCTACTACTGCTAGCCAAGCAGAGCTATCACTGTCGTAACCCTTATAGCGCCGGGGGGCGATATATCACCCTAGGGCGCTTAATGCCACGGGCGGTAGATATGTTACTATTTGGATACTACTGCTAGCCAAGCAGCGCTATCACTGTTGTAACCCTTAGAGTTACAGGGGGCGATACATCAGTCTAGGGCGCTTAATGTCACGGGCAGTAGATATGTTACTATTAGGCTACTACTGCTAGCCCAACAGTGCTCTCACTGTTGTAACCCTTATAGCGCCAGGGGGCGATATATCGGCCTAGGGCGCTTAATTCCACGGGCGGTAGATATGTAACTAATAGGCTACTACTGCTTGCCAAGCAGTGCTAACACTGTGGAAACCCTTATAGCGGCAGGGGGAGATATATCAGACTAGGGCGCTTAATTCCACGGGCAGTAGATATGTTACTATTGGGCTACTACTGCTAGCCAAGCAGTGCTATCACTGTTGTAAACCATATAGCGCCAGGGGGCGATATATCAGCCTCGGGCGCTTAATGCCACGGGCGGTAGGTATGTTATTATTAGGCTACTACTGCTAGCCAAGCAGTGCTATCACTTTTGTAACCCTTGTAGCGCCAGGGGCGATATATCAGCCTAGGGCGCTTAATGCCACGGGCAGTAGATATGTTATTATGAGGCTACTACTGCCAGCCAAACAGTGTTATCACTGTTGTAACCCTTATAGCGCCAGGGGGAGATAAATCAGCCTAGGGCGCTTAATGCCACGGGCAGTAGATATGTAACTAATAGCCTACTACTGCTAGCCAAGCAGTGCTATCACTGTTGTAACCCTTATAGCGCCAGGGGGCGATACATCAGCCTAGGGCGCTTAATGCCACGGGCAGTAGATATGTTACTATTAGGCTACTACTGCTAGCCAAGCAGTTCTATCACTGTTGTAACCCTTATAGCGCCAGGGGGCGATACATCAGCATAGGGCGCTTAATGCCAAGGGCAGTAGATATGTTACTATTAGGCTACTACTGCTAGCCAAGCAGTGCTATCACTGTTGTAACCCTTATAGCGCCAGGGGGCGATACATCAGGCTAGGGCGCTTAATGCCACGGGCAGTAGATATGTTACTATTAGGCTACTACTGCTAGCCAAGCAGTGCTATCACTGTTGTAACCCTTATAGCGCCACGGGGCGATATATCAGCCTAGGGCCCTTAATGCCACGGGCAGTAGATATGATTCTATTAGGCTACTACTGCTAGCCAAGCAGTGCTATCACTGTTGTAACCCCTATAGCGCCAAGGGGCGATATATCAGCCTAGGGCGCTTAATGCCACGGGCAGTAGATATGATTCTATTAGGCTACTACTGCTAGCCAAGCAGTGCTATCACTGTTGTAACCCTTATAGCGCCACGGGGCGATATATCAGCCTAGGGCCCTTAATGCCACGGGCAGTAGATATGATTCTATTAGGCTACTACTGCTAGCCAAGCAGTGCTATCACTGTTGTAACCCCTATAGCGCCAGGGGGCGATATATAAACCTAGCGCCCTTAATGGCACGGGCAGTAGATAAGTTACTATTAGGCTACTTCTGCTAGCCAAGCAGTGCTATCAGTGTTGTAACCCTTATAGCGCCAGGGGCGATTTATCAGCCTAGCGCCCTTAATGCCACGGGCAGTAGATATGTTACTATTAGGCTACTTCTGGCCAAGCAGTGCTCTCACTGTTGTAACCCTTATAGCGCCAGAGGGTGATATATCAGCCTAGGGCGCTTAATGCCACGGGCGGTAGATATGTTACTATTAGGCTACTACTGCTAGCCAAGCAGTGCTATCACTGTTGTAACCCTTATAGCGCCAGGGGGCGACATATCAGTCTAGGGCGCTTAATGCCACGGGCGGTAGATATGTAACTATTAGGCTACTTCTTCTAGCCAAGCAGTGCTCTCACTGTTGTAACCCTTATAGCGCCAGGGCACGATATATCAGCCTTGGGCGCTTAATGCCACGGGCAGTAGATATGTTACTATTAGGCTACTACTTCTAGCCAAGCAGTGCTCTCACTGTTGTAACTCTTATAGCGCCAGGGGGCGATATATCAGCCTAGGGCGCTTAATGCCACGGACGGTATGTTTGTTACTATTAGGCTACTACTGCTAGCCAAGCAGTGCTATCACTGTTGTTACCCTTATAGCGCCAGAGGGCGATATATCAGCCTAGGGCACTTAATGCCACGGGCAGTGGATATGTTACTATTAGGCGACTACTGCTAGCCAAGCAGGGCTATCAGTGTTGTAATCCTTATAGCGCAAGGGGGCGTTATATCAGCCTCGGGCGCTTAATGCCACGGGCGGTAGATATGTTACTATTAGGCTACTACTGCTAGCCAAGCAGTGCTATCACTGTTGTAACCCTTATAGCGCCAGGGAGCGATATATCAGCCTAGGGCGCTTAATGCCACGGGCAGTAGATATGTTACTATGAGGCTACTACTGCCAGCCAAGCAGTGCTATCACAGTTGTAACCCTTTTAGCGCCAGGGGTGATATATCAGCCTAGCGCGCTTAACGCCACGGGCGGTAGATATGTTATTAGTAGGCTACTTCTTCTAGCCAAGCAGTGCTCTCACTGTTGTAACCCTTATAGCGCCAGGGGGCGATATATAAGCCTTGGGCGCTTAATGCCACGGGCAGTCGATATATTACTATTAGGCTACTACTTCTAGCCAAGCAGTGCTCTCACTGTTGTAACCCTTATAGCGCCGGAGGGCTTTATATCAACCTAGGGCGCATAATGCCACGGGCAGTAGATATGTTACAATTAATCTACTACTGTTAGCCAAGCAGTGCTATCACCTTTGTAACCCTTATAGTGCCAGAGGGCGATATATCTGTCTAGGGCGCTTAATGCCACGGGCGGTAGATATGTTACTATTAGGCTACTACTGCTAGCCAAACAGTTCTATCACTGTTGTAACCCTTATAGCGCAAGAGGGTGATATATCAGCCTAGGGCGCTTAATGCCACGGGCGGTAGATATGTTACTATTAGGCTAATACTGCTAGCCAAACAGGGCTATCACTGTTGTAACCCTTATAGCGCCAGGGGGCGATATATCAGCCTTGGGCGCTTAATGCCCCGGGCAGTTGATATGTTAATATTAGGCTTCTACTTCTAGCCCAGCAGTGCTCTCACTGTTGTAACTTTATTGCGTCAGAGGGCGATATATCAGCCTAGGGCGCTTAATGCCACGGGCAGTAGATAAGTTACTATTAGGCTACTACTGCTAGCCAAGAAGTGCTATCACTGTCGTAACCCTTATAGTGCCAGAGGGCGATATATCAGTCTAGGGCAATTAATGTCACGGGCGGTAGATATGTTACTATTAGGCTACTACTAGCCAAGCAGTTCTATCACTGTTGTAACCCTTACAGCGCCAGGGGCGATATATCAGCCTAGCGCGCTTAATGCCACGGGCAGTAGATATGTTACTATTAGGCTACTACTGCTAGCCAAGTAGTGCTCTCACTGTTGTAACCCTTATAGCGACAGGGGGCGATATATCAGCCTAGGGCGCTGAATTCCACGGGCAGTAGATATGTTACTATGAGGCTACTATTGCTAGCCAAGCAGTGCTGTCACTGTAGTAACCCTTATAGCGACAGGGGGCGATATATCAGCCTAGGACGCTGAATTCCACGGGCAGTAGATATGTTACTATGAGGCTACTACTGCTAGCCAAGCAGTGCTATCACTGATGTAACCCTTATAGCGCCAAAGGGCGATATATCAGCCTTGGGCACTTAATGCCACGGGCGGTAGGAATGGTACTATGAGGCTACTACTGCCAGCCAAGCAGTGCTGTCACTTTGTAACCCTTATAGCGCCAAAGGGCGATATATCAGCCTTGGGCACTTAATGCCACGGGCGGTAGGAATGGTACTATTAGGCTACTACTTCTAGCCAAGCAGTGCTCTCACTGTTGTAACCCTTATAGCGCCAGAGGGTGATATATCAGCCTAGGGCGCTTAATGCCACGGGCGGTAGATATGTTACTATTAGGCTACTACTGCTAGCCAAGCAGTGCTATCACTGTTGTAACCCTTATAGCGCCAGGGGGCGACATATCAGTATAGGGCGCTTAATGCCACGGGCAGTAGATATGTTACTATTAGGCTACTACTTCTAGCCAAGCAGTGCTCTCACTGTTGTAACTCTTCTAGCGCCAGGGGGCGATATATCAGCCTTGGGCGCTTAATGCCACGGGCAGTAGATATGTTACTATTAGGCTACTACTGCTAGCCAAGCAGTGCTATCACTGTTGTAACCTTTATAGCGCCAGAGGGGGGGACATATCAGTCTAGGGGGCTTAATGCCACGGGCGGTAGATATGTAACTATTAGGCTACTTCTTCTAGCCAAGCAGTGCTCTCACTGTTGTAACCCTTATAGCGCCAGGGCGCGATATATCAGCCTTGGGCGCTTAATGCCACGGGCAGTAGATATGTTACTATTAGGCTACTACTTCTAGCCAAGCAGTGCTCTCACTGTTGTAACTCTTCTAGCGCCAGGGGGCGATATATCAGCCTAGGGCGCTTAATGCCACGGGCAGTAGATATGTTACTATTAGGCGACTACTGCTAGCCAAGCAGGGCTATCACTGTTGTAACACTTATAGCGCCAGGGGGCGTTATATCAGCCTCGGGCGCTTAATGCCACGGGCGGTAGATATGTTAATATTAGGCTACTACTGCTAGCCAAGCAGTGCTATCACTGTTGTAACCCTTATAGCGCCAGGGGGCGATATATCAGCCTAGGGCGCTTAATGCCACGGGCAGTAGATATGTTACTATGAGGCTACTACTGCCAGCCAAGCAGTGCTATCACTGTTGTAACCCTTTTAGCGCCAGGGGCGATATATCAGCCTAGCGCGCTTAATGCCACGGGCGGTAGATATGTTACTATTAGGCTACTTCTTCTAGCCAAGCAGTGCTCTCACTGTTGTAACCCTTATAGCGCCAGGGGGCGATATATAAGCCTTGGGCGCTTAATGCCACGGGCAGTAGATATATTACTATTAGGCTACTACTTCTAGCCAAGCAGTGCTCTCACTGTTGTAACCCTTATAGCGCCGGAGGGCGATATATCAGCCTAGGGCGCTTAAAGCCACGGGCAGTTGATATGTTACAAATAGGCTACTACTGCTAGCCAAGCAGTGCTATCACTTTGTAACCCTTATAGTGCCAGAGGGCGATATATCTGTCTAGGGCGCTTAATGTCACGGGCGGTAGATATGTTACCATTAGGCTACTACTGCTAGCCAAACAGCTCTATCACTGTTGTAACCCATATAGCGCCAGGGGGCGATATACCAGTCTAGGGCGCTTAATGTCACGGGCGGTAGATATGTTACTATGAGGCTACTACTGCTAGCCAAGCAGTGCTATCACTGTTGTAACCCTTATAGCGCCAGGGGGCGATATATCAGCCTAGGGCGCTTAATGCCACGGGCGGTAGATATGTTACTATTAGGCTACTACTGCTAGCCAAGCAGTGCTATCACTGATGTAACCCTTATAGCGCCATGGGGAGATATATCAGCCTTGGGCGCTTAATGACACGGGCAGTAGATATGCTAATATTAGGCTACTACTGCTAGCAAAGCAGTGCTATCACTGTTGTAACCCTTATAGCGCCATGGGGCGATACATCAGCCTAGCGCGCTTAATGCCACGGGCAGTAGATATGTTACTATTAGGCTACTACTGCTAGCCAAGCAGGGCTATCAACTTTGTAACCCTTATAGCGCCAGGGGGTGATATAACAGCCTAGGGCGCTTAATGCCACGGGCAGTAGATATGTTAACATTAGGCTACTACTGCTAGCCAAGAAGTGCTCTCACTGTCGTATCCCTTATAGTGCCAGAGGGCGATATATCAGTCTAGGGCGATTAATGTCACGGGCGGTAGATATGTTACTATTAGGCTACTATTAGCCAAGCAGTTCTATCACTGTTGTAACCCTTACAGCGCCAGGGGCGATATATCAGCCTAGCGCGCTTAATGCCACGGGCAGTAGATATGTTACTATTAGGCTACTACTGCTAGCCAAGCAGTTCTATCACTGTTGTAACCCTTACAGCGCCAGGGGCGATATATCAGCCTAGGGCGCTTAATGCCACGGGCAGTAGATATGTTACTATTAGGCTACTACTGCTAGCCAAGCAGGGCTATCAATTTTGTAACCCTTATAGCGCCAGGGGGCGATATATAAGCCTTGGGCGCTTAATGCCTCGGGCAGTAGATATGTTACTATTAGGCTACTACTGCTAGCCAAGCAGGGCTATCACTGTTGTAACCCTTATAGCGCCATGGGGCGATATATCAGCCTTGGGCGCTTAATGCCACGGGCAGTAGATATGTTACTATGAGGCTACTACTTCTAGCCAAGCAGTGCTCTCACTGTTGTAACCCTTATAGCGCCAGAGGGTGATATATCAGCCTAGGGCGCTTAATGCGACGGGTGGTAGATATGTTACTATTAGGCTACTACTGCTAGCCAAGCAGGGCTATCACTGTTGTAACCCTTATAGCGCCAGGGGGCGATATATCAGCCTAGCGCGCTTAATGCCACGGGCGGCAGATATGTTACTATTAGGCTACTACTTCTAGCCAAGCAGTGCTCTCACTGTTGTAACCCTTATAGCGCCAGAGGGTGATATATCAGCCTAGGGCTCTTAATGCCACGGGCGGTAGATATGTTACTATTAGGCTAATACTGCTAGCCAAGCAGGGCTATCACTGTTGTAACCCTTATAGCGCCAGGGGGCGATATATCAGCCTTGGGCGCTTAATGCCCCGGGCAGTTGATATGTTACTATTAGGCTTCTACTTCTATCCAAGCAGTGCTCTCACTGTTGTAACCCTTATAGCGCCAGGGGGCGATATATCAGCCTAGGGCGCTTAATGCCACGGGCAGTAGATATGTTACTATTAGGCTACTACTGCTAGCCAAGCAGTGCTGACCCTGTAGTAACCCTTATAGCGCCAGGGGCGATATATCAGCCTAGGGCGCTTAATTCCACGGGCAGTAGATATGTTACTATGAGGCTACTACTACTAGCCAAGCAGTGCTATCACTGTTGTAACCCTTATAGCGCCAAAGGGCGATATATCAGCCTTGGGCACTTAATGCCACGGGCGGTAGGAATGTTACTATGAGGCTACTACTGCCAGCCAAGCAGTGCTATCACTGTTGTAACCCTTATTGCGCCAGGGGCGATATTCATTCATTCATTCATTCATTTATTTGCAATGGGGGGTGTGTCCCCCGGTGGCAAATTGGATATACATAACAAATACATAATTATACATAACAATACATAATTATACATAACAATTCAATAACAATTATACAACAATTAAACTGGAGTATTTACACAAATAGTCAGTCTTTTCTTAAACACACCTATATGTTTGGGAAAAGGCTCTAAGACTGCGGCAGGTAGAGAGTTCCAGTTATCAATGGCACGGTTTACAAAAGAATATTTACCATAATTTGTTCGCTGTGGTCGGCCCTTAACTTTGAAAGGATGATCGCTCCTACCCATGTAAGTGGGCTTTCCCAATCGTTTGCTAAGCTCACCCCATGCTGGTTGATTTGTATACGTGTTGTACATAGCGCAGAGTCTAGATTTCATCCTCCTAGCCTCCAGTGATTCCCACCCAAGTTTCTTTAACATACGGCTCACACTGCTCCTGGGATTAAAGTCACTGAGCAAAAATCTAGCGGCCTTTCTTTGTACCATTTCCAACTCATTGATGAGCCCTACTTGATATGGATCCCAAACCGCCGAGGCATATTCCAGAATAGGTCTTACAAGTGACAAATAGCCTAATTCTTTAGCAGAGGTACTACTTCCTTTTAATACCCTCATTACAAAGTGCAGGGATTTGTAAGCTTTTGAAACTACACATCCTACATGACTACTCCATTTCATATCATTCCTTACGTGAACGCCCAAATATTTGCAAGAATCTTCTTCTACAAGTATTTCCGAGCCAATGTTATATTGAAAATCCTGCCTTCGCACTTTCCCTATTTTTAAGAGACTACATTTTCTTGTGTTTATTTTCATTTTATTTACAATCGCCCACTTATAGACCAGGTTCAGGTCCTCTTGCAGCACTGCATTGTCTTGTGAGTCATGTATCTTTCGATATATTACACAATCATCCGCAAACAATCGACAGTCACTGCGAATTCCATTTGGTAAGTCATTTATAAACGCCAAAAACAACAAAGTTCCGATTACGCTGCCCTGAGGGATACCCGATGTTACGGTAATTTCATCCGAGAATATGCCTTCGACTTTCACTTTCTGGGAACGACCCGTCAAAAATTCTTGGATCCATAAAATTACTCTTCTATCAATCTTCGTCGAAGCTAATTTATGGAGTAGCATGTCATGCGGCACGACATCAAATGCCTTCGCAAAATCTATAACCACGGCGTCGACTGAAACTCCATGGTCTAACGATTCGCTAATGTCTTGAAAAAGTGATAGCATCTGACTCTCGCATGAGTAACCTTTCCGAAATCCATGCTGCCTATCATTAAACCATGATAATGTTTCCCACTGTTCCCTCAAGTAGTCGCAAATGAGATGCTCCATCTGCTTACAAACGATGGACGTAAGGCTAACCGGCCTGTAGTTGCCCAATTCAAGTCTGCTCCCTCCCTTAAATATTGGGACTACCGTAGCTCTTTTCCAGTCATCTGGGATTTGCGCATTGTTTATGGACACATTAAATATCACCTCCAAGTATCGTGCCACGGCCCTACCTCCTAATTTAAGTACTTCACTAACAATATTATCAGGACCCTTTGATACATTGAAACGCAGTTTTTGTATTAGCTTTACAATTGCTGACTGGTTTATTTGGAACAGAGGGGCCCCTGATTCGTCGTTAAGGTCCAACACACAGCTATTGGATTTATTGAACACACTACCGTAAAAGACATTTAATTCATTAGCAATGGCCTGTTTCTCAGTAATTAATTTACCGTCACCGGACATTATCATCGACAAATTATTTGAATTTCCCTTTCTTCTCCTAACATAACTGTAAAAATTTTTCCACCCACCCTCTCCCGAACCAAGTAAACCTTGCATATAACTGTCATGAGCAGCCCTCTTTTTTAAGACGAGCTCTCTTGATAAGGACTTAAATTTCAACATATACTTGTCACTATCATGTCTTTTATTGTATAATTTCCTAATTTTCCTTTTTAGTCTCCTAATTTCTCGTGTGTAATACTCAGGGTCTGGGTTTTGTTTCAGCAATTTAAATGGGACAAATTTATCAACAGCGCTATTTAAAATTTTCGAAAAGTTAGTCCACAGGATATTAATGTGATTTCCTTCCGATGCCCATCCTACAAATAGCTCATTCAAATACCCCTGAAACTTGCCCTGATCCGCCCTGCGATACTGGTATATGATCTTTTTTGCTACATCAGAGTCTAATTTTGTAACGTCACCATATCTAATATTTAATTCAACCCCAGAATGGTCACTAATTCCTGGTACTTTCAGACAGTTAATATACAGCTCTACAGGCCTTACGAGATAAACATCTAAGGTATTATTGTCTCTAGTTGGGAAGTCAACTACTTGGGAAAATCCCCCCTCCCTTAAGAATTTATTTGCAGCGCTCTGAGCTTGACCACAGCTAGTTGACTCACCAGACCAGTCTACTTTGGGGAGGTTTAAATCTCCAGCAATTATTATGCTCTTTTTCATAGCATTACCCGTACAAGTTTTATCATACAGTGTTTCGAGGAGAGAAAAGTTATCTTTCGGTGCTCTATACGCCCCTATCACCTGAAGAGGGAATTTATTTCCTTTATCTGAAATTTGTACACATAACATTTCATGATCCATATCAGCCCACTTTAAGAAACTAGCTATATTTTTGCGCACACAAATAAATAGCCCACCACCTCGTTTCCCCCGATCCCTTCTGTACATTTCGTAGGTCCCTTGAATTATTTCGCTACTATTTATGTCCTCATATAACCAAGATTCAGTTGCAATGACAATGTCCGGAGAATACGTCTCTACAAGATTCCAAAATTCAATTAATTTATTTCCTAAACTCTGACAATTAACCTGCAGTAATCTTAGAGTCTTACCTCCGGAGCAAATATCTTGAAGTAGCTCCTTCTGTTCCCATCGGCTGGCAACCTCTGGACCTGCTCCTCCTCACAAAAGCCGGCACGCACCGATGACCCTGTCATGTAGGCTCCCTAGGTTGTAAGCGCCCCGTCGATTTAGATGCAGCCCGTCTCGGGCGAAGTCACGGCCACCAATCCAGCAGTCAGCTTCTACGTACACTAATCCCAGTTGTGCACATACCCAGTCCATGCGGTCATTTACAGTCTTAACTCGCCTCAACGGAACATCTCCCCGCCGAACAATGCCACTCATTATAATTTTTGCATTTCTAAACTTGCTTTTAGCTTTTCTGCCTAGTTCGTAGAGCTCCCCCATGATGTAATCAGCTGTAGCCCTCTTCTTCAAATCGTTCGTCTGCCTAGCGCCCTTAATGGCACGGGCAGTAGATATGTTACTATTAGGCTACTACTGCTAGCCAAGCAGTGCTATCACTGTTGTAACACTTATAGCGCCAGGGGCGATATATCAGCCTAGGGCGCTTAATGCCACGGGCGGCATATATATTACTATTAGGCTACTACTGCTAGCCAAGCAGTGCTATCACTGTTGTAACACTTATAGCGCCAGGGGCGATATATCAGCCTAGGGCGCTTAATGCCACGGGCGGCAGATATATTACTATTAGGCTACTACTTCTGGCCAAGCAGTGCTCTCACTGTTGTAACCCTTATAGCGCCAGAGGGTGATATATCAGCCTAGGGCGCTTAATGCCACGGGCGGTAAGTATGTTACTATTAGGCTACTACTGCTAGCCAAGCAGTGCTATCACTGTTGTAACCCTTATAGCGCCAGGGGGCGACATATCAGTCTAGGGCGCTTAATGCCACGGGCGGTAGATATGTAACTATTAGGCTACTTCTTCTAGCCAAGCAGTTCTCTCACTGTTGTAACCCTTATAGCGCCAGGGCGCGATATATCAGCCTTGGGCGCTTAATGCCACGGGCAGTAGATATGTTACTATTAGGCTACTACTTCTAGCCAAGCAGTGCTCTCACTGTTGTAACTCTTATAGCGCCAGGGGGCAATATATCAGCCTAGGGCGCTTAATGCCACGGACGGTATGTTTGTTACTATTAGGCTACTACTGCTAGCCAAGCAGTGCTATCACTGTTGTTACCCTTATAGCGCCAGAGGGCGATATATCAGCCTAGGGCGCTTAATGCCACGGGCAGTGGATATTTTACTATTAGGCGACTACTGCTAGCCAAGCAGGGCTATCACTGTTGTAACCCTTATAGCGCCAGGGGGCTTTATATCAGCCTCGGGCGCTTAATGCCACGGGCGGTAGATATGATACTATTAGGCTACTACTGCTAGCCAAGCAGTGCTATCACTGTTGTAACCCTTATAGCGCCAGGGGGCGATATATCAGCCTAGGGCGCTTAATTCCACGGGCAGTAGATATGTTACTATGAGGCTTCTACTGCTAGCCAAGCAGTGCTCTCACTGTTGTAACCCTTATAGCGCCAGGGCGCGATATATCAGCCTTGGGCGCTTAATGCCACGGGCAGTAGATATGTTACTATTAGGCTACTACTGCTAGCCAAGAAGTGCTATCACTTTGTAACCCTTATAGTGCCAGAGGGCGATATATCTGTCTAGGGCGCTTAATGTCACGGGCGGTAGATATGTTACTATGAGGCTTCTACTGCTAGCCAAGCAGTGCTCTCACTGTTGTAACCCTTATAGCGCCAGGGCGCGATATATCAGCCTTGGGCGCTTAATGCCACGGGCAGTAGATATGTTACTATTAGGCTACTACTGCTAGCCAAGCAGTGCTCTCACTGTTGTAACCCTTATAGCGCCAGGGCGCGATATATCAGCCTTGGGCGCTTAATGTCACGGGCGGTAGATATGTTACTATTAGGCTACTACTGCTAGCCAAGCAGTGCTGTCACTGTTGTAACCCTTATAGCGCCAGGGGCGATATATCAGCCTAGGGCGCTTAATTCCACGGGCAGTAGATATGTTACTATGAGGCTTCTACTGCTAGCCAAGCAGTGCTCTCACTGTTGTAACCCTTATAGCGCCAGGGGCGATATATCAGCCTAGGGCGCTTAATTCCACGGGCAGTAGATATGTTACTATGAGGCTTCTACTGCTAGCCAAGCAGTGCTCTCACTGTTGTAACCCTTATAGCGCCAGGGCGCGATATATCAGCCTTGGGCGCTTAATGCCACGGGCAGTAGATATGTTACTATTAGGCTACTACTGCTAGCCAAGCAGTGCTATCACTGTTGTAACCCTTATAGAGCCAGGGGGCATTTATCAGCCTAGGGCGCTTAATGCCACGGGCGGCAGATATATTACTATTAGGCTACTACTTCTGGCCAAGCAGTGCTCTCACTGTTGTAACCCTTATAGCGCCAGAGGGTGATATATCAGCCTAGGGCGCTTAATGCCACGGGAGTTAGATATGTTACTATTAGGCTACTACTGCTAGCCAAGCAGTGCTATCACTGTTGTAACACTTATAGAGCCAGGGGGCGTTATATCAGCCTCGGGCGCTTAATGCCACGGGCGGTAGATATGTTACTATTAGGCTACTACTGCTAGCCAAGCAGTGCTATCACTGTTGTAACCCTTATAGCGCCAGGGGGCGATATATCAGCCTAGGGCGCTTAATGCCACGGGCAGTAGATATGTTACTATGAGGCTACTACTGCCAGCCAAGCAGTGCTATCACTGTTGTAACCCTTTTAGCGCCAGGGGCGATATATCAGCCTAGCGCGCTTAATGCCACGGGCGGTAGATATGTTACTATTAGGCTACTTCTTCTAGCCAAGCAGTGCTCTCACTGTTGTAACCCTTATAGCGCCAGGGGGCGATATATAAGTCTTGGGCGCTTAATGCCACGGGCAGTAGATATATTACTATTAGGCTACTACTTCTAGCCAAGCAGTGCTCTCACTGTTGTAACCCTTATAGCGCCGGAGGGCGATATATCAGCCTAGGGCGCTTAATGCCACGGGCAGTTGATATGTTACAAATAGGCTACTACTGCTAGCCAAGCAGTGCTATCACTTTGTAACCCTTATAGTGCCAGAGGGCGATATATCTGTCTAGGGCGCTTAATGTCACGGGCGGTAGATATGTTACTATTAGGCTACTACTGCTTGCCAAACAGCTCTATCACTGTTGTAACCCTTATAGCGCCAGGGGGCGATATACCAGTCTAGGGCGCTTAATGTCACGGGCGGTAGATATGTTACTATGAGGCTACTACTGCTAGCCAAGCAGTGCTATCATTGTTGTAACCCTTATAGCGCCAGGGGGCGATATATCAGCCTAGGGCGCTTAATGCCACGGGCGGTAGATATGTTACTATTAGTCTACTACTGCTAGCAAAGCAGTGCTATCACTGATGTAACCCTTATAGCGCCATGGGGAGATATATCAGCCTTGGGCGCTTAATGACACGGGCAGTAGATATGCTAATATTAGGCTACTACTGCTAGCCAAGCAGGGCTATCAACTGTGTAACCCTTATAGCGCCAGGAGGCGATATATAAGCTTTGGGCGCTTAATGCCTCGGGCAGCAGATATGTTACTATTAGGCTACTACTGCTAGCCAAGCAGGGCTATCACTGTTGTAACCCTTATAGCGCCACGGGGCGATATATCAGCCTTGGGCGCTTAATGCCACGGGCAGTAGATATGTTACTATGAGGCTACTACTACTAGGCAAGCAGTGCTCTCACTGTTGTAACCCTTATAGCGCCAGAGGGTGATATATCAGCCTAGGGCGCTTAATGCCACGGGTGGTAGATATGTTACTATTAGGCTACTATTGCTAGCCAAGCAGGGCTATCACAGTTGTAACTCTTATAGCACCAGGGGGCGATATATCAGCCTAGCGCGCTTAATGCCACGGGTGGCAGATATGTTACTATTAGACTACTACTTCTAGCCAAGCAGTGCTCTCACTGTTGTAACCCTTATAGCGCCAGAGGGTGATATATCAGCCTAGGGCGCTTAATGCCACGGGCGGTAGATATGTTACTATTAGGCTAATACTGCTAGCCAAGCAGGGCTATCACTGTTGTAACCCTTATAGCGCCAGGGGGCGATATATCAGCCTTGGGCGCTTAATGCCCCGGGCAGTTGATATGTTACTATTAGGCTTCTACTTCTAGCCAAGCAGTGCTCTCACTGTTGTAACCCTTATAGCGCCAGAGGGCGATATATCAGCCTAGGGCGCTTAATGCCACGGGCAGTAGATATGTTACTATTAAGCTACTACTGCTAGCCAAGAAGTGCTATCACTGTCGTATCCCTTATAGTGCCAGAGGGCGATATATCAGTCTAGGGCAATTAATGTCACGGGCGGTATATATGTTACTATTAGGCTACTACTAGCCAAGCAGTTCAATCACTGTTGTAACCCTTACAGCGCCAGGGGCGATATATCAGCCTAGCGCGCTTAATGCCACGGGCAGTAGATATGTTACTATTAGGCTACTACTGCTAGCCAAGCAGTGCTCTCACTGTTGTAACCCTTATAGCGACAGGGGGCGATATATCTGCCTAGGGCGCTTAATGCCACGGGCAGTAGATATGTTACTATTAGGCTACTACTGCTAGCCATGCAGTGCTATCACTGTTGTAACCCTTATAGCGCCATGGGGCGATACATCAGCCTAGCGCGCTTAATGCCACGGGTGGTAGATATGTTACTATTAGGCTACTACTGCTAGCCAAGAAGGGCTATCACTGTTGTAACCCTTATAGCGCCAGGGTCGATATATCAGCCTAGCGCGCTTAATGCCACGGGAGGCAGATATGTTACTATTAGGCTTCTACTTCTAGCCAAGCAGTGCTCTCACTGTTGTAACCCTTATAGCGCCAGAGGGCGATATATCAGCCTAGGGCGCTTAATGCCACGGGCAGTAGATATGTTACTATTAGGCTACTACTGCTAGCCAAGCAGTGCTGTCACGGTAGTAACCCTTATAGCGCCAGGGGCGATATATCAGCCTAGGGCGCTTAATTCCACGGGCAGTAGATATGTTACTATGAGGCTACTACTGCTAGCCAAGCAGTGCTATCACTGTTGTAACCCTTATAGCGCCAAAGGGCGATATATCAGCCTTGGGCACTTAATGCCACGGGCGGTAGGAATGTTACTATGAGGCTACTACTGCCAGCCAAGCAGTGCTATCACTGTTGTAACCCTTATAGCGCCAGGGGCGATATATCTGCCTAGCGCCCTTAATGGCACGGGCAGTAGATATGTTACTATTAGGCTACTACTGCTAGCCAAGCAGTGCTATCACTGTTATAACCCTTATAGTGCCAGGGGAGATTTATCAGCCTAGGGCGCTTAATGCCACGGGCGGCAGATATGTTACTATTAGCCTACTACTGCTAGCCAAGCAGTGCTATCACTGTTGTAACCCTTATAGCGCCAGGGGCGACATATCAGTCTAGGGCGCTTAATGCCACGGGCGGTAGATATGTAACTATTAGGCTACTTCTTCTAGCAAAGCAGTGCTCTCACTGTTGTAACCCTTATAGCGCCAGGGCGCGATATATCAGCCTTGGGCGCTTAATGCCACGGGCAGTAGATATGTTACTATTAGGCTACTACTTCTAGCCAAGCAGTGCTCTCACTGTTGTAACTCTTATAGCGCCAGGGGGCGATATATCAGCCTAGGGCGCTTAATGCCACGGACGGTATGTTTGTTACTATTAGGCTACTACTGCTAGCCAAGCAGTGCTATCACTGTTGTTACCCTTATAGCGCCAGAGGGCGATATATCAGCCTAGGGCGCTTAATGCCACGGGCAGTGGATATGTTACTATTAGGCGACTACTGCTAGCCAAGCAGGGCTATCACTGTTGTAACCCTTATAGCGCCAGGGGGCGTTATATCAGCCTCGGGCGCTTAATGCCACGGGCGGTAGATATGTTACTATTAGGCTACTACTGCTAGCCAAGCAGTGCTATCACTGTTGTAACCCTTATAGCGCCAGGGGGCGATATATCAGCCTAGGGCGCTTAATGCCACGGGCAGTAGATATGTTACTATGAGGCTACTACTGCCAGCCAAGCAGTGCTATCACAGTTGTAACCCTTTTAGCGCCAGGGGCGATATATCAGCCTAGCGCGCTTAATGCCACGGGCAGTAGATATGTTACTATTAGGCTACTACTGCTAGCCAAGCAGTGCTCTCACTGTTGTAACCCTTATAGCGACAGGGGGCGATATATCAGCCTAGGGCGCTTAATGCCACGGGCAGTAGATATGTTACTATTAGGCTACTACTGCTAGCCAAGCAGTGCTGTCACTGTAGTAACCCTTATAGCGACAGGGGGCGATATATCAGCCTAGGGCGCTTAATTCCACGGGCAGTAGATGTGTTACTATGAGGCTACTACTGCTAGCCAAGCAGTGCTATCACTGTTGTAACCCTTATAGCGCCAAAGGGCGATATATCAGCCTTGGGCACTTATTGCCTCGGGCAGTAGGAATGTTACTATGAGGCTACTACTGCCAGCCAAGCAGTGCTATCACTGTTGTAACCCTTATAGCGCCAGAGGGCGATATATCAGCCTAGGGCGCTTAATGCCACGGGCAGTAGATATGTTACTATTAGGCGACTACTGCTAGCCAAGCAGGGCTATCACTGTTGTAACACTTATAGAGCCAGGGGGCGTTATATCAGCCTCGGGCGCTTAATACCACGGGCGGTAGATATGTTACTATTAGGCTACTACTGCTAGCCAAGCAGTGCTATCACTGTTGTAACCCTTATAGCGCCAGGGGGCGATATATCATCCTAGGGCGCTTAATGCCACGGGCAGTAGATATGTTACTATGAGGCTACTACTGCCAGCCAAGCAGTGCTATCACTGTTGAAACCCTTTTAGCGCCAGGGGCGTTATATCAGCCTAGCGCGCTTAATGCCACGGGCGGTAGATATGTTACTATTAGGCTACTTCTTCTAGCCAAGCAGTGCTCTCACTGTTGTAACCCTTATAGCGCCAGGGGGCGATATATAAGCCTTGGGCGCTTAATGCCACGGGCAGTAGATATATTACTATTAGGCTACTACTTCTAACCAAGCAGTGCTCTCACTGTTGTAACCCTTACAGCGCCGGAGGGCGATATATCAGCCAAGGGCGCTTAATGCCACGGGCAGTAGATATGTTACAATTAGGCTACTACTGCTAGTCAAGCAGTGCTATCACTTTTGTAACCCTTATAGCGCCAGAGGGCGATATATCTGTCTAGGGCGCTTAATGTCACGGGCGGTAGATATGTTATTATGAGGCTACTACTGCTAGCCAAGCAGTGCCATCACTGTTGTAACCCTTATAGCGCCATGGAGCGATATATCAGCCTTGGGCGCTTAATGCCACGGGCGGGAGATATGTTACTATTAGGCTACTACTGCTAGCCAAGCAGTGCTCTCACTGTTGTAACTCTTATAGCGCCAGGGGGCGATATATCAGCCTAGGGCGCTTAATGCCACGGACGGTATGTTTGTTACTATTAGGCTACTACTGCTAACCAAGCAGTGCTATCACTGTTGTTACCCTTATAGCGCCAGAGGGCGATATATCAGCCTAGGGCGCTTAATGCCACGGGCAGTAGATATGTTACTATTAGGCGAATACTGCTAGCCAAGCAGGGCTATCACTGTTGTAACACTTAGAGCGCCAGCGGGCGTTATATCAGCCTCGGGCGCTTAATGCCACGGGCGGTAGATATGTTACTATTAGGCTACTACTGCTAGCCAAGCAGTGCTATCACTGTTGTAACCCTTATAGCGCCAGGGGGCGATATATCAGCCTAGGGCGCTTAATGCCACGGGCAGTAGATATGTTACTATGAGGCTACTACTGCCAGCCAAGCAGTGCTATCACTGTTGTAACCCTTTTAGCGCCAGGGGCGATATATCAGCCTAGCGCGATTAATGCCACGGGCGGTAGATATGTTACTATTAGGCTACTACTGCTAGCCAAGAAGTGCTATCACTGTTGTAACCCTTATAGCGCCAGGGGGCGATATATCAGCCTAGGGCGCTTAATGCCACGGGCGTTAGATATGTTACTATTAGGCTACTACTGCTAGCCAAGCAGTGCTATCACTGATGTACCCCTTATAGCACCATGGGGCGATATATCAGCCTTGGGCGCTTAATGACACGGGCAGTAGATATGCTACTATTAGGCTTCTACTGCTAGCAAAGCAGTGCTATCACTGTTGTAACCCTTACTGCGCCATGGGGCGATACATCTGCTTAGGGCGCTTTATGCCTCGGGCAGTAGATATGTTACTATTAGGCTACTATTGCTAGCCAAGCAGGGCTATCAATTTTGTAAACCTTATAGCGCCAGGGGGTGATATATAAGCCTTGGGCGCTTAATGCCTCGGGCAGTAGAAATGTTACTATTAGGCGACTACTGCTAGCCAAGCAGGGCTATCACAGTTGTAACACTTATAGCGCCAGGGGGCGTTATATCAGCCTCGGGCGCTTAATACCACGGGCGGTAGATATGTTACTATTAGGCTACTACTGCTAGCCAAGCAGTGCTATCACTGTTGTAACCCTTATAGCGCCAGGGGGCGATATATCATCCTAGGGCGCTTAATGCCACGGGCAGTAGATATGTTACTATGAGGCTACTACTGCCAGCCAAGCAGTGCTATCACTGTTGAAACCCTTTTAGCGCCAGGGGCGATATATCAGCCTAGCGCGCTTAATGCCACGGGCGGTAGATAAGTTACTATTAGGCTACTTCTTCTAGCCAAGCAGTGCTCTCACTGTTGTAACCCTTATAGCGCCAGGGGGCGATATATAAGCCTTGGGCGCTTAATGCCACGGGCAGTAGATATATTACTATTAGACTACTACTTCTAACCAAGCAGTGCTCTCACTGTTGTAAACCTTATAGCGCCGGAGGGCGATATATCAGCCTAGGGCGCTTAATGCCACGGGCAGTAGATATGTTACAATTAGGCTACTACTGCTAGCCAAGCAGTGCTATCACTTTTGTAACCCTTATAGTGCCAGAGGGCGATATATCTGTCTAGGGCGCTTAATGTCACGGGCGGTAGGTATGTTACTATTAGGCTACTACTGCTAGCCAAACAGTTCTATCACTGTTGTAACCCTTATAGCGCCAGGGGGCGATATACCAGTCTAGGGCGCTTAATGTCACGGGCGGTAGATATGCTAATATTAGGCTACTACTGCTAGCAAAGCAGTGCTATCACTGTTGTAACCCTTATAGCGCCATGGGGCGATACATCAGCCTAGCGCGCTTAATGCCACGGGCAGTAGATATGTTACTATTAGGCTACTATGCTAGCCAAGCAGGGCTATCAATTTTGTAACCCTTATAGCGCCAGGGGGCGATATGTAAGCCTTGGGCGCTTAATGCCTCGGGCAGTAGATATGTTACTATTAGGCTACTACTGCTAGCCAAGCAGGGCTATCACTGTTGTAACCCTTATAGCGCCAAGGGGCGATATATCAGCCTTGGGCGTTTAATGCCACGGGCAGTAGATATGTTACTATGAGGCTACTACTTCTAGCCAAGCAGTGCTCTCACTGTTGTAACCCTTATAGCGCCAGAGGGTGATATATCAGCCTAGGGCGCTTAATGCCACGGGTGGTAGATATGTTACTATTAGGCTACAACTGCTAGCCAAGCAGGGCTATCACAGTTGTAACTCTTATAGCGCCAGGGGGCGATATATCAGCCTAGCGCGCTTAATGCCACGGGCGGCAGATATGTTACTATTAGACTACTACTTCTAGCCAAGCAGTGCTCTCACTGTTGTAACCCTTATAGCGCCAGAGGGTGATATATCAGCCTAGGGCGCTTAATGCCACGGGCGGTAGATATGTTACTATTAGGCTAATACTGCTAGCCAAGCAGGGCTATCACTGTTGTAACCCCTATAGCGCCAGGGGGCGATATATCAGCCTTGGGCGCTTAATGCCCCGGGCAGTTGATATGTTACTATTAGGCTTCTACTTCTAGCCAAGCAGTGCTCTCACTGTTGTAACCCTTATAGCGCCAGAGGGCGATATCTCATCCTAGGGCGCTTAATGCCACGGGCAGTAGATATGTTACTATTAGGCTACTACTGCTAGCCAAGAAGTGCTATCACTGTCGTATCCCTTATAGTGCCAGAGGGCGATATATCAGTCTAGGGCAATTAATGTCACGGGCGGTAGATATGTTACTATTAGGCTACTACTAGCCAAGCAGTTGTATCACTGTTGTAACCCTTACAGCGCCAGGGGCGATATATCAGCCTAGCGCGCTTAATGCCACGGGCAGTAGATATGTTACTATTAGGCTACTACTGCTAGCCAAGCAGTGCTCTCACTGTTGTAACCCTTATAGCGACAGGGGGCGATATATCAGCCTAGGGCGCTTAATGACACGGGCAGTAGATATGTTACTATTAGGCTACTACTGCTAGCCAAGCAGTGCTATCACTGTTGTAACGCTTATAGCGCCATGGGGCGAAACATCAGCCTAGGGCGCTTAATGACACGGGCAGTAGATATGCTAATATTAGGCTACTACTGCTAGCAAAGCAGTGCTATCACTGTTGTAACGCTTATAGCGCCATGGGGCGAAACATCAGCCTAGCGCGCTTAATGCCACGGGCAGTAGATATGTTACTATTAGGCTACTACTGCTAGCCAAGCAGGGCTATCAATTTTGTAACATTTATAGCGCCAGGGGGCGTTATATAAGCCTTGGGCGCTTAATGCCTCGGGCAGTAGATATGTTACTATTAGGCTACTACTGCTAGCCAAGAAGTGCAATCACTGTCGTAACCCTTATAGTGCCAGAGGGCGATATATCAGTCTAGGGCAATTAATGTCACGGGCGGTAGATATGTTACAATTAGGCTACTACTAGCCAAGCAGGGCTATCACTGTTGTAACCCTTATAGCGCCAGGGGGCGATATATCAGCCTTGGGCGCTTAATGCCCCGGGCAGTTGATATGTTACTATTAGGCTTCTACTTCTAGCCAAGCAGTGCTCTCACTGTTGTAACCCTTATAGCGCCAGAGGGCGATATATCAGCCTAGGGCGCTTAATGCCACGGGCAGTAGATATGTTACTATTAGGCTACTACTGCTAGCCAAGAAGTGCAATCACTGTCGTAACCCTTATAGTGCCAGAGGGCGATATATCAGTCTAGGGCAATTAATGTCACGGGCGGTAGATATGTTACAATTAGGCTACTACTAGCGAAGCAGTTCTATCACTGTTGTAACCCTTACAGCGCCAGGGGCGATATATCAGCCTAGCGCGATTAATTCCACGGACGGTATGTTTGTTACTATTAGGCTACTACTGCTAGCCAAGCAGTGCTATCACTGTTGTTACCCTTATAGCGCCAGAGGGCGATATATCAGCCTAGGGCGATTAATGCCACGGGCAGTGGATATGTTACTATTAGGCGACTACTGCTAGCCAAGCAGGGCTATCACTGTTGTAACCCTTATAGCGCCAGGGGGCGTTATATCAGCCTCGGGCGCTTAATGCCACGGGCGGTAGATATGTTACTATTAGGCTACTACTGCTAGCCAAGCAGTGCTATCACTGTTGTAACCCTTATAGCGCCAGGGGGCGATATATCAGCCTAGGGCGCTTAATGCCACGGGCAGTAGATATGTTACTATGAAGCTACTACTGCCAGCCAAGCAGTGCTATCACAGTTGTAACCCTTTTAAGCGCCAGGGGCGATATATCAGTCTAGCGCGCTTAATGCCACGGGCGGTAGATATGTTACTATTAGGTTACTTCTTCTGGCCAAGCAGTGCTCTCACTGTTGTAACCCTTATAGCGCCAGGGGGCGATATATAAGCCTTGAGCGCTTAATGCCACGGGCAGTCGATATATTACTATTAGGCTACTACTTCTAGCCAAGCAGTGCTCTCACTGTTGTAACCCTTATAGCGCCGGATGGCGATATATCAGCCTAGGGCGCATAATGCCACGAGCAATAGATATGTTACAATTAATCTACTACTGCTAGCCAAGCAGTGCTATCACTTTTGTAACCCTTATAGCGCCAGAGGGTGATATATCAGCCTAGGGCGCTTAATGCCACGGGCGGTAGATATGTTACTATTAGGCTACTACTGCTAGCCAAGCAGTGCTCTCACTGTTGTAACCCTTATAGCGCCAGGGCGCGATATATCAGCCTTGGGCGCTTAATGCCACGGGCAGTAGATATGTTACTATTAGGCTACTACTTCTAGCCAAGCAGTGCTCTCACTGTTGTAACTCTTATAGCGCCAGGGGGCGATATATCAGCCTAGGGCGCTTAATGCCACGGACGGTATGTTTGTTACTATTAGGCTACTACTGCTAACCAAGCAGTGCTATCACTGTTGTTACCCTTATAGCGCCAGAGGGCGATATATCAGCCTAGGGCGCTTAATGCCACGGGCAGTAGATATGTTACTATTAGGCGAATACTGCTAGCCAAGCAGGGCTATCACTGTTGTAACACTTAGAGCGCCAGGGGGCGTTATATCAGCCTCGGGCGCTTAATGCCACGGGCGGTAGATATGTTACTATTAGGCTACTACTGCTAGCCAAGCAGTGCTATCACTGTTGTAACCCTTATAGCGCCAGGGGGCGATATATCAGCCTAGGGCGCTTAATGCCACGGGCAGTAGATATGTTACTATGAGGCTACTACTGCCAGCCAAGCAGTGCTATCACTGTTGTAACCCTTTTAGCGCCAGGGGCGATATATCAGCCTAGCGCGATTAATGCCACGGGCGGTAGATATGTTACTATTAGGCTACTACTGCTAGCCAAGAAGTGCTATCACTGTTGTAACCCTTATAGCGCCAGGGGGCGATATATCAGCCTAGGGCGCTTAATGCCACGGGCGTTATATATGTTACTATTAGGCTACTACTGCTAGCCAAGCAGTGCTATCACTGATGTACCCCTTATAGCACCATGGGGCGATATATCAGCCTTGGGCGCTTAATGACACGGGCAGTAGATATGCTACTATTAGGCTTCTACTGCTAGCAAAGCAGTGCTATCACTGTTGTAACCCTTACTGCGCCATGGGGCGATACATCTGCTTAGGGCGCTTAATGCCTCGGGCAGTAGATATGTTACTATTAGGCTACTATTGCTAGCCAAGCAGGGCTATCAATTTTGTAAACCTTATAGCGCCAGGGGGTGATATATAAGCCTTGGGCGCTTAATGCCTCGGGCAGTAGAAATGTTACTATTAGGCGACTACTGCTAGCCAAGCAGGGCTATCACAGTTGTAACACTTATAGCGCCAGGGGGCGTTATATCAGCCTCGGGCGCTTAATACCACGGGCGGTAGATATGTTACTATTAGGCTACTACTGCTAGCCAAGCAGTGCTATCACTGTTGTAACCCTTATAGCGCCAGGGGGCGATATATCATCCTAGGGCGCTTAATGCCACCGGCAGTAGATATGTTACTATGAGGCTACTACTGCCAGCCAAGCAGTGCTATCACTGTTGAAACCCTTTTAGCGCCAGGGGCGATATATCAGCCTAGCGCGCTTAATGCCACGGGCGGTAGATACGTTACTATTAGGCTACTTCTTCTAGCCAAGCAGTGCTCTCACTGTTGTAACCCTTATAGCGCCAGGGGGCGATATATAAGCCTTGGGCGCTTAATGCCACGGGCAGTAGATATATTATTATTAGGCTACTACTTCTAACCAAGCAGTGCTCTCACTGTTGTAAACCTTATAGCGCCGGAGGGCGATATATCAGCCTAGGGCGCTTAATGCCACGGGCAGTAGATATGTTACAATTAGGCTACTACTGCTAGCCAAGCAGTGCTATCACTTTTGTAACCCTTATAGTGCCAGAGGGCGATATATCTGTCTAGGGCGCTTAATGTCACGGGCGGTAGGTATGTTACTATTAGGCTACTACTGCTAGCCAAACAGTTCTATCACTGTTGTAACCCTTATAGCGCCAGGGGGCGATATACCAGTCTAGGGCGCTTAATGTCACGGGCGGTAGATATGCTAATATTAGGCTACTACTGCTAGCAAAGCAGTGCTATCACTGTTGTAACCCTTATAGCGCCATGGGGCGATACATCAGCCTAGCGCGCTTAATGCCACGGGCAGTAGATATGTTACTATTAGGCTACTATGCTAGCCAAGCAGGGCTATCAATTTTGTAACCCTTATAGCGCCAGGGGGCGATATGTAAGCCTTGGGCGCTTAATGCCTCGGGCAGTAGATATGTTACTATTAGGCTACTACTGCTAGCCAAGCAGGGCTATCACTGTTGTAACCCTTATAGCGCCAAGGGGCGATATATCAGCCTTGGGCGTTTAATGCCACGGGCAGTAGATATGTTACTATGAGGCTACTACTTCTAGCCAAGCAGTGCTCTCACTGTTGTAACCCTTATAGCGCCAGAGGGTGATATATCAGCCTAGGGCGCTTAATGCCACGGGTGGTAGATATGTTACTATTAGGCTACAACTGCTAGCCAAGCAGGGCTATCACAGTTGTAACTCTTATAGCGCCAGGGGGCGATATATCAGCCTAGCGCGCTTAATGCCACGGGCGGCAGATATGTTACTATTAGACTACTACTTCTAGCCAAGCAGTACTCTCACTGTTGTAACCCTTATAGCGCCAGAGGGTGATATATCAGCCTAGGGCGCTTAATGCCACGGGCGGTAGATATGTTACTATTAGGCTAATACTGCTAGCCAAGCAGGGCTATCACTGTTGTAACCCCTATAGCGCCAGGGGGCGATATATCAGCCTTGGGTGCTTAATGCCCCGGGCAGTTGATATGTTACTATTAGGCTTCTACTTCTAGCCAAGCAGTGCTCTCACTGTTGTAACCCTTATAGCGCCAGAGGGCGATATCTCATCCTAGGGCGCTTAATGCCACGGGCAGTAGATATGTTACTATTAGGCTACTACTGCTAGCCAAGAAGTGCTATCACTGTCGTATCCCTTATAGTGCCAGAGGGCGATATATCAGTCTAGGGCAATTTATGTCACGGGCGGTAGATATGTTACTATTAGGCTACTACTAGCCAAGCAGTTCTATCACTGTTGTAACCCTTACAGCGCCAGGGGCGATATATCAGCCTAGCGCGCTTAATGCCACGGGCAGTAGATATGTTACTATTAGGCTACTACTGCTAGCCAAGCAGTGCTCTCACTGTTGTAACCCTTATAGCGCCATGGGGCGATACATCAGCCTAGCGCGCTTAATGCCACGGGCAGTAGATATGTTACTATTAGGCTACTACTGCTAGCCAAGCAGGGCTATCAATTTTGTAACATTTATAGCGCCAGGGGGCGATATATAAGCCTTGGGCGCTTAATGCCTCGGGCAGTAGATATGTTACTATTAGGCTACTACTGCTAGCCAAGCAGGGCTATCACTGTTGTAACCCTTATAGCGCCATGGGGCGATATATCAGCCTTGGGCGCTTAATGCCACGGGCAGTAGATATGTTACTATGAGGCTACTACTTCTAGCCAAGCAGTGCTCTCACTGTTGTAACCTTTATAGCGCCAGAGGGTGATATATCAGCCTAGGGCGCTTAATGCCACGGGTGGTAGATATGTTACTATTAGGCTACTACTGCTAGCCAAGCAGGGCTATCACTGTTGTAACCCTTATAGCGCCAGGGGGCGATATATCAGCCTTGGGCGCTTAATGCCCCGGGCAGTTGATATGTTACTATTAGGCTTCTACTTCTAGCCAAGCAGTGCTCTCACTGTTGTAAGCCTTATAGCGCCAGAGGGCGATATATCAGCCTAGGGCGCTTAATGCCACGGGCAGTAGATATGTTACTATTAGGCTACTACTGCTAGCCAAGAAGTGCAATCACTGTCGTAACCCTTATAGTGCCAGAGGGCGATATATCAGTCTAGGGCAATTAATGTCACGGGCGGTAGATATGTTACAATTAGGATACTACTAGCCAAGCAGTTCTATCACTGTTGTAACCCTTACAGCGCCAGGGGCGATATATTAGCCTAGCGCGCTTAATGCCACAGGCAGTATATATTTTACTATTAGGCTACTACTGCTAGCCAAGCAGTGCTCTCACTGTTGTAACCCTTATAGCGACAGGGGGCGATATATCAGCCTAGGGCGCTTAATGCCACGGGCAGTTGATATGTTACTATTAGGCTACTACTGCTAGCCAAGCAGTGCTGTCACCGTAGTAACCCTTATAGCGCCAGGGGCGATATATCAGCCTAGGGCGCTTAATTCCACGGGCAGTAGATATGTTACTATGAGGCTACTACTGCTAGCCAAGCAGTGCTATCACTGTTGTAACCCTTATAGCGCCAAAGGGCGATATATCAGCCTTGGGCACTTAATGCCACGGGCGGTAGGAATGTTACTATGAGGCTACTACTGCCAGCCAAGCAGTGCTATCACTGTTGTAACCCTTATAGCGCCAGGGGCGATATATCAGCCTTGCGCCCTTAATGGCACGGGCAGTAGATATGTTACTATTAGGCTACTACTGCTAGCCAAGCAGTGCTATCACTGTTGTAACCCTTATAGTGCCAGGGGCGATATATCAGCCTAGCGCCCTTAATGCCACGGGCAGTAGATATGTTACTATTAGGCTACACCTTCTGGCCAAGCAGTGCTCTCACTGTTGTAACCCTTATAGCGCCAGAGGGTGATATATCAGCCTAGTGCGCTTAATGCCACGGACGGTATGTTTGTTACTATTAGGCTACTACTGCTAGCCAAGCAGTGCTATCACTGTTGTTACCCTTATAGTGCCAGGGGGCGTTATATCAGCCTCGGGCGCTTAATGTCACGGGCGGTAGATATGTTACTATTAGGCTACTACTGCTAGCCAAGCAGTGCTATCACTGTTGTAACCCTTATAGCGCCAGGGGGCGATATATCAGCCTAGGGCGCTTAATGCCACGGGCAGTAGATATGTTACTATGAGGCTACTACTGCCAGCCAAGCAGTGCTATCACAGTTGTAACCCTTTTAAGCGCCAGGGGCGATATATCAGCCTAGCGCGCTTAATGCCACGGGCGGTAGATATGTTACTATTAGGTTACTTCTTCTGGCCAAGCAGTGCTCTCACTGTTGTAACCCTTATAGCGCCAGGGGGCGATATATAAGCCTTGGGCGCTTAATGCCACGGGCAGTCGATATATTACTATTAGGCTACTACTTCTAGCCAAGCAGTGCTCTCACTGTTGTAACCCTTATAGCGCCGGAGGGCGATATATCAGCCTAGGGCGCATAATGCCACGGGCAGTAGATATGTTACAATTAATCTACTACTGCTAGCCAAGCAGTGCTATCACTTTTGTAACCCTTATAGTGCCAGAGGGCGATATATCTGTCTAGGGCGTTTAATGCCACGGGCGGTTGATATGTTACTATTAGGCTACTACTGCTAGCCAAACAGTTCTATCACTGTTGTAACCCTTATAGCGCCAGAGGGTGATATATCAGCCTAGGGCGCTTAATGCCACGGGCGGTAGATATGTTACTATTAGGCTACTACTGCTAGCCAAGCAGTGCTATCACTGTTGTAACCCTTATAGCGCCAGGGGGCGACATATCAGTCTAGGGCGCTTAATGCCACGGGCGGTAGATATGTAACTATTAGGCTACTTCTTCTAGCCAATTAGTGCTCTCACTGTTGTAACCCTTATAGCGCCAGGGCGCGATATATCAGCCTTGGGCGCTTAATGCCACGGGCAGTAGATATGTTACTATTAGGCTACTACTTCTAGCCAAGCAGTGCTCTCACTGTTGTAACTCTTATAGCGCCAGGGGGCGATATATCAGCCTAGGGCGCTTAATGCCACGGACGGTATGTTTGTTACTATTAGGCTACTACTGCTAGCCAAGCAGTGCTATCACTGTTGTTACCCTTATAGCGCCAGAGGGCGATATATCAGCCTAGGGCGCTTAATGCCACGGGCAGTAGATATGTTACTATTAGGCGACTACTGCTAGCCAAGCAGGGCTTTCACTGTTGTAACACTTAGAGCGCCAGGGGCGTTATATCAGCCTCGGGCGCTTAATGCCACGGGCGGTAGATATGTTACTATTAGGCTACTACTGCTAGCCAAGCAGTGCTATCACTGTTGTAACCCTTATAGCGCCAGGGGGCGATATATCAGCCTAGGGCGCTTAATGCCACGGGCAGTAGATATGTTACTATGAGGCTACTACTGCCAGCCAAGCAGTGCTATCACTGTTGTAACCCTTTTAGCGCCAGGGGCGATATATCAGCCTAGCGCGCTTAATGCCACGGGCGGTAGATATGTTACTATTAGGCTACTACTGCTAGCCAAGAAGTGCTATCACTGTTGTAACCCTTATAGCGCCAGGGGGCGATATATCAGCCTAGGGCGCTTAATGCCACGGGCGGTAGATATGTTACTATTAGGCTACTACTGCTAGCCAAGCAGTGCTATCACTGATGTACCCCTTATAGCACCATGGGGCGATATATCAGCCTTGGGCGCTTAATGACACGGGCAGTAGATATGCTACTATTAGGCTTCTACTGCTAGCAAAGCAGTGCTATCACTGTTGTAACCCTTACTGCGCCATGGGGCGATACATCTGCTTAGGGCGCTTAATGCCTCGGGCAGTAGATATGTTACTATTAGGCTACTATTGCTAGCCAAGCAGGGCTATCAATTTTGTAAACCTTATAGCGCCAGGGGGTGATATATAAGCCTTGGGCGCTTAATGCCTCGGGCAGTAGAAATGTTACTATTAGGCTACTACTGCTAACCAAGCAGGTCTATCACTGTTGTAACCCTTATAGCGCCATGGGGCGATATATCAGCCTTGGGCACTTAATGCCACGGGCAATAGGTATGTTACTATTAGGCTTCTCCTGCTAGGCAAGCAGTGCTATCACTATTGTAACCCTTATAGCGCCAGGGGGTGATATATCAGCCTAGGGCGCTTAATGCCACGGGCAGTAAATATGTTACTATTAGGCTAGTACTGCTAGCCAAGCAGGGCTATCACTGTTGTAACCCTTATAGAACCTGGGGCGATAAATCAGCCTTGGGCGCTTAATGCCACGGGCGGTAGATATGTTACTATTAGGCTACTACTGCTAGCCAAGCAGGGCTATAACTGTTGTAACCCTTATAGCGCCAGGGGTTGTTATATCAGTCTTGGGCGCTTAATGCCAAGTGCAGTAGATATGTTACTATTAGGCTACTACTGCTAGCCAAGCAGTGCTATCACTGTTGTAACCCTTATAGCGCCAGGGGCGATTAATCAGCCTTGGGCACTTAATGCCACGGGCGGTAGATATGTAACTAATATGCTACTACTGCTAGCCAAGCGGTGCTATCACTGATGTTACCCTTATAGCGCCAGGGGCGATAAATCAGCCTTGGGCGCTTAATGCCACGGGCGGTAGATATTTAACTAATATGCTACTACTGCTAGCCAAGCTGTGCTAACACTGTGGTAACCCTTATAGCGCCAGGGGGAGATATATCAGCCTAGGGCGCTTAATTCCACGGGCAGTAGATATGTTACTATGAGGCTACTACTGCTAGCCAAGCAGTGCTATCACTGTTGTAACCCTTATAGCGCCAGGGGGCGATATATCAGCCTAGGGCGCTTAATGCCACGGGCAGTAGATATGTTACTATGAGGCTACTACTGCTAGCCAAGCAGTGCTATCACTGTAGTAACCCTTATAGCGCCGGAGGGCGATATATCAGGATAGGGCGCATAATGCCACGGGCAGTAGATATGTTACTATTAGGCTACTACTGCTAGCCAAGCAGTGCTGTCACTGTTGTAACCCTTATAGCGCCATGGAGAGATATATCAGCCTTGGGCGCTTAATGACACGGGCAGTAGATATGTTACTATTAGGCTACTACTGCTAGCCAAGCAGTGCTATCACTGTAGTAACCCTTATAGCGCCGGAGGGCGATATATCAGGATAGGGCGCATAATGCCACGGGCAGTAGATATGTTACTATGAGGCTACTACTGCTAGCCAAGCAGGGCTATCACTGTTGTAACCCTTATAGCGCCAGGGGGCGATATATAACAGCCTAGCGCGCTTAATGCCACGGGCAGTAGATATGTTACTATGAGGCTACTACTGCCAGCCAAGCAGTGCTATCACTGTTGTAACCCTTATAGCGCCATGGGGCGATACATCAGCCTAGCGCGCTTAATGCCACGGGCAGTAGATATGTTACTATTAGGCTACTACTGCTAGCCAAGCAGGGCTATCAATTTTGTAACCCTTATAGCGCCAGGGGGCGATATATAAGCCTTGGGCGCTTAATGCCTCGGGCAGTAGATATGTTACTATTAGGCTACTACTGCTCGCCAAGCAGGGCTATCACTGTTGTAACCCTTATAGCGCCATGGGGCGATATATCAGCCTTGGGCGCTTAATGCCACGGGCAGTAGATATGTTACTATGAGGCTACTACTTCTAGCCAAGCAGTGCTCTCACTGTTGTAACCCTTATAGCGCCAGAGGGTGATATATCAGCCTAGGGCGCTTAATGCCACGGGTGGTAGATATGTTACTATTAGGCTACTACTGCTAGCCAAGAAGGGCTATCACTGTTGTAACCCTTATAGCGCCAGGGGGCGATATATCAGCCTAGCGCGCTTAATGCCACGGGCGGCAGATATGTTACTATTAGGCTTCTACTTCTAGCCAAGCAGTGCTCTCACTGTTGTAACCCTTATAGCGCCAGAGGGCGATATATCAGCCTAGGGCGCTTAATGCCACGGGCAGTAGATATGTTACTATTAGGCTACTACTGCTAGCCAAGCAGTGCTGTCACGGTAGTAACCCTTATAGCGCCAGGGGCGATATATCAGCCTAGGGCGCTTAATTCCACGGGCAGTAAATATGTTACTATGAGGCTACTACTGCTAGCCAAGCAGTGCTATCACTGTTGTAACCCTTATAGCGCCAAAGGGCGATATATCAGCCTTGGGCACTTAATGCCACGGGCGGTAGGAATGTTACTATGAGGCTACTACTGCCAGCCAAGCAGTGCTATCACTGTTGTAACCCTTATAGCGCCAGGGGCGATATATCTGCCTAGCGCCCTTAATGGCACGGGCAGTAGATATGTTACTATTAGGCTACTACTGCTAGCCAAGCAGTGCTATCACTGTTATAACCCTTATAGCGCCAGGGGGCGACATATCAGTCTAGGGCGCTTAATGCCACGGGCGGTAGATATGTAACTATTAGGCTACTTCTTCTAGCCAAGCAGTGCTCTCACTGTTGTAACCCTTATAGCGCCAGGGCGCGATATATCAGCCTTGGGCGCTTAATGCCACGGGCAGTAGATATGTTACTATTAGGCTACTACTTCTAGCCAAGCAGTGCTCTCACTGTTGTAACTCTTATAGCGCCAGGGGGCGATATATCAGCCTAGGGCGCTTAATGCCACGGACGGTATGTTTGTTACTATTAGGCTACTACTGCTAGCCAAGCAGTGCTATCACTGTTGTAACCCTTATAGCGCCAGAGGGCGATATATCAGCCTAGGGCGCTTAATGCCACGGGCAGTGGATATGTTACTATTAGGCGACTACTGCTAGCCAAGCAGGGCTATCACTGTTGTAACCCTTATAGCGCCAGGGGGCGTTATATCAGCCTCGGGCGCTTAATGCCACGGGCGGTAGATATGTTACTATTAGGCTACTACTGCTAGCCAAGCAGTGCTATCACTGTTGTAACCCTTATAGCGCCAGGGGGCGATATATCAGCCTAGGGCGCTTAATGAGACGGGCAGTAGATATGTTACTATGAGGCTACTACTGCCAGCCAAGCAGTGCTATCACAGTTGTAACCCTTTTAGCGCCAGGGGCGATATATCAGCCTAGTGCGCTTAATGCCACGGGCAGTAGATATGTTACTATTAGGCTACTACTGCTAGCCAAGCAGTGCTCTCACTGTTGTAACCCTTATAGCGACAGGGGGCGATATATCAGCCTAGGGCGCTTAATGCCACGGGCAGTAGATATGTTACTATTAGGCTACTACTGCTAGCCAAGCAGTGATGTCACTGTAGTAACCCTTATAGCGCCAGGGGCGATATATCAGCCTAGGGCGCTTAATTCCACGGGCAGTAGATGTGTTACTATGAGGCTACTACTGCTAGCCAAGCAGTGCTATCACTGTTGTAACCCTTATAGCGCCAAAGGGCGATATATCAGCCTTGGGCACTTATTGCCTCGGGCAGTAGGAATGTTACTATGAGGCTACTACTGCCAGCCAAGCAGTGCTATCACTGTTGTAACCCTTATAGCGCCAGGGGCGATATATCAGCCTAGCGCCCTTAATGGCACGGGCAGTAGATATGTTACTATTAGGCTACTACTACTAGCCAAGCAGTGCTCTCACTGTTGTAACCCTTATAGCGCCAGAGGGTGATATATCAGCATAGGGCGCTTAATGCCACGGGAGGTAGATATGTTACTATTAGTCTACTACTGCTAGCCAAGCAGTGCTATCACTGTTGTAACCCTTATAGCGCCAGGGGGCGACATATCAGTCTAGGGCGCTTAATGCCACGGGCGGTAGATATGTAACTATAAGGCTACTTCTTCTAGCCAAGCAGTGCTCTCACTGTTGTAACCCTTATAGCGCCAGGGGGCGATATATCAGCCTAGGGCGCTTAATGCCACGGGCAGTAGATATGTTACTATGAGGCTACTACTGCCAGCCAAGCAGTGCTATCACTGTTGTAACTCTTATAGCGCCAGGGGGCGATATATCAGCCTAGGGCGCTTAATGCCACGGACGTTTTGTTTGTTACTATGAGGCTACTACTGCTAGCCAAGCAGTGCTATCACTCTTGTTACCCTTATAGCGCCAGAGGGCGATATATCAGCCTAGGGCGCTTAATGCCACGGGCAGTAGATATGTTACTATTAGGCGACTACTGCTAGCCAAGCAGGGCTATCACTGTTGTAACACTTATAGCGCCAGGGGGCGTTATATCAGCCTCGGGCGCTTAATACCACGGGCGGTAGATATGTTACTATTAGGCTACTACTGCTAGCCAAGCAGTGCTATCACTGTTGTAACCCTTATAGCGCCAGGGGGCGATATATCATCCTAGGGCGCTTAATGCCACGGGCAGTAGATATGTTACTATGAGGCTACTACAGCCAGCCAAGCAGTGCTATCACTGTTGAAACCCTTTTAGCGCCAGGGGCGTTATATCAGCCTAGCGCGCTTAATGCCACGGGCGGTAGATATGTTACTATTAGGCTACTTCTTCTAGCCAAGCAGTGCTCTCACTGTTGTAACCCTTATAGCGCCAGGGGGCGATATATAAGCCTTGGGCGCTTAATGCCACGGGCAGTAGATATATTACTATTAGGCTACTACTTCTAACCAAGCAGTGCTCTCACTGTTGTAACCCTTATAGCGCCGGAGGGCGATATATCAGCCTAGGGCGCCTAATGCCACGGGCAGTAGATATGTTACAATTAGGCTACTACTGCTAGCCAAGCAGTGCTATCACTTTTGTAACCCTTATAGTGCCAGAGGGCGATATATCTGTCTAGGGCGCTTAATGTCACGGGCGGTAGATATGTTACTATTAGGCTACTACTGCTAGCCAAACAGTTCTATCACTGTTGTAACCCTTATAGCGCCAGGGGGCGATATACCAGTCTAGGGCGCTTAATGTCACGGGCGGTAGATATGCTAATATTAGGCTACTACTGCTAGCAAAGCAGTGCTATCACTGTTGTAACCCTTATAGCGCCATGGGGCGATACATCAGCCTAGCGCGCTTAATGCCACGGGCAGTAGATATGTTACTATTAGGCTACTACTGCTAGCCAAGCAGGGCTATCAATTTTGTAACCCTTATAGCGCCAGGGGGCGATATGTAAGCCTTGGGCGCTTAATGCCTCGGGCAGTAGATATGTTACTATTAGGCTACTACTGCTAGCCAAGCAGGGCTATCACTGTTGTAACCCTTATAGCGCCACGGGGCGATATATCAGCCTTGGGCGTTTAATGCCACGGGCAGTAGATATGTTACTATGAGGCTACTACTTCTAGCCAAGCAGTGCTCTCACTGTTGTAACCCTTATAGCGCCAGAGGGTGATATATCAGCCAAGGGCGCTTAATGCCACGGGTGGTAGATATGTTACTATTAGGCTACTACTGCTAGCCAAGCAGGGCTATCACTGTTGTAACCCTTATAGCGCCAGGGGGCGATATATCAGCCTTGGGCGCTTAATGCCCCGGGCAGTTGATATGTTACTATTAGGCTTCTACTTCTAGCCAAGCAGTGCTCTCACTGTTGTAAGCCTTATAGCGCCAGAGGGCGATATATCAGCCTAGGGCGCTTAATGCCACGGGCAGTAGATATGTTACTATTAGGCTACTACTGCTAGCCAAGAAGTGCAATCACTGTCGTAACCCTTATAGTGCCAGAGGGCGATATATCAGTCTAGGGCAATTAATGTCACGGGCGGTAGATATGTTACAATTAGGCTACTACTAGCCAAGCAGTTCTATCACTGTTGTAACCCTTACAGCGCCAGGGGCGATATATTAGCCTAGCGCGCTTAATGCCACAGGCAGTATATATTTTACTATTAGGCTACTACTGCTAGCCAAGCAGTGCTCTCACTGTTGTAACCCTTATAGCGACAGGGGGCGATATATCAGCCTAGGGCGCTTAATGCCACGGGCAGTTGATATGTTACTATTAGGCTACTACTGCTAGCCAAGCAGTGCTGTCACCGTAGTAACCCTTATAGCGCCAGGGGCGATATATCAGCCTAGGGCGCTTAATTCCACGGGCAGTAGATATGTTACTATGAGGCTACTACTGCTAGCCAAGCAGTGCTATCACTGTTGTAACCCTTATAGCGCCAAAGGGCGATATATCAGCCTTGGGCACTTAATGCCACGGGCGGTAGGAATGTTACTATGAGGCTACTACTGCCAGCCAAGCAGTGCTATCACTGTTGTAACCCTTATAGCGCCAGGGGCGATATATCAGCCTTGCGCCCTTAATGGCACGGGCAGTAGATATGTTACTATTAGGCTACTACTGCTAGCCAAGCAGTGCTATCACTGTTGTAACCCTTATAGTGCCAGGGGCGATATATCAGCCTAGCGCCCTTAATGCCACGGGCAGTAGATATGTTACTATTAGGCTACACCTTCTGGCCAAGCAGTGCTCTCACTGTTGTAACCCTTATAGCGCCAGAGGGTGATATATCAGCCTAGTGCGCTTAATGCCACGGACGGTATGTTTGTTACTATTAGGCTACTACTGCTAGCCAAGCAGTGCTATCACTGTTGTTACCCTTATAGTGCCAGGGGGCGTTATATCAGCCTCGGGCGCTTAATGTCACGGGCGGTAGATATGTTACTATTAGGCTACTACTGCTAGCCAAGCAGTGCTATCACTGTTGTAACCCTTATAGCGCCAGGGGGCGATATATCAGCCTAGGGCGCTTAATGCCACGGGCAGTAGATATGTTACTATGAGGCTACTACTGCCAGCCAAGCAGTGCTATCACAGTTGTAACCCTTTTAAGCGCCAGGGGCGATATATCAGCCTAGCGCGCTTAATGCCACGGGCGGTAGATATGTTACTATTAGGTTACTTCTTCTGGCCAAGCAGTGCTCTCACTGTTGTAACCCTTATAGCGCCAGGGGGCGATATATAAGCCTTGGGCGCTTAATGCCACGGGCAGTCGATATATTACTATTAGGCTACTACTTCTAGCCAAGCAGTGCTCTCACTGTTGTAACCCTTATAGCGCCGGAGGGCGATATATCAGCCTAGGGCGCATAATGCCACGGGCAGTAGATATGTTACAATTAATCTACTACTGCTAGCCAAGCAGTGCTATCACTTTTGTAACCCTTATAGTGCCAGAGGGCGATATATCTGTCTAGGGCGTTTAATGCCACGGGCGGTTGATATGTTACTATTAGGCTACTACTGCTAGCCAAACAGTTCTATCACTGTTGTAACCCTTATAGCGCCAGAGGGTGATATATCAGCCTAGGGCGCTTAATGCCACGGGCGGTAGATATGTTACTATTAGGCTACTACTGCTAGCCAAGCAGTGCTATCACTGTTGTAACCCTTATAGCGCCAGGGGGCGACATATCAGTCTAGGGCGCTTAATGCCACGGGCGGTAGATATGTAACTATTAGGCTACTTCTTCTAGCCAATTAGTGCTCTCACTGTTGTAACCCTTATAGCGCCAGGGCGCGATATATCAGCCTTGGGCGCTTAATGCCACGGGCAGTAGATATGTTACTATTAGGCTACTACTTCTAGCCAAGCAGTGCTCTCACTGTTGTAACTCTTATAGCGCCAGGGGGCGATATATCAGCCTAGGGCGCTTAATGCCACGGACGGTATGTTTGTTACTATTAGGCTACTACTGCTAGCCAAGCAGTGCTATCACTGTTGTTACCCTTATAGCGCCAGAGGGCGATATATCAGCCTAGGGCGCTTAATGCCACGGGCAGTAGATATGTTACTATTAGGCGACTACTGCTAGCCAAGCAGGGCTTTCACTGTTGTAACACTTAGAGCGCCAGGGGCGTTATATCAGCCTCGGGCGCTTAATGCCACGGGCGGTAGATATGTTACTATTAGGCTACTACTGCTAGCCAAGCAGTGCTATCACTGTTGTAACCCTTATAGCGCCAGGGGGCGATATATCAGCCTAGGGCGCTTAATGCCACGGGCAGTAGATATGTTACTATGAGGCTACTACTGCCAGCCAAGCAGTGCTATCACTGTTGTAACCCTTTTAGCGCCAGGGGCGATATATCAGCCTAGCGCGCTTAATGCCACGGGCGGTAGATATGTTACTATTAGGCTACTACTGCTAGCCAAGAAGTGCTATCACTGTTGTAACCCTTATAGCGCCAGGGGGCGATATATCAGCCTAGGGCGCTTAATGCCACGGGCGGTAGATATGTTACTATTAGGCTACTACTGCTAGCCAAGCAGTGCTATCACTGATGTACCCCTTATAGCACCATGGGGCGATATATCAGCCTTGGGCGCTTAATGACACGGGCAGTAGATATGCTACTATTAGGCTTCTACTGCTAGCAAAGCAGTGCTATCACTGTTGTAACCCTTACTGCGCCATGGGGCGATACATCTGCTTAGGGCGCTTAATGCCTCGGGCAGTAGATATGTTACTATTAGGCTACTATTGCTAGCCAAGCAGGGCTATCAATTTTGTAAACCTTATAGCGCCAGGGGGTGATATATAAGCCTTGGGCGCTTAATGCCTCGGGCAGTAGAAATGTTACTATTAGGCTACTACTGCTAACCAAGCAGGTCTATCACTGTTGTAACCCTTATAGCGCCATGGGGCGATATATCAGCCTTGGGCACTTAATGCCACGGGCAATAGGTATGTTACTATTAGGCTTCTCCTGCTAGGCAAGCAGTGCTATCACTATTGTAACCCTTATAGCGCCAGGGGGTGATATATCAGCCTAGGGCGCTTAATGCCACGGGCAGTAAATATGTTACTATTAGGCTAGTACTGCTAGCCAAGCAGGGCTATCACTGTTGTAACCCTTATAGAACCTGGGGCGATAAATCAGCCTTGGGCGCTTAATGCCACGGGCGGTAGATATGTTACTATTAGGCTACTACTGCTAGCCAAGCAGGGCTATAACTGTTGTAACCCTTATAGCGCCAGGGGTTGTTATATCAGTCTTGGGCGCTTAATGCCAAGTGCAGTAGATATGTTACTATTAGGCTACTACTGCTAGCCAAGCAGTGCTATCACTGTTGTAACCCTTATAGCGCCAGGGGCGATTAATCAGCCTTGGGCACTTAATGCCACGGGCGGTAGATATGTAACTAATATGCTACTACTGCTAGCCAAGCAGTGCTATCACTGATGTTACCCTTATAGCGCCAGGGGCGATAAATCAGCCTTGGGCGCTTAATGCCACGGGCGGTAGATATTTAACTAATATGCTACTACTGCTAGCCAAGCTGTGCTAACACTGTGGTAACCCTTATAGCGCCAGGGGGAGATATATCAGCCTAGGGCGCTTAATTCCACGGGCAGTAGATATGTTACTATGAGGCTACTACTGCTAGCCAAGCAGTGCTATCACTGTTGTAACCCTTATAGCGCCAGGGGGCGATATATCAGCCTAGGGCGCTTAATGCCACGGGCAGTAGATATGTTACTATGAGGCTACTACTGCTAGCCAAGCAGTGCTATCACTGTAGTAACCCTTATAGCGCCGGAGGGCGATATATCAGGATAGGGCGCATAATGCCACGGGCAGTAGATATGTTACTATTAGGCTACTACTGCTAGCCAAGCAGTGCTGTCACTGTTGTAACCCTTATAGCGCCATGGAGAGATATATCAGCCTTGGGCGCTTAATGACACGGGCAGTAGATATGTTACTATTAGGCTACTACTGCTAGCCAAGCAGTGCTATCACTGTAGTAACCCTTATAGCGCCGGAGGGCGATATATCAGGATAGGGCGCATAATGCCACGGGCAGTAGATATGTTACTATGAGGCTACTACTGCTAGCCAAGCAGGGCTATCACTGTTGTAACCCTTATAGCGCCAGGGGGCGATATATAACAGCCTAGCGCGCTTAATGCCACGGGCAGTAGATATGTTACTATGAGGCTACTACTGCCAGCCAAGCAGTGCTATCACTGTTGTAACCCTTATAGCGCCATGGGGCGATACATCAGCCTAGCGCGCTTAATGCCACGGGCAGTAGATATGTTACTATTAGGCTACTACTGCTAGCCAAGCAGGGCTATCAATTTTGTAACCCTTATAGCGCCAGGGGGCGATATATAAGCCTTGGGCGCTTAATGCCTCGGGCAGTAGATATGTTACTATTAGGCTACTACTGCTCGCCAAGCAGGGCTATCACTGTTGTAACCCTTATAGCGCCATGGGGCGATATATCAGCCTTGGGCGCTTAATGCCACGGGCAGTAGATATGTTACTATGAGGCTACTACTTCTAGCCAAGCAGTGCTCTCACTGTTGTAACCCTTATAGCGCCAGAGGGTGATATATCAGCCTAGGGCGCTTAATGCCACGGGTGGTAGATATGTTACTATTAGGCTACTACTGCTAGCCAAGAAGGGCTATCACTGTTGTAACCCTTATAGCGCCAGGGGGCGATATATCAGCCTAGCGCGCTTAATGCCACGGGCGGCAGATATGTTACTATTAGGCTTCTACTTCTAGCCAAGCAGTGCTCTCACTGTTGTAACCCTTATAGCGCCAGAGGGCGATATATCAGCCTAGGGCGCTTAATGCCACGGGCAGTAGATATGTTACTATTAGGCTACTACTGCTAGCCAAGCAGTGCTGTCACGGTAGTAACCCTTATAGCGCCAGGGGCGATATATCAGCCTAGGGCGCTTAATTCCACGGGCAGTAAATATGTTACTATGAGGCTACTACTGCTAGCCAAGCAGTGCTATCACTGTTGTAACCCTTATAGCGCCAAAGGGCGATATATCAGCCTTGGGCACTTAATGCCACGGGCGGTAGGAATGTTACTATGAGGCTACTACTGCCAGCCAAGCAGTGCTATCACTGTTGTAACCCTTATAGCGCCAGGGGCGATATATCTGCCTAGCGCCCTTAATGGCACGGGCAGTAGATATGTTACTATTAGGCTACTACTGCTAGCCAAGCAGTGCTATCACTGTTATAACCCTTATAGCGCCAGGGGGCGACATATCAGTCTAGGGCGCTTAATGCCACGGGCGGTAGATATGTAACTATTAGGCTACTTCTTCTAGCCAAGCAGTGCTCTCACTGTTGTAACCCTTATAGCGCCAGGGCGCGATATATCAGCCTTGGGCGCTTAATGCCACGGGCAGTAGATATGTTACTATTAGGCTACTACTTCTAGCCAAGCAGTGCTCTCACTGTTGTAACTCTTATAGCGCCAGGGGGCGATATATCAGCCTAGGGCGCTTAATGCCACGGACGGTATGTTTGTTACTATTAGGCTACTACTGCTAGCCAAGCAGTGCTATCACTGTTGTAACCCTTATAGCGCCAGAGGGCGATATATCAGCCCAGGGCGCTTAATGCCACGGGCAGTGGATATGTTACTATTAGGCGACTACTGCTAGCCAAGCAGGGCTATCACTGTTGTAACCCTTATAGCGCCAGGGGGCGTTATATCAGCCTCGGGCGCTTAATGCCACGGGCGGTAGATATGTTACTATTAGGCTACTACTGCTAGCCAAGCAGTGCTATCACTGTTGTAACCCTTATAGCGCCAGGGGGCGATATATCAGCCTAGGGCGCTTAATGAGACGGGCAGTAGATATGTTACTATGAGGCTACTACTGCCAGCCAAGCAGTGCTATCACAGTTGTAACCCTTTTAGCGCCAGGGGCGATATATCAGCCTAGTGCGCTTAATGCCACGGGCAGTAGATATGTTACTATTAGGCTACTACTGCTAGCCAAGCAGTGCTCTCACTGTTGTAACCCTTATAGCGACAGGGGGCGATATATCAGCCTAGGGCGCTTAATGCCACGGGCAGTAGATATGTTACTATTAGGCTACTACTGCTAGCCAAGCAGTGATGTCACTGTAGTAACCCTTATAGCGCCAGGGGCGATATATCAGCCTAGGGCGCTTAATTCCACGGGCAGTAGATGTGTTACTATGAGGCTACTACTGCTAGCCAAGCAGTGCTATCACTGTTGTAACCCTTATAGCGCCAAAGGGCGATATATCAGCCTTGGGCACTTATTGCCTCGGGCAGTAGGAATGTTACTATGAGGCTACTACTGCCAGCCAAGCAGTGCTATCACTGTTGTAACCCTTATAGCGCCAGGGGCGATATATCAGCCTAGCGCCCTTAATGGCACGGGCAGTAGATATGTTACTATTAGGCTACTACTACTAGCCAAGCAGTGCTCTCACTGTTGTAACCCTTATAGCGCCAGAGGGTGATATATCAGCATAGGGCGCTTAATGCCACGGGAGGTAGATATGTTACTATTAGTCTACTACTGCTAGCCAAGCAGTGCTATCACTGTTGTAACCCTTATAGCGCCAGGGGGCGACATATCAGTCTAGGGCGCTTAATGCCACGGGCGGTAGATATGTAACTATAAGGCTACTTCTTCTAGCCAAGCAGTGCTCTCACTGTTGTAACCCTTATAGCGCCAGGGGGCGATATATCAGCCTAGGGCGCTTAATGCCACGGGCAGTAGATATGTTACTATGAGGCTACTACTGCCAGCCAAGCAGTGCTATCACTGTTGTAACTCTTATAGCGCCAGGGGGCGATATATCAGCCTAGGGCGCTTAATGCCACGGACGTTTTGTTTGTTACTATGAGGCTACTACTGCTAGCCAAGCAGTGCTATCACTCTTGTTACCCTTATAGCGCCAGAGGGCGATATATCAGCCTAGGGCGCTTAATGCCACGGGCAGTAGATATGTTACTATTAGGCGACTACTGCTAGCCAAGCAGGGCTATCACTGTTGTAACACTTATAGCGCCAGGGGGCGTTATATCAGCCTCGGGCGCTTAATACCACGGGCGGTAGATATGTTACTATTAGGCTACTACTGCTAGCCAAGCAGTGCTATCACTGTTGTAACCCTTATAGCGCCAGGGGGCGATATATCATCCTAGGGCGCTTAATGCCACGGGCAGTAGATATGTTACTATGAGGCTACTACAGCCAGCCAAGCAGTGCTATCACTGTTGAAACCCTTTTAGCGCCAGGGGCGTTATATCAGCCTAGCGCGCTTAATGCCACGGGCGGTAGATATGTTACTATTAGGCTACTTCTTCTAGCCAAGCAGTGCTCTCACTGTTGTAACCCTTATAGCGCCAGGGGGCGATATATAAGCCTTGGGCGCTTAATGCCACGGGCAGTAGATATATTACTATTAGGCTACTACTTCTAACCAAGCAGTGCTCTCACTGTTGTAACCCTTATAGCGCCGGAGGGCGATATATCAGCCTAGGGCGCCTAATGCCACGGGCAGTAGATATGTTACAATTAGGCTACTACTGCTAGCCAAGCAGTGCTATCACTTTTGTAACCCTTATAGTGCCAGAGGGCGATATATCTGTCTAGGGCGCTTAATGTCACGGGCGGTAGATATGTTACTATTAGGCTACTACTGCTAGCCAAACAGTTCTATCACTGTTGTAACCCTTATAGCGCCAGGGGGCGATATACCAGTCTAGGGCGCTTAATGTCACGGGCGGTAGATATGCTAATATTAGGCTACTACTGCTAGCAAAGCAGTGCTATCACTGTTGTAACCCTTATAGCGCCATGGGGCGATACATCAGCCTAGCGCGCTTAATGCCACGGGCAGTAGATATGTTACTATTAGGCTACTACTGCTAGCCAAGCAGGGCTATCAATTTTGTAACCCTTATAGCGCCAGGGGGCGATATGTAAGCCTTGGGCGCTTAATGCCTCGGGCAGTAGATATGTTACTATTAGGCTACTACTGCTAGCCAAGCAGGGCTATCACTGTTGTAACCCTTATAGCGCCACGGGGCGATATATCAGCCTTGGGCGTTTAATGCCACGGGCAGTAGATATGTTACTATGAGGCTACTACTTCTAGCCAAGCAGTGCTCTCACTGTTGTAACCCTTATAGCGCCAGAGGGTGATATATCAGCCAAGGGCGCTTAATGCCACGGGTGGTAGATATGTTACTATTAGGCTACTACTGCTAGCCAAGCAGGGCTATCACAGTTGTAACTCTTATAGCGCCAGGGGGCGGTATATCAGCCTAGCGCGCTTAATGCCACGGGCGGCAGATATGTTACTATTAGACTACTAATTCTAGCCAAGCAGTGCTCTCACTGTTGTAACCCTTATAGCGCCAGAGGGTGATATATCAGCCTAGGGCGCTTAATGCCACGGGCGGTAGATATGTTACTATTAGGCTAATACTGCTAGCCAAGCAGGGCTATCACTGTTGTAACCCTTATAGTGCCAGAGGGCGACATATCAGTCTAGGGCGCTTAATGCCACGGGCGGTAGATATGTAACTATAAGGCTACTTCTTCTAGCCAAGCAGTGCTCTCACTGTTGTAACCCTTATAGCGCCAGGGCGCGATATATCAGCCTTGGGCGCTTAATGCCCCGGGCAGTTGATATGTTACTATTAGGCTTCTACTTCTAGCCAAGCAGTGCTCTCACTGTTGTAACCCTTATAGCGCCAGAGGGCGATATATCAGCCTAGGGCGCTTAATGCCACGGGCAGTAGATATGTTACTATTAGGCTACTACTGCTAGCCAAGAAGTGCAATCACTGTCGTAACCCTTATAGTGCCAGAGGGCGATATATCAGTCTAGGGCAATTAATGTCACGGGCGGTAGATATGTTACAATTAGGCTACTACTAGCGAAGCAGTTCTATCACTGTTGTAACCCATATAGCGCCAGAGGGCGATATATCAGTCTAGGGCGCTTAATGCCACGGGCGGTAGATATGTAACTATAAGGCTACTTCTTCTAGCCAAGCAGTGCTCTCACTGTCGTAACCCTTACAGCGCCAGGGGCGATATATCAGCCTAGCGCGCTTAATGCCACGGGCAGTATATATTTTACTATTAGGCTACTACTGCTAGCCAAGCAGTGCTATCACTGTTGTAACCCATATAGCGCCAGGGGCGATATATCAGCCTAGCGCCCTTAATGGCACGGGCAGTAGATATGTTACTATTAGGCTACTACTGCTAGCCAAGCAGTGCTATCACTGTTGTAACCCTTATAGCGCCATGGGGCGATTTATCAGCCTAGCGCGCTTAATGCCACGGGCGGCAGATATATTACTATTAGGCTACTACTTCTGGCCAAGCAGTGCTCTCACTGTTGTAACCCTTATAGCGCCAGAGGGTGATATATCAGCCTAGAGCGCTTAATGCCACGGACGGTATGTTTGTTACTATTAGGCTACTACTGCTAGCAAAGCAGTGCTATCACTGTTGTTACCCTTATAGCGCCAGAGGGCGATATATCAGCCTAGGGCGATTAATGCCACGGGCAGTGGATATGTTACTATTAGGCGACTACTGCTAGCCAAGCAGGGCTATCACTGTTGTAACCCTTATAGCGCCAGGGGGCGTTATATCAGCCTCGGGCGCTTAATGCCACGGGCGGTAGATATGTTACTATTAGGCTACTACTGCTAGCCAAGCAGTGCTATCACTGTTGTAACCCTTATAGCGCCAGGGGGCGATATATCAGCCTAGGGTGCTTAATGCCACGGGCAGTAGATATGTTACTATGAAGCTACTACTGCCAGCCAAGCAGTGCTATCACAGTTGTAACCCTTTTAAGCGCCAGGGGCGATATATCAGTCTAGCGCGCTTAATGCCACGGGCGGTAGATATGTTACTATTAGGTTACTTCTTCTGGCCAAGCAGTGCTCTCACTGTTGTAACCCTTATAGCGCCAGGGGGCGATATATAAGCCTTGAGCGCTTAATGCCACGGGCAGTCGATATATTACTATTAGGCTACTACTTCTAGCCAAGCAGTGCTCTCACTGTTGTAACCCTTATAGCGCCGGATGGCGATATATCAGCCTAGGGCGCATAATGCCACGAGCAATAGATATGTTACAATTAATCTACTACTGCTAGCCAAGCAGTGCTATCACTTTTGTAACCCTTATAGCGCCAGAGGGTGATATATCTGTTTAGGGCGCTTAATGCCACGGGCGGTTGATATGTTACTATTAGGCTACTACTGCTAGCCAAACAGTTCTATCACTGTTGTAACCCTTATAGCGCCAGAGGGTGATATATCAGCCTAGGGCGCTTAATGCCACGGGCGGTAGATATGTTACTATTAGGCTACTACTGCTAGCCAAGCAGTGCTCTCACTGTTGTAACCCTTATAGCGCCAGGGCGCGATATATCAGCCTTGGGCGCTTAATGCCACGGGCAGTAGATATGTTACTATTAGGCTACTACTTCTAGCCAAGCAGTGCTCTCACTGTTGTAACTCTTATAGCGCCAGGGGGCGATATATCAGCCTAGGGCGCTTAATGCCACGGACGGTATGTTTGTTACTATTAGGCTACTACTGCTAACCAAGCAGAGCTATCACTGTTGTTACCCTTATAGCGCCAGAGGGCGATATATCAGCCTAGGGCGCTTAATGCCACGGGCAGTAGATATGTTACTATTAGGCGAATACTGCTAGCCTAGCAGTGCTATCACTGTTGTAACCCTTATAGCGCCAGGGGGCGATATATCAGCCTAGGGCGCTTAATGCCACGGGCAGTAGATATGTTACTATGAGGCTACTACTGCCAGCCAAGCAGTGCTATCACTGTTGTAACCCTTTTAGCGCCAGGGGCGATATATCAGCCTAGCGCGATTAATGCCACGGGCGGTAGATATGTTACTATTAGGCTACTACTGCTAGCCAAGAAGTGCTATCACTGTTGTAACCCTTATAGCGCCAGGGGGCGATATATCAGCCTAGGGCGCTTAATGCCACGGGCGTTAGATATGTTACTATTAGGCTACTACTGCTAGCCAAGCAGTGCTATCACTGATGTACCCCTTATAGCACCATGGGACGATATATCAGCCTTGGGCGCTTAATGACACGGGCAGTAGATATGCTACTATTAGGCTTCTACTGCTAGCAAAGCAGTGCTATCACTGTTGTAACCCTTACTGCGCCATGGGGCGATACATCTGCTTAGGGCGCTTAATGCCTCGGGCAGTAGATATGTTACTATTAGGCTACTATTGCTAGCCAAGCAGGGCTATCAATTTTGTAAACCTTATAGCGCCAGGGGGTGATATATAAGCCTTGGGCGCTTAATGCCTCGGGCAGTAGAAATGTTACTATTAGGCGACTACTGCTAGCCAAGCAGGGCTATCACAGTTGTAACACTTATAGCGCCAGGGGGCGTTATATCAGCCTCGGGCGCTTAATACCACGGGCGGTAGATATGTTACTATTAGGCTACTACTGCTAGCCGAGCAGTGCTATCACTGTTGTAACCCTTATAGCGCCAGGGGGCGATATATCATCCTAGGGCGCTTAATGCCACGGGCAGTAGATATGTTACTATGAGGCTACTACTGCCAGCCAAGCAGTGCTATCACTGTTGAAACCCTTTTAGCGCCAGGGGCGATATATCAGCCTAGCGCGCTTAATGCCACGGGCGGTAGATATGTTACTATTAGGCTACTTCTTCTAGCCAAGCAGTGCTCTCACTGTTGTAACCCTTATAGCGCCAGGGGGCGATATATAAGCCTTGGGCGCTTAATGCCACGGGCAGTAGATATATTACTATTAGGCTACTACTTCTAACCAAGCAGTGCTCTCACTGTTGTAAACCTTATAGCGCCGGAGGGCGATATATCAGCCTAGGGCGCTTAATGCCACGGGCAGTAGATATGTTACAATTAGGCTACTACTGCTAGCCAAGCAGTGCTATCACTTTTGTAACCCTTATAGTGCCAGAGGGCGATATATCTGTCTAGGGCGCTTAATGTCACGGGCGGTAGGTATGTTACTATTAGGCTACTACTGCTAGCCAAACAGTTCTATCACTGTTGTAACCCTTATAGCGCCAGGGGGCGATATACCAGTCTAGGGCGCTTAATGTCACGGGCGGTAGATATGCTAATATTAGGCTACTACTGCTATCAAAGCAGTGCTATCACTGTTGTAACCCTTATAGCGCCATGGGGCGATACATCAGCCTAGCGCGCTTAATGCCACGGGCAGTAGATATGTTACTATTAGGCTACTACTGCTAGCCAAGCAGGGCTATCACTGTTGTAACCCTTATAGCGCCAAGGGGCGATATATCAGCCTTGGGCGTTTAATGCCACGGGCAGTAGATATGTTACTATGAGGCTACTACTTCTAGCCAAGCAGTGCTCTCACTGTTGTAACCCTTATAGCGCCAGAGGGTGATATATCAGCCTAGGGCGCTTAATGCCACGGGTGGTAGATATGTTACTATTAGGCTACAACTGCTAGCCAAGCAGGGCTATCACAGTTGTAACTCTTATAGCGCCAGGGGGCGATATATCAGCCTAGCGCGCTTAATGCCACGGGCGGCAGATATGTTACTATTAGACTACTACTTCTAGCCAAGCAGTGCTCTCACTGTTGTAACCCTTATAGCGCCAGAGGGTGATATATCAGCCTAGGGCGCTTAATGCCACGGGCGGTAGATATGTTACTATTAGGCTAATACTGCTAGCCAAGCAGGGCTATCACTGTTGTAACCCCTATAGCGCCAGGGGGCGATATATCAGCCTTGGGCGCTTAATGCCCCGGGCAGTTGATATGTTACTATTAGGCTTCTACTTCTAGCCAAGCAGTGCTCTCACTGTTGTAACCCTTATAGCGCCAGAGGGCGATATCTCATCCTAGGGCGCTTAATGCCACGGGCAGTAGATATGTTACTATTAGGCTACTACTGCTAGCCAAGAAGTGCTATCAGTGTCGTATCCCTTATAGTGCCAGAGGGCGATATATCAGTCTAGGGCAATTAATGTCACGGGCGGTAGATATGTTACTATTAGGCTACTACTAGCCAAGCAGTTCTATCACTGTTGTAACCCTTACAGCGCCAGGGGCGATATATCAGCCTAGCGCGCTTAATGCCACGGGCAGTAGATATGTTACTATTAGGCTACTACTGCTAGCCAAGCAGTGCTCTCACTGTTGTAACGCTTATAGCGCCATGGGGCGATACATCAGCCTAGCGCGCTTAATGCCACGGGCAGTAGATATGTTACTATTAGGCTACTACTGCTAGCCAAGCAGGGCTATCAATTTTGTAACATTTATAGCGCCAGGGGGCGATATATAAGCCTTGGGCGCTTAATGCCTCGGGCAGTAGATATGTTACTATTAGGCTACTACTGCTAGCCAAGCAGGGCTATCACTGTTGTAACCCTTATAGCGCCATGGGGCGATATATCAGCCTTGGGCGCTTAATGCCACGGGCAGTAGATATGTTACTATGAGGCTACTACTTCTAGCCAAGCAGTGCTCTCACTGTTGTAACCTTTATAGCGCCAGAGGGTGATATATCAGCCTAGGGCGCTTAATGCCACGGGTGGTAGATATGTTACTATTAGGCTACTACTGCTAGCCAAGCAGGGCTATCACTGTTGTAACCCTTATAGCGCCAGGGGGCGATATATCAGCCTTGGGCGCTTAATGCCCCGGGCAGTTGATATGTTACTATTAGGCTTCTACTTCTAGCCAAGCAGTGCTCTCACTGTTGTAAGCCTTATAGCGCCAGAGGGCGATATATCAGCCTAGGGCGCTTAATGCCACGGGCAGTAGATATGTTACTATTAGGCTACTACTGCTAGCCAAGAAGTGCAATCACTGTCGTAACCCTTATAGTGCCAGAGGGCGATATATCAGTCTAGGGCAATTAATGTCACGGGCGGTAGATATGTTACAATTAGGCTACTACTAGCCAAGCAGTTCTATCACTGTTGTAACCCTTACAGCGCCAGGGGCGATATATTAGCCTAGCGCGCTTAATGCCACGGGCAGTATATATTTTACTATTAGGCTACTACTGCTAGCCAAGCAGTGCTCTCACTGTTGTAACCCTTATAGCGACAGGGGGCGATATATCAGCCTAGGGCGCTTAATGCCACGGGCAGTTGATATGTTACTATTAGGCTACTACTGCTAGCCAAGCAGTGCTGTCACCGTAGTAACCCTTATAGCGCCAGGGGCGATATATCAGCCTAGGGCGCTTAATTCCACGGGCAGTAGATATGTTACTATGAGGCTACTACTGCTAGCCAAGCAGTGCTATCACTCTTGTAACCCTTATAGCGCCAAAGGGCGATATATCAGCCTTGGGCACTTAATGCCACGGGCGGTAGGAATGTTGCTATGAGGCTACTACTGCCAGCCAAGCAGTGCTATCACTGTTGTAACCCTTATAGCGCCAGGGGCGATATATCAGCCTAGCGCCCTTAATGGCACGGGCAGTAGATATGTTACTATTAGGCTACTACTGCTAGCCAAGCAGTGCTATCACTGTTGTAACCCTTATAGTGCCAGGGGCGATATATCAGCCTAGCGCCCTTAATGCCACGGGCAGTAGATATGTTACTATTAGGCTACACCTTCTGGCCAAGCAGTGCTCTCACTGTTGTAACCCTTATAGCGCCAGAGGGTGATATATCAGCCTAGTGCGCTTAATGCCACGGACGGTATGTTTGTTACTATTAGGCTACTACTGCTAGCCAAGCAGTGCTATCACTGTTGTTACCCTTATAGTGCCAGGGGGCGTTATATCAGCCTCGGGCGCTTAATGTCACGGACGGTAGATATGTTACTATTAGGCTACTACTGCTAGCCAAGCAGTGCTATCACTGTTGTAACCCTTATAGCGCCAGGGGGCGATATATCAGCCTAGGGCGCTTAATGCCACGGGCAGTAGATATGTTACTATGAGGCTACTACTGCCAGCCAAGCAGTGCTATCACAGTTGTAACCCTTTTAAGCGCCAGGGGCGATATATCAGCCTAGCGCGCTTAATGCCACGGGCGGTAGATATGTTACTATTAGGTTACTTCTTCTGGCCAAGCAGTGCTCTCACTGTTGTAACACTTATAGCGCCAGGGGGCGATATATAAGCCTTGGGCGCTTAATGCCACGGGCAGTCGATATATTACTATTAGGCTACTACTTCTAGCCAAGCAGTGCTCTCACTGTTGTAACCCTTATAGCGCCGGAGGGCGATATATCAGCCTAGGGCGCATAATGCCACGGGCAGTAGATATGTTACAATTAATCTACTACTGCTAGCCAAGCAGTGCTATCACTTTTGTAACCCTTATAGTGCCAGAGGGCGATATATCTGTCTAGGGCGTTTAATGCCACGGCCGGTTGATATGTTACTATTAGGCTACTACTGCTAGCCAAACAGTTCTATCACTGTTGTAACCCTTATAGCGCCAGAGGGTGATATATCAGCCTAGGGCGCTTAATGCCACGGGCGGTAGATATGTTACTATTAGGCTACTACTGCTAGCCAAGCAGTGCTATCACTGTTGTAACCCTTATAGCGCCAGGGGGCGACATATCAGTCTAGGGCGCTTAATGCCACGGGCGGTAGATATGTAACTATTAGGCTACTTCTTCTAGCCAATTAGTGCTCTCACTGTTGTAACCCTTATAGCGCCAGGGCGCGATATATCAGCCTTGGGCGCTTAATGCCACGGGCAGTAGATATGTTACTATTAGGCTACTACTTCTAGCCAAGCAGTGCTCTCACTGTTGTAACTCTTATAGCGCCAGGGGGCGATATATCAGCCTAGGGCGCTTAATGCCACGGACGGTATGTTTGTTACTATTAGGCTACTACTGCTAGCCAAGCAGTGCTATCACTGTTGTTACCCTTATAGCGCCAGAGGGCGATATATCAGCCTAGGGCGCTTAATGCCACGGGCAGTAGATATGTTACTATTAGGCGACTACTGCTAGCCAAGCAGGGCTTTCACTGTTGTAACACTTAGAGCGCCAGGGGCGTTATATCAGCCTCGGGCGCTTAATGCCACGGGCGGTAGATATGTTACTATTAGGCTACTACTGCTAGCCAAGCAGTGCTATCACTGTTGTAACCCTTATAGCGCCAGGGGGCGATATATCAGCCTAGGGCGCTTAATGCCACGGGCAGTAGATATGTTACTATGAGGCTACTACTGCCAGCCAAGCAGTGCTATCACTGTTGTAACCCTTTTAGCGCCAGGGGCGATATATCAGCCTAGCGCGCTTAATGCCACGGGCGGTAGATATGTTACTATTAGGCTACTACTGCTAGCCAAGAAGTGCTATCACTGTTGTAACCCTTACTGCGCCATGGGGCGATACATCTGCTTAGGGCGCTTAATGCCTCGGGCAGTAGATATGTTACTATTAGGCTACTATTGCTAGCCAAGCAGGGCTATCAATTTTGTAAACCTTATAGCGCCAGGGGGTGATATATAAGCCTTGGACGCTTAATGCCTCGGGCAGTAGAAATGTTACTATTAGGCTACTACTGCTAACCAAGCAGGTCTATCACTGTTGTAACCCTTATAGCGCCATGGGGCGATATATCAGCCTTGGGCACTTAATGCCACGGGCAATAGGTATGTTACTATTATGCTTCTCCTGCTAGGCAAGCAGTGCTATCACTATTGTAACCCTTATAGCGCCAGGGGGTGATATATCAGCCTAGGGCGCTTAATGCCACGGGCAGTAAATATGTTACTATTAGGCTAGTACTGCTAGCCAAGCAGGGCTATCACTGTTGTAACCCTTATAGAACCTGGGGCGATAAATCAGCCTTGGGCGCTTAATGCCACGGGCGGTAGATATGTTACTATTAGGCTACTACTGCTAGCCAAGCAGGGCTATAACTGTTGTAACCCTTATAGCGCCAGGGGTTGTTATATCAGCCTTGGGCGCTTAATGCCACGGGCGGTAGATATGTAACTAATATGCTACTACTGCTAGCCAAGCAGTGCTATCACTGATGTTACCCTTATAGCGCCAGGGGCGATAAATCAGCCTTGGGCGCTTAATGCCACGGGCGGTAGATATTTAACTAATATGCTACTACTGCTAGCCAAGCTGTGCTAACACTGTGGTAACCCTTATAGCGCCAGGGGGAGATATATCAGCCTAGATCGCTTAATTCCACGGGCAGTAGATATGTTACTATGAGGCTACTACTGCTAGCCAAGCAGTGCTATCACTGTTGTAACCCTTATAGCGCCAGGGGGCGATATATCAGCCTAGGGCGCTTAATGCCACGGGCAGTAGATATGTTACTATGAGGCTACTACTGCTAGCCAAGCAGTGCTATCACTGTTGTAACCCTTATAGCGCCGGAGGGCGATATATCAGGATAGGGCGCATAATGCCACGGGCAGTAGATATGTAACAATTAATCTACTACTGCTAGACAAGCAGTGCTATCACTTTTGTAACCCTTATAGTGCCAGAGGGCGATATATCTGTCTAGGGCGCTTAATGCCACGGGCGGTAGATATGTTACTATTAGGCTACTACTGCTAGCCATGCAGTGCTGTCACTGTTGTAACCCTTATAGCGCCATGGAGAGATATATCAGCCTTGGGCGCTTAATGACACGGGCAGTAGATATGCTAATATTAGGCTACTACTGCTAGCAAAGCAGTGCTATCACTGTTGTAACCCTTATAGCGCCATGGGGCGATACATCAGCCTAGCGCGCTTAATGCCACGGGCAGTAGATATGTTACTATTAGGCTACTACTGCTAGCCAAGCAGGGCTATCAATTTTGTAACCCTTATAGCGCCAGGGGGCGATATAGAAGCCTTGGGCGCTTAATGCCTCGGGCAGTAGATATGTTACTATTAGGCTACTACTGCTCGCCAAGCAGGGCTATCACTGTTGTAACCCTTATAGCGCCATGGGGCGATATATCAGCCTTGGGCGCTTAATGCCACGGGCAGTAGATATGTTACTATGAGGCTACTACTTCTAGCCAAGCAGTGCTCTCACTGTTGTAACCCTTATAGCGCCAGAGGGTGATATATCAGCCTAGGGCGCTTAATGCCACGGGTGGTAGATATGTTACTATTAGGCTACTACTGCTAGCCAAGAAGGGCTATCACTGTTGTAACCCTTATAGCGCCAGGGGGCGATATATCAGCCTAGCGCGCTTAATGCCACGGGCGGCAGATATGTTACTATTAGGCTTCTACTTCTAGCCAAGCAGTGCTCTCACTGTTGTAACCCTTATAGCGCCAGAGGGCGATATATCAGCCTAGGGCGCTTAATGCCACGGGCAGTAGATATGTTACTATTAGGCTACTACTGCTAGCCAAGCAGTGCTGTCACGGTAGTAACCCTTATAGCGCCAGGGGCGATATATCAGCCTAGGGCGCTTAATTCCACGGGCAGTAGATATGTAACTATTAGGCTACTACTGCTAGCCAAGCAGTGCTCTCACTGTTGTAACCCTTATAGCGCCAGAGGGCGATATATCAGCCTAGGGCGCTTAATGCCACGGGCAGTAGATATGTTACTATTAGGCTACTACTGCTAGCCAAGCAGTGCTCTCACTGTTGTAACCCTTATAGCGCCAGAGGGCGATATATCAGCCTTGGGCGCTTAATGCCACGGGCAGTAGATATGTTACTATTAGGCTACTACTGCTAGCCAAGCAGTGCTGTCACGGTAGTAACCCTTATAGCGCCAGGGGCGATATATCAGCGTAGGGCGCTTAATTCCACGGGCAGTAGATATGTTACTATGAGGCTACTACTGCTAGCCAAGCAGTGCAATCACTGTTGTAACCCTTATAGCGCCAAAGGGCGATATATCAGCCTTGGGCACTTAATGCCACGGGCGGTAGGAATGTTACTATGAGGCTACTACTGCCAGCCAAGCAGTGCTATCACTGTTGTAACCCTTATAGCGCCAAGGGCGATATATCTGCCTAGCGCCCTTAATGGCACGGGCAGTAGATATGTTACTATTAGGCTACTACTGCTAGCCAAGCAGTGCTATCACTGTTATAACCCTTATAGCGCCAGGGGGCGACATATCAGTCTAGGGCGCTTAATGCCACGGGCGGTAGATATGTAACTATTAGGCTACTTCTTCTAACCAAGCAGTGCTCTCACTGTTGTAACCCTTATAGCGCCAGGGCGCGATATATCAGCCTTGGGCGCTTAATGCCACGGGCAGTAGATATGTTACTATTAGGCTACTACTTCTAGCCAAGCAGTGCTCTCACTGTTGTAACTCTTATAGCGCCAGGGGGCGATATATCAGCCTAGGGCGCTTAATGCCACGGACGGTATGTTTGTTACTATTAGGCTACTACTGCTAGCCAAGCAGTGCTATCACTGTTGTTACCCTTATAGCGCCAGAGGGCGATATATCAGCCTAGGGCGCTTAATGCCACGGGCAGTGGATATGTTACTATTAGGCGACTACTGCTAGCCAAGCAGGGCTATCACTGTTGTAACCCTTATAGCGCCAGGGGGCGTTATATCAGCCTCGGGCGCTTAATGCCACGGGCGGTAGATATGTTACTATTAGGCTACTACTGCTAGCCAAGCAGTGCTATCACTGTTGTAACCCTTATAGCGCCAGGGGGCGATATATCAGCCTAGGGCGCTTAATGAGACGGGCAGTAGATATGTTACTATGAGGCTACTATTGCCAGCCAAGCAGTGCTATCACAGTTGTAACCCTTTTAGCGCCAGGGGCGATATATCAGCCTAGCGCGCTTAATGCCACGGGCAGTAGATATGTTACTATTAGGCTACTACTGCTAGCCAAGCAGTGCTCTCACTGTTGTAACCCTTATAGCGACGGGGGGCGATATATCAGCCTAGGGCGCTTAATGCCACGGGCAGTAGATATGTTACTATTAGGCTACTACTGCTAGCCAAGCAGTGATGTCACTGTAGTAACCCTTATAGCGCCAGGGGCGATATATCAGCCTAGGGCGCTTAATTCCACGGGCAGTAGATGTGTTACTATGAGGCTACTACTGCTAGCCAAGCAGTGCTATCACTGTTGTAACCCTTATAGCGCCAAAGGGCGATATATCAGCCTTGGGCACTTATTGCCTCGGGCAGTAGGAATGTTACTATGAGGCTACTACTGCCAGCCAAGCAGTGCTATCACTGTTGTAACCCTTATAGCGCCAGGGGCGATATATCAGCCTAGCGCCCTTAATGGCACGGGCAGTAGATATGTTACTATTAGGCTACTACTACTAGCCAAGCAGTGCTCTCACTGTTGTAACCCTTATAGCGCCAGAGGGTGATATATCAGCCTAGGGCGCTTAATGCCACGGGAGGTAGATATGTTACTATTAGTCTACTACTGCTAGCCAAGCAGTGCTATCACTGTTGTAACCCTTATAGCGCCAGGGGGCAACATATCAGTCTAGGGCGCTTAATGCCACGGGCGGTAGATATGTAACTATAAGGCTACTTCTTCTAGCCAAGCAGTGCTCTCACTGTTGTAACCCTTAAAGCGCCAGGGCGCGATATATCAGCCTTGGGCGCTTAATGCCACGGGCAGTGGATATGTTACTATTAGGCTACTACTTCTAGCCAAGCAGTGCTCTCACTGTTGTAACTCTTATAGCGCCAGGGGGCGATATATCAGCCTAGGGCGCTTAATGCCACGGACGTTTTGTTTGTTACTATGAGGCTACTACTGCTAGCCAAGCAGTGCTATCACTGTTGTTACCCTTATAGCGCCAGAGGGCGATATATCAGCCTAGGGCGCTTAATGCCACGGGCAGTAGATATGTTACTATTAGGCGACTACTGCTAGCCAAGCAGGGCTATCACTGTTGTAACACTTATAGCGCCAGGGGGCGTTATATCAGCCTCGGGCGCTTAATACCACGGGCGGTAGATATGTTACTATTAGGCTACTACTGCTAGCCAAGCAGTGCTATCACTGTTGTAACCCTTATAGCGCCAGGGGGCGATATATCATCCTAGGGCGCTTAATGCCACGGGCAGTAGATATGTTACTATGAGGCTACTACTGCCAGCCAAGCAGTGCTATCACTGTTGAAACCCTTTTAGCGCCAGGGGCGTTATATCAGCCTAGCGCGCTTAATGCCACGGGCGGTAGATATGTTACTATTAGGCTACTTCTTCTAGCCAAGCAGTGCTCTCCCTGTTGTAACCCTTATAGCGCCAGGGGGCGATATATAAGCCTTGGGCGCTTAATGCCACGGGCAGTAGATATATTACTATTAGGCTACTACTTCTAACCAAGCAGTGCTCTCACTGTTGTAACCCTTATAGCGCCGGAGGGCAATATATCAGCCTAGGGCGCTTAATGCCACGGGCAGTAGATATGTTACAATTAGGCTACTACTGCCAGCCAAGCAGTGCTATCACTTTTGTAACCCTTATAGTGCCAGAGGGCGATATATCTGTCTAGGGCGCTTAATGTCACGGGCGGTAGTAATGTTACTATTAGGCTACTACTGCTAGCCAAACAGTTCTATCACTGTTGTAACCCTTATAGCGCCAGGGGGCGATATACCAGTCTAGGGCGCTTAATGTCACGGGCGGTAGATATGCTAATATTAGGCTACTACTGCTAGCAAAGCAGTGCTATCACTGTTGTAACCCTTATAGCGCCATGGGGCGATACATCAGCCTAGCGCGCTTAATGCCACGGGCAGTAGATATGTTAATATTAGGCTACTACTGCTAGCCAAGCAGGGCTATCAATTTTGTAACCCTTATAGCGCCAGGGGGCGATATGTAAGCCTTGGGCGCTTAATGCCTCGGGCAGTAGATATGTTACTATTAGGCTACTACTGCTAGCCAAGCAGGGCTATCACTGTAGTAACCCTTATAGCGCCACGGGGCGATATATCAGCCTTGGGCGTTTAATGCCACGGGCAGTAGATATGTTACTATGAGGCTACTACTTCTAGCCAAGCAGTGCTCTCACTGTTGTAACCCTTATAGCGCCAGAGGGTGATATATCAGCCAAGGGCGCTTAATTCCACGGGTGGTAGATATGTTACTATTAGGCTACTACTGCTAGCCAAGCAGGGCTATCACAGTTGTAACTCTTATAGCGCCAGGGGGCGATATATCAGCCTAGCGCGCTTAATGCCACGGGCGGCAGATATGTTACTATTAGACTACTACTTCTAGCCAAGCAGTGCTCTCACTGTTGTAACCCTTATAGCGCCAGAGGGTGATATATCAGCCTAGGGCGCTTAATGCCACGGGCGGTAGATATGTTACTATTAGGCTAATACTGCTAGCCAAGCAGGGCTATCACTGTTGTAACCCTTATAGCGCCAGGGGGCGATATATCAGCCTTGGGCGCTTAATGCCCCGGGCAGTTGATATGTTACTATTAGGCTTCTACTTCTAGCCAAGCAGTGCTCTCACTGTTGTAACCCTTATAGCGCCAGAGGGCGATATATCAGTCTAGGGCAATTAATGTCACGGGCGGTAGATATGTTACTATTAGGCTACTACTAGCCAAGCAGTTCTATCACTGTTGTAACCCTTACAGCGCCAGGGGCGATATATCAGCCTAGCGCGCTTAATGCCACGGGCAGTAGATATGTTTCTATTAGGCTACTACTGCTAGCCAAGCAGTGCTCTCACTGTTGTAACCCTTATAGCGACAGGGGGCGATATATCAGCCTAGGGCGCTTAATGCCACGGGCGGCAGATATGTTACTATTAGGCTAATACTGCTAGCCAAGCAGGGCTCTCACTGTTGTAACTCTTATATCGCCAGGGGGCGATATATCAGCCTAGGGCACTTAATGCCACGGACGGTATGTTTGTTACTATTAGGCTACTACTGCTAACCAAGCAGTGCTATCACTGTTGTTACCCTTATAGCGCCAGAGGGCGATATATCAGCCTAGGGCGCTTAATGCCACGGGCAGTAGATATGTTACTATTAGGCGAATACTGCTAGCCAAGCAGGGCTATCACTGTTGTAACACTTAGAGCGCCAGGGGGCGTTATATCAGCCTCGGGAGCTTAATGCCACGGGCGGTAGATATGTTACTATTAGGCTACTACTGCTAGCCAAGCAGTGCTATCACTGTTGTAACCCTTATAGCGCCAGGGGGCGTTATATCAGCCTCGGGCGCTTAATGCCACGGGCGGTAGATATGTTACTATTAGGCTACTACTGCTAGCCAAGCAGTGCTATCACTGTTGTAACCCTTATAGCGCCAGGGGGCGATATATCAGCCTAGGGCGCTTAATGCCACGGGCGTTAGATATGTTACTATTAGGCTACTACTGCTAGCCAAGCAGTGCTATCACTGATGTACCCCTTATAGCACCATGGGGCGATATATCAGCCTTGGGCGCTTAATGACACGGGCAGTAGATATGCTAATATTAGGCTTCTACTGCTAGCAAAGCAGTGCTATCACTGTTGTAACCCTTACTGCGCCATGGGGCGATACATCTGCTTAGGGCGCTTAATGCCTCGGGCAGTAGATATGTTACTATTAGGCTACTATTGCTAGCCAAGCAGGGCTATCAATTTTGTAAACCTTATAGCGCCAGGGGGTGATATATAAGCCTTGGGCGCTTAATGCCTCGGGCAGTAGAAATGTTACTATTAGGAGACTACTGCTAGCCAAGCAGGGCTATCACTGTTGTAACACTTATAGCGCCAGGGGGCGTTATATCAGCCTCGGGCGCTTAATACCACGGGCGGTAGATATGTTACTATTAGGCTACTACTGCTAGCCAAGCAGTGCTATCACTGTTGTAACCCTTATAGCGCCAGGGGGCGATATATCATCCTAGGGCGCTTAATGCCACGGGCAGTAGATATGTTACTATGAGGCTACTACTGCCAGCCAAGCAGTGCTATCACTGTTGAAACCCTTTTAGCGCCAGGGGCGATATATCAGCCTAGCGCGCTTAATGCCACGGGCGGTAGATATGTTACTATTAGGCTACTTCTTCTAGCCAAGCAGTGCTATCACTGTTGTAACCCTTATAGCGCCAGGGGGCGATATATAAGCCTTGGGCGCTTAATGCCACGGGCAGTAGATATATTACTATTAGGCTACTACTTCTAACCAAGCAGTGCTCTCACTGTTGTAAACCTTATAGCGCCGGAGGGCGATATATCAGCCTAGGGCGCTTAATGCCACGGGCAGTAGATATGTTACAATTAGGCTACTACTGCTAGCCAAGCAGTGCTATCACTTTTGTAACCCTTATAGTGCCAGAGGGCGATATATCTGTCTAGGGCGCTTAATGTCACGGGCGGTAGGTATGTTACTATTAGGCTACTACTGCTAGCCAAACAGTTCTATCACTGTTGTAACCCTTATAGCGCCAGGGGGCGATATACCAGTCTAAGGCGCTTAATGTCACGGGCGGTAGATATGCTAATATTAGGCTACTACTGCTAGCAAAGCAGTGCTATCACTGTTGTAACCCTTATAGCGCCATGGGGCGATACATCAGCCTAGCGCGCTTAATGCCACGGGCAGTAGATATGTTACTATTAGGCTACTACTGCTAGCCAAGCAGGGCTATCAATTTTGTAACCCTTATAGCGCCAGGGGGCGATATGTAAGCTTTGGGCGCTTAATGCCTCGGGCAGTAGATATGTTACTATTAGGCTACTACTGCTAGCCAAGCAGTTCTATCACTGTTGTAACCCTTATAGCGCCAAGGGGCGATATATCAGCCTTGGGCGTTTAATGCCACGGGCAGTAGATATGTTACTATGAGGCTACTACTTCTAGCCAAGCAGTGCTCTCACTGTTGTAACCCTTATAGCGCCAGAGGTTGATATATCAGCCTAGGGCGCTTAATGCCACGGGTGGTAGATATGTTACTATTAGGCTACAACTGCTAGCCAAGCAGGGCTATCACAGTTGTAACTCTTATAGCGCCAGGGGGCGATATATCAGCCTAGCGCGCTTAATGCCACGGGCGGCAGATATGTTACTATTAGACTACTACTTCTAGCCAAGCAGTGCTCTCACTGTTGTAACCCTTATAGCGCCAGAGGGTGATATATCAGCCTAGGGCGCTTAATGCCACGGGCGGTAGATATGTTACTATTAGGCTAATACTGCTAGCCAAGCAGGGCTATCACTGTTGTAACCCCTATAGCGCCAGGGGGCGATATATCAGCCTTGGGCGCTTAATGCCCCGGGCAGATGATATGTTACTATTAGGCTTCTACTTCTAGCCAAGCAGTGCTCTCACTGTTGTAACCCTTATAGCGCCAGAGGGCGATATCTCATCCTAGGGCGCTTAATGCCACGGGCAGTAGATATGTTACTATTAGGCTACTACTGCTAGCCAAGAAGTGCTATCACTGTCGTATCCCTTATAGTGCCAGAGGGCGATATATCAGTCTAGGGCAATTAATGTCACGGGCGGTAGATATGTTACTATTAGGCTACTACTGCTAGCCAAGCAGTGCTATCACTGTTGTAACCCTTATAGCGCCAGGGGGCGATATATCATCCTAGGGCGCTTAATGCCACGGGCAGTAGATATGTTACTATGAGGCTACTACTGCCAGCCAAGCAGTGCTATCACTGTTGAAACCCTTTTAGCGCCAGGGGCGATATATCAGCCTAGCGCGCTTAATGCCACGGGCGGTAGATATGTTACTATTAGGCTACTTCTTCTAGCCAAGCAGTGCTATCACTGTTGTAACCCTTATAGCGCCAGGGGGCGATATATAAGCCTTGGGCGCTTAATGCCACGGGCAGTAGATATATTACTATTAGGCTACTACTTCTAACCAAGCAGTGCTCTCACTGTTGTAAACCTTATAGCGCCGGAGGGCGATATATCAGCCTAGGGCGCTTAATGCCACGGGCAGTAGATATGTTACAATTAGGCTACTACTGCTAGCCAAGCAGTGCTATCACTTTTGTAACCCTTATAGTGCCAGAGGGCGATATATCTGTCTAGGGCGCTTAATGTCACGGGCGGTAGGTATGTTACTATTAGGCTACTACTGCTAGCCAAACAGTTCTATCACTGTTGTAACCCTTATAGCGCCAGGGGGCGATATACCAGTCTAAGGCGCTTAATGTCACGGGCGGTAGATATGCTAATATTAGGCTACTACTGCTAGCAAAGCAGTGCTATCACTGTTGTAACCCTTATAGCGCCATGGGGCGATACATCAGCCTAGCGCGGTTAATGCCACGGGCAGTAGATATGTTACTATTAGGCTACTACTGCTAGCCAAGCAGGGCTATCAATTTTGTAACCCTTATAGCGCCAGGGGGCGATATGTAAGCCTTGGGCGCTTAATGCCTCGGGCAGTAGATATGTTACTATTAGGCTACTACTGCTAGCCAAGCAGTTCTATCACTGTTGTAACCCTTATAGCGCCAAGGGGCGATATATCAGCCTTGGGCGTTTAATGCCACGGGCAGTAGATATGTTACTATGAGGCTACTACTTCTAGCCAAGCAGTGCTCTCACTGTTGTAACCCTTATAGCGCCAGAGGTTGATATATCAGCCTAGGGCGCTTAATGCCACGGGTGGTAGATATGTTACTATTAGGCTACAACTGCTAGCCAAGCAGGGCTATCACAGTTGTAACTCTTATAGCGCCAGGGGGCGATATATCAGCCTAGCGCGCTTAATGCCACGGGCGGCAGATATGTTACTATTAGACTACTACTTCTAGCCAAGCAGTGCTCTCACTGTTGTAACCCTTATAGCGCCAGAGGGTGATATATCAGCCTAGGGCGCTTAATGCCACGGGCGGTAGATATGTTACTATTAGGCTAATACTGCTAGCCAAGCAGGGCTATCACTGTTGTAACCCCTATAGCGCCAGGGGGCGATATATCAGCCTTGGGCGCTTAATGCCCCGGGCAGTTGATATGTTACTATTAGGCTTCTACTTCTAGCCAAGCAGTGCTCTCACTGTTGTAACCCTTATAGCGCCAGAGGGCGATATCTCATCCTAGGGCGCTTAATGCCACGGGCAGTAGATATGTTACTATTAGGCTACTACTGCTAGCCAAGAAGTGCTACCACTGTTGTAACCCTTACAGCGCCAGGGGCGATATATCAGCCTAGCGCGCTTAATGCCACGGGCAGTAGATATGTTACTATTAGGCTACTACTGCTAGCCAAGCAGTGCTCTCACTGTTGTAACCCTTATAGCGCCAGAGGGCGATATCTCATCCTAGGGCGCTTAATGCCACGGGCAGTAGATATGTTACTATTAGGCTACTACTGCTAGCCAAGAAGTGCTACCACTGTTGTAACCCTTACAGCGCCAGGGGCGATATATCAGCCTAGCGCGCTTAATGCCACGGGCAGTAGATATGTTACTATTAGGCTACTACTGCTAGCCAAGCAGTGCTCTCACTGTTGTAACCCTTATAGCGAGAGGGGGCGATATATCAGCCTAGGGCGCTTAATGCCACGGGCAGTAGATATGTTACTATTAGGCTACTACTGCTAGCCAAGCAGTGCTGTCACCGTAGTAACCCTTATAGCGCCATGGGGAGATATATCAGCCTTGGGCGCTTAATGACACGGGCAGTAGATATGCTAATATTAGGCTACTACTGCTAGCAAAGCAGTGCTATCACTGTTGTAACGCTTATAGCGCCATGGGGCGATACATCAGCCTAGCGCGCTTAATGCCACGGGCAGTAGATATGTTACTATTAGGCTACTACTGCTAGCCAAGCAGGGCTATCAATTTTGTAACATTTATAGCGCCACGGGGCGATATATAAGCCTTGGGCGCTTAATGCCTCGGGCAGTAGATATGTTACTATTAGGCTACTACTGCTAGCCAAGCAGGGCTATCACTGTTGTAACCCTTATAGCGCCATGGGGCGATATATCAGCCTTGGGCGCTTAATGCCACGGGCAGTAGATATGTTACTATGAGGCTACTACTTCTAGCCAAGCAGTGCTCTCACTGTTGTAACCTTTATAACGCCAGAGGGTGATATATCAGCCTAGGGCGCTTAATGCCACGGGTGGTAGATATGTTACTATTAGGCTACTACTGCTAGCCAAGCAGGGCTATCACTGTTGTAACCCTTATAGCGCCAGGGGGCGATATATCAGCCTTGGGCGCTTAATGCCCCGGGCAGTTGATATGTTACTATTAGGCTACTACTTCTAGCCAAGCAGTGCTCTCACTGTTGTAACCCTTATAGCGCCAGAGGGCGATATATCAGCCAAGGGCGCTTAATGCCACGGGCAGTAGATATGTTACTATTAGGCTACTACTGCTAGCCAAGAAGTGCAATCACTGTCGTAACCCTTATAGTGCCAGAGGGCGATATATCAGTCTAGGGCAATTAATGTCACGGGCGGTAGATATGTTACAATTAGGCTACTACTGCTAGCCAAGCAGTTCTATCACTGTTGTAACCCTTACAGCGCCAGGGGCGATATATTAGCCTAGCGCGCTTAATGCCACGGGCAGTATATATTTTACTATTAGGCTACTACTGCTAGCCAAGCAGTGCTCTCAGTGTTGTAACCCTTATAGCGACAGGGGGCGATATATCAGCCTAGGGCGCTTAATGCCACGGGCAGTTGATATGTTACTATTAGGCTACTACTGCTAGCCAAGCAGTGCTGTCACCGTAGTAACCCTTATAGCGCCAGGGGCGATATATCAGCCTAGGGCGCTTAATTCCACGGGCAGTAGATATGTTACTATGAGGCTACTACTGCTAGCCAAGCAGTGCTATCACTGTTGTAACCCTTACAGCGCCAAAGGGCGATATATCAGCCTTGGGCACTTAATGCCACGGGCGGTAGGAATGTTACTATGAGGCTACTACTGCCAGCCAAGCAGTGCTATCACTGTTGTAACCCTTATAGCGCCAGGGGCGATATATCAGCCTAGCGCACTTAATGGCACGGGCAGTAGATATGTTACTATTAGGCTACTACTGCTAGCCAAGCAGTGCTATCACTGTTGTAACCCTTATAGCGCCAGGGGCGATATATATGCCTAGGGCGCTTAATGCCACGGACGGTATGTTTGTTACTATTAGGCTACTACTGCTAGCCAAGCAGTGCTATCACTGTTGTTACCCTTATAGCGCCAGGGGGCGTGATATCAGCCTCGGGCGCTTAATGTCACGGGCGGTAGATATGTTACTATTAGGCTACTACTGCTAGCCAAGCAGTGCTATCACTGTTGTAACCCTTATAGCGCCAGGGGGCGATATATCAGCCTAGGGCGCTTAATGCCACGGGCAGTAGATATGTTACTATGAGGCTACTACTGCCAGCCAAGCAGTGCTATCACAGTTGTAACCCTTTTAAGCGCCAGGGGCGATATATCAGCCTAGCGCGCTTAATGCCACGGGCGGTAGATATGTTACTATTAGGTTACTTCTTCTGGCCAAGCAGTGCTCTCACTGTTGTAACCCTTATAGCGCCAGGGGGCGATATATAAGCCTTGGGCGCTTAATGCCACGGGCAGTCGATATATTACTATTAGGCTACTACTTCTAGCCAAGCAGTGCTCTCACTGTTGTAACCCTTATAGCGCCGGAGGGCGATATATCAGCCTAGGGCGCATAATGCCACGGGCAGTAGATATGTTACAATTAATCTACTACTGCTAGCCAAGCAGTGCTATCACTTTTGTAACCCTTATAGTGCCAGAGGGCGATATATCTGTCTAGGGCGCTTAATGCCACGGGCGGTTGATATGTTACTATTAGGCTACTACTGCTAGCCAAACAGTTCTATCACTGTTGTAACCCTTATAGCGCCAGAGGGTGATATATCAGCCTAGGGCACTTAATGCCACGGGCGGTAGATATGTTACTATTAGGCTACTACTGCTAGCCAAGCAGTGCTATCACTGTTGTAACCCTTATAGCGCCAGGGGGCGACATATCAGTCTAGGGCGCTTAATGCCACGGGCGGTAGATATGTAACTATTAGGCTACTTCTTCTAGCCAATTAGTGCTCTCACTGTTGTAACCCTTATAGCGCCAGGGCGCGATATATCAGCCTTGGGCGCTTAATGCCACGGGCAGTAGATATGTTACTATTAGGCTACTACTTCTAGCCAAGCAGTGCTCTCACTGTTGTAACTCTTATAGCGCCAGGGGGCGATATATCAGCCTAGGGCGCTTAATGCCACGGACGGTATGTTTGTTACTATTAGGCTACTACTGCTAGCCAAGCAGTGCTATCACTGTTGTTACCCTTATAGCGCCAGAGGGCGATATATCAGCCTAGGGCGCTTAATGCCACGGGCAGTAGATATGTTACTATTAGGCGACTACTGCTAGCCAAGCAGGGCTTTCACTGTTGTAACACTTAGAGCGCCAGGGGCGTTATATCAGCCTCGGGCGCTTAATGCCACGGGCGGTAGATATGTTACTATTAGGCTACTACTGCTAGCCAAGCAGTGCTATCACTGTTGTAACCCTTATAGCGCCAGGGGGCGATATATCAGCCTAGGGCGCTTAATGCCACGGGCAGTAGATATGTTACTATGAAGCTACTACTGCCAGCCAAGCAGTGCTATCACTGTTGTAACCCTTTTAGCGCCAGGGGCGATATATCAGCCTAGCGCGCTTAATGCCACGGGCGGTAGATATGTTACTATTAGGCTACTACTGCTAGCCAAGAAGTGCTATCACTGTTGTAACCCTTATAGCGCCAGGGGGCGATATATCAGCCTAGGGCGCTTAATGCCACGGGCGGTAGATATGTTAATATTAGGCTACTACTGCTAGCCAAGCAGTGCTATCACTGATGTACCCCTTATAGCACCATGGGGCGATATATCAGCCTTGGGCGCTTAATGACACGGGCAGTAGATATGCTACTATTAGGCTTCTACTGCAAGCAAAGCAGTGCTATCACTGTTGTAACCCTTACTGCGCCATGGGGCGATACATCTGCTTAGGGCGCTTAATGCCTCGGGCAGTAGATATGTTACTATTAGGCTACTATTGCTAGCCAAGCAGGGCTATCAATTTTGTAAACCTTATAGCGCCAGGGGGTGATATATAAGCCTTGGGCGCTTAATGCCTCGGGCAGTAGAAATGTTACTATTAGGCTACTACTGCTAGCCAAGCAGTGCTATCACTGTTGTAACCCTTATAGCGCCAGGGGCGATATATCAGCCTAGCGCCCTTAATGGCACGGGCATTAGATATGTTACTATTAGGCTACTACTGCTAGCCAAGCAGTGCTATCACTGTTGTAACCCTTATAGCGCCAGGGGCGATATATCAGCCTAGCGCCCTTAATGGCACGGGCATTAGATATGTTACTATTAGGCTACTACTGCTAGCCAAGCAGTGCTATCACTGTTGTAACCCTTATAGCGCCAGGGGGCGACATATCAGACTAGGGCGCTTAATGCCACGGGCGGTAGATATGTAACTATTAGGCTACTTCTTCTAGCCAAGCAGTGCTCTCACTGTTGTAACCCTTATAGCGCCAGGGCGCGATATATCAGCATTGGGCGCTTAATGCCACGGGCAGTAGATATGTTACTATTAGGCTACTACTTCTAGCCAAGCAGTGCTCTCACTGTTGTAACTCTTAAAGCGCCAGGGGGCGATATATCAGCCTAGGGCGCTTAATGCCACGGACGGTATGTTTGTTACTATTAGGCTACTACTGCTAGCCAAGCAGTGCTATCACTGTTGTTACCCTTATAGCGCCAGAGGGCGATATATCAGCCTAGGGCGCTTAATGCCTCGGGCAGTGGTTATGTTACTATTAGGCGACTACTGCTAGCCAAGCAGGGCTATCACTGTTGTAACCCTTATAGCGCCAGGGCGCGTTATATCAGCCTCGGGCGCTTAATGCCACGGGCGGTAGATATGTTACTATTAGGCTACTACTGCTAGCCAAGCAGTGCTATCACTGTTGTAACCCTTATAGCGCCAGGGGGCGATATATCAGCCTAGGGCGCTTAATGCCACGGGCAGTAGATATGTTACTATGAGGCTACTACTGCCAGCCAAGCAGTGCTATCACTGTTGTAACCCTTTTAGCGCCAGGGTTGATATATCAGCCTAGCGCGCTTAATGCCACGGGCGGTAGATATGTTACTATTAGGCTACTTCTTCTAGCCAAGCGGTGCTCTCACAGTTGTAACCCTTATAGCGCCAGAGGGCGATATATAAGCCTTGGGCGCTTAATGCCACGGGCAGTCGATATATTACTATTAGGCTACTACTTCTAGCCAAGCAGTGCTCTCACTGTTGTAACCCTTATAGCGCCGGAGGGCGATATATCAGCCTAGGGCGCATAATGCCACGGGCAGTAGATATGTTACTATTAGGCTACTACTGCTAGCCAAGAAGTGCTATCACTGTCGTAACCCTTATAGTGCCAGAGGGCGATATATCAGTATAGGGCAATTAATGTCACGGGCGGTAGATATGTTACTATTAGGCTACTACTAGCCAAGCAGTTCTATCACTGTTGTAACCCTTACAGCGCCAGGGGCGATATATCAGCCTAGGTCGCTTAATGCCACGGGCAGTAGATATGTTACTATTAGGCTACTACTGCTAGCCAAGCAGTGCTCTCACTGTTGTAACCCTTATAGCGACAGGGGGCGATATATCAGCCTAGGGCGCTTAATGCCACGGGCAGTAGATATGTTACTATTAGGCTACTACTGCTAGCCAAGCAGTGCTGTCACTGTAGTAACCCTTATAGCACCAGGGGCGATATATCAGCCCAGGGCGCTTAATTCCACGGGCAGTAGATATGTTACTATGAGGCTACTACTGCTAGCCAAGCAGTGCTATCACTGTTGTAACCCTTATAGCGCCAAAGGGCGATATATCAGCCTTGGGCACTTAATGCCACGGGCGGTAGGAACGTTATCATGAGGCTACTACTGCCAGCCAAGCAGTGCTATCACTGTTGCAACCCTTATAGCGCCAGGGGCGATATATCAGCCTAGCGCCCTTAATGGCACTGGCAGTAGATATGTTACTATGAGGCTACTACTGCTAGCCAAGCAGTGCTATCACTGTTGTAACACTTATAGCGCCAGGGGGCGATATATCAGCCTAGGGAGCTTAATGCAACGGGCGGTAGATATGTTATTATGAGGCTACTACTGCCAGCCAAGCAGTGCTATCACTGTTGTAACCCTTATAGCGCCAGGGGCGATATATCAGCCTAGCGCCCTTAATGGCACTGGCAGTAGATATGTTACTATGAGGCTACTACTGCTAGCCAAGCAGGGCTATCACTGTTGTAACCCTTATAGCGCCAGAGGTTGATATATCAGCCTAGGGCGCTTAATGCCACGGGCGGTAGATATGTTACTATTAGGCTAATATTGCTAGCCAAGCAGGGCTATCACTGTTGTAACCCTTATAGCGCCAGGGGGCGATATATCAGCCTTGGGCGCTTATGCCCCGGGCAGTTGATATGTTACTATTAGGCTTCTACTTCTAGCCAAGCAGTGCTTTCACTGTTGTAACCCTTATAGCGCCAGAGGGCGATATATCAGCCTGAAGCGCTTAATGCCACGGGCAGTAGATATGTTATTATTAGGCTACTACTGCTAGCCAAGAAGTGCTCTCACTGTAGTAACCCTTATAGCGCCAGGGGCGATATATCAGCCTAGGGCGCTTAATTCCACGGGCAGTAGATATGTTACTATGAGGCTACTACTGCTAGCCAAGCAGTGCTATCACTGTTGTAACCCTTATAGCGCCAATGGGCGATATATCAGCCTTGGGCACTTAATGCCACGGGCGGTAGGAATGTTACTATGAGGCTACTACTGCCAGCCAAGCAGTGCTATCACTGTTGTAACCCTTATAGCGCCAGGGGCGATATATCAGCCTAGCGCCCTTAATGGCACGGGCAGTAGATATGTTACTATTAGGCTACTACTGCTAGCCAAGCAGTGCTATCACTGTTGTAACCCTTATAGCGCCAGGGGCGATATATCAGCCTAGCGCCCTTAATGGCACGGGCATTAGATATGTTACTATTAGGCTACTACTGCTAGCCAAGCAGTGCTATCACTGTTGTAACCCTTATAGCGCCAGGGGGCGACATATCAGACTAGGGCGCTTAATGCCACGGGCGGTAGATATGTAACTATTAGGCTACTTCTTCTAGCCAAGCAGTGCTCTCACTGTTGTAACCCTTATAGCGCCAGGGCGCGATATATCAGCCTTGGGCGCTTAATGCCACGGGCAGTAGATATGTTACTATTAGGCTACTACTTCTAGCCAAGCAGTGCTCTCACTGTTGTAACTCTTATAGCGCCAGGGGGCGATATATCAGCCTAGGGCGCTTAATGCCACGGACGGTATGTTTGTTACTATTAGGCTACTACTGCTAGCCAAGCAGTGCTATCACTGTTGTTACCCTTATAGCGCCAGAGGGCGATATATCAGCCTAGGGCGCTTAATGCCTCGGGCAGTGGTTATGTTACTATTAGGCGACTACTGCTAGCCAAGCAGGGCTATCACTGTTGTAACCCTTATAGCGCCAGGGCGCGTTATATCAGCCTCGGGCGCTTAATGCCACGGGCGGTAGATATGTTACTATTAGGCTACTACTGCTAGCCAAGCAGTGCTATCACTGTTGTAACCCTTATAGCGCCAGGGGGCGATATATCAGCCTAGGGCGCTTAATGCCACGGGCAGTAGATATGTTACTATGAGGCTACTACTGCCAGCCAAGCAGTGCTATCACTGTTGTAACCCTTTTAGCGCCAGGGTTGATATATCAGCCTAGCGCGCTTAATGCCACGGGCGGTAGATATGTTACTATTAGGCTACTTCTTCTAGCCAAGCGGTGCTCTCACAGTTGTAACCCTTATAGCGCCAGAGGGCGATATATAAGCCTTGGGCGCTTAATGCCACGGGCAGTCGATATATTACTATTAGGCTACTACTTCTAGCCAAGCAGTGCTCTCACTGTTGTAACCCTTATAGCGCCGGAGGGCGATATATCAGCCTAGGGCGCATAATGCCACGGGCAGTAGATATGTTACTATTAGGCTACTACTGCTAGCCAAGAAGTGCTATCACTGTCGTAACCCTTATAGTGCCAGAGGGCGATATATCAGTATAGGGCAATTAATGTCACGGGCGGTAGATATGTTACTATTAGGCTACTACTAGCCAAGCAGTTCTATCACTGTTGTAACCCTTACAGCGCCAGGGGCGATATATCAGCCTAGCGCGCTTAATGCCACGGGCAGTAGATATGTTACTATTAGGCTACTACTGCTAGCCAAGCAGTGCTCTCACTGTTGTAACCCTTATAGCGACAGGGGGCGATATATCAGCCTAGGGCGCTTAATGCCACGGGCAGTAGATATGTTACTATTAGGCTACTACTGCTAGCCAAGCAGTGCTGTCACTGTAGTAACCCTTATAGCACCAGGGGCGAAATATCAGCCCAGGGCGCTTAATTCCACGGGCAGTAGATATGTTACTATGAGGCTACTACTGCTAGCCAAGCAGTGCTATCACTGTTGTAACCCTTATAGCGCCAAAGGGCGATATATCAGCCTTGGGCACTTAATGCCACGGGCGGTAGGAACGTTATTATGAGGCTACTACTGCCAGCCAAGCAGTGCTATCACTGTTGCAACCCTTATAGCGCCAGGGGCGATATATCAGCCTAGCGCCCTTAATGGCACTGGCAGTAGATATGTTACTATGAGGCTACTACTGCTAGCCAAGCAGTGCTATCACTGTTGTAACACTTATAGCGCCAGGGGGCGATATATCAGCCTAGGGAGCTTAATGCAACGGGCGGTAGATATGTTATTATGAGGCTACTACTGCCAGCCAAGCAGTGCTATCACTGTTGTAACCCTTATAGCGCCAGGGGCGATATATCAGCCTAGCGCCCTTAATGGCACTGGCAGTAGATATGTTACTATGAGGCTACTACTGCTAGCCAAGCAGGGCTATCACTGTTGTAACCCTTATAGCGCCAGAGGTTGATATATCAGCCTAGGGCGCTTAATGCCACGGGCGGTAGATATGTTACTATTAGGCTAATATTGCTAGCCAAGCAGGGCTATCACTGTTGTAACCCTTATAGCGCCAGGGGGCGATATATCAGCCTTGGGCGCTTATGCCCCGGGCAGTTGATATGTTACTATTAGGCTTCTACTTCTAGCCAAGCAGTGCTTTCACTGTTGTAACCCTTATAGCGCCAGAGGGCGATATATCAGCCTGAAGCGCTTAATGCCACGGGCAGTAGATATGTTATTATTAGGCTACTACTGCTAGCCAAGAAGTGCTATCACTGTCGTAAACCTTATAGTGCCAGAGGGCGATATATCAGTCTAGGGCAATTAATGTCACGGGCGGTAGATATGTTACTATTAGGCTACTACTGCTAGCCAAGCAGTGCTATCACTGTTGTAACCCTTACAGCGCCAGGGGCGATATATCAGCCTAGCGGGCTTAATGCCACGGGCAGTAGATATGTTACTATTAGGCTACTACTACTAGCCAAGCAGTTCTATCACTGTTGTAACCCTTACAGCGCCAGGGGCGATATATCAGCCTAGCGGGCTTAATGCCACGGGCAGTAGATATGTTACTATTAGGCTACTACTGCTAGCCAAGCAGTGCTCTCACTGTTGTAACCCTTATAGCGACAGGGGGCGATATATCAGCCTAGGGCGCTTAATGCCACGGGCAGTAGATATGTTACTATTAGGCTACTACTGCTAGCCAAGCAGTGCTGTCACTGTAGTAACCCTTATAGCACCCGGGGCGATATATCAGCCTTGGGCGCTTAATGACACGGGCAGTAGATATATTACTATTAGGCTACTACTGCTAGCCAAGCAGTGCTGTCACTGTTGTAACCCTTATAGCGCCGTGGGGAGATATATCAGCCTTGGGCGCTTAATGACACGGGCAGTAGATATATTACTATTAGGCTACTACTTCTAGCCAAGCAGTGCTCTCACTGTTGTAACCCTTATAGCGCCGTGGGGAGATATATCAGCCTTGGGCGCTTAATGACACGGGCAGTAGATATGCTAATATTAGGCTACTACTGCTAGCAAAGCTGTGCTATCACTGTTGTAACCCTTATAGCGCCATGGGGCGATTCATCAGCCTAGCGCGCTTAATGCCACGGGCAGTAGATATGTTACTATTAGGCTACTACTGCTAGCCAAGCAGTGCTATCACTGTTGTAACCCTTATAGCGCCAATGGGCGATATATCAGCCTTGGGCACTTAATGCCACGGGCGGTAGGAATGTTACTATGAGGCTACTACTGCCAGCCAAGCAGTGCTATCACTGTTGTAACCCTTATAGCGCCAGGGGCGATATATCAGCCTAGCGCCCTTAATGGCACGGGCAGTAGATATGTTACTATTAGGCTACTACTGCTAGCCAAGCAGTTCTATCACTGTTGTAACCCTTATAGCGCCAGGGGGCGACATATCAGACTAGGGCGCTTAATGCCACGGGCGGTAGATATGTAACTATTAGGCTACTTCTTCTAGCCAAGCAGTGCTCTCACTGTTGTAACCCTTATAGCGCCAGGGCGCGATATATCAGCCTTGGGCGCTTAATGCCACGGGCAGTAGATATGTTACTATTAGGCTACTACTTCTAGCCAAGCAGTGCTCTCACTGTTGTAACTCTTATAGCGCCAGGGGGCGATATATCAGCCTAGGGCGCTTAATGCCACGGACGGTATGTTTGTTACTATTAGGCTACTACTGCTAGCCAAGCAGTGCTATCACTGTTGTTACCCTTATAGCGCCAGAGGGCGATATATCAGCCTAGGGCGCTTAATGCCTCGGGCAGTGGTTATGTTACTATTAGGCGACTACTGCTAGCCAAGCAGGGCTATCACTGTTGTAACCCTTATAGCGCCAGGGCGCGTTATATCAGCCTCGGGCGCTTAATGCCACGGGCGGTAGATATGTTACTATTAGGCTACTACTGCTAGCCAAGCAGTGCTATCACTGTTGTAACCCTTATAGCGCCAGGGGGCGATATATCAGCCTAGGGCGCTTAATGCCACGGGCAGTAGATATGTTACTATGAGGCTACTACTGCCAGCCAAGCAGTGCTATCACTGTTGTAACCCTTTTAGCGCCAGGGGCGATATATCAGCCTAGCGCGCTTAATGCCACGGGCGGTAGATATGTTACTATTAGGCTACTTCTTCTAGCCAAGCGGTGCTCTCACAGTTGTAACCCTTATAGCGCCAGAGGGCGATATATAAGCCTTGGGCGCTTAATGCCACGGGCAGTCGATATATTACTATTAGGCTACTACTTCTAGCCAAGCAGTGCTCTCACTGTTGTAACCCTTATAGCGCCGGAGGGCGATATATCAGCCTAGGGCGCATAATGCCACGGGCAGTAGATATGTTACAATTAATCTACTACTGCTAGCCAAGCAGTGCTATCACTTTTGTAATCCTTATAGTGCCAGAGGGCGATATATCTGTCTAGGGCGCTTAATGCCACGGGCGGTAGATATGTTACTATTAGGCTACTACTGCTAGATAAACAGTTCTATCACTGTTGTAACCCTTATAGCGCTAGAGGGTGATATATAAGCCTAGGGCGCTTAATGCCACGGGCGGTAGATATGTTACTATTAGGCTAATACTACTAGCCAAGCAGGGCTATCACTGTTGTAACCCTTATAGCGCCAGGGGGCGATATATCAGCCTTGGGCGCTTATGCCCCGGGCAGTTGATATGTTACTATTAGGCTTCTACTTCTAGCCAAGCAGTGCTTTCACTGTTGTAACCCTTATAGCGCCAGAGGGCGATATATCAGCCTGAAGCGCTTAATGCCACGGGCAGTAGATATGTTATTATTAGGCTACTACTGCTAGCCAAGAAGTGCTATCACTGTCGTAAACCTTATAGTGCCAGAGGGCGATATATCAGTCTAGGGCAATTAATGTCACGGGCGGTAGATATGTTACTATTAGGCTACTACTAGCCAAGCAGTTCTATCACTGTTGTAACCCTTACAGCGCCAGGGGCGATATATCAGCCTAGCGGGCTTAATGCCACGGGCAGTAGATATGTTACTATTAGGCTACTACTGCTAGCCAAGCAGTGCTCTCACTGTTGTAACCCTTATAGCGACAGGGGGCGATATATCAGCCTAGGGCGCTTAATGCCACGGGCAGTAGATATGTTACTATTAGGCTACTACTGCTAGCCAAGCAGTGCTGTCACTGTAGTAACCCTTATTGCGCCATGGGGGATATATCAGCCTTGGGCGCTTAATGACACGGGCAGTAGATATGCTAATATTAGGCTACTACTGCTAGCAAAGCTGTGCTATCACTGTTGTAACCCTTATAGCGCCATGGGGCGATTCATCAGCCTAGCGCGCTTAATGCCACGGGCAGTAGATATGTTACTATTAGGCTACTACTGCTAGCCAAGCAGGGCTATCAATTTTGTAACCCTTATAGCGCCAGGGGGCGATATATAAGCCTAGGGCGCTTAATGCCCCGGGCAGTAGATATGTTACTATTAGGCTACTACTGCTAGCCAAGCAGGGCTATCACTGTTGTAACCCTTATAGCGCCATGGGGCGATATATCAGCCTTGGGCGCTTAATGCCACGGGCAGTAGATATGTTACTATGAGGCTACTACTTCTAGCCAAGCAGTGCTCTCACTGTTGTAACCCTTATAGCGCCAGAGGGTGATATATCAGCCTAGGGCGCTTAATGCCACGGGTGGTATATATGTTACTATTAGGCTACTACTGCTAGCCAAGCAGGGCTATCACTGTTGTAACCCTTATAGCGCCAGGGGGCGATATATCAGCCTAGCACGCTTAATGACACGGGCGGCAGATAGGTTACTATTAGGCTACTACTTCTAGCCAAGCAGTGCTCTCACTGTTGTAACCCTTATAGCGCCAGAGGGTGATATATCAGCCTAGGGCGCTTTATGCCACGGGCGGTAGATATGTTACTATTAGGCTAATACTGCTAGCCAAGCAGGGCTATCACTGTTGTAACCCTTATAGCGCCAGGGGGCGATATATCAGCCTTGGGCGCTTAATGCCCCGAGCAGTTGATATGTTACTATTAGGCTTCAACTTCTAGCCAAGCAGTGCTCTCACTGTTGTAACCCTTATAGCGCCAGAGGGCGATATATCAGCCTAGGGCGCTTAATGCCACGGGCAGTAGATATGTTACTATTAGGCTACTACTGCTAGCCAAGAAGTGCTATCACTGTCGTAACCCTTATAGTGCCAGAGGGCGATATATCAGTCTAGGGCAATTAATGTCACGGGCGGTAGATATGTTACTATTAGGCTACTACTAGCCAAGCAGTTCTATCACTGTTGTAACCCTTATAGCGCCAGGGGCGATATATCAGCCTAGGGCGCTTAATTCCACGGGCAGTAGATATGTTACTATGAGGCTACTACTGCTAGCCAAGCAGTGCTATCACTGTTGTAACCCTTATAGCGCCAATGGGCGATATATCAGCCTTGGGCACTTAATGCCACGGGCGGTAGGAATGTTACTATGAGGCTACTACTGCCAGCCAAGCAGTGCTATCACTGTTGTAACCCTTATAGCGCCAGGGGCGATATATCAGCCTAGCGCCCTTAATGGCACGGGCAGTAGATATGTTACTATTAGGCTACTACTGCTAGCCAAGCAGTGCTATCACTGTTGTAACCCTTATAGCGCCAGGGGCGATATATCAGCCTAGCGCCCTTAATGGCACGGGCAGTAGATATGTTACTATTAGGCTACTACTGCTAGCCAAGCAGTTCTATCACTGTTGTAACCCTTATAGCGCCAGGGGGCGACATATCAGACTAGGGCGCTTAATGCCACGGGCGGTAGATATGTAACTATTAGGCTACTTCTTCTAGCCAAGCAGTGCTCTCACTGTTGTAACCCTTATAGCGCCAGGGCGCGATATATCAGCCTTGGGCGCTTAATGCCACCGGCAGTAGATATGTTACTATTAGGCTACTACTTCTAGCCAAGCAGTGCTCTCACTGTTGTAACTCTTATAGCGCCAGGGGGCGATATATCAGCCTAGGGCGCTTAATGCCACGGACGGTATGTTTGTTACTATTAGGCTACTACTGCTAGCCAAGCAGTGCTATCACTGTTGTTACCCTTATAGCGCCAGAGGGCGATATATCAGCCTAGGGCGCTTAATGTCTCGGGCAAGGGTTATGTTACTATTAGGCGACTACTGCTAGCCAAGCAGGGCTATCACTGTTGTAACCCTTATAGCGCCAGGGCGCGTTATATCAGCCTCGGGCGCTTAATGCCACGGGCGGTAGATATGTTACTATTAGGCTACTACTGCTAGCCAAGCAGTGCTATCACTGTTGTAACCCTTATAGCGCCAGGGGGCGATCTATCAGCCTAGGGCGCTTAATGCCACGGGCAGTAGATATGTTACTATGAGGCTACTACTGCCAGCCAAGCAGTGCTATCACTGTTGTAACCCTTTTAGCGCCAGGGGCGATATATCAGCCTAGCGCGCTTAATGCCACGGGCGGTAGATATGTTACTATTAGGCTACTTCTTCTAGCCAAGCGGTGCTCTCACAGTTGTAACCCTTATAGCGCCAGAGGGCGATATATAAGCCTTGGGCGCTTAATGCCACGGGCAGTCGATATATTACTATTAGGCTACTACTTCTAGCCAAGCAGTGCTCTCACTGTTGTAACCCTTATAGCGCCGGAGGGCGATATATCAGCCTAGGGCGCATAATGCCACGGGCAGTAGATATGTTACTATTAGGCTACTACTGCTAGCCAAGAAGTGCTATCACTGTCGTAACCCTTATAGTGCCAGAGGGCGATATATCAGTATAGGGCAATTAATGTCACGGGCGGTAGATATGTTACTATTAGGCTACTACTAGCCAAGCAGTTCTATCACTGTTGTAACCCTTACAGCGCCAGGGGCGATATATCAGCCTAGCGCGCTTAATGCCACGGGCAGTAGATATGTTACTATTAGGCTACTACTGCTAGCCAAGCAGTGCTCTCACTGTTGTAACCCTTATAGCGACAGGGGGCGATATATCAGCCTAGGGCGCTTAATGCCACGGGCAGTAGATATGTTACTATTAGGCTACTACTGCTAGCCAAGCAGTGCTGTCACTGTAGTAACCCTTATAGCACCAGGGGCGATATATCAGCCCAGGGCGCTTAATTCCACGGGCAGTAGATATGTTACTATGAGGCTACTACTGCTAGCCAAGCAGTGCTATCACTGTTGTAACCCTTATAGCGCCAAAGGGCGATATATCAGCCTTGGGCACTTAATGCCACGGGCGGTAGGAATGTTATTATGAGGCTACTACTGCCAGCCAAGCAGTGCTATCACTGTTGCAACCCTTATAGCGCCAGGGGCGATATATCAGCCTAGCGCCCTTAATGGCACTGGCAGTAGATATGTTACTATGAGGCTACTACTGCTAGCCAAGCAGTGCTATCACTGTTGTAACACTTATAGCGCCAGGGGGCGATATATCAGCCTAGGGAGCTTAATGCAACGGGCGGTAGATATGTTATTATGAGGCTACTACTGCCAGCCAAGCAGTGCTATCACTGTTGTAACCCTTATAGCGCCAGGGGCGATATATCAGCCTAGCGCCCTTAATGGCACTGGCAGTAGATATGTTACTATGAGGCTACTACTGCTAGCCAAGCAGGGCTATCACTGTTGTAACCCTTATAGCGCCAGAGGTTGATATATCAGCCTAGGGCGCTTAATGCCACGGGCGGTAGATATGTTACTATTAGGCTAATACTGCTAGCCAAGCAGGGCTATCACTGTTGTAACCCTTATAGCGCCAGGGGGCGATATATCAGCCTTGGGCGCTTATGCCCCGGGCAGTTGATATGTTACTATTAGGCTTCTACTTCTAGCCAAGCAGTGCTTTCACTGTTGTAACCCTTATAGCGCCAGAGGGCGATATATCAGCCTGAAGCGCTTAATGCCACGGGCAGTAGATATGTTATTATTAGGCTACTACTGCTAGCCAAGAAGTGCTATCACTGTCGTAAACCTTATAGTGCCAGAGGGCGATATATCAGTCTAGGGCAATTAATGTCACGGGCGGTAGATATGTTACTATTAGGCTACTACTAGCCAAGCAGTTCTATCACTGTTGTAACCCTTACAGCGCCAGGGGCGATATATCAGCCTAGCGGGCTTAATGCCACGGGCAGTAGATATGTTACTATTAGGCTACTACTGCTAGCCAAGCAGTGCTCTCACTGTTGTAACCCTTATAGCGACAGGGGGCGATATATCAGCCTAGGGCGCTTAATGCCACGGGCAGTAGATATGTTACTATTAGGCTACTACTGCTAGCCAAGCAGTGCTCTCACTGTTGTAACCCTTATAGCGACAGGGGGCGATATATCAGCCTAGGGCGCTTAATGCCACGGGCAGTAGATATGTTACTATTAGGCTACTACTGCTAGCCAAGCAGTGCTATCACTGTTGTAACCCTTATAGCGCCATGGGGGATATATCAGCCTTGGGCGCTTAATGACACGGGCAGTAGATATGCTAATATTAGGCTACTACTGCTAGCAAAGCTGTGCTATCACTGTTTTAACCCTTATAGCGCCATGGGGCGATTCATCAGCCTAGCGCGCTTAATGCCACGGGCAGTAGATATGTTACTATTAGGCTACTACTGCTAGCCAAGCAGGGCTATCAATTTTGTAACCCTTATAGCGCCAGGGGGCGATATATAAGCCTAGGGCGCTTAATGCCCCGGGCAGTAGATATGTTACTATTAGGCTACTACTGCTAGCCAAGCAGGGCTATCACTGTTGTAACCCTTATAGCGCCATGGGGCGATATATCAGCCTTGGGCGCTTAATGCCACGGGCAGTAGATATGTTACTATGAGGCTACTACTTCTAGCCAAGCAGTGCTCTCACTGTTGTAACCCTTATAGCGCCAGAGGGTGATATATCAGCCTAGGGCGCTTAATGCCACGGGTGGTATATATGTTACTATTAGGCTACTACTGCTAGCCAAGCAGGGCTATCACTGTTGTAACCCTTATAGCGCCAGGGGGCGATATATCAGCCTAGCACGCTTAATGACACGGGCGGCAGATAGGTTACTATTAGGCTACTACTTCTAGCCAAGCAGTGCTCTCACTGTTGTAACCCTTATAGCGCCAGAGGGTGATATATCAGCCTAGGGCGCTTTATGCCACGGGCGGTAGATATGTTACTATTAGGCTAATACTGCTAGCCAAGCAGGGCTATCACTGTTTTAACCCTTATAGCGCCAGGGGGCGATATATCAGCCTTGGGCGCTTAATGCCCCGGGCAGTTGATATGTTACTATTAGGCTTCAACTTCTAGCCAAGCAGTGCTCTCACTGTTGTAACCCTTATAGCGCCAGAGGGCGATATATCAGCCTAGGGCGCTTAATGCCACGGGCAGTAGATATGTTACTATTAGGCTACTACTGCTAGCCAAGAAGTGCTATCACTGTCGTAACCCTTATAGTGCCAGAGGGCGATATATCAGTCTAGGGCAATTAATGTCACGGGCGGTAGATATGTTACTATTAGGCTACTACTAGCCAAGCAGTTCTATCACTGTTGTAACCCTTACAGCGCCAGGGGCGATATATCACCTAGCGCGCTTAATGCCACGGGCAGTAGATATGTAACTATTAGGCTACTACTGCTAGCCAAGCAGTGCTCTCACTGTTGTAACCCTTATAGCGACAGGGGGCGATATATCAGCCTAGAGCGCTTAATGCCACGGGCAGTAGATATGTTACTATTAGGCTACTACTGCTAGCCAAGCAGTGCTGTCACTGTAGTAACCCTTATAGCGACAGGGGGCGATATATCAGCCTAGGGCGCTTAATTCCACGGGCAGTAGATATGTTACTATGAGGCTACTACTGCTAGCCAAGCAGTGCTATCACTGTTGTAACCCTTATAGCGCCAATGGGCGATATATCAGCCTTGGGCACTTAATGCCACGGGCGGTAGGAATGTTACTATGAGGCTACTACTGCCAGCCAAGCAGTGCTATCACTGTTGTAACCCTTATAGCGCCAGGGGCGATATATCAGCCTAGCGCCCTTAATGGCACGGGCAGTAGATATGTTACTATTAGGCTACTACTGCTAGCCAAGCAGTGCTATCACTGTTGTAACCCTTATAGCGCCAGGGGCGATATATCAGCCTAGCGCCCTTAATGGCACGGGCAGTAGATATGTTACTATTAGGCTACTACTGCTAGCCAAGCAGTGCTATCACTGTTGTAACCCTTATAGCGCCAGGGGGCGACATATCAGACTAGGGCGCTTAATGCCACGGGCGGTAGATATGTAACTATTAGGCTACTTCTTCTAGCCAAGCAGTGCTCTCACTGTTGTAACCCTTATAGCGCCAGGGCGCGATATATCAGCCTTGGGCGCTTAATGCCACGGGCAGTAGATATGTTACTATTAGGCTACTACTTCTAGCCAAGCAGTGCTCTCACTGTTGTAACTCTTATAGCGCCAGGGGGCGATATATCAGCCTAGGGCGCTTAATGCCACGGACGGTATGTTTGTTACTATTAGGCTACTACTGCTAGCCAAGCAGTGCTATCACTGTTGTTACCCTTATAGCGCCAGAGGGCGATATATCAGCCTAGGGCGCTTAATGCCTCGGGCAGTGGTTATGTTACTATTAGGCGACTACTGCTAGCCAAGCAGGGCTATCACTGTTGTAACCCTTATAGCGCCAGGGCGCGTTATATCAGCCTCGGGCGCTTAATGCCACGGGCGGTAGATATGTTACTATTAGGCTACTACTGCTAGCCAAGCAGTGCTATCACTGTTGTAACCCTTATAGCGCCAGGGGGCGATATATCAGCCTAGGGCGCTTAATGCCACGGGCAGTAGATATGTTACTATGAGGCTACTACTGCCAGCCAAGCAGTGCTATCACTGTTGTAACCCTTTTAGCGCCAGGGGCGATATATCAGCCTAGCGCGCTTAATGCCACGGGCGGTAGATATGTTACTATTAGGCTACTTCTTCTAGCCAAGCGGTGCTCTCACAGTTGTAACCCTTATAGCGCCAGAGGGCGATATATAAGCCTTGGGCGCTTAATGCCACGGGCAGTCGATATATTACTATTAGGCTACTACTTCTAGCCAAGCAGTGCTCTCACTGTTGTAACCCTTATAGCGCCGGAGGGCGATATATCAGCCTAGGGCGCATAATGCCACGGGCAGTAGATATGTTACTATTAGGCTACTACTGCTAGCCAAGAAGTGCTATCACTGTCGTAACCCTTATAGTGCCAGAGGGCGATATATCAGTATAGGGCAATTAATGTCACGGGCGGTAGATATTTTACTATTAGGCTACTACTAGCCAAGCAGTTCTATCACTGTTGTAACCCTTACAGCGCCAGGGGCGATATATCAGCCTAGCGCGCTTAATGCCACGGGCAGTAGATATGTTACTATTAGGCTACTACTGCTAGCCAAGCAGTGCTCTCACTGTTGTAACCCTTATAGCGACAGGGGGCGATATATCAGCCTAGGGCGCTTAATGCCACGGGCAGTAGATATGTTACTATTAGGCTACTACTGCTAGCCAAGCAGTGCTGTCACTGTAGTAACCCTTATAGCACCAGGGGCGATATATCAGCCCAGGGCGCTTAATTCCACGGGCAGTAGATATGTTACTATGAGGCTACTACTGCTAGCCAAGCAGTGCTATCACTGTTGTAACCCTTATAGCGCCAAAGGGCGATATATCAGCCTTGGGCACTTAATGCCACGGGCGGTAGGAATGTTATTATGAGGCTACTACTGCCAGCCAAGCAGTGCTATCACTGTTGCAACCCTTATAGCGCCAGGGGCGATATATCAGCCTAGCGCCCTTAATGGCACTGGCAGTAGATATGTTACTATGAGGCTACTACTGCTAGCCAAGCAGTGCTATCACTGTTGTAACACTTATAGCGCCAGGGGGCGATATATCAGCCTAGGGAGCTTAATGCAACGGGCGGTAGATATGTTATTATGAGGCTACTACTGCCAGCCAAGCAGTGCTATCACTGTTGTAACCCTTATAGCGCCAGGGGCGATATATCAGCCTAGCGCCCTTAATGGCACTGGCAGTAGATATGTTACTATGAGGCTACTACTGCTAGCCAAGCAGGGCTATCACTGTTGTAACCCTTATAGCGCCAGAGGTTGATATATCAGCCTAGGGCGCTTAATGCCACGGGCGGTAGATATGTTACTATTAGGCTAATACTGCTAGCCAAGCAGGGCTATCACTGTTGTAACCCTTATAGCGCCAGGGGGCGATATATCAGCCTTGGGCGCTTATGCCCCGGGCAGTTGATATGTTACTATTAGGCTTCTACTTCTAGCCAAACAGTGCTTTCACTGTTGTAACCCTTATAGCGCCAGAGGGCGATATATCAGCCTGAAGCGCTTAATGCCACGGGCAGTAGATATGTTATTATTAGGCTACTACTGCTAGCCAAGAAGTGCTATCACTGTCGTAAACCTTATAGTGCCAGAGGGCGATATATCAGTCTAGGGCAATTAATGTCACGGGCGGTAGATATGTTACTATTAGGCTACTACTAGCCAAGCAGTTCTATCACTGTTGTAACCCTTACAGCGCCAGGGGCGATATATCAGCCTAGCGGGCTTAATGCCACGGGCAGTAGATATGTTACTATTAGGCTACTACTGCTAGCCAAGCAGTGCTCTCACTGTTGTAACCCTTATAGCGACAGGGGGCGATATATCAGCCTAGGGCGCTTAATGCCACGGGCAGTAGATATGTTACTATTAGGCTACTACTGCTAGCCAAGCAGTGCTCTCACTGTTGTAACCCTTATAGTGCCGGGGGGGGCGATATATCAGCCTAGGGCGCTTAATGCCACGGGCAGTAGATATGTTACTATTAGGCTACTACTGCTAGCCAAGCAGTGCTCTCACTGTTGTAACCCTTATAGTGCCGGGGGGGGCGATATATCAGCCTAGGGCGCTTAATGCCACGGGCAGTAGATATGTTACTATTAGGCTACTACTGCTAGCCAAGCAGTGCTCTCACTGTAGTATCCCTTATAGCGCCATGGGGGATATATCAGCCTTGGGCGCTTAATGACACGGGCAGTAGATATGCTAATATTAGGCTACTACTGCTAGCAAAGCTGTGCTATCACTGTTGTAACCCTTATAGCGCCATGGGGCGATTCATCAGCCTAGCGCGCTTAATGCCACGGGCAGTAGATATGTTACTATTAGGCTACTACTGCTAGCCAAGCAGGGCTATCAATTTTGTAACCCTTATAGCGCCAGGGGGCGATATATAAGCCTAGGGCGCTTAATGCCCCGGGCAGTAGATATGTTACTATTAGGCTACTACTGCTAGCCAAGCAGGGCTATCACTGTTGTAACCCTTATAGCGCCATGGGGCGATATATCAGCCTTGGGCGCTTAATGCCACGGGCAGTAGATATGTTACTATGAGGCTACTACTTCTAGCCAAGCAGTGCTCTCACTGTTGTAACCCTTATAGCGCCAGAGGGTGATATATCAGCCTAGGGCGCTTAATGCCACGGGTGGTATATATGTTACTATTAGGCTACTACTGCTAGCCAAGCAGGGCTATCACTGTTGTAACCCTTATAGCGCCAGGGGGCGATATATCAGCCTAGCACGCTTAATGACACGGGCGGCAGATAGGTTACTATTAGGCTACTACTTCTAGCCAAGCAGTGCTCTCACTGTTGTAACCCTTATAGCGCCAGAGGGTGATATATCAGCCTAGGGCGCTTTATGCCACGGGCGGTAGATATGTTACTATTAGGCTAATACTGCTAGCCAAGCAGGGCTATCACTGTTGTAACCCTTATAGCGCCAGGGGCGATATATCAGCCTAGGGCGCTTAATGCCACGGGCAGTAGATATGTTACTATTAGGCTACTACTGCTAGCCAAGCAGTGCTATCACTGTTGTAACCCTTATAGCGCCATGGGGCGATATATCAGCCTAGGGCGCTTAATGCCACGGGCAGTAGATATGTTACTAATATGCTACTACTGCTAGCCAAGCAGTGCTATCACTGTAGTAACCCTTATAGCGCCAGGGGCGATATATCAGCCTAGGGCGCTTAATTCCACGGGCAGTAGATATGTTACTATGAGGCTACTACTGCTAGCCAAGCAGTGCTATCACTGTTGTAACCCTTATAGCGCCAATGGGCGATATATCAGCCTTGGGCACTTAATGCCACGGGCGGTAGGAATGTTACTATGAGGCTACTACTGCTAGCCAAGCAGTGCTATCACTGTTGTAACCCTTATAGCGCCAATGGGCGATATATCAGCCTTGGGCACTTAATGCCACGGGCGGTAGGAATGTTACTATGAGGCTACTACTGCCAGCCAAGCAGTGCTATCACTGTTGTAACCCTTATAGCGCAGGGGCGATATATCAGCCTAGCACGCTTAATGACACGGGCGGCAGATAGGTTACTATTAGGCTACTACTTCTAGCCAAGCAGTGCTCTCACTGTTGTAACCCTTATAGCGCCAGAGGGTGATATATCAGCCTAGGGCGCTTTATGCCACGGGCGGTAGATATGTTACTATTAGGCTAATACTGCTAGCCAAGCAGGGCTATCACTGTTGTAACCCTTATAGCGCCAGGGGCGATATATCAGCCTAGGGCGCTTAATGCCACGGGCAGTAGATATGTTACTATTAGGCTACTACTGCTAGCCAAGCAGTGCTATCACTGTTGTAACCCTTATAGCGCCATGGGGCGATATATCAGCCTAGGGCGCTTAATGCCACGGGCAGTAGATATGTTACTAATATGCTACTACTGCTAGCCAAGCAGTGCTATCACTGTAGTAACCCTTATAGCGCCATGGGGCGATATATCAGCCTAGGGCGCTTAATACCACGGGCAGTAGATATGTTACTATTAGGCTACTACTGCTAGCCAAGCAGGGCTATCACTGTAGTAACCCTTATAGCGCCAGGGGCGATATATCAGCCTAGGGCGCTTAATCCCACGGGCAGTAGATATGTTACTATGAGGCTACTACTGCTAGCCAAGCAGTGCTATCACTGTTGTAACCCTTATAGCGCCAATGGGCGATATATCAGCCTTGGGCACTTAATGCCACGGGCGGTAGGAATGTTACTATGAGGCTACTACTGCTAGCCAAGCAGTGCTATCACTGTTGTAACCCTTATAGCGCAGGGGCGATATATCAGCCTAGCGCCCTTAATGGCACGGGCAGTAGATATGTTACTATTAGGCTACTACTGCTAGCCAAGCAGTGCTATCACTGTTGTAACCCTTATAGCGCCAGGGGCGATATATCAGCCTAGCGCCCTTAATGGCACGGGCAGTAGATATGTTACTATTAGGCTACTACTGCTAGCCAAGCAGTGCTATCACTGTTGTAACCCTTATAGCGCCAGGGGGCGACATATCAGACTAGGGCGCTTAATGCCACGGGCGGTAGATATGTAACTATTAGGCTACTTCTTCTAGCCAAGCAGTGCTCTCACTGTTGTAACCCTTATAGCGCCAGGGCGCGATATATCAGCCTTGGGCGCTTAATGCCACGGACGGTATGTTTGTTACTATTAGGCTACTACTGCTAGCCAAGCAGTGCTATCACTGTTGTTACCCTTATAGCGCCAGAGGGCGATATATCAGCCTAGGGCGCTTAATGCCTCGGGCAGTGGTTATGTTACTATTAGGCGACTACTGCTAGCCAAGCAGGGCTATCACTGTTGTAACCCTTATAGCGCCAGGGCGCGTTATATCAGCCTCGGGCGCTTAATGCCACGGGCGGTAGATATGTTACTATTAGGCTACTTCTTCTAGCCAAGCGGTGCTCTCACAGTTGTAACCCTTATAGCGCCAGAGGGCGATATATAAGCCTTGGGCGCTTAATGCCACGGGCAGTCGATATATTACTATTAGGCTACTACTTCTAGCCAAGCAGTGCTCTCACTGTTGTAACCCTTATAGCGCCGGAGGGCGATATATCAGCCTAGGGCGCATAATGCCACGGGCAGTAGATATGTTACTATTAGGCTACTACTGCTAGCCAAGAAGTGCTATCACTGTCGTAACCCTTATAGTGCCAGAGGGCGATATATCAGTATAGGGCAATTAATGTCACGGGCGGTAGATATGTTACTATTAGGCTACTACTAGCCAAGCAGTTCTATCACTGTTGTAACCCTTACAGCGCCAGGGGCGATATATCAGCCTAGCGCGCTTAATGCCACGGGCAGTAGATATGTTACTATTAGGCTACTATTGCTAGCCAAGCAGTGCTCTCACTGTTGTAACCCTTATAGCGACAGGGGGCGATATATCAGCCTAGGGCGCTTAATGCCACGGGCAGTAGATATGTTACTATTAGGCTACTACTGCTAGCCAAGCAGTGCTGTCACTGTAGTAACCCTTATAGCACCAGGGGCGATATATCAGCCCAGGGCGCTTAATTCCACGGGCAGTAGATATGTTACTATGAGGCTACTACTGCTAGCCAAGCAGTGCTATCACTGTTGTAACCCTTATAGCGCCAAAGGGCGATATATCAGCCTTGGGCACTTAATGCCACGGGCGGTAGGAATGTTATTATGAGGCTACTACTGCCAGCCAAGCAGTGCTATCACTGTTGCAACCCTTATAGCGCCAGGGGCGATATATCAGCCTAGCGCCCTTAATGGCACTGGCAGTAGATATGTTACTATGAGGCTACTACTGCTAGCCAAGCAGTGCTATCACTGTTGTAACACTTATAGCGCCAGGGGGCGATATATCAGCCTAGGGAGCTTAATGCAACGGGCGGTAGATATGTTATTATGAGGCTACTACTGCCAGCCAAGCAGTGCTATCACTGTTGTAACCCTTATAGCGCCAGGGGCGATATATCAGCCTAGCGCCCTTAATGGCACTGGCAGTAGATATGTTACTATGAGGCTACTACTGCTAGCCAAGCAGGGCTATCACTGTTGTAACCCTTATAGCGCCAGGGGGCGATATATCAGCCTTGGGCGCTTATGCCCCGGGCAGTTGATATGTTACTATTAGGCTACTACTGCTAGCCAAGCAGTGCTATCACTGTTGTAACCCTTATAGCGCCAGGGGCGATATATCAGCCTAGGGCGCTTAATTCCACGGGCAGTAGATATGTTACTATGAGGCTACTACTGCTAGCCAAGCAGTGCTATCACTGTTGTAACCCTTATAGCGCCAATGGGCGATATATCAGCCTTGGGCACTTAATGCCACGGGCGCTAGGAATGTTACTATGAGGCTACTACTGCCAGCCAAGCAGTGCTATCACTGTTGTAACCCTTATAGCGCCAGGGGCGATATATCAGCCTAGCGCCCTTAATGGCACGGGCAGTAGATATGTTACTATTAGGCTACTACTGCTAGCCAAGCAGTGCTATCACTGTTGTAACCCTTATAGCGCCAGGGGCGATATATCAGCCTAGCGCCCTTAATGGCACGGGCAGTAGATATGTTACTATTAGGCTACTACTGCTAGCCAAGCAGGGCTATCACTGTTGTTACCCTTATAGGGCCAGAGGGCGATATATCAGCCTAGGGCGCTTAATGCCTCGGGCAGTGGTTATGTTACTATTAGGCGACTACTGCTAGCCAAGCAGGGCTATCACTGTTGTAACCCTTATAGCGCCAGGGCGCGTTATATCAGCCTCGGGCGCTTAATGCCACGGGCGGTAGATATGTTACTATTAGGCTACTACTGCTAGCCAAGCAGTGCTATCACTGTTGTAACCCTTATAGCGCCAGGGGGCGATATATCAGCCTAGGGCGCTTAATGCCACGGGCAGTAGATATGTTACTATGAGGCTACTACTGCCAGCCAAGCAGTGCTATCACTGTTGTAACCCTTTTAGCGCCAGGGGCGATATATCAGCCTTGCGCGCTTAATGCCACGGGCGGTAGATATGTTACTATTAGGCTACTTCTTCTAGCCAAGCGGTGCTCTCACAGTTGTAACCCTTATAGCGCCAGAGGGCGATATATAAGCCTTGGGCGCTTAATGCCACGGGCAGTCGATATATTACTATTAGGCTACTACTTCTAGCCAAGCAGTGCTCTCACTGTTGTAACCCTTATAGCGCCGGAGGGCGATATATCAGCCTAGGGCGCATAATGCCACGGGCAGTAGATATGTTACAATTAATCTACTACTGCTAGCCAAGCAGTGCTATCACTTTTGTAATCCTTATAGTGCCAGAGGGCGATATATCTGTCTAGGGGGCTTAATGCCACGGGCGGTAGATATGTTACTATTAGGCTACTACTGCTAGATAAACAGTTCTATCACTGTTGTAACCCTTATAGCGCCAGAGGGTGATATATAAGCCTAGGGCGCTTAATGCCACGGGCGGTAGATATGTTACTATTAGGCTACTACTGCTAGCCAAGCAGTGCTATCACTGTTGTAACCCTTATAGCGCCAGGGGCGATATATCAGCCTAGGGCGCTTAATTCCACGGGCAGTAGATATGTTACTATGAGGCTACTACTGCTAGCCAAGCAGTGCTATCACTGTTGTAACCCTTATAGCGCCAAAGGGCGATATATCAGCCTTGGGCACTTAATGCCACGGGCGGTAGGAATGTTACTATGAGGCTACCACTGCCAGCCAAGCAGTGCTATCACTGTTGTAACCCTTATAGCGCCAGGGGGCGATATATCAGCCTAGCGCGCTTAATGCCACGGGCAGTAGATATGTTACTATTAGGCTACTACTGCTAGCCTAGCAGTGCTCTCACTGTTGTAACCCTTATAGCGCCAGAGGGTGATATATCAGCCTAGGGCGCTTAATGCCACGGGCGTTAGATATGTTACTATTAGGCTACTACTGCTAGCCTAGCAGTGCTATCACTGTTGTAACCCTTATAGCGCCAGGGGGCGACATATCAGACTAGGGCGCTTAATGCCACGGGCGGTAGATATGTAACTATTAGGCTACTTCTTCTAGCCAAGCAGTGATCTCACTGTTGTAACCCTTATAGCGCCAGGGCGCGATATATCAGCCTTGGGCGCTTAATGCCACGGGCAGTTGATATGTTACTATTAGGCTACTACATCTAGCCAAGCAGTGCTCTCACTGTTGTAACTCTTATAGCGCCGGGGGCGATATATCAGCCTAGGGCGCTTAATGCCACGGACGGTATGTTTGTTACTATTAGGCTACTACTGCTAGCCAAGCATTGCTATCACTGTTGTAAACCTTATAGCGCCAGGGGCGACATGTCAGTCTAGGGCGCTTAATGCCACGGGCGGTAGATATGTAACTATTAGGCTACTTCTTCTAGCCAAGCAGTGCTCTCACTGTTGTAACCCTTATAGCGACAGGGGGCGATATATCAGCCTAGGGCGCTTAATGCCACGGGCAGTAGATATGTTACTATTAGGATACTACTGCTAGCCAAGCAGTGCTATCACTTTTGTAACCCTTATAGTGCCAGAGGGAGATATATCCGTCTAGGACGCTTAATGTCACGGGCGGTAGATATGTTACTATTAGACTACTACTGCTAGCCAAGCAGTTCTATCACTGTTGTAACCCTTATAGCTCCAGGGGGCGATATATCAGTCTAGGGCGCTTAATGTCAAAGGCGGTAGATATGTTACTATGAGGCTACTACTGCTAGCCAAGCAGTGCTATCACTGTTGTAACCCTTATAGCACCATGGGGCGATATATCAGCCTTGGGCACTTAATGACACGGGCAGTAGATATGCTACTATTAGGCTTCTACTGCTAGCAAAGCAGTGCTATCACTGTTGTAACCCTTACAGTGCCATGGGGCGATACATCTGCTTAGGGCGCTTAATGCCTCGGGCAGTAGATATGTTACTATTAGGCTACTACTGCTAGCCATGCAGGGCTATCAATTTTGTAACCCTTATAGCGCCAGGGGGTGATATACAAGCCTTGGGCGCTTAATGCCTCGGGCAGTAGATATGTTACTATTAGGCTACTACTGCTAGCCAAGCAGGGCTATCACTGTTGTAACCCTTATAGCGCCATGGGGCGATATATCAGCCTTGGGCGCTTAATGCCACGGGCAGTAAGTATGTTACTATTAGGCTACTCCTGCTAGGCAAGCAGTGCTATCACTGTTGTAACCCTTATTGCGCCAGGGGGTGATATATCAGCCTAGGGCGCTTAATGCCACGGGCAGTAGATATGTTACTATTAGGCTACTACTGCTAGCCAAGCAGTGCTATCACTGATGTTACTCTTATAGCGCCAGGGGCGATAAATCAGCCTTGGGCGCTTAATGCCACGGGCGGTAGATATGTAACTAATATGCTACTACTGCTAGCCAAGCAGTGCTATCACTGATGTTACCCTTATAGCGCCAGGGGCGATAAATCAGCCTTGGGCGCCTAATGCCACGGGCGGTATATATGTAACTAATATGCTACTACTGCTAGCCAAGCAGTGCTAACACTGTGGTAACCCCTATAGCGCCAGGGGGAGATATATCAGCCTAGGGCGCTTAATTCCACGGGCAGTAGATATGTTACTATGAGGCTACTACTGCTAGCCAAGCAGTGCTATCACTGTTGTAACCCTTATAGCGCCAGGGGGCGATATATCAGCCTAGGGCGCTTAATGCCACGGGCAGTAGATAAGTTACTATGAGGCTACTACTGCTAGCCAAGCAGTGCTATCACTGTCGTAACCCTTATAGCGCCAGGGGGCGATATATCAGCCTAGGGCGCTTAATACCACGGGCAGTAGATATGTTACTATGAGGCTACTACTTCTAGCCAAGCAGTGCTATCTCTGTTGTAACCCTTACAGCGCCAGTGGCGATATATCAGTCTAGGGCACTTAATGTAACGGGCGGTAGATATGTTACTATTAGGCTACTACTGCTAGCCAAGCAGTGCTATCACTTTTGTAACCCTTATAGCGCCAGTGGCGATATATCAGTCTAGGGCACTTAATGCCACGGGCGGTAGATATGTTACTATTAGGCTACTACTTCTAGCCAAGCAGTGCTATCACTGTTGTAACGCTTATTGCGCCAGGGGGCGATATATCAGCCTAGCGCGCTTAATGCCACGGGCAGTAGATATGTTACTATTAGGCTACTACTGCTAGCCAAGCAGTGCTATCACTGTTGTTACCCTTATAGCGCCAGGGGGCGATATATCAGCCTAGGGCGCTTAATGCCACGGGCAGTAGATATGTTACTAATAGGCTACTACTGCTAGCCAGCAGTGCTATCACTGTTGTTACCCTTATAGCGCCAATGGGCGATATATCAGCCTTGGGCACTTAATGCCACGGGCGGTAGGAATGTTATTATGAGGCTACTACTGCCAGCCAAGCAGTGCTATCACTGTTGTAACCCTTATAGCGCCAGGGGCGATATATCAGCCTAGCGCCCTTAATGGCACGGGCAGTAGATATGTTACTATTAGGCTACTACTGCTAGCCAAGCAGTGCTATCACTGTTGTAACACTTATAGCGCCAGGGGCGATATATCAGCCTAGCGCCCTTAATGGCACGGGCAGTAGATATGTTACTATTAGGCTACTACTGCTAGCCAAGCAGTGCTATCACTGTTGTAACCCTTATAGCGCCAGGGGGCGACATATCAGACTAGGGCGCTTAATGCCACGGGCGGTAGATATGTAACTATTAGGCTACTTTTTCTAGCCAAGCAGTGCTATCACTGTTGTAACCCTTATAGCGCCAGGGCGCGATATATCAGCCTTGGGCGCTTAATGCCACGGGCAGTAGATATGTTACTATTAGGCTACTACTTCTAGCCAAGCAGTGCTCTCACTGTTGTAACTCTTATAGCGCCAGGGGGCGATATATCAGCCTAGGGCGCTTAATGCCACGGACGGTATGTTTGTTACTATTAGGCTACTACTGCTAGACAAGCAGTGCTATCACTGTTGTTACCCTTATAGCGCCAGAGGGCGATATATCAGCCTAGGGCGCTTAATGCCTCGGGCAGTGGTTATGTTACTATTAGGCGACTACTGCTAGCCAAGTGGGCTATCACTGTTGTAACTCTTATAGCGCCAGGGCGCGTTATATCAGCCTCGGGCGCTTAATGCCACGGGCGGTAGATATGTTACTATTAGGCTACTACTGCTAGCCAAGCAGTGCTATCACTGTTTTAACCCTTATAGCGCCAGGGGGCGATATATCAGCCTAGGGCGCTTAATGCCACGGGCAGTAGATATGTTACTATGAGGCTACTACTGCCAGCCAAGCAGTGCTATCACTGTTGTAACCCTTTTAGCGCCAGGGGCGATATATCAGCCTAGCGCGCTTAATGCCACGGGCGGTAGATATGTTACTATTAGGCTACTTCTTCTAGCCAAGCGGTGCTCTCACAGTTGTAACCCTTATAGCGCCAGAGGGCGATATATAAGCCTTGGGCGCTTAATGCCACGGGCAGTCGATATATTACTATTAGGCTACTACTTCTAGCCAAGCAGTGCTCTCACTGTTGTAACCCTTATAGCGCCGGAGGGCGATATATCAGCCTAGGGCGCATAATGCCACGGGCAGTAGATATGTTACAATTAATCTACTACTGCTAGCCAAGCAGTGCTATCACTTTTGTAATCCTTATAGTGCCAGAGGGCGATATATCTGTCTAGGGCGCTTAATGCCACGGGCGGTAGATATGTTACTATTAGGCTACTACTGCTAGATGAAAATGAAAATCCACAGCCTGCTTCCAGTCTCCGACCGGGTCAGGAATGGAATGAATGAAGCCCCCATCGAGCGGCGAGGATATGAACTGTGCCGGCTGCCGAGGCCTGACGCACTCCTCTGGGGCAATGATTAAATGAATGACAGATGAAATGAAATGATAGTGGAGAGTGTTGCTGGAATGAAATTTTTGACAGGGAAAACCGGAGTACCCGGAGAAAAACCTGTCTGTCTGCCTCCGTTTTGTCCAGCACAGATCTCACATGGAGTGACCGGGATTTGAACCACGGATCCAGCGGTGAGAGGCCGGCGTGCTGCCGCCTAAGCCACGGAGGCTCAGGCTACTACTGCTAGATAAACAGTTCTATCATTGTTGTAACCCTTATAGCGCCAGAGGGTGATATATAAGCCTAGGGCGCTTAATGCCACGGGCGGTAGATATGTTACTATTAGGCTAATACTACTAGCCAAGCAGGGCTATCACTGTTGTAACCCTTTTAGCGCCAGGGGGCGATATATCAGCCTTGGGCGCTTAATGCCCCGAGCAGTTGATATGTTACTATTAGGCTTCTACTTCTAGTCAAGCAGTGCTCTCACAGTTGTAACCCTTATAGCGCCAGAGGGCGATATATCAGCCTAGGGCGCTTAATGCCACGGGCAGTAGATATGTTACTATTAGGCTACTACTGCTAGCCAAGAAGTGCTATCACTGTCGTAACCCTTATAGTGCCAGAGGGCGATATATCAGTCTAGGGCAATTAATGTCACGGGCGGTAGGTATGTTACTATTAGGCTACTACTAGCCAAGCCGTTCTATCACTGTTGTAACCCTTACAGCGCCAGGGGCGATATATCAGCCTAGCGCGCTTAATGCCACGGGCAGTAGATATGTTACTATTAGGCTACTACTGCTAGCCAAGCAGTGCTCCCACTGTTGTAACCCTTATAGCGACAGGGGGCGATATATCAGCCGAGAGCGCTTAATGCCACGGGCAGTAGATATGTTACTATTAGGCTACTACTGCTAGCCAAGCAGTGCTGTCACTGTAGTAACCCTTATAGTGCCAGGGGGCGATATATCAGCCTTGGGCGCTTAATGCCACGGGCAGTAGATATGTTACTATTAGGCTACTACTGCTAGCCAAGCAGTGCTCCCACTGTCGTAACCCTTATAGCGCCAGGGGCGATATATCAGCCTAGGGCGCTTAATTCCACGGGCAGTAGATATGTTACTATGAGGCTACTACTGCCAGCCAAGCAGTGCTATCACTGTTGTAACCCTTATAGCGCCATAGGGCGATATATCAGCCTTGGGCACTTAATGCCACGGGCGGTAGGAATGTTACTATGAGGCTACTACTGCCAGCCAAGCAGTGCTATCACTGTTGTAACCCTTATAGCGCCATAGGGCGATATATCAGCCTTGGGCACTTAATGCCACGGGCAGTAGATATGTTACTATTAGGCTACTACTGCTAGCCAAGCAGTGCTATCACTGTTGTAACACTTATAGCGCCAGGGGCGATATATCAGCCTAGCGCGCTTAATGCCACGGGCGGTAGGAATGTTACTATGAGGCTACTACTGCCAGCCAAGCAGTGCTGTCATTGTTGTAACCCTTATAGCGCCAGGGGCGATATATCAGCCTAGGGCTCTTAATGCCACGGGCAGTAGATATGTTACTATTAGGCTACTACTGCTAGCCAAGCAGTGCTATCACTGTTGTAACCCTTATAGCGCCAGGGGCGATATATCAGCCTAGGGCGCTTAGTTCCACGGGCAGTAGATATGTTACTATGAGGCTACTACTGCTAGCCAAGCAGTGCTATCACTGTTGTAACCCTTATAGCGCCAGGGGCGATATATCAGCCTTGGGCACTTAATGCCACGGGCGGTAGGAATGTTACTATGAGGCTACCACTGCCAGCCAAGCAGTGCTATCACTGTTGTAACCCTTATAGCGCCAGGGGCGATATATCAGCCTAGCGCCCTTAATGGCACGGGCAGTAGTTATGTTACAATTAGGCTACTACTGCTAGACAAGCAGTGCTATCACTGTTGTAACCCCTATAGGCCAAAGGGCGATATATCAGCCTTGGGCACTTAATGCCACGGGCGGTAGGAATGTTACTATGAGGCTACTACTGCCAGCCAAGCAGTGCTGTCATTGTTGTAACCCTTATAGCGCCAGGGGCGATATATCAGCCTAGGGCGCTTAATGCCACGGGCAGTAGATATGTTACTATTAGGCTACTACTGCTAGCCAAGCAGTGCTATCACTGTTGTAACCCTTATAGCGCCAGGGGGCGATATATCAGCCTAGCGCGCTTAATGCCACGGGCAGTAGATATGTTACTATTAGGCTACTCCTTCTGGCCAAGCAGTGCTCTCACTGTTGTAACCCTTATAGCGCCAGAGGGTGATATATCAGCCTAGGGCGCTTAATGCCACGGGCGTTAGATATGTTACTATTAGGCTACTACTGCTAGCCTAGCAGTGCTATCACTGTTGTAACCCATATAGCGCCAGGGGGCGACATATCAGACTAGGGCGCTTAATGCCACGGGCGGTAGATATGTAACTATTAGGCTACTTCTTCTAGCCAAGCAGTGATCTCACTGTTGTAACCCTTATAGCGCCAGGGCGCGATATATCAGCCTTGGGCGCTTAATGCCACGGGCAGTTGATATGTTACTATTAGGCTACTACTTCTAGCCAAGCAGTGCTCTCACTGTTGTAACTCTTATAGCGCCGGGGGCGATATATCAGCCTAGGGCGCTTAATGCCACGGACGGTATGTTTGTTACTATTAGGCTACTACTGCTAGCCAAGCATTGCTATCACTGTTGTAAACCTTATAGCGCCAGGGGGCGACATGTCAGTCTAGGGCGCTTAATGCCACGGGCGGTAGATATGTAACTATTAGGCTAATTCTTCTAGCCAAGCAGTGCTCTCACTGTTGTAACCCTTATAGCGACAGGGGGCGATATATCAGCCTAGGGCGCTTAATGCCACGGGCAGTAGATATGTTACTATTAGGATACTACTGCTAGCCAAGCAGTGCTATCACTTTTGTAACCCTTATAGTGCCAGAGGGAGATATATCTGTCTAGGACGCTTAATGTCACGGGCGGTAGATATGTTACTATTAGGCTACTACTGCTAGCCAAGCAGTTCTATCACTGTTGTAACCCTTATAGCTCCAAGGGGCGATATATCAGTCTAGGGCGCTTAATGTCAAAGGCGGTAGATATGTTACTATGAGGCTACTACTGCTAGCCAAGCAGTGCTATCACTGTTGTAACCCTTATAGCACCATGGGGCGATATATCAGCCTTGGGCGCTTAATGACACGGGCAGTAGATATGCTACTATTAGGCTTCTACTGCTAGCAAAGCAGTGCTATCACTGTTGTAACCCTTACAGTGCCATGGGGCGATACATCTGCTTAGGGCGCTTAATGCCTCGGGCAGTAGATATGTTACTATTAGGCTACTACTGCTAGCCATGCAGGGCTATCAATTTTGTAACCCTTATAGCGCCAGGGGGTGATATACAAGCCTTGGGCGCTTAATGCCTCGGGCAGTAGATATGTTACTATTAGGCTACTACTGCTAGCCAAGCAGGGCTATCACTGTTGTAACCCTTATAGCGCCATGGGGCGATATATCAGCCTTGGGCGCTTAATGCCACGGGCAGTAAGTATGTTACTATTAGGCTACTCCTGCTAGGCAAGCAGTGCTATCACTGTTGTAACCCTTATTGCGCCAGGGGGTGATATATCAGCCTAGGGCGCTTAATGCCACGGGCAGTAGATATGTTACTATTAGGCTACTACTGCTAGCCAAGCAGTGCTATCACTGATGTTACTCTTATAGCGCCAGGGGCGATAAATCAGCCTTGGGCGCTTAATGCCACGGGCGGTAGATATGTAACTAATAAGCTACTACTGCTAGCCAAGCAGTGCTATCACTGATGTTACCGTTATAGCGCCAGGGGCGATAAATCAGCCTTGGGCGCCTAATGCCACGGGCGGTAGATATGTAACTAATATGCTACTACTGCTAGCCAAGCAGTGCTAACACTGTGGTAATCCCTATAGCGCCAGGGGGATATATATCAGCCTAGGGCGCTTAATTCCACGGGCAGTAGATATGTTACTATGAGGCTACTACTGCTAGCCAAGCAGTGCTATCACTGTTGTAACCCTTATAGCGCCAGGGGGCGATATATCAGCCTAGGGCGCTTAATGCCACGGGCAGTAGATATGTTACTATGAGGCTACTACTGCTAGCCAAGCAGTGCTATCACTGTCGTAACCCTTATAGCGCCAGGGGGCGATATATCAGCCTAGGGCGCTTAATACCACGGGCAGTAGATATGTTACTATGAGGCTACTACTTCTAGCCAAGCAGTGCTATCTCTGTTGTAACCCTTACAGCGCCAGTGGCGATATATCAGTCTAGGGCACTTAATGTAACGGGCGGTAGATATGTTACTATTAGGCTACTACTGCTAGCCAAGCAGTGCTATCACTTTTGTAACCCTTATAGCGCCAGTGGCGATATATCAGTCTAGGGCACTTAATGTCACGGGCGGTAGATATGTTACTATTAGGCTACTACTTCTAGCCAAGCAGTGCTATCACTGTTGTAACGCTTATTGCGCCAGGGGGCGATATATCAGCCTAGCGCGCTTAATGCCACGGGCAGTAGATATGTTACTATTAGGCTACTACTGCTAGCCAAGCAGTGCTATCACTGTTGTTACCCTTATAGCGCCAGGGGGCGATATATCAGCCTAGGGCGCTTAATGCCACGGGCAGTAGATATATTACTAATAGGCTACTACTGCTAGCCAGCAGTGCTATCACTGTTGTTACCCTTATAGCGCCAGAGGGCGATATATCATCCTTGGGCACTTAATGCCACGGGCGGTTGGAATGTTACTATGAGGCTACTACTGCTAGCCAAGCAGGGCTATCACTGTTGTAACCCTTATAGCGCCAGGGGGAGATATATCAGCCTAGGGCGCTTAATGCCACGGGCAGTAGATTTGCTACTATGAGGCTACTACTGCCAGCCAAGCAGTGCAATCACTGTTGTAACCCTTATAGCGCCAGGGCGCGATATATCAGCCTTGGGCGCTTAATGCCACGGGCAGTAGATATGTTACTATTAGGCTACTTCTTCTAGCCAAGCAGTGCTATCGCTGTAGTAACCCTTATAGCGTCAGGGGCGATATATCAGCCTAGCGCGCTTAATGCCAAGGGCGGTAGATATGTTACTATTAGGCTACTTGTTCTAGCCAAGCAGTGCTCTCACTGTTGTAACTCTTATAGCGCCAGGGGGCGTTATATCAGCCCAGGGCGCTTAATGTCACGGGCAGTAGATATGTTACTTTTAGGCTAATACTGCTAGCCAAGCAGGGCTATCACTGGTGTCACCCTTATAGCCCCAGGGGGCGTTATATCAGCCTCGGGCGCTTAATGCCACGGGCGGTAGATATGTTACTATTAGGCTACTACTGCTAGCAAAGCAGTGCTATCACTGTTGTAACCCTTATAGCGCCAGGGGGCGATATATCAGCCTAGGGCGCTTAATGCCACGGACAGTAGATATGTTACTATGAGGCTGCTACTGCCAGCCAAGCACTGCTATCACTGTTGTAACCCTTATAGCGCCACGGGGCGATATATCAGCCTTGGGCGCTTAATGCCACGGGCAGTAGATATGTTACTATTAGGCTACTTCTTCTAGCCAAGCAGTGCTATCACTGTAGTAACCCTTATAGCGCCAGGGGCGATATATCAGCCTAGCGCGCTTAATGCCAAGGGCGGTAGATATGTTACTATTAGGCTACTTCTTCTAATCAAGCAGTGCTCTCACTGTTGTAACTCTTATAGCGCCGGGGGCGATATATCAGCCTAGGGCGCTTAATGCCACGGACGGTATGTTTGTTACTATTAGGCTACTACTGCTAACCAAGCATTGCTCTCACTGTTGTAAACCTTATAGCGCCAGGGGGCGACATGTCAGTCTAGGGCGCTTAATGCCACGGGCGGTAGATATGTAACTATTAGGCTACTTCTTCTAGCCAAGCAGTGCTCTCACTGTTGTAACCCTTATAGCGACAGGGGGCGATATATCAGCCTAGGGCGCTTAATGCCACGGGCAGTAGATATGTTACTATGAGGCTGCTACTGCCAGCCAAGCACTGCTATCACTGTTGTAACCCTTATAGCGCCACGGGGCGATATATCAGCCTTGGGCGCTTAATGCCACGGGCAGTAGATATGTTACTATTAGGCTACTTCTTCTAGCCAAGCAGTGCTATCACTGTAGTAACCCTTATAGCGCCAGGGGCGATATATCAGCCTAGCGCGCTTAATGCCAAGGGCGGTAGATATGTTACTATTAGGCTACTTCTTCTAATCAAGCAGTGCTCTCACTGTTGTAACTCTTATAGCGCCGGGGGCGATATATCAGCCTAGGGCGCTTAATGCCACGGACGGTATGTTTGTTACTATTAGGCTACTACTGCTAACCAAGCATTGCTCTCACTGTTGTAAACCTTATAGCGCCAGGGGGCGACATGTCAGTCTAGGGCGCTTAATGCCACGGGCGGTAGATATGTAACTATTAGGCTACTTCTTCTAGCCAAGCAGTGCTCTCACTGTTGTAACCCTTATAGCTCCAGGGGGCGATATATCAGTCTAGGGCGCTTAATGTCAAAGGCGGTAGATATGTTACTATGAGGCTACTACTGCTAGCCAAGCAGTGCTATCACTGTTGTAACCCTTATAGCACCATGGGGCGATATATCAGCCTTGGGCGCTTAATGACACGGGCAGTAGATATGCTACTATTAGGCTTCTACTGCTAGCAAAGCAGTGCTATCACTGTTGTAACCCTTACAGTGCCATGGGGCGATACATCTGCTTAGGGCGCTTAATGCCTCGGGCAGTAGATATGTTACTATTAGGCTACTACTGCTAGCCATGCAGGGCTATCAATTTTGTAACCCTTATAGCGCCAGGGGGTGATATACAAGCCTTGGGCGCTTAATGCCTCGGGCAGTAGATATGTTACTATTAGGCTACTACTGCTAGCCAAGCAGGGCTATCACTGTTGTAACCCTTATAGCGCCATGGGGCGATATATCAGCCTTGGGCGCTTAATGCCACGGGCAGTAAGTATGTTACTATTAGGCTACTCCTGCTAGGCAAGCAGTGCTATCACTGTTGTAACCCTTATTGCGCCAGGGGGTGATATATCAGCCTAGGGCGCTTAATGCCACGGGCAGTAGATATGTTACTATTAGGCTACTACTGCTAGCCAAGCAGTGCTATCACTGATGTTACTCTTATAGCGCCAGGGGCGATAAATCAGCCTTGGGCGCTTAATGCCACGGGCGGTAGATATGTAACTAATAAGCTACTACTGCTAGCCAAGCAGTGCTATCACTGATGTTACCCTTATAGCGCCAGGGGCGATAAATCAGCCTTGGGCGCCTAATGCCACGGGCGGTAGATATGTAACTAATATGCTACTACTGCTAGCCAAGCAGTGCTAACACTGTGGTAATCCCTATAGCGCCAGGGGGATATATATCAGCCTAGGGCGCTTAATTCCACGGGCAGTAGATATGTTACTATGAGGCTACTACTGCTAGCCAAGCAGTGCTATCACTGTTGTAACCCTTATAGCGCCAGGGGGCGATATATCAGCCTAGGGCGCTTAATGCCACGGGCAGTAGATATGTTACTATGAGGCTACTACTGCTAGCCAAGCAGTGCTATCACTGTCGTAACCCTTATAGCGCCAGGGGGCGATATATCAGCCTAGGGCGCTTAATACCACGGGCAGTAGATATGTTACTATGAGGCTACTACTTCTAGCCAAGCAGTGCTATCTCTGTTGTAACCCTTACAGCGCCAGTGGCGATATATCAGTCTAGGGCACTTAATGTAACGGGCGGTAGATATGTTACTATTAGGCTACTACTGCTAGCCAAGCAGTGCTATCACTTTTGTAACCCTTATAGCGCCAGTGGCGATATATCAGTCTAGGGCACTTAATGTCACGGGCGGTAGATATGTTACTATTAGGCTACTACTTCTAGCCAAGCAGTGCTATCACTGTTGTAACGCTTATTGCGCCAGGGGGCGATATATCAGCCTAGCGCGCTTAATGCCACGGGCAGTAGATATGTTACTATTAGGCTACTACTGCTAGCCAAGCAGTGCTATCACTGTTGTTACCCTTATAGCGCCAGGGGGCGATATATCAGCCTAGGGCGCTTAATGCCACGGGCAGTAGATATATTACTAATAGGCTACTACTGCTAGCCAGCAGTGCTATCACTGTTGTTACCCTTATAGCGCCAGAGGGCGATATATCATCCTTGGGCACTTAATGCCACGGGCGGTTGGAATGTTACTATGAGGCTACTACTGCTAGCCAAGCAGGGCTATCACTGTTGTAACCCTTATAGCGCCAGGGGGAGATATATCAGCCTAGGGCGCTTAATGCCACGGGCAGTAGATTTGCTACTATGAGGCTACTACTGCCAGCCAAGCAGTGCAATCACTGTTGTAACCCTTATAGCGCCAGGGCGCGATATATCAGCCTTGGGCGCTTAATGCCACGGGCAGTAGATATGTTACTATTAGGCTACTTCTTCTAGCCAAGCAGTGCTATCGCTGTAGTAACCCTTATAGCGTCAGGGGCGATATATCAGCCTAGCGCGCTTAATGCCAAGGGCGGTAGATATGTTACTATTAGGCTACTTGTTCTAGCCAAGCAGTGCTCTCACTGTTGTAACTCTTATAGCGCCAGGGGGCGTTATATCAGCCCAGGGCGCTTAATGTCACGGGCAGTAGATATGTTACTTTTAGGCTAATACTGCTAGCCAAGCAGGGCTATCACTGGTGTCACCCTTATAGCCCCAGGGGGCGTTATATCAGCCTCGGGCGCTTAATGCCACGGGCGGTAGATATGTTACTATTAGGCTACTACTGCTAGCAAAGCAGTGCTATCACTGTTGTAACCCTTATAGCGCCAGGGGGCGATATATCAGCCTAGGGCGCTTAATGCCACGGACAGTAGATATGTTACTATGAGGCTGCTACTGCCAGCCAAGCACTGCTATCACTGTTGTAACCCTTATAGCGCCACGGGGCGATATATCAGCCTTGGGCGCTTAATGCCACGGGCAGTAGATATGTTACTATTAGGCTACTTCTTCTAGCCAAGCAGTGCTATCACTGTAGTAACCCTTATAGCGCCAGGGGCGATATATCAGCCTAGCGCGCTTAATGCCAAGGGCGGTAGATATGTTACTATTAGGCTACTTCTTCTAATCAAGCAGTGCTCTCACTGTTGTAACTCTTATAGCGCCGGGGGCGATATATCAGCCTAGGGCGCTTAATGCCACGGACGGTATGTTTGTTACTATTAGGCTACTACTGCTAACCAAGCATTGCTCTCACTGTTGTAAACCTTATAGCGCCAGGGGGCGACATGTCAGTCTAGGGCGCTTAATGCCACGGGCGGTAGATATGTAACTATTAGGCTACTTCTTCTAGCCAAGCAGTGCTCTCACTGTTGTAACCCTTATAGCGACAGGGGGCGATATATCAGCCTAGGGCGCTTAATGCCACGGGCAGTAGATATGTTACTATTAGGATACTACTGCTAGCCAAGCAGTGCTATCACTTTTGTAACCCTTATAGTGCCAGAGGGAGATATATCTGTCTAGGACGCTTAATGTCACGGGCGGTAGATATGTTACTATTAGGCTACTACTGCTAGCCAAGCAGTTCTATCACTGTTGTAACCCTTATAGCTCCAGGGGGCGATATATCAGTCTAGGGCGCTTAATGTCAAAGGCGGTAGATATGTTACTATGAGGCTACTACTGCTAGCCAAGCAGTGCTATCACTGTTGTAACCCTTATAGCACCATGGGGCGATATATCAGCATTGGGCGCTTAATGACACGGGCAGTAGATATGCTACTATTAGGCTTCTACTGCTAGCAAAGCAGTGCTATCACTGTTGTAACCCTTACAGTGCCATGGGGCGATACATCTGCTTAGGGCGCTTAATGCCTCGGGCAGTAGATATGTTACTATTAGGCTACTACTGCTAGCCATGCAGGGCTATCAATTTTGTAACCCTTATAGCGCCAGGGGGTGATATACAAGCCTTGGGCGCTTAATGCCTCGGGCAGTAGATATGTTACTATTAGGCTACTACTGCTAGCCAAGCAGGGCTATCACTGTTGTAACCCTTATAGCGCCATGGGGCGATATATCAGCCTTGGGCGCTTAATGCCACGGGCAGTAAGTATGTTACTATTAGGCTACTCCTGCTAGGCAAGCAGTGCTATCACTGTTGTAACCCTTATTGCGCCAGGGGGTGATATATCAGCCTAGGGCGCTTAATGCCACGGGCAGTAGATATGTTACTATTAGGCTACTACTGCTAGCCAAGCAGTGCTATCACTGATGTTACTCTTATAGCGCCAGGGGCGATAAATCAGCCTTGGGCGCTTAATGCCACGGGCGGTAGATATGTAACTAATATGCTACTACTGCTAGCCAAGCAGTGCTATCACTGATGTTACCCTTATAGCGCCAGGGGCGATAAATCAGCCTTGGGCGCCTAATGCCACGGGCGGTAGATATGTAACTAATATGCTACTACTGCTAGCCAAGCAGTGCTAACACTGTGGTAACCCCTATAGCGCCAGGGGGAGATATATCAGCCTAGGGCGCTTAATTCCACGGGCAGTAGATATGTTACTATGAGGCTACTACTGCTAGCCAAGCAGTGATATCACTGTTGTAACCCTTATAGCGCCAGGGGGCGATATATCAGCCTAGGGCGCTTAATGCCACGGGCAGTAGATATGTTACTATGAGGCTACTACTGCTAGCCAAGCAGTGCTATCACTGTCGTAACCCTTATAGCGCCAGGGGGCGATATATCAGCCTAGGGCGCTTAATACCACGGGCAGTAGATATGTTACTATGAGGCTACTACTTCTAGCCAAGCAGTGCTATCTCTGTTGTAACCCTTACAGCGCCAGTGGCGATATATCAGTCTAGGGCACTTAATGTAACGGGCGGTAGATATGTTACTATTAGGCTACTACTGCTAGCCAAGCAGTGCTATCACTTTTGTAACCCTTATAGCGCCAGTGGCGATATATCAGTCTAGGGCACTTAATGTCACGGGCGGTAGATATGTTACTATTAGGCTACTACTTCTAGCCAAGCAGTGCTATCACTGTTGTAACGCTTATTGCGCCAGGGGGCGATATATCAGCCTAGCGCGCTTAATGCCACGGGCAGTAGATATGTTACTATTAGGCTACTACTGCTAGCCAAGCAGTGCTATCACTGTTGTTACCCTTATAGCGCCAGGGGGCGATATATCAGCCTAGGGCGCTTAATGCCACGGGCAGTAGATATATTACTAATAGGCTACTACTGCTAGCCAGCAGTGCTATCACTGTTGTTACCCTTATAGCGCCAGAGGGCGATATATCATCCTTGGGCACTTAATGCCACGGGCGGTTGGAATGTTACTATGAGGCTACTACTGCTAGCCAAGCAGGGCTATCACTGTTGTAACCCTTATAGCGCCAGGGGGCGATATATCAGCCTAGGGCGCTTAATGCCACGGGCAGTAGATTTGCTACTATGAGGCTACTACTGCCAGCCAAGCAGTGCAATCACTGTTGTAACCCTTATAGCGCCAGGGCGCGATATATCAGCCTTGGGCGCTTAATGCCACGGGCAGTAGATATGTTACTATTAGGCTACTTCTTCTAGCCAAGCAGTGCTATCGCTGTATTAACCCTTATAGCGTCAGGGGCGATATATCAGCCTAGCGCGCTTAATGCCAAGGGCGGTAGATATGTTACTATTAGGCTACTTCTTCTAGCCAAGCAGTGCTCTCACTGTTGTAACTCTTATAGCGCCAGGGGGCGTTATATCAGCCCAGGGCGCTTAATGTCACGGGCAGTAGATATGTTACTTTTAGGCTAATACTGCTAGCCAAGCAGGGCTATCACTGGTGTCACCCTTATAGCCCCAGGGGGCGTTATATCAGCCTCGGGCGCTTAATGCCACGGGCGGTAGATATGTTACTATTAGGCTACTACTGCTAGCAAAGCAGTGCTATCACTGTTGTAACCCTTATAGCGCCAGGGGGCGATATATCAGCCTAGGGCGCTTAATGCCACGGACAGTAGATATGTTACTATGAGGCTGCTACTGCCAGCCAAGCACTGCTATCACTGTTGTAACCCTTATAGCGCCACGGGGCGATATATCAGCCTTGGGCGCTTAATGCCACGGGCAGTAGATATGTTACTATTAGGCTACTTCTTCTAGCCAAGCAGTGCTATCACTGTAGTAACCCTTATAGCGCCAGGGGCGATATATCAGCCTAGCGCGCTTAATGCCAAGGGCGGTAGATATGTTACTATTAGGCTACTTCTTCTAGCCAAGCAGTGCTCTCACTGTTGTAACCCTTATAGCTCCAGGGGGCGATATATAAGCATTGGGCGCTTAATATCACGGGCAGTAGATATGTTACTATTAGGCTACTACTTCTAGCCAAGCAGTGCTCTCACTGTTGTAACCCTTATAGCGCCGGAGGGCGATATATCAGCCTAGGGCGCTTAATGCCACGGGCAGTAGATATGTTACAATTAGGCTACTACTGCTAGCCGAGCAGTGCTATCACTTTTGTAATCTTAGAGTGCCAGAGGGCGATTTATCTGTCTAGGGCGCTTAATGTCACGGGCGGTAGATATGTTACTATTAGGCTACTACTGCTAGCCAAACAGTTCTATCACTGTTGTAACCCTTATAGCGCCAGGGGCGATATACCAGTCTAGGGCGCTTAATGTCACGGGCCGTAGATATGTTACTTTGAGGCTACTACTGCTAGCCAAGCAGTGCTATCACTGTTGTAACCCTTGTAGCGCCAGGGGGCGATATATCAGCCTAGGGCGCTTAATGCCACAGGCGGTATATATGTTACTATTAGCCTACTACTGCTAGCCAAGCAGTGCTATCACTGTTGTAACCCTTATAGCGCCAGAGGGTGATATATCAGCCTAGGGCGCTTAATGCCACGGGCGGTAGATATATTACTATTAGGCTACTACTGCTAGCCAAGCAGGGCTATCACTGTTGTTACCCTTATAGCGCCAGGGGGCGATATATCAGCCTAGCGCGCTTAATGCCACGGGCGGCAGATATGTTACTATTAGGCTACTACTTCTAGCCAAGCAGTGCTATCACTGTTGTAACCCTTATAGCGCCAGGGGGCGATATATCAGCCTAGGGCGCTTAATGCCACGGGCAGTAGATATGTTACTATGAGGCTACTACTGCTAGCCAAGCAGTGCTATCACTGTCGTAACCCTTATAGCGCCAGGGGGCGATATATCAGCCTAGGGCGCTTAATACCACGGGCAGTAGATATGTTACTATGAGGCTACTACTTCTAGCCAAGCAGTGCTATCTCTGTTGTAACCCTTACAGCGCCAGTGGCAATATATCAGTCTAGGGCACTTAATGTAACGGGCGGTAGATATGTTACTATTAGGCTACTACTGCTAGCCAAGCAGTGCTATCACTTTTGTAACCCTTATAGCGCCAGTGGCGATATATCAGTCTAGGGCACTTAATGTCACGGGCGGTAGATATGTTACTATTAGGCTACTACTTCTAGCCAAGCAGTGCTATCACTGTTGTAACGCTTATTGCGCCAGGGGGCGATATATCAGCCTAGCGCGCTTAATGCCACGGGCAGTAGATATGTTACTATTAGGCTACTACTGCTAGCCAAGCAGTGCTATCACTGTTGTTACCCTTATAGCGCCAGGGGGAGATATATTAGCCTAGGGCGCTTAATGCCACGGGCAGTAGATATGTTACTAATAGGCTACTACTGCTAGCCAGCAGTGCTATCACTGTTGTTACCCTTATAGCGCCAGAGGGCGGTATATCATCCTTGGGCACTTAATGCCACGGGCGGTTGGAATGTTACTATGAGGCTACTACTGCTAGCCAAGCAGGGCTATCACTGTTGTAACCCTTATAGCGCCAGGGGGCGATATATCAGCCTAGGGCGCTTAATGCCACGGGCAGTAGATTTGCTACTATGAGGCTACTACTGCCAGCCAAGCAGTGCAATCACTGTTGTAACCCTTATAGCGCCAGGGAGCGATATATCAGCCTTGGGCGCTTAATGCCACGGGCAGTAGATATGTTACTATTAGGCTACTTCTTCTAGCCAAGCAGTGCTATCGCTGTAGTAACCCTTATAGCGTCAGGGGCGATATATCAGCCCAGCGCGCTTAATGCCAAGGGCGGTAGATATGTTACTATTAGGCTACTTCTTCTAGCCAAGCAGTGCTCTCACTGTTGTAACTCTTATAGCGCCAGGGGGCGTTATATCAGCCCAGGGCGCTTAATGTCACGGGCAGTAGATATGTTACTTTTAGGCTAATACTGCTAGCTAAGCAGGGCTATCACTGGTGTCACCCTTATAGCCCCAGGGGGCGTTATATCAGCCTCGGGCGCTTAATGCCACGGGCGGTAGATATGTTACTATTAGGCTACTACTGCTAGCAAAGCAGTGCTATCACTGTTGTAACCCTCATAGCGCCAGGGGGCGATATATCAGCCTAGGGCGCTTAATGCCACGGACAGTAGATATGTTACTATGAGGCTGCTACTGCCAGCCAAGCACTGCTATCACTGTTGTAACCCTTATAGCGCCACGGGGCGATATATCAGCCTTGGGCGCTTAATGCCTCGGGCAGTAGATATGTTACAATTAGGCTACTACTGCTAGCCGAGCAGTGCTATCACTTTTGTAATCTTAGAGTGCCAGAGGGCGATATATCTGTCTAGGGCGCTTAATGTCACGGGCGGTATATATGTTACTATTAGGCTACTACTGCTAGCCAAACAGTTCTATCACTGTTGTAACCCTTATAGCGCCAGGGGCGATATACCAGTCTAGGGCGCTTAATGTCACGGGCCGTAGATATGTTACTTTGAGGCTACTACTGCTAGCCAAGCAGTGCTATCACTGTTGTAACCCTTGTAGCGCCAGGGGGCGATATATCAGCCTAGGGCGCTCAATGCCACGGGCGGTATATATGTTACTATTAGCCTACTACTGCTAGCCAAGCAGTGCTATCACTGTTGTAACCCTTATAGCGCCAGAGGGTGATATATCAGCCTAGGGCGCTTAATGCCACGGGCGGTAGATATATTACTATTAGGCTACTACTTCTAGCCAAGCAGGGCTATCACTGTTGTTACCCTTATAGCGCCAGGGGGCGATATATCAGCCTAGGGCGCTTAATGCCACGGGCGGCAGATATGTTACTATTAGGCTACTACTGCTAGCCAAGCAGTGCTATCACTGTTGTAACCCTTATAGCGCTAGGGGGGATATATCAGCCTAGGGCGCTTAATGCCACGGACAGTAGATATGTTGCTATGAGGCTACTACTGCTAGCCAAACAGTGCTATCACTGTGGTAACCCTTATAGCGCCAGGGGGCGATATATCAGCCTTGGGCGCTTAATGCCACGGGCAGTAGATATGTTACTATGAGGCTAGTACTGATAGCCAAGCAGATCTATCAATGTTGTAACCCTTATAGCGCTAGGGGGCGATATATCAGCCTAGGGCGCTTAATGCCACGGGCAGTAGATATGTTACTATGAGGCTACTACTGCTAGCCAAGCAGTGCTATCACTGTTGTTACCCTTATAGCGCAAGGGGGCCATATATCAGTATAGGGCGCTTAATGTCACGGCCGGTAGATATATTACTATTAGGCTACTACTGCTAGCCAAGCAGGGCTATCACTGTTGTAACCCTTACAGCGCCAGGGGGCGATATATTAGCCTAGGGCTCTTAATGCCACGGGCAGTAGATATGTTTCTATTAGGCTACTACTGCTAGCCAAGCAGTGCTATCACTGTTGTAACCCTTATAGCGCCAGGGGGCTTTATATCAGCCTAGGGCCCTTAATGCCACGGGCGGTAGATATGGTACTATTAGGCTACTACTGCTATCCAAGCAGTGCTATCACTGTGGTAACCCTTATAGCGCCAGGGGGCGATATATCAGTCTAGGGCGCTTATTGCCACGGACGGTAGACATGGTACTATTAGGCTACTCCTTCTAGCCAAGCAGTGCTCTCACTGTTTTAACACTCATAGCGCCAGGGGGCGATATATCAGCCTTGGGCGATTAATGCCACGGGCAGTAGATATGTTACTATTAGGCTACTACTTCTAGCCAAGCAGTGCTCTCACTCTTGTAACCCTCTTAGCGCCAGAGGGCGATACATCAGCCTAGGGCGCTCAATTCCACGGGCAGTAGATATGTTACAATTAGGATACTACTGCTAGCCAAGCAGTGCTATCACTTTTGTAACCATTATAGTGCCAGCGGGCGATTAATCTGTCTAGGGCGCTTAATGTCACGGGCGGTAGATATGTTACTATTAGGCTACTACTGCTAGCCAAGCAGTTCTATCACTGTTGTAACCCTTATAGCCCCAGGGGGCGAAATATCAGTCTAGGGCGCTTAATGTCACGGGCGGTAGATATGTTACTATGAGGCTACTACTGCTAGCCAAGCAGTGCTATCACTGATGTACCCCTTATAGCACCATGGGGCGATATATCAGCCTTGGGCGCTTAATGACACGGGCAGTAGATATGCTACTATTAGGCTTCTACTGCTAGCAAAGCAGTGCTATCCCTGTTGTAAACCTTACAGCGCCATGGGGCGATACATCTGCTTAGGGCGCATAATGCCTCGGGCAGTAGATATGTTACTATTAGGCTACTACTGCTAGCCAAGCAGGGCTATCAATTTTGTAACCCTTATAGCGCCAGGGGGTGATATATAAGCCTTGGGCGCTTAATGCCTCGGGCAGTAGATATGTTACTATTAGGCTACTACTGCAAGCCAAGCAGGGCTATCACTGTTGTAACCCTTATAGCGCCATGGGGCGATATATAAGCCTTGGGCGCTTAATGCCACTGGCAGTAGGTATGTTACTATTAGGCTACTCCTGCTAGGCAAGCAGTGCTATCACTGTTGTAACCCTTATAGCGCCAGGGGGTGATATATCATCCTAGGGCGCTTAATGCCACGGGCAGTAGATATGTTACTATTAGGCTAGTACTGCTAGCCAAGCAGGGCTATCACTATTGTAACCCTTATAGAACCTGGTGCGATAAATCAGCCTTGGGCGCTTAATGCCACGGGCGGTAGATATGTTACTATTAGGCTACTACTGCTAGCCAAGCAGGGCTAATACTGTTGTAACCCTTATAGCGCCAGGGGTAGATATATCAGCCTTGGGCGCTTAATGCCAAGGGCAATAGATATGTTACTATTAGGCTACTACTGCTAGCCAAGCAGTGCTATCACTGTTGTTACCCTTATAGCGCCAGGGGCGATAAATCAGCCTTGGGCGCTTAATTCCACGGGCGGTAGATATGTAACTAATATGCTACTACTGCTAGCAAAGCAGTGTTATCACTGATGTTACCCTTATTGCGCCAGGGGCGATAAATCAGCCTTGGGCGCTTAATGCCACGGGCGGTAGATATGTAACTAATATGCTACTACTGCTAGCCAAGCAGTGCTAACCCTGTGGTTACCCTTATAGCGCCAGGGGGAGATATATCAGCCTAGGGCGCTTAATACCACGGGCAGTAGATATGTTACTATGAGGCTACTACTGCTAGCCAAGCAGTGCTATCACTGTTGTAACCCTTATAGCGCCAGGGGGCAATATATCAGCCTAGGGCGCTTAATGCCACGGGCATTAGATATGTTACTATGAGGCTACTACTGCTAGCCAAGCAGTGCTATCACTGTTGTAACCCTTATTGCGCCAGTGGCGATATATCAGTCTAGGGCACTTAATGTAACGGGCGGAAGATATGTTACTAATAGGCTACTACTGCTAGCCAAGCAGTGCTATCACTTTTGTAACCCTTATAGTGCCAGAGGGCGATATATCTGTCTAGGGTGCTTAATGTCACGGGCGGTAGATATGTTACTATTAGGCTACTACTGCTAGCCAAGCAGTGCTATCACTGTTGTAACCCTTATAGCGCCAGGGGGCGATATATCAGTCTAGGGCCCTTAATGCCACGGGCGGTAGATGTGTAACTAATGGGCTACAACTGCTAGCCAAGCAGTGCAAACACTGTGGTAACCCTTATAGCGCCAGGGGGAGATATATCAGCCTCGGGCGCTTAATTCCACGGACAGTAGATATGTTACTATGAGGCTACTACTGCTAGCCAAGCAGGGCTATCGCTGTTTTAACCCTTATAGCGCCAGGGGGCGATATATCAGCCTAGGGCGCTTAATGTCACGGGCAGTAGATATGTCATTATTAGGCTACTACATCTAGACAAGCAGGGCTATCACTGTTGTAACCCTTATAGCGCCAGTGGGCGCTTAATGCCACGGGCGCTTAATGCCACGGGCGGTAGATATGTTACTATTTGGCTACTACTTCTAGCCAAGCAGTTCTATCACTGTTGTAACCCTTATAGCGCCAGGGGGCGATATATCAGTCTAGGGCGCTTAATGTCACGGGCGGTAGATATGTTACTATGAGGCTACTACTGCTAGCCAAGCAGTGCTATCACTGTTGTAACCCTTATAGCACCATGGGGCGATATATCAGCCTTAAGCGCTTAATGACACGGGCACTAGATATACTACTATTAGGCTTCTACTGCTAGCAAAGCAGTGCTATCACTGTTGTAACCCTTACAGCGCCATGGGGCGACACATCTGTTTAGGGCGCTTAATGCCTCGGGCAGTAGATATGTTACTATTAGGCTACTACTGCTAACCAAGCAGGGCTATCAATTTTGTAACCCTTATAGCGCCAGGGGGTGATATATAAGCCTTGGGCGCTTAATGCCTCGGGCAGTAGATATGTTACTATTAGGCTACTACTGCTAGCCAAGCAGGGCTATCACTGTTGTAACCCTTATAGCGCCATGGGGCGATATATCAGCCTTGGGCGCTTAATGCCACGGGCAGTAGGTATGTTACTATTAGGCTACTCCTGCTAGGCAAGCAGTGCTATCACTGTTGTAACCCTTATTGCGCCAGGGGGTGATATATCAGCCTAGGGCGCTTAATACCACGGGCAGTAGATATGTTACTATTAGGCTAGTACTGCTAGCCAAGCAGGGCTATCACTGTTGTAACCCTTATAGAAACTGGGGCGATAAATCAGGCTTGGGCGCTTAATGCCACGGGCGGTAGATATGTTACTATTAGGCTACTACTGCTAGCCAAGCAGTGCTATCACTGTTGTAACCCTTATAGCGACAGGGGGCGATATATCAGCCTAGGGCGCTTAATGCCACGGACAGTAGATATGTGACTATTAGGCTACTCCTGCTAGGCAAGCAGTGCTATCACTGTTGTAACCCTTATACCAACTTGGGGCGATATATCAGCCTTGGGCGCTTAATGCCACGGGCAGTAGATAAGTTACTATTAGGCTACTACTTCTAGCCAAGCAGTGCTCTCACTGTTGTAACCCTTATAGCGCCAGGTGTGATATATAAGCCTTGGGCGCTTAATGCCTCGGGCGGTAGGTATGTTACTATTAGGCTACTCCTTCTAGCCAAGCAGTGCTATCACTGATGTAACCCTTATAGCACCAGGGGGCGATATATCAGCCTAGGGCGCTTAATGCCATGGGCAGTAGATATGTTACTATTAGGCTACTACTGCTAGCCAAGCAGGGCTATCAATTTTGTAACCCTTATAGCGCCAGGGGGTGATATATAAGCCTTGGGCGCTTAATGCCTCGGGCAGTAGATATGTTACTATTAGGCTACTACTGCTAGCCAAGCAGTGCTATCACTGTTGTTACCCTTATAGCGCTAGGGGGGATATATCAGCCTTGGGCGCTTATTGCCACGGGCAGTAGATATGTTACTATGAGGCTAGTACTGCTAGCCAAGCAGATCTATCAATGTTGTAAACCTTATAGCGCTAGGGGCGATATATTAGCCTAGGGCGCTTAATGCCACGGGCAGTAGATATGTTACTATTAGGCTACAACTGCTAGCCAAGCAGTGCTATCACTGTTGTTACCCATATAGCGCCAGGGGGCGATATATTAGCCTAGGGCTCTTAATGGCACGGGCAGTAGATATGTTTCTATTACGCTACTACTGCTAGACAAGCAGTGCTATCACTGTTGTAACCCTTATAGCGCCAGGGGGCGTTATATCAGCCTAGGGCGCTTAATGCCACGGGCGGTAGATATGGTACTATTAGGCTACTACTGCTATCCAATCAGTGGTATCACTGTGGTAACCCTTATAGCGCCAGGGGGCGATATATCAGTCTAGGGAGCTTAATGCCAAGGGCGGTAGATATGTTACTATTAGGCTACTTCTTCTAGCCAAGCCGTGCTCTCACTGTTGTAACCCTTATAGCGCCAGGGGGCTATATATCAGCCTTGGGCGCTTAATGCCACGGGCAGTAGATATGTTACTATGAGGCTACTACTGCTAGCCAAGCAGTGCTATTACTGTGGTAACCCTTATAGCGCTAGGGGGGGATATATCAGCCTTGGGCGCTTAATGCCACGGGCAGTAGATATGTTACTATGAGGCTAGTACTGATAGCCAAGCAGATCTATCAATGTTGTAACCCTTATAGCGATAGGGGGCGATATATCAGCCTCGGGCGCTTAATGCCACGGGCAGTAGATATGTTACTATGAGGCTATTACTGCTAGCCAAGCAGTGCTGTCACTGTTGTTACCCTTATAGCGCCAGGGGACTTATATCAGTCTAGGGCGCTTAATGTCACGGCCGGTAGATATATTACTATAAGGCTACTACTGCTAGCCAAGCAGGGCTATCACTGTTGTAACCCTTACAGTGCCAGGGGGCGATATATCAGCCTAGGGCTCTTAATGCCACGGGCAGTTGATATGTTTCTATTAGGCTACTACTGCTAGCCAAGCAGTGCTATCACTGTTGTAACCCTTATAGCGCCAGGGGGCGTTATATCAGCCTAGGGCCCTTAATGCCACGGGCGGTAGATATGGTACTATTAGGCTACTACTGCTATCCAAGCAGTGCTATCACTGTGGTAACCCTTATAGCGCCAGGGGGCGATATATCAGTATAGGGCGCTTATTGCCACGGGCGGTAGACATGGTACTATTAGGCTACTTCTTCTAGCCAAGCAGTGCTCTCACTGTTGTAACACTCATAGCGCCAGAGGGCGATACATCAGCCTAGGCCGCTTAATTCCACGGGCAGTAGATATGTTACAATTAGGATACTACTGCTAGCCAAGCAGTGCTATCACTTTTGTAACCATTATAGTGCCAGCGGGCGATTAATCTGTCTAGGGCGCTTAATGTCACGTGCGGTAGATATGTTACTATTAGGCTACTACTGCTAGCCAAGCAGTTCTATCACTGTTGTAACCCTTATAGCGCCAGGGGGCGATATATCAGTCTAGGGCGCTTAATGTCACGGGCGGTAGATATGTTACTATGAGGCTACTACTGCTAGCCAAGCAGTGCTATCACTGATGTACCCCTTATAGCACCATGGGGCGATATATCAGCCTTGGGCGCTTAATGACACGGGCAGTAGATATGCTACTATTAGGCTTCTACTGCTAGCAAGGCAGTGCTATCACTGTTGTAAACCTTACAGCGCCATGGGGCGATACATCTGCTTAGGGCGCATAATGCCTCGGGCAGTAGATATGTTACTATTAGGCTACTACTGCTAGCCAAGCAGGGCTATCAATTTTGTAACCCTTATAGCGCTAGGTGGTGATATATAAGCCTTGGGCGCTTAATGCCTCGGGCAGTAGATATGTTACTATTAGGCTACTACTGCTAGCCAAGCAGGGCTATCACTGTTGTAAACCTTATAGCGCCATGGGGCGATATATAAGCCTTGGGCGCTTAATGCCACGGGCAGTAGGTATGTTACTATTAGGCTACTCCTGCTAGGCAAGCAGTGCTATCACTGTTGTAACCCTTATAGCGCCAGGGGGTGATATATCAGCCTAGGGCGCTTAATGCCACGGGCAGTAGATATGTTACTATTAGGCTAGTACTGCTAGCCAAGCAGGGCTATCACTGTTGTAACCCTTATAGAACCTGGGGCGATAAATCAGCCTTGGGCGCTTAATGCCACGGGCGGTAGATATGTTACTATTAGGCTATTACTGCTAGCCAAGCAGGGCTATCACTGTTGTAACCCTTATAGCGCCAGGGGTGACATATCAGCCTTGGGCGCTTAATGCCAAGGGCAATAAATATGTTACTATTAGGCTACTACTGCTAGCCAAGCAGTGCTATCACTGATGTTACCCTTATAGCGCCAGGGGCGATAAATCAGCCTTGGGCGCTTAATGCCACGGGCGGTAGATATGTAACTAATATGCTATTACTGCTAGCCAAGCAGTGCTAACACTGTGGTTACCCTTATAGCGCCAGGGGGAGATATATCAGCCTAGGGCGCTTAATTCCACGGGCAGTAGATATGTTACTATGAGGCTACTACTGCTAGCCAAGCAGTGCTATCACTGTTGTAACCCTTATAGCGCCAGGGGGCAATATATCAGCCTAGGGCGCTTAATGCCACGGGCTTTAGATATGTTACTATGAGGCTACTACTGCTAGCCAAGCAGTGCTATCACTGTTGTAACCCTTATAGCGCCAGTGGCGATATATCAGTCTAGGGCGCTTATTGCCACGGGCAGTAGATATGTTACTATGAGGCTAGTACTGCTAGCCAAGCAGATCTATCAATGTTGTAACCCTTATAGCGCTAGGGGGCGATATATTAGCCTAGGGCGCTCAATGCCACGGGCAGTAGATATGTGGCTATGAGGCTACTACTGCTAACCAAGCAGTGCTATCACTGTTGTTACCCATATAGCGCCAGGGGCGATATATCAGTCTAGGGCGCTTAATGTCCCGGGCGGTAGATATGTTACTATTAGGCTACTACTGCTAGCCAAGCAGTGCTATCACTGTTGTAACCCTTATAGCGCCAGGGGGCGTTATATCAGCCTAGGGCGCTTAATGCCACGGGCGGTAGATATGTTACTATTAGGCTACTACTGTTAGCCAAGCAGTGCTATCACTGTTGTAACCCTTATAACGCCAGGGGGCGATATATCAGCCTTGGGCGCTTAATGCCACGGGCAGTAGATATGTTACTATTAGGCTACTTCTTCTAGCCAAGCAGTGCTATCACTGTTGTAACCCTTATAACGCCAGGGTGCGATATATCAGCCTTGGGCGCTTAATGCCACGGGCAGTAGATATGTTGCTATGAGGCTACTACTGCTAGCCAAGCAGTGCTATCACTGTTGTTACCCATATAGCGCCAGGGGGCGATATATCAGTCTAGGGCGCTTAATGTCACGGGCGGTAGATATGTTACTATTAGGCTACTACTGCTAGCCAAGCAGTGCTATCACTGTTGTAACCCTTATAGCGCCAGGGGGCGATATATCAGTCTAGGGCGCTTAATGCCACCGGCGGTAGATATGTTACTATTAGGCTACTTCTTCTAGCCAAGCCGTGCTCTCACTGTTGTAACCCTTATAGCGCCAGGGGGCGATATATCAGCCTTGGGCGCTTAATGCCACGGGCAGTAGATATGTTACTATGAGGCTACTACTGCTAGCCAAGCAGTGCTATCACTGTGGTAACCCTTATAGCGCTAGGGGGGGATATATCAGCCTTGGGCGCTTAATGCCACGGGCAGTAGATATGTTACTATGAGGCTAGTACTGATAGCCAAGCAGATCTATCAATGTTCTAACCCTTATAGCGCTAGGGGGCGATATATCAGCCTAGGGCGCTTAATGCCACGGGCAGTAGATATGTTACTATGAGGCTACTACTGCTAGCCAAGCAGTGCTATCACTGTTGTTACCCTTATAGCGCCAGGGGGCCATATATCAGTCTAGGGCGCTTAATGTCACGGCCGGTAGATATTATACTATTAGGCTACTACTGCTAGCCAAGCAGGGCTATAACTGTTGTAACCCTTACAGCGCCAGGGGGCGATATATTAGCCTAGGGCTCTTAATGCCACGGGCAGTAGATATGTTTCTATTAGGCTACTACTGCTAGCCAAGCAGTGCTATCACTGTAGTAACCCTTATAGCGCCAGGGGGCGTTATATCAGCCTAGGGCCCTTAATGCCACAGGCGGTAGATATGGTACTGTTAGGCTACTACTGATATCCAAGCAGTGCTATCACTGTCTTAACCCTTATAGCGCCAGGGGGCGATAAATCTTCCTTGGGCGCTTAATGCCACGGGCGGTAGATATGTAACTAATATGCTACTACTGCTAGCCAAGCAGTGTTATCACTGATGTTACCCTTATAGCGCCAGGGGCGATAAATCAGCCTTGGGCGCTTAATGCCACGGGCGGTAGATATGTATCTAATATGCTACTACTGCTAGCCAAGCAGTGCTAACACTGTGGTTACCCTTATAGTGCCAGAGGGCGATATATCTGTCTAGGGCGATTAATGTCACGGGCGGTAGATATGTTACTATTAGGCTACTACTGCTAGCCAAGCAGTGCTATCACTGTTGTAACCCTTATAGCGCCAGGGGGCGATATATCAGTCTAGGGCCCTTAATGCCACGGGCTGTAGATGTGTAACTAATGGGCTACAACTGCTAGCCAAGCAGTGCAAACACTGTGGTGACCCTTATAGCGCCAGGGGGAGATATATCAGCCTCGGGCGCTTAATTCCACGGACAGTAGATATGTTACTATGAGGCTACTACTGCTAGCCAAGCAGGGCTATCGCTGTTGTAACCCTTATAGCGCCAGGGGGCGATATATCAGCCTAGGGCGCTTAATGTCACGGGCAGTAGATATGTCATTATTAGGCTACTACAGCTAGACAAGCAGGGCTATCACTGTTGTAACCATTATAGCGCCAGTGGGCGCTTAATGCCACGGGCGCTTAATGCCACGGGCGGTAGATATGTTACTATTAGGCTACTACTGCTAGCCAAGCAGTGCTATCTCTTTTGTAACCCTTGTAGCGCCAGGGGCGATATATCAGCCTAGGGCGCTTAATGCCACGGGCAGTAGATATGTTATTACGAGGCTACTACTGCCAGCCAAGCATTGCTATCACTGTTGTAACCCTTATAGCGCCAGGGGCGATATATCAGCCTAGCGCGCTTAATGGCACGGGCGGTAGATATGTTACTATTAGGCTACTTCTTCTAGCCAAGCAGTGCTCTCCCTGTTGTAACCCTTATAGCGCCAGGGCGCGATATATCAGCCTTGGGCGCTTAATGCCACGGGCAGTAGATATGTTACTATTAGGCTACTACTTCTAGCCAAGCAGTGCTCTCACTGTTGTAACTCTTATAGCGCCAGAGGGCGATATATCAGCCTAGGGCGCTTAATGTCACGGGCGGTAGATATGATACTATGAGGCTACTACTGCTAGCCAAGCAGTGCTATCACTGTTGTAACCCTTATAGCACCATGGGGCGATATATCAGCCTTAAGCGCTTAATGACACGGGCAGTAGATATGCTACTATTAGGCTTCTACTGCTAGCAAAGCAGTGCTATCACTGTTGTAACCCTTACAGCGCCATGGGGCGATACATCTGCTTAGGGCGCTTAATACCTCAGGCAGTAGATATGTTACTATTAGGCTACTACTGCTAGCCAAGCAGGGCTATCAATTTTGTAACCCTTATAACGCCAGGGGGTGATATATAAGCCTTGGGCGCTTAATGCCTCGGACAGTAGATATGTTACTATTAGGCTACTACTGCTAGCCAAGCAGGGCTATCACTGTTGTAACCCTTATAGCGCCATGGTGCGATATATCAGCCTTGGGCGCTTAATGCCACGGGCAGTAGGTATGTTACTATTAGGCTACTCCTGCTAGGCAAGCAGTGCTATCACTGTTGTAACCCTTATTGCGCCAGGGGGTGATATATCAGCCTAGGGCGCTTAATACCACGGGCAGTAGATATGTTACTATTAGGCTAGTACTGCTAGCCAAACAGGGCTATCACTGTTGTAACCCTTATAGAACCTGGGGCGATAAATCAGACTTGGGCGCTTAATGCCACGGGCGGTAGATATGTTACTATTAGGCTACTACTGCTAGCCAAGAAGTGCTATCACTGTCGTAACCCTTATAGTGCCAGAGGGCGATATATCAGTCTAGGGCACTTAATGTCACGGGCGGTAGATATGTTACTATTAGGCTACTACTAGCCAAGAATTTCTATAACTGTTGTAACCCTTACAGCGCCAGGGGCGATATATCAGCCTAGCGCGCTTAATGCCACGGGCAGTAGATATGTTACTATTAGGCTACTACTGCTAGCCAAGCAGTGCTATCACTGTTGTAACCCTTATAGCGACAGGGGGCGATATATCAGCCTAGGGCGCTTAATGCCACGGGCCGTAGATATGTGACTATTAGGCTACTCCTGCTAGGCAAGCAGTGCTATCACTGTTGTAACCCTTATACCAACCTGGGGCGATATATCAGCCTTGGGCGCTTAATGCCACGGGCAGTAGATAAGTTACTATTAGGCTACTACTTCTAGCCAAGCAGTGCTCTCACTGTTGTAACCCTTATAGCGCCAGGGGTGATATATAAGCCTTGGGCGCTTAATGCCTCGGGCGGTAGGTATGTTACTATTAGGCTACTCCTTCTAGCCAAGCAGTGCTATCACTGATGTAACCCTTATAGCGCCAGGGGGCGATATATCAGCCTAGGGCGCTTAATGCCACGGGCAGTAGATATGTTACTATTAGGCTATTACTACTAGCCAAGCAGGGCTATCAATTTTGTAACCCTTATAGCGCCAGGGGGTGATATATAAGCCTTGGGCGCTTAATGACTCGGGCAGTAGATATGTTACTATTAGGCTACTACTGCTAGCCAAGCAGTGCTATCACTGTTGTTACCCTTATAGCGCTAGGGGGGATATTTATTTATTTATTTATTTATTTATTTATTTATTTATTTATTTATTTGCGCACAACAGGATTTTCATCCCAATTACAGTGGCATAAAGATTACACAGTATGTTATCTTAAAACTTATACTAACTTAAACTAAACAGTAATAATAATTTTAAAAAACTAATTAAAATTACACAGTATGTTATCTTGCAACTTATACTAACTTAAACTAAACAGTAACTAAATAAAAGTAATTAAAATAACTAGGTGTACAATTAAAACAGTATGGTACAAATAATACATGTGTAATACAATGTTGGCAGGGTAGAATGACACAGTGGTACGAATTCATGATTTACAATTTGCAAGGTTTGAGTCATTATTTCTGGAGAGTAGTTAGGAATTCCATCAAAAATACTGTCAAGGAAGTACTAAAATCTATGGCATTATTTCTTTGAGCAACAGTGTTGAAAATATAACATAGTCTGTTCAGCGGTGAATTTTTGTGGCCAGATGTCCTGGTTCTTTTAATTTCAAATGTGATATTGTTCCTAGAATTGATGCGTGGTACATGGAAATTTAAGAGAGAGAGGAATTCGGAATCATCAATTGAATTGTTTATAATTTTGAAAAGGAATTTCATAGCATCTATTTTTCTTCGTATTTCTAAACTGTCCACATCAAAATTTATTAGCAGTTCCTGGTATGGTATCAAGTGAGGATAGTTGGCTGTTCTTTTAAAATGTAGATATTTTAGGAATTTCTTTTGTGTGTTTTCAATCATTGAGGTATATGTCTTGCATCTAGGACTCCATATAATGCTAGCATATTCTAGTTTCGGTCTGACTAGTGTGTTGTACAGGTGGATACACGTACTTATGTTTTTGAATGGTTTTGTGTTCCTGATAACAAATCCAAGTGTCTTGTTTGAGTCAGCTATCATTTTCCGTATATGGGGGGTAAACGTTAGCTCTCTATCTAGCAACACACCGAGATCTTTGTTTTCATGAACTGATTTCAGGACACTGCAACCTAACTTGTAATTAAAAACGATAGGGTTTATATTCCGGGTGAACGACATTGAGATACATTTTTCTACGTTTAATCCTAATAAATTTTCTGTAGTCCATTCCATAATATTGTGCAGGTCATTTTGAAGCAAGTCGCAGTCGGTAGATACAGATATTTTTCTATACACCTTGAAGTCATCAGCATACAATAGACATTTAGAATGCTTTATTCTTTGAGGTAGATCGTTTATGAAAATCAGAAAAACTAGAGGTCCAAGGTTCGATCCCTGAACTATTCCCGAATTAGCTTCAAATTCTTGAGAATTCTTTCTATGAAATGACACATATTGCTTCCTGTCATTAAGGTAAGAGCTGAAGAGGCATATAAGTAAATCAGAAAATCCTAAGATTTTGAGTTTTTTCAGGAGAATATCGTGGTTAATTTTGTCGAATGCCTTCTGAAAGTCTGTGAATACAACATCCATTTGTCCTCCTGCGTCTAATGTTCTGGACACTGATTCAGTAAAGTTGACCATATTTGTGATAGTCGAACGCCGGGCGAGGAAACCATGCTGTTTTTCTGATATTAATGGTCTGACAAAAATAGAAATTCTTTGGTACAAAATGAATTCAAAAATCTTTGCTACCGCAGACAATATACATATCGGACGATAGTTACTAATTAGCATTGGATTTCCAGATTTTAAGATTGGACATACTCGGCTTTTTTTCCAATTAGATGGAAATGTGGCGGTTTTAATAATTAAGTTATATATGAAAAGGAGAGGGTGCTTAAGAACATCTGCACAGCCCTTAATTACATATGGCGGGATATGATCTGGTCCAGCTGAGGATTTAGGCTTCAGTTTTCTTATAGCTACTTCCACCTCACGTAAGGTGACTTTGTCAATGTGCAGAGTGTCGGTAGTGATAGATGTATCGCTAGGCATGCAGTATTGGGCTTTATTAGGTGAGTAAACCGATTTGAAATACGACGCAAAAACTTCAGCTATGTCTTGATCATTATCGTATGTTTTACTGTCGTGGCGAAATGTATCACAACTATTATTATTCTTCCTTTTATTTTTGACATACGCCCAGAAGGATTTTGTATTTTCAGTGATATTCTGTTCAATAGATTCAATGTGCCTTTGATATGCTGATTTAATTGCTGTTTTTATTTCGGATCGTATTGTTTTAAACTGACTGTTGAAGTAGTCCGACAATCTTCTTCGTTTCCTATAAAATTCCTTCTCATGTAATTTCTTAATTATGGCATCTGTAAACCATATAGGATATTTTCTTTTGTTCTGAAATTTTATTTGAGGGACCGATTCGTTAATTACCCCGTATAGGTTCGAGTAAAAGCAGTCTACTGCAATATCGACATTAGTGCATTTGTATAAACGGTCCCAATTCGAGTCCCTTAGACCCGTGAATAGATTTTCAAAGTTTGCGTTTTTAAAACTGTATGATGTTTGATAATCACTTTTGCATTTTTTATGTGTTGAAGTGGCCTGCATTTCTATATTCAGAGCGGGGTGGTGGACATCCTCAGGCAGTAGGGGTTCAGTGTTTCGTGTACATTTTACATTTGTTATATTCTGAGTGGCTAAAACTAAGTCTAACGTTTTACCTTGGCTGTTTTGGACTGAATTATATGAGATCATATTACATAGATTTATAAAAATGTTTAATTCTCGACTTTGCTGAGTTGTGTTTAAATCATTATTGTTATCGGTTATTGTTGGTATATTGAAATCCCCAACAATTAGTACATGATTGTCATGAGCCTCGTAGTGTGATTCTAGCCATTGGAATACTTGTGAATACACTTCCAGCTTTGAGGTCGGAGGTATATACACGTTAACAATAAACCATGTCTTTCCTTGAAAGTTTAATTTTAGAAGTAAGCCTTCGTAAGTGCTTGAAACCGGCTCTACCTGCAGTACAGATATTCCTTCCCTGACAGCTATTAGCACACCCCCTCCCCTCCCGGTGTTACCGCGACCACGGTCCGCACGGTATACTCTGTACTTCTCATTACAGACCTCGGCACCATAAACACTCGAATCTAGCCATGTTTCACTAAGAGCTATAACTAGGAAGTCATTGACTAAAATGTTTGTGTTCAGTTTGTCCAATTTGGTGTTCAGACCACGCACATTCTGATAGTAAATAGGAAATATAGAAGTAGACAACATATTTACAGTTTAGCTAAGTCTTCTACACTATTAATAATTATTGCATCAGAACCTTGATTCTTACGCATTTTAATGATGCCATTTCTTACCCAAATGAATGCGTAGCCTTTTTCATTGCGTGTGTTTCGTGCCTGGGCCAGGAGCTTCCTTCTCTGGGGGGACAAGCTTTCGTTTATGTACACTGTGTTGTCACCAGGAAGATTTGCATGTCTAGTAGAGAGGTTCCTCTTGATTCTCCGTCTCTCCATGAAGTGTTCCTTGTCGGTTCTCCTCACGAATTTCACTATGATTCCCCTGTGCGTTTGGTTCGGGGATTTTGGAAGGCGGTGACAGGCATCTATCATTTCTGGACTTACTTGTAAATCCAGAGCCTGTCCGATTTTCTTCACAGTGTCCTGGACGGATTCATTTGGTAAATCTGGAACTCCATGTATTTCGATAGTGTTCCTTCGTGAATATTGCTCCACGTCTCCAACACGGTTTTCTAACACCTTGACTTTTTCCTTTAGACTGCAATTTTCTTGTGTTAGTTTGTCAATCTGATTGGTACATTTAATTAAGTCTTTCTGCTGGTTTGCAATTAAGAGTGCTGTGTCGTCCAATTTTTTGTGGCAGAGCTCCAGAGAATTCCCTAAATCAGTTTCTCGCACTTTCTGTTCTTCCTTCATTTTTTGTACTTCCTCTGTCAGTTTTTGTAGAAGGGAGAATATGCTGTCCAGTGATGGGGTGGTTTTATTAATAGGGCCTGATTTCCGTATACTTTTGTTATTCACACAGTTCACGCAGTTCCACTCTGTAAACCTATTAAAATTGGTAACACATTTCTTATGGTACCATTTTTCACAAGTTATACACTGTACCTTGAGAGCCTTCGCTAGCACTTCCCTGCATTCTTCACAAGCGCTCATAGTAAAGCTTGGTGACGCACTCCTTCGTTTTCAATAAACACGGGATGACTCGTTAAGGAAGTAGTTGTCAGTAGATTCACTAGTATCAGTTACTAAAGAGTTTTACACTTGACAATCTCACACTAGATACACATGGATATCCCACTAGAAACACTCGTAATTACACAAATTGATGGAGCTGGTCACGTCTGCACCATTCACTCAGTCGCCATTAAAGTATGATATATCAGCCTTGGGCGCTTATTGCCACGGGCAGTAGATATGTTACTATGAGGCTAGTACTGCTAGCCAAGCAGTGTTATCACTGTTGTAACCCTTATAGCGCTAGGGGGCGATATATTAGCCTAGGGCGCTTAATGCCACGGGCAGTAGATATGTTGCTATGAGGCTACTACTGCTAGCCAAGCAGTGCTATCACTGTTGTTACCCATATAGCGCCAGGGGGCGATATATCAGTCTAGGGCGCTTAATGTCACGGGCGGTAGATATGTTACTATTAGGCTACTACTGCTAGCAGAGCAGGGCTATCACTGTTGTAACCCTTATAGCGCCAGGGGGCGATATATTAGCCTAGGGCTCTTAATGCCACGGGCAGTAGATATGTTTCTATTACGCTACTACTGCTAGCCAAGCAGTGCTATCACTGTTTTAACCCTTATAGCGCCAGGGGGCGTTATATCAGCCTAGGGCGCTTAATGCCACTGGCGGTAGTTATGATACTATTAGGCTACTACTGCTATCCAAGCAGTGCTATCACTGTGGTAACCCTTATAGCGCCAGGGGGCGATATATCAGTCTAGGGCGCTTAATGCCACGGGCGGTAGATATGTTACTATTAGGCTACTTCTTCTAACCAAGCCGTGCTCTCACTGTTGTAACCCTTATAGCGCCAGGGGGCGATATATCAGCCTTGGGCGCTTAATGCCACGGGCAGTAGATATGTTACTATGAGGCTACTACTGCTAGCCAAGCAGTGCTATCACTGTGGTAACCCTTATAGCGCTAGGGGGGGATATATCAGCCTTGGGCGCTTAATGCCACGGGCAGTAGATATGTTACTATGAGGATACTACTGCTAGCCAAGCAGTGCTATCACTGTGGTAACCCTTATAGCGCTAGGGGGCGATATATCAGCCTCGGGCGCTTAATGCCACGGGCAGTAGATATGTTACTATGAGGCTACTACTGCTAGCCAAGCAGTGCTATCACTGTTGTTACCCTTATAGCGCCAGGGGGCCATATATCAGTCTAGGGCGCTTAATGTCACGGCCGGTAGATATATTACTATTAGGCTACTACTGCTAGCCAAGCAGGGCTATCACTGTTGTAACCCTTACAGCGCCAGGGGGCGATATACTAGCCTAGGGCTCTTAATGCCACGGGCAGTAGATATGTTTCTATTAGGCTACTACTGCTAGCCAAGCAGTGCTATCACTGTTGTAACCCTTATAGCGCCAGGGGGCGTTATATCAGCCTAGTTCCCTTAATGCCACGGGCGGTAGATATGGTACTATTAGGCTCCTACTGCTATCCAAGCAGTGCTATCACTGTGGTAACCCTTATAGCGCCAGGGGGCGATATATCAGTCTAGGGCGCTTATTGCCACGGGCGGTAGACATGGTACTATTAGGCTACTTCTTCTAGCCAAGCAGTGCTCTCACTGTTGTAACACTCATAGCGCCAGGGAGCGATATATCAGCCTTGGGCGATTAATGCCACGGGCAGTAGATATGTTACTATTAGGCTACTACTTCTAGCCAAGCAGTGCTCTCACTCTTGTAACCCTCTTAGCGCCAGAGGGCGATACATCAGCCTAGGGCGCTTTAATTCCACGGGCAGTAGATATGTTACAATTAGGATACTACTGCTAGCCAAGCAGTGCTATCACTTTTGTAACCATTATAGTGCCAGCGGGCGATTAATCTGTCTAGGGCGCTTAATGTCACGGGCGGTAGATATGTTACTATTAGGCTACTACTGCTAGCCAAGCAGTTCTATCACTGTTGTAACCCTTATAGCGCCAGGGGGCGATATATCAGTCTAGGGCGCTTAATGTCACGGGCGGTAGATATGTTACTATGAGGCTACTACTGCTAGCCAAGCAGTGCTATCACTGATGTACCCCTTATAGCACCATGGGGCGATATATCAGCCTTGGGCGCTTAATGACACGGGCAGTAGATATGCTACTATTAGGCTTCTGCTGCTAGCAAAGCAGTGCTATCACTGTTGTAACCCTTTCAGCACCATGGGGCGATACATCTGCTTAGGGCGCATAATGCCTCGGGCAGTAGATATGTTACTATTAGGCTACTACTGCTAGCCAAGCAGGGCTATCAATTTTGTAACCCTTATAGCGCCAGGGGGTGATATATAAGCCTTGGGCGCTTAACGCCTCGGGCAGTAGGCTACTACTGCTAGCCAAGCAGTGCTATCACTGTTGTAACCCTTATAGCGCCAGGGGTTGATATATCAGCCTAGGGCGCTTAATGCCACGGGCAGTAGATATGTTACTATTAGGCTAGTACTGCTAGCCCAGCAGGGCTATCACTGTTGTAACCCTTATAGAACATGGGGCGGTAAATCAGCCTTGGGCGCTTAATGCCACGGGCGGTAGATATGTTACTATTAGGCTACTACTGCTAGCCAAGCAGTGCTATAACTGTTGTAACCCTTATAGCGCCAGGGGTTGATATATCAGCCTTGGGCGCTTAATGCCAAGGGCAATAGATATGTTACTATTAGGCTTCTACTGCTAGCCAAGCAGTGCTATCACTGATGTTACCCTTATAGCGCCAGGGGCGATAAATCAGCCTTGGGCGCTTAATGCCACGGGCGGTAGATATGTAACTAATATGCTACTACTGCTAGCCAAGCAGTGTTATCACTGATGTTACCCTTATAGCGCCAGGGGCGATAAATCAGCCTTGGGCGCTTAATGCCACGGGCGGTAGATATGTAACTAATATGCTACTACTGCTAGCCAAGCAGTGCTAACACTGTGGTTACCCTTATAGCGCCAGGGGGAGATATATCAGCATAGGGCGCTTAATTCCACGGGCAGTAGATATGTTACTATGAGGCTACTACTGCTAGCCAAGCAGTGCTATCACTGTTGTAACCCTTATAGCGCCAGGGGGCAATATATCAGCCTAGGGCGCTTAATGCCACGGGCATTAGATATGTTACTATGAGGCTACTACTGCTAGCCAAGCAGTGCTATCACTGTTGTAACCCTTATAGCGCCAGTGGCGATATATCAGTCTAGGGCACTTAATGAAACGGGCGGTAGATATGTTACTATTAGGCTACTACTGCTAGCCAAGCAGTGCTATCACTTTTGTAACCCTTATAGTGCCAGAGGGCGATATATCTGTCTAGGGCGCTTAATGTCACGGGCGGTAGATATGTTTCTATTAGGCTACTACTGCTAGCCAAGCAGTGCTATCACTGTTGTAACCCTTATAGCGCCAGGGGGCGATATATAAGTCTAGGGCCCTTAATGCCACGGGCGGTAGATGTGTAACTAATGGGCTACAACTGCTAGCCAAGCAGTGCAAACACTGTGGTAACCCTTATAGCGCCAGCGGGAGATATATCAGCCTCGGGCGCTTAATTCCACGGACAGTAGATATGTTACTATGAGGCTACTACTGCTAGCCAAGCAGGGCTATCACTGTTGTAACCCTTATAGCGCCAGGGGGGGATATATCAGCCTAGGGCGCTTAATGTCACGGGCAGTAGATATGTCATTATTAGGCTACTACAGCTAGACAAGCAGGGCTATCACTGTTGTAACCCTTATAGCGCCAGGGGGCGCTTAATGCCACGGGCGGTAGATATGTTACTATTAGGCTACTACTGCTAGCCAAGCAGTGCTATCACTTTTGTAACCCTTGTAGCGCCAGGGGTGATATATCAGCCTAGGGCGCTTAATGCCACGGGCAGCAGATATGTTGTTATGAGGCTACTACTGCCAGCCAAGCAGTGCTATGACTGTTGTAACCCTTATAGCGCCAGGGGCGATATATCAGCCTAGCGCGCTTAATGGCACGGGCGGTAGATATGTTACTATTAGGCTACTTCTTCTAGCCAAGCAGTGCTCTCACTGTTGTAACCCTTATAGCGCCAGGGCGCGATATATCAGCCTTGGGCGCTTAATGCCACGGGCAGTAGATATGTTACTATTAGGCTACTACTTCTAGCCAAGCAGTGCTCTCACTGTTGTAACTCTTATAGCGCCAGAGGGCGATAGATCAGCCTAGGGCGCTTAATGCCACGGGCAGTTGATATGTTACAATTAGGCTACTTCTGCTAGCCAAGCAGTGCTATCACTTTTGTAACCCTTATAGTGCCAGAGGGCGATATATCTGTCTAGGCCGCTTAATGTCACGGGCGGTAGATATGTTACTATTAGGCTACTACTGCTAGCCAAGCAGTTCTATCACTGTTGTAACCCTTATAGCGCCAGGGGGCGATATATCAGTCTAGGGCGCTTAATGTCACGGGCGGTAGATATGTTACTATGAGGCTACTACTGCTAGCCAAGCAGTGCTATCACTGTTGTAACCCTTATAGCACCATGAGGCGATATATCAGCCTTGGGCGCTTAATGCCTCGGGCAGTAGATATGTTACTATTAGGCTACTACTGCTAGCCAAGCAGGGCTATCAATTTTGTAACCCTTATAGCGCCAGGGGGTGATATATAAGCCTTGGGCGCTTAATGCCTCGGGCAGTAGATATGTTACTATTAGGCTACTACTGCTAGCCAAGCAGGGCTATCACTGTTGTAACCCTTATAGCGCCATGGGGCGATATATCAGCCTTGGGCGCTTAATGCCACGGGCAGTAGGTATGTTACTATTAGGCTACTCCTGCTAGGCAAGCAGTGCTATCACTCTTGTAACCCTTATTGCGCCTGGGGTTGATATATCAGCCTTGGGCGCTTAATGCCAAGGGCAGTAGATATGTTACTATTAGGCTACTACTGCTGGCCAAGCAGTGCTATTACTGATGTTACCCTTATAGCGCCAGGGGCGATAAATCAGCCTTGGGCGCTTAATGCCACGGGCGGTAGATATGTAACTAATATGCTACTACTGCTATCCAAGCAGTGCTATCACTGATGTTACCCTTATAGCGCCAGGGGCGATAAATCAGCCTTGGGCGCTTAATGCCACGGGCGGTAGATATGTAACTGATATGCTACTACTGCTAGCCAAGCAGTGCTAACACTGTGGTAAGCCCTATAGCGCCAGGGGGAGATATATCAGCCTAGGGCGCTTAATTCCACGGGCAGTAGATATGCTACTATGAGGCTACTACTGCTGGCCAAGCAGTGCTATCACTGTTGTAACCCTTATAGCGCCAGTGGCGATGTATCAGTCTAGGGCACTTAATGTAACGGGCGGTAGATGTGTTACTATTAGGCTACTACTGCTAGCCAAGCAGTGCTATCACTTTTGTAACCCTTATAGCGCCAGTGGCGATATATCAGTCTAGGGCACTTAATGTCACGGGCGGTAGATATGTTACTATTAGGCTACTACTTTTAGCCAAGCAGTGCTATCACTGTTGTAACGCTTATTGCGCCACGGGGCGATATATCAGCCTAGCGCGCATAATGCCACGGGCAGTAGATATGTTACTATTAGGCTACTACTGCTAGCCAAGCAGTGCTATCACTGTTGTTACCCTTATAGCGCTAGAGGGCGATATATCAGCCTAGGGCGCTTAATGCCACGGGCAGTAGATATGTTACTATTAGGCTACTACTGCTAGCCAAGCAGTGCTATCACTGTTTTTACCCTTATAGCGCCAGAGGGCGATATATCATCCTTGGGCACTTAATGCCACGGGCGGTTGGAATGTTTCTATGAGGCTACTACTGCTAGCCAAGCAGGGCTATCACTGTTGTAACCCTTATAGCGCCAGGGGGAGATATAACAGCCTAGGGCGCTTAATGCCACGGGCAGTAGATATGTTACTATGAGGCTACTACTGCCAGCCAAGCAGTGCAATCACTGTTGTAACCCTTATAGCGCCAGGGGGCGATATATCAGCCTTGGGCGCTTAATGCCACGGGCAGTAGATATGTTACTATATTAGGCTACTTCTTCTAGCCAAGCAGTGCTATCACTGTAGTAACCCTTATAGCGCCAGGGGGCGATATATCAGCCTAGCGCGCTTAATGCCAAGGGCGGTAGATATGTTACTATTAGGCTACTTCTTCTAGCCAAGCAGTGCTCTCACTGTTGTAACCCTTATAGCACCAGGGGGCGATATATAAGCATTGGGCGCTTAATGCCACGGGCAGTAGATATGTTACTATTAGGCTACTACTTCTAGCCAAGCAGTGCTCTCACTGTTGTAACCCTTATAGCGCCGGAGGGCGATATATCAGCCTAGGGCGATTAATGCCACGGGCAGTAGATATGTTACAATTAGGCTACTACTGCTAGCCAAGCAGTGCTATCACTTTTGTAACCCTTATAGTGCCAGAGGGCGATATATCTGTCTAGGGCGCTTAATGTCACGGGCGGTAGATATGTTACTATTAGGTTACTACTGCTAGCCAAACAGTTCTATCACTGATGTAACCCTTATAGCGCCATTGGTCGATATATCAGCCTTGGACGCTTAATGCCATGGGCAGTAGATATGTTACTATGAGGCTAGTACTGATAGCCAAGCAGATCTATCAATGTTGTAACCCTTATAGCGCTAGGGGGCGATATATCAGCCTCGGGCGCTTAATGCCACGGGCAGTAGATATGTTACTATGAGGCTACTACTGCTAGCCAAGCAGTGCTATCACTGTTGTTACCCTTATAGCGCCAGGGGGCCATATATCAGTCTAGGGCGCTTAATGTCACGGCCGGTAGATATATCACTATTAGGCTACTACTGCTAGCCAAGCAGGGCTAACACTGTTGTAACCTTTACAGCGCCAGGGGGCGATATATTAGCCTAGGGCTCTTAATGCCACGGACAGTAGATATGTTTCTATTAGGCTACTACTGCTAGCCAAGCAGTGCTATCACTGTTGTAACCCTTATAGCGCCAGGGGGCGTTATATCAGCCTAGGACCCTTAATGCCACGGGCGGTAGATATGGTACTATTAGGTACTACTGCTATCCAAGCAGTTCTATCACTGTGGTAACCCTTAAAGCGCCAGGGGGCGATATATCAGTCTAGGGCGCTTATTGCCACTTGCGGTAGACATGGTTCTATTAGGCTACTTCATCTAGCCAAGCAGTGCTCTCACTGTTTTAACACTCATAGCGCCAGGGGGCGATATATCAGCTTTGGGCGATTAATGCCACGGGCAGTAGATATGTTACTATTAGCCTACTACCTCTAGCCAAGCAGTGCTCTCACTCTTGTAACCCTCTTAGCGCCAGAGGGCGATATATCAGCCTAGGGCGCTTAATTCCACGGGCAGTAGATATGTTACAATTAGGCTACTACTGCTAGCCAAGCAGTGCTATCACTTTTGTAACCATTATAGTGCCAGCGGGCGATTAATCTGTCTAGGGCGCTTAATGTCACGGGCGGTAGATATGTTACTATTAGGCTACTACTGCTAGCCAAGCAGTTCTATCACTGTTGTAACCCTTATAGCGCCAGGGGGCGATATATCAGTCTAGGGCGCTTAATGTCACGGGCGGTAGATATGTTACTATGAGGCTACTACTGCTAGCCAAGCAGTGCTATCACTGATGTACCCCTTATAGCACCATGGGGCGATATATTAGCCTTGGGCGCTTAATGATACGGGCAGTAGATATGCTACTATTAGGCTTCTACTGCTAGCAAAGCAGTGCTATCACTGTTGTAACCCTTACAGCGCCATGGGGCGATACATCTGCTTAGGGCGCATAATGCCTCGGGCAGTAGATATGTTACTATTAGGCTACTACTGCTAGCCAAGCAGGGCTATCAATTTTGTACCCCTTATAGCGCCAGGGGGTGATATATAAGCCTTGGGCGCTTAATGCCTCGGGCAGTAGATATGTTACTATTAGGCTACTACTGCTAGCCAAGCAGGGCTATCACTGTTGTAACCCTTATAGCGCCATGGGGCGATATATAAGCCTTGGGCGCTTAATGCCACGGGCAGTAGGTATGTTACTATTAGGCTACTCCTGCTAGGCAAGCAGTGCTATCACTGTTGTAACCCTTATAGCGCCAGGGGGTGATATATCAACCTAGGGCGCTTAATGCCACGGGCAGTAGATATGTTACTATTAGGCTAGTACTGCTAGCCAAGCAGGGCTATCACTGTTGTAACCCTTATAGAACCTGGGGCGATAAATCAGCCTTGGGCGCTTAATGCCACGGGCGGTAGATATGTTACTATTAGGCTACTACTGCTAGCCAAGCAGGGCTATCACTGTTGTAACCCTTATAGCGCAAGGGGTTGATATATCAGCCTTGGGCGCTTAATGCCAAGGGCAATAGATATGTTACTATTAGGCTACTACTGCTAGCCAAGCAGTGCTATCACTGATGTTACCCTTATAGCGCCAGGGGCGATAAATCTGCCTTGGGCGCTTAATGCCACGGGCGGTAGATATGTAACTAATATGCTACTACTGCTAGCCAAGCAGTGTTATCACTGATGTTACCCTTATAGCGCCAGGGGCGATAAATCAGCCTTGGGCGCTTAATGCCACGGGCGGTAGATATGTAACTAATATGCTACTACTGCTAGCCAAGCAGTGCTATCACTGTTGTAACCCTTATAGCGCCAGGGGGCGATATATCAGTCTAGGGCCCTTAATGCCACGGGCTGTAGATGTGTAACTAATGGGCTACAACTGCTAGCCAAGCAGTGCAAACACAGTGGTAACCCTTATAGCGCCAGGGGGTGATATATCAGCCTAGGGCGCTTAATGCCACGGGCAGTAGATATGTTACTATTAGGCTAGTACTGCTAGCCAAGCAGGGCTATCACTGTTGTAACCCTTATAGAACCTGGGGCGATAAATCAGCCTTGGGCGCTTAATGCCACGGGCGGTAGATATGTTACTATTAGGCTACTACTGCTAGCCAAGCAGGGCTATCACTGTTGTAACCCTTATAGCGCAAGGGGTTGATATATCAGCCTTGGGCGATTAATTCCACGGGCAGTAGATATGTTACTATGAGGCTACTACTGCTAGCCAAGCAGTGCTATCACTGTTGTAACCCTTATAGCGCCAGGGGGCAATATATCAGCCTAGGGCGCTTAATGCCACGGGCATTAGATATGTTACTATGAGGCTACTACTGCTAGCCAAGCAGTGCTATCACTGTTGTAACCCTTATAGCGCCAGTGGCGATATATCAGTCTAGGGCACTTAATGTAACCGGCGGTAGATATGTTACTATTAGGCTACTACTGCTAGCCAAGCAGTGCTATCACTGTTGTAACCCTTATAGCGCCAGGGGGCGATATATCAGTCTAGGGCCCTTAATGCCACGGGCTGTAGATGTGTAACTAATGGGCTACAACTGCTAGCCAAGCAGTGCAAACACAGTGGTAACCCTTATAGCGCCAGGGGGAGATATATCAGCCTCGGGCGCTTAATTCCACGGACAGTAGATATGTTACTATGAGGCTACTACTGCTAGCCAAGCAGGGCTATCGCTGTTGTAACCCTTATAGCGCCAGGGGGCGATATATCAGCCTAGGGCGCTTAATGTCACGGGCAATAGATATGTCATTATTAGGCTACTACAGCTAGACAAGCAGGGCTATCACTGTTGTAACCATTATAGCGCCAGTGGGCGCTTAATGCCACGGGCGCTTAATGCGACGGGCGGTAGATATGTTACTATTAGGCTACTACTGCTAGCCAAGCAGTGCTATCTCTTTTGTAACCCTTGTAGCGCCAGGGGCGATATATCAGCCTAGGGCGCTTAATGCCACGGGCAGTAGATATGTTATTATGAGGCTACTACTGCCAGCCAAGCATTGCTATCACTGTTGTAACCCTTATAGCGCCAGGGGCGATATATCAGCCTAGCGCGCTTAATGGCACGGGCGGTAGATATGTTACTATTAGGCTACTTCTTCTAGCCAAGCAGTGCTCTCCCTGTTGTAACCCTTATAGCGCCAGGGCGCGATATATCAGCCTTGGGCGCTTAATGCCACGGGCAGTAGATATGTTACTATTAGGCTACTACTTCTAGCCAAGCAGTGCTCTCACTGTTGTAACTCTTATAGCGTCAGAGGGCGATATATCAGCCTAGGGCGCTTAATGTCACGGGCGGTAGATATGTTACTATGAGGCTACTACTGCTAGCCAAGCAGTTCTATCACTGTTGTAACCCTTATAGCACCATGGGGCGATATATCAGCCTTAAGCGCTTAATGACACGGGCAGTAGATATGCTACTATTAGGCTTCTACTGCTAGCAAAGCAGTGCTATCACTGTTGTAACCCTTACAGCGCCATGGGGCGATACATCTGCTTAGGGCGCTTAATGCCTCGGGCAGTAGATATGTTACTATTAGGCTACTACTTCTAGCCAAGCAGGGCTATCAATTTTGTAACCCTTATAACGCCAGGGGGTGATATATATGCCTTGGGCGCTTAATGCCTCGGGCAGTAGATATGTTACTATTAGGCTACTACTGCTAGCCAAGCAGGGCTATCACTGTTGTAACCCTTATAGCGCCATGGTGCGATATATCAGCCATGGGCGCTTAATGCCACGGGCAGTAGGTATGATACTATTAGGCTACTCCTGCTAGGCAAGCAGTGCTATCACTGTTGTAGCCCTTATTGCGCCAGGGGGTGATATATCAGCCTAGGGCGCTTAATACCACGGGCAGTAGATATGTTACTATTAGGCTAGTACTGCTAGCCAAGCAGGGCTATCACTGTTGTAACCCTTATAGAACCTGGGGCGATAAATCAGTCTTGGGCGCTTAATGCCACGGGCGGTAGATATGTTACTATTAGGCTACTACTGCTAGCCAAGAAGTGCTATCACTGTCGTAACCCTTATAGTGCCAGAGGGCGATATATCAGTCTAGGGCACTTAATGTCACGGGCGGTAGATATGTTACTATTAGGCTACTACTAGCCAAGAATTTCTATAACTGTTGTAACCCTTACAGCGCCAGGGGCGATATATCAGCCTAGCGCGCTTAATGCCACGGGCAGTAGATATGTTACTATTAGGCTACTACTGCTAGCCAAGCAGTGCTATCACTGTTGTAACCCTTATAGCGACAGGGGGCGATATATCAGCCTAGGACGCTTAATGCCACGGGCAGTAGATATGTGACTATTAGGCTACTCCTGCTAGGCAAGCAGTGCTATCACTGTTGTAACCCTTATACCAACCTGGGGCGATATATCAGCCTTGGGCGCTTAATGCCACGGGCAGTAGATAAGTTAGTATTAGGCTACTACTTCTAGCCAAGCAGTGCTATCACTGTTGTAACCCTTATAGCGCCAGGGGTGATATATAAGCCTTGGGCGCTTAATGCCTCGGGCGGTGGGTATGTTACTATTAGGCTACTCCTTCTAGCCAAGCAGTGCTATCACTGATGTAACCCTTATAGCGCCAGGGGGCGGTATATCAGCCTAGGGCGCTTAATGCCACGGGCAGTAGATATGTTACTATTAGGCTATTACTGCTAGCCAAGCAGGGCTATCAATTTTGTAACCCTTATAGCGCCAGGGGGTGATATATAAGCCTTGGGCGCTTAATGTCTCGGGCAGTAGATATGTTACTATTAGGCTACTACTGCTAGCCAAGCAGTGCTATCACTGTTGTTACCCTTATAGCGCTAGGGGGGATATATCAGCCTTGGGCGCTTATTGCCACTGGCAGTAGATATGTTCCTATGAGGCTAGTACTGCTAGCCAAGCAGTGTTATCACTGTTGTAACCCTTATAGCGCTTGGGGGCGATATATTAGCCCAGGGCGCTTAATGCCACGGGCAGTAGATATGTTGCTATGAGGCTACTACTGCTAGCCAAGCAGTGCTATCACTGTTGTTACCCATATAGCGCCAGGGGGCGATATATCAGTCTAGGGCGCTTAATGTCACGGGCGGTAGATATGTTACTATTAGGCTACTACTGCTAGCCAAGCAGGGCTATCACTGTTGTAACCCTTATAGCGCCAGGGGGCGATATATTAGCCTAGGGCTCTTAATGCCACGGGCAGTAGATATGTCTCTATTAAGCTACTACTGCTAGCCAAGCAGTGCTATCACTGTTTTAACCCTTATAGCGCCAGGGGGCGTTATATCAGCCTAGGGCGCTTAATGCCACTGGCGGTAGTTATGGTACTATTAGGCTACTACTGCTATCCAAGCAGTGCTATCACTGTGGTAACCCTTATAGCGCCAGGGGGCGATATATCAGTCTAGGGCGCTTAATGCCACGGGCGGTAGATATGTTACTATTAGGCTACTTCTTCTAACCAAGCCGTGCTCTCACTGTTGTAACCCTTATAGCGCCAGGGGGCGATATATCAGCCTTGGGCGCTTAATGCCACGGGCAGTAGATATGTTACTATGAGGCTACTACTGCTAGCCAAGCAGTGCTATCACTGTTGTTACCCTTATAGCGCCAGGGGGCCATATATCAGTCTAGGGCGCTTAATGTCACGGCCGGTAGATATATCACTATTAGGCTACTACTGCTAGCCAAGCAGGGCTAACACTGTTGTAACCTTTACAGCGCCAGGGGGCGATATATTAGCCTAGGGCTCTTAATGCCACGGACAGTAGATATGTTTCTATTAGGCTACTACTGCTAGCCAAGCAGTGCTATCACTGTTGTAACCCTTATAGCGCCAGGGGGCGTTATATCAGCCTAGGACCCTTAATGCCACGGGCGGTAGATATGGTACTATTAGGTACTACTGCTATCCAAGCAGTTCTATCACTGTGGTAACCCTTAAAGCGCCAGGGGGCGATATATCAGTCTAGGGCGCTTATTGCCACTTGCGGTAGACATGGTTCTATTAGGCTACTTCATCTAGCCAAGCAGTGCTCTCACTGTTTTAACACTCATAGCGCCAGGGGGCGATATATCAGCTTTGGGCGATTAATGCCACGGGCAGTAGATATGTTACTATTAGCCTACTACCTCTAGCCAAGCAGTGCTCTCACTCTTGTAACCCTCTTAGCGCCAGAGGGCGATATATCAGCCTAGGGCGCTTAATTCCACGGGCAGTAGATATGTTACAATTAGGCTACTACTGCTAGCCAAGCAGTGCTATCACTTTTGTAACCATTATAGTGCCAGCGGGCGATTAATCTGTCTAGGGCGCTTAATGTCACGGGCGGTAGATATGTTACTATTAGGCTACTACTGCTAGCCAAGCAGTTCTATCACTGTTGTAACCCTTATAGCGCCAGGGGGCGATATATCAGTCTAGGGCGCTTAATGTCACGGGCGGTAGATATGTTACTATGAGGCTACTACTGCTAGCCAAGCAGTGCTATCACTGATGTACCCCTTATAGCACCATGGGGCGATATATTAGCCTTGGGCGCTTAATGATACGGGCAGTAGATATGCTACTATTAGGCTTCTACTGCTAGCAAAGCAGTGCTATCACTGTTGTAACCCTTACAGCGCCATGGGGCGATACATCTGCTTAGGGCGCATAATGCCTCGGGCAGTAGATATGTTACTATTAGGCTACTACTGCTAGCCAAGCAGGGCTATCAATTTTGTACCCCTTATAGCGCCAGGGGGTGATATATAAGCCTTGGGCGCTTAATGCCTCGGGCAGTAGATATGTTACTATTAGGCTACTACTGCTAGCCAAGCAGGGCTATCACTGTTGTAACCCTTATAGCGCCATGGGGCGATATATAAGCCTTGGGCGCTTAATGCCACGGGCAGTAGGTATGTTACTATTAGGCTACTCCTGCTAGGCAAGCAGTGCTATCACTGTTGTAACCCTTATAGCGCCAGGGGGTGATATATCAACCTAGGGCGCTTAATGCCACGGGCAGTAGATATGTTACTATTAGGCTAGTACTGCTAGCCAAGCAGGGCTATCACTGTTGTAACCCTTATAGAACCTGGGGCGATAAATCAGCCTTGGGCGCTTAATGCCACGGGCGGTAGATATGTTACTATTAGGCTACTACTGCTAGCCAAGCAGGGCTATCACTGTTGTAACCCTTATAGCGCAAGGGGTTGATATATCAGCCTTGGGCGCTTAATGCCAAGGGCAATAGATATGTTACTATTAGGCTACTACTGCTAGCCAAGCAGTGCTATCACTGATGTTACCCTTATAGCGCCAGGGGCGATAAATCTGCCTTGGGCGCTTAATGCCACGGGCGGTAGATATGTAACTAATATGCTACTACTGCTAGCCAAGCAGTGTTATCACTGATGTTACCCTTATAGCGCCAGGGGCGATAAATCAGCCTTGGGCGCTTAATGCCACGGGCGGTAGATATGTAACTAATATGCTACTACTGCTAGCCAAGCAGTGCTATCACTGTTGTAACCCTTATAGCGCCAGGGGGCGATATATCAGTCTAGGGCCCTTAATGCCACGGGCTGTAGATGTGTAACTAATGGGCTACAACTGCTAGCCAAGCAGTGCAAACACAGTGGTAACCCTTATAGCGCCAGGGGGTGATATATCAGCCTAGGGCGCTTAATGCCACGGGCAGTAGATATGTTACTATTAGGCTAGTACTGCTAGCCAAGCAGGGCTATCACTGTTGTAACCCTTATAGAACCTGGGGCGATAAATCAGCCTTGGGCGCTTAATGCCACGGGCGGTAGATATGTTACTATTAGGCTACTACTGCTAGCCAAGCAGGGCTATCACTGTTGTAACCCTTATAGCGCAAGGGGTTGATATATCAGCCTTGGGCGATTAATTCCACGGGCAGTAGATATGTTACTATGAGGCTACTACTGCTAGCCAAGCAGTGCTATCACTGTTGTAACCCTTATAGCGCCAGGGGGCAATATATCAGCCTAGGGCGCTTAATGCCACGGGCATTAGATATGTTACTATGAGGCTACTACTGCTAGCCAAGCAGTGCTATCACTGTTGTAACCCTTATAGCGCCAGTGGCGATATATCAGTCTAGGGCACTTAATGTAACCGGCGGTAGATATGTTACTATTAGGCTACTACTGCTAGCCAAGCAGTGCTATCACTGTTGTAACCCTTATAGCGCCAGGGGGCGATATATCAGTCTAGGGCCCTTAATGCCACGGGCTGTAGATGTGTAACTAATGGGCTACAACTGCTAGCCAAGCAGTGCAAACACAGTGGTAACCCTTATAGCGCCAGGGGGAGATATATCAGCCTCGGGCGCTTAATTCCACGGACAGTAGATATGTTACTATGAGGCTACTACTGCTAGCCAAGCAGGGCTATCGCTGTTGTAACCCTTATAGCGCCAGGGGGCGATATATCAGCCTAGGGCGCTTAATGTCACGGGCAATAGATATGTCATTATTAGGCTACTACAGCTAGACAAGCAGGGCTATCACTGTTGTAACCATTATAGCGCCAGTGGGCGCTTAATGCCACGGGCGCTTAATGCGACGGGCGGTAGATATGTTACTATTAGGCTACTACTGCTAGCCAAGCAGTGCTATCTCTTTTGTAACCCTTGTAGCGCCAGGGGCGATATATCAGCCTAGGGCGCTTAATGCCACGGGCAGTAGATATGTTATTATGAGGCTACTACTGCCAGCCAAGCATTGCTATCACTGTTGTAACCCTTATAGCGCCAGGGGCGATATATCAGCCTAGCGCGCTTAATGGCACGGGCGGTAGATATGTTACTATTAGGCTACTTCTTCTAGCCAAGCAGTGCTCTCCCTGTTGTAACCCTTATAGCGCCAGGGCGCGATATATCAGCCTTGGGCGCTTAATGCCACGGGCAGTAGATATGTTACTATTAGGCTACTACTTCTAGCCAAGCAGTGCTCTCACTGTTGTAACTCTTATAGCGTCAGAGGGCGATATATCAGCCTAGGGCGCTTAATGTCACGGGCGGTAGATATGTTACTATGAGGCTACTACTGCTAGCCAAGCAGTTCTATCACTGTTGTAACCCTTATAGCACCATGGGGCGATATATCAGCCTTAAGCGCTTAATGACACGGGCAGTAGATATGCTACTATTAGGCTTCTACTGCTAGCAAAGCAGTGCTATCACTGTTGTAACCCTTACAGCGCCATGGGGCGATACATCTGCTTAGGGCGCTTAATGCCTCGGGCAGTAGATATGTTACTATTAGGCTACTACTTCTAGCCAAGCAGGGCTATCAATTTTGTAACCCTTATAACGCCAGGGGGTGATATATATGCCTTGGGCGCTTAATGCCTCGGGCAGTAGATATGTTACTATTAGGCTACTACTGCTAGCCAAGCAGGGCTATCACTGTTGTAACCCTTATAGCGCCATGGTGCGATATATCAGCCATGGGCGCTTAATGCCACGGGCAGTAGGTATGATACTATTAGGCTACTCCTGCTAGGCAAGCAGTGCTATCACTGTTGTAGCCCTTATTGCGCCAGGGGGTGATATATCAGCCTAGGGCGCTTAATACCACGGGCAGTAGATATGTTACTATTAGGCTAGTACTGCTAGCCAAGCAGGGCTATCACTGTTGTAACCCTTATAGAACCTGGGGCGATAAATCAGTCTTGGGCGCTTAATGCCACGGGCGGTAGATATGTTACTATTAGGCTACTACTGCTAGCCAAGAAGTGCTATCACTGTCGTAACCCTTATAGTGCCAGAGGGCGATATATCAGTCTAGGGCACTTAATGTCACGGGCGGTAGATATGTTACTATTAGGCTACTACTAGCCAAGAATTTCTATAACTGTTGTAACCCTTACAGCGCCAGGGGCGATATATCAGCCTAGCGCGCTTAATGCCACGGGCAGTAGATATGTTACTATTAGGCTACTACTGCTAGCCAAGCAGTGCTATCACTGTTGTAACCCTTATAGCGACAGGGGGCGATATATCAGCCTAGGACGCTTAATGCCACGGGCAGTAGATATGTGACTATTAGGCTACTCCTGCTAGGCAAGCAGTGCTATCACTGTTGTAACCCTTATACCAACCTGGGGCGATATATCAGCCTTGGGCGCTTAATGCCACGGGCAGTAGATAAGTTAGTATTAGGCTACTACTTCTAGCCAAGCAGTGCTATCACTGTTGTAACCCTTATAGCGCCAGGGGTGATATATAAGCCTTGGGCGCTTAATGCCTCGGGCGGTGGGTATGTTACTATTAGGCTACTCCTTCTAGCCAAGCAGTGCTATCACTGATGTAACCCTTATAGCGCCAGGGGGCGGTATATCAGCCTAGGGCGCTTAATGCCACGGGCAGTAGATATGTTACTATTAGGCTATTACTGCTAGCCAAGCAGGGCTATCAATTTTGTAACCCTTATAGCGCCAGGGGGTGATATATAAGCCTTGGGCGCTTAATGTCTCGGGCAGTAGATATGTTACTATTAGGCTACTACTGCTAGCCAAGCAGTGCTATCACTGTTGTTACCCTTATAGCGCTAGGGGGGATATATCAGCCTTGGGCGCTTATTGCCACTGGCAGTAGATATGTTCCTATGAGGCTAGTACTGCTAGCCAAGCAGTGTTATCACTGTTGTAACCCTTATAGCGCTTGGGGGCGATATATTAGCCCAGGGCGCTTAATGCCACGGGCAGTAGATATGTTGCTATGAGGCTACTACTGCTAGCCAAGCAGTGCTATCACTGTTGTTACCCATATAGCGCCAGGGGGCGATATATCAGTCTAGGGCGCTTAATGTCACGGGCGGTAGATATGTTACTATTAGGCTACTACTGCTAGCCAAGCAGGGCTATCACTGTTGTAACCCTTATAGCGCCAGGGGGCGATATATTAGCCTAGGGCTCTTAATGCCACGGGCAGTAGATATGTCTCTATTAAGCTACTACTGCTAGCCAAGCAGTGCTATCACTGTTTTAACCCTTATAGCGCCAGGGGGCGTTATATCAGCCTAGGGCGCTTAATGCCACTGGCGGTAGTTATGGTACTATTAGGCTACTACTGCTATCCAAGCAGTGCTATCACTGTGGTAACCCTTATAGCGCCAGGGGGCGATATATCAGTCTAGGGCGCTTAATGCCACGGGCGGTAGATATGTTACTATTAGGCTACTTCTTCTAACCAAGCCGTGCTCTCACTGTTGTAACCCTTATAGCGCCAGGGGGCGATATATCAGCCTTGGGCGCTTAATGCCACGGGCAGTAGATATGTTACTATGAGGCTACTACTGCTAGCCAAGCAGTGCTATCACTGTGGTAACCCTTATAGCGCTAGGGGGGGATATATCAGCCTTGGGCGCTTAATGCCACGGGCAGTAGATATGTTACTATGAGGCTACTACTGCTAGCCAAGCAGTGCTATCACTGTGGTAACCCTTATAGCGCTAGGGGGCGATATATCAGCCTCGGGCGCTTAATGCCACGGGCAGGAGATATGTTACTAAGAGGCTACTACTGCTAGCCAAGCAGTGCTATCACTGTTGTTACCCTTATAGCGCCAGGGGGCCATATATCAGTCTAGGGCGCTTAATGTCACGGCCGGTAGATATATTACTATTAGGCTACTACTGCTAGCCAAGCAGGGCTATCACTGTTGTAACTCTTACAGCGCCAGGGGGCGATATATTAGCCTAGGGCTCTTAATGCCACGGGCAGTAGATATGTTTCTATTAGGCTACTACTGCTAGCCAAGCAGTGCTATCACTGTTGTAACCCTTATAGCGCCAGGGGGCGTTATATCAGCCTAGGTCCCTTAATGCCACGGGCGGGAGATATGGTACTATTAGGCTACTACTGCTATCCAAGCAGTGCTATCACTGTGGTAACCCTTATAGCGCCAGGGGGTGATATATCAGCCTAGGGCGCTTAATGCCACGGGCAGTAGATATGTTACTATTAGGCTAGTACTGCTAGCCATGCAGGGCTATCACTGTTGTAACCCTTATAGAACATGGGGCGATAAATCAGCCTTGGGCGCTTAATGCCACGGGCGGTAGATATGTTACTATTAGGCTACTACTGCTAGCCAAGCAGGGCTATCACTGTTGTAACCCTTATAGCGCCAGGGGTTGATATATCAGCCTTGGGCGATTAATGCCACGGGCAGTAGATATGTTACTATTAGGCTACTACTTCTAGCCAAGCAGTGCTCTCACTCTTGTAACCCTCTTAGCGCCAGAGGGCGATACATTAGCCTAGGGTGCTTAATTCCACGGGCAGTAGATATGTTACAATTAGGATACTACTGCTAGCCAAGCAGTGCTATCACTTTTGTAACCATTATAGTGCCAGCGGGCGATTAATCTGTCTAGGGCGCTTAATGTCACGGGCGGTAGATATGTTACTATTAGGCTACTACTGCTAGCCAAGCAGTTCTATCACTGTTGTAACCCTTATAGCGCCAGGGGGCGATATATCAGTCTAGGGCGCTTAATGTCACGGGCCTTAGATATGTTACTATGAGGCTACTACTGCTAGCCAAGCAGTGCTATCACTGATGTACCCTTATAGCACCATGGGGCGATATATCAGCCTTGGGCGCTTAATGACACGGGCAGTAGATATGCTACTATTAGGCTTCTGCTGCTAGCAAAGCAGTGCTATCACTGTTGTAACCCTTACAGCGCCATGGGGCGATACATCTGCTTAGGGCGCATAATGCCTCGGGCAGTAGATATGTTACTATTAGGCTACTACTGCTAGCCAAGCAGGGCTATCAATTTTGTAACCCTTATAGCGCCAGGGGGTGATATATAAGCCTTGGGCGCTTAATGCCTCGGGCAGTAGGCTACTACTGCTAGCCAAGCAGGGCTATCACTGTTGTAACCCTTATAGCGCCATGGGGCGATATATAAGCCTTGGGCGCTTAATGCCACGGGCAGTAGGTATGTTACTATTAGGCTACTCCTGCTAGGCAAGCAGTGCTATCACTGTTGTAACCCTTATAGCGCCAGGGGGTGATATATCAGCCTAGGGCGCTTAATGCCACGGGCAGTAGATATGTTACTATTAGGCTAGTACTGCTAGCCAAGCAGGGCTATCACTGTTGTAACCCTTATAGAACATGGGGCGATAAATCAGCCTTGGGCGCTTAATGCCACGGGCGGTAGATATGTTACTATTAGGCTACTACTGCTAGCCAAGCAGGGCTATCACTGTTGTAACCCTTATAGCGCCAGGGGTTGATATATCAGCCTTGGGCGCTTAATGCCAAGGGCAATAGATATGTTACTATTAGGCTTCTACTGCTAGCCAAGCAGTGCTATCACTGATGTTACCCTTATAGCGCCAGGGGCGATAAATCAGCCTTGGGCGCTTAATGCCACGGGCGGTAGATATGTAACTAATATGCTACTACTGCTAGCCAAGCAGTGTTATCACTGATGTTACCCTTATAGCGCCAGGGGCGATAAATCAGCCTTGGGCGCTTAATGCCACGGGCGGTAGATATGTAACTAATATGCTACTACTGCTAGCCAAGCAGTGCTAACACTGTGGTTACCCCTATGGCGCCAGGGGGAGATATATCAGCATAGGGCGCTTAAATCCACGGGCAGTAGATATGTTACAATGAGGCTACTACTGCTAGCCAAGCAGTGCTATCACTGTTGTAACCCTTATAGCGCCAGGGGGCAATATATCAGCCTAGGGCGCTTAATGCCACGGGCATTAGATATGTTACTATGAGGCTACTACTGCTAGCCAAGCAGTGCTATCACTGTTGTAACCCTTATAGCGCCAGTGGCGATATATCAGTCTAGGTCACTTAATGAAACGGGCGGTAGATATGTTACTATTAGGCTACTACTGCTAGCCAAGCAGTGCTATCACTTTTGTAAACCTTATAGTGCCAGAGGGCGATATATCTGTCTAGGGCCCTTAATGCCACGGGCGGTAGATGTGTAACTAATGGGCTACAACTGCTAGCCAAGCAGTGCAAACACTGTGGTAACCCTTATAGCGCCAGGGGGAGATATATCAGCCTCGGGCGCTTAATTACACGGACAGTAGATATGTTACTATGAGGCTACTACTGCTAGCCAAGCAGGGCTATCACTGTTGTAACCCTTATAGCGCCAGGGGGCGATATATCAGCCTAGGGCGCTTAATGTCACGGGCAGTAGATATGTCATTATTAGGCTACTACAGCTAGACAAGCAGGGCTATCACTGTTGTAACCTTTATAGCGCCAGGGGGCGCTTAATGCCACGGGCGCTTAATGCCACGGGCGGTAGATATGTTACTATTAGGCTACTACTGCTAGCCAAGCAGTGCTATCACTTTTGTAACCCTTGTAGCGCCAGGGGCGATATATCAGCCTAGGGCGCTTAATGCCACGGGCAGTAGATATGTTGTTATGAGGCTACTACAGCCAGCCAAGCAGTGCTATGACTGTTGTAACCCTTATAGCGCCAGGGGCGATATATCAGCCTAGCGCGCTTAATGGCACGGGCGGTAGATATGTTACTATTAGGCTACTTCTTCTAGCCAAGCAGTGCTCTCACTGTTGTAACCCTTATAGCGCCAGGGCGCGATATATCAGCCTTGGGCGCTTAATGCCACGGGCAGTAGATATGTTACTATTAGGCTACTACTTCTAGCCAAGCAGTGCTCTCACTGTTGTAACTCTTATAGCGCCAGAGGGCGATATATCAGCCTAGGGCGCTTAATGCCACGGGCAGTTGATATGTTACAATTAGGCTACTTCTGCTAGCCAAGCAGTGCTATCACTGTTGTAACCCTTATAGCACCATGGGGCCATATATCAGCCTTGGGCGCTTAATGACACGGGCAGTAGATATGTTACTATTAGGCTACTACTGCTAGCCAAGCAGGGCTATCACTGTTGTAACCCTTATAGCGCCATGGGGCGATATATCAGCCTTGGGCGCTTAATGCCACGGGCAGTAGGTATGTTACTATTAGGCTACTCCTGCTAGGCAAGCAGTGCTATCACTGTTGTAACCCTTATAGCGCCAGGGGGTGATATATCAGCCTAGGGCGCTTAATGCCACGGGCAGTAGATATGTTACTATTAGGCTAGTACTGCTAGCCAAGCAGGGCTATCACTGTTGTAACCCTTATAGAACATGGGGCGATAAATCAGCCTTGGGCGCTTAATGCCACGGGCGGTAGATATGTTACTATTAGGCTACTACTGCTAGCCAAGCAGGGCTATCACTGTTGTAACCCTTATAGCGCCAGGGGTTGATATATCAGCCTTGGGCGCTTAATGCCAAGGGCAATAGATATGTTACTATTAGGCTTCTACTGCTAGCCAAGCAGTGCTATCACTGATGTTACCCTTATAGCGCCAGGGGCGATAAATCAGCCTTGGGCGCTTAATGCCACGGGCGGTAGATATGTAACTAATATGCTACTACTGCTAGCCAAGCAGTGTTATCACTGATGTTACCCTTATAGCGCCAGGGGCGATAAATCAGCCTTGGGCGCTTAATGCCACGGGCGGTAGATATGTAACTAATATGCTACTACTGCTAGCCAAGCAGTGCTAACACTGTGGTTACCCCTATGGCGCCAGGGGGAGATATATCAGCATAGGGCGCTTAAATCCACGGGCAGTAGATATGTTACAATGAGGCTACTACTGCTAGCCAAGCAGTGCTATCACTGTTGTAACCCTTATAGCGCCAGGGGGCAATATATCAGCCTAGGGCGCTTAATGCCACGGGCATTAGATATGTTACTATGAGGCTACTACTGCTAGCCAAGCAGTGCTATCACTGTTGTAACCCTTATAGCGCCAGTGGCGATATATCAGTCTAGGTCACTTAATGAAACGGGCGGTAGATATGTTACTATTAGGCTACTACTGCTAGCCAAGCAGTGCTATCACTTTTGTAAACCTTATAGTGCCAGAGGGCGATATATCTGTCTAGGGCCCTTAATGCCACGGGCGGTAGATGTGTAACTAATGGGCTACAACTGCTAGCCAAGCAGTGCAAACACTGTGGTAACCCTTATAGCGCCAGGGGGAGATATATCAGCCTCGGGCGCTTAATTACACGGACAGTAGATATGTTACTATGAGGCTACTACTGCTAGCCAAGCAGGGCTATCACTGTTGTAACCCTTATAGCGCCAGGGGGCGATATATCAGCCTAGGGCGCTTAATGTCACGGGCAGTAGATATGTCATTATTAGGCTACTACAGCTAGACAAGCAGGGCTATCACTGTTGTAACCTTTATAGCGCCAGGGGGCGCTTAATGCCACGGGCGCTTAATGCCACGGGCGGTAGATATGTTACTATTAGGCTACTACTGCTAGCCAAGCAGTGCTATCACTTTTGTAACCCTTGTAGCGCCAGGGGCGATATATCAGCCTAGGGCGCTTAATGCCACGGGCAGTAGATATGTTGTTATGAGGCTACTACAGCCAGCCAAGCAGTGCTATGACTGTTGTAACCCTTATAGCGCCAGGGGCGATATATCAGCCTAGCGCGCTTAATGGCACGGGCGGTAGATATGTTACTATTAGGCTACTTCTTCTAGCCAAGCAGTGCTCTCACTGTTGTAACCCTTATAGCGCCAGGGCGCGATATATCAGCCTTGGGCGCTTAATGCCACGGGCAGTAGATATGTTACTATTAGGCTACTACTTCTAGCCAAGCAGTGCTCTCACTGTTGTAACTCTTATAGCGCCAGAGGGCGATATATCAGCCTAGGGCGCTTAATGCCACGGGCAGTTGATATGTTACAATTAGGCTACTTCTGCTAGCCAAGCAGTGCTATCACTGTTGTAACCCTTATAGCACCATGGGGCCATATATCAGCCTTGGGCGCTTAATGACACGGGCAGTAGATATGTTACTATTAGGCTACTACTGCTAGCCAAGCAGGGCTATCAATTTTGTAACCCTTATAGCGCCAGGGGGTGATATATAAGCCTTGGGCGCTTAATGCCTCGGGCAGTAGATATGTTACTATTAGGCTACTACTGCTAGCCAAGCAGGGCTATCACTGTTGTAACCCTTATAGCGCCATGGGGCGATATATCAGCCTTGGGCGCTTAATGCCACGGGCAGTAGGTATGTTACTATTAGGCTACTCCTGCTAGGCAAGCAGTGCTATCACTCTTGTAACCCTTATTGCGCCAGGGAATGATATATCAGCCTAGGGCGCTTAATGCCACGGGCAGTAGATATGTTACTATTAGGCTAGTACTGCTAGCCAAGCAGGGCTATCACTGTTGTAACCCTTATAGAACCTGGGGCGATAAATCAGTCTTGGGCGTTTAATGCCACGGGCGGTAGATATGTTACTATTAGGCTACTTCTGCTAGCCATCAGGGCTATAACTGTTGTAACCCTTATAGCGCCAGGGGTTGATATATCCGCCTAGGGCGCTTAATGCCACGGGCAGTAGATATGTTACTATTAGGCTACTACTGCAGGCCAAGCAGTGCTATCACTGATGTTACCCTTATAGCGCCAGGGGCGATAAATCAGCCTTGGGCGCTTAATGCCACGGGCGGTAGATATGTAACTAATATGCTACTACTGCTATCCAAGCAGTGCTATCACTGATGTTACCCTTATAGCGCCAGGGGCGATAAATCAGCCTTGGGCGCTTAATGCCACGGGCGGTAGATATGTAACTGATATGCTACTACTGCTAGCCAAGCAGTGCTAACACTGTGGTAAGCCCTATAGCGCCAGGGGGAGATATATCAGCCTAGGGCGCTTAATTCCACGGGCAGTAGATATGTTACTATGAGGCTAATACTGCTAGCCAAGCAGTGCTATCACTGTTGTAACCCTTATAGCGCCAGGGGGCGATATATCAGCCTAGGGCGCTTAATGCCACGGGCAGTAGATATGTTACTATGAGGCTACTACTGCTAGCCAAGCAGTGCTATCACTTTTGTAACCCTTATAGCGCCAGTGGCGATGTATCAGTCTAGGGCACTTAATGTAACGGGCGGTAGATGTGTTACTATTAGGCTACTACTGCTAGCCAAGCAGTGCTATCACTTTTGTAACCCTTATAGCGCCAGTGGCGATATATCAGTCTAGGGCACTTAATGTCACGGGCGGTAGATATGTTACTATTAGGCTACTACTTCTAGCCAAGCAGTGCTATCACTGTTGTAACGCTTATTGCGCCAGGGGGCGATATATCAGCCTAGCGCGCTTAATGCCACGGGCAGTAGATATGTTACTATTAGGCTACTACTGCTAGCCAAGCAGTGCTATCACTGTTGTTACCCTTATAGCGCTAGAGGGCGATATATCAGCCTAGGGCGCTTAATGCTACGGGCAGTAGATATGTTACTATTAGGCTACTACTGCTAGCCAAGCAGTTCTATCACTGTTGTTACCCTTATAGCGCCAGAGGGCGATATATCATCCTTGGGCACTTAATGCCACGGGCGGTTGGAATGTTTCTATGAGGCTACTACTGCTAGCCAAGCAGGGCTATCACTGTTGTAACCCTTATAGCGCCAGGGGGCGATATAACAGCCTAGGGCGCTTAATGCCACGGGCAGTAGATATGTTACTATGAGGCTACTACTGCCAGCCAAGCAGTGCAATCACTGTTGTAACCCTTATAGCGCCAGGGGGCGATATATCAGCCTTGGGCGCTTAATGCTACGGGCAGTAGATATGTTACTATTAGGCTACTTCTTCTAGCCAAGCAGTGCTATCACTGTAGTAACCCTTATAGCGCCAGGGGGCGATATATCAGCCTAGCGCGCTTAATGCCAAGGGCGGTAGATATGTTACTATTAGGCTACTTCTTCTAGCCAAGCAGTGCTCTCACTGTTGTAACCCTTATAGCGCCAGGGGGCGATATATAAGCATTGGGCGCTTAATGCCACGGGCAGTAGATATGTTACTATTAGGCTACTACTTCTAGCCAAGCAGTGCTCTCACTGTTGTAACCCTTATAGCGCCGGAGGGCGATATATCAGCCTAGGGCGCTTAATGCCACGGGCAGTAGATATGTTACAATTAGGCTACTACTGCTAGCCAAGCAGTGCTATCACTTTTGAAACCCTTATAGTGCCAGAGGGCGATATATCTGTCTAGGGCGCTTAATGTCACGGGCGGTAGATATGTTACTATTAGGTTACTACTGCTAGCCAAACAGTTCTATCACTGTTGTAACCCTTATAGCGCCAGGGGGCGATATACCAGTCTAGGGCGCTTAATGTCACGGGCCGTAGATATGTTACTATGAGGCTACTACTGCTAGCCAAGCAGTGCTATCACTGTTGTAACCCTTATAGCGCCAGGGGGCGATATATCAGCCTAGGGCGCTTAATGCCACGGGCGGTAGATATGTTACTATTAGGCTACTACTGCTAGCCAAGCAGTGCTATCACTGATATAACCCTTTTAGCGCCATGGGGCGATATATCAGCCTTGGACGCTTAATGTCATGGGCAGTAGATATGTTACTATGAGGCTAGTACTGATAGCCAAGCAGATCTATCAATGTTGTAACCCTTATAGCGCTAGGGGGCGATATATCAGCCTCGGGCGCTTAATGCCACGGGCAGTAGATATGTTACTATGAGGCTACTACTGCTAGCCAAGCAGTGCTATCACTGTTGTAACCCTTATAGCGCCAGGGGGCGTTATATCAGCCTAGGGCCCTTAATGCCACGGGCGGTAGATATGGTACTATTAGGCTACTACTGCTATCCAAGCAGTGCTATCACTGTGGTAACCCTTATAGCGCCAGGGGGCGATATATCAGTCTAGGGAGCTTATTGCCACTTGCGGTAGACATGGTTCTATTAGGCTACTTCATCTAGCCAAGCAGTGCTCTCACTGTTGTAACACTCATAGCGCCAGGGGGCGATATATCAGCTTTGGGCGATTAATGCCACGGGCAGTAGATATGTTACTATTAGCCTACTACTTCTAGCCAAGCAGTGCTCTCACTCTTGTAACCCTCTTAGCGCCAGAGGGCGATATATCAGCCTAGGGCGCTTAATTCCACGGGCAGTAGATATGTTACAATTAGGCTACTACTGCTAGCCAAGCAGTGCTATCACTTTTGTAACCATTATAGTGCCAGCGGGCGATTAATCTGTCTAGGGCGCTTAATGTCACGGGCGGTAGATATGTTACAATTAGGCTACTACTGCTAGCCAAGCAGTTCTATCACTGTTGTAACCCTTATAGCGCCAGGGGGCGATATATCAGTCTAGGGCGCTTAATGTCACGGGCGGTAGATATGTTACTATTAGGCTACTACTGCTAGCCAAGCAGTGCTATCACTGATTTACCCCTTATAGCACCATGGGGCGATATATCAGCCTTGGGCGCTTAATGACACGGGCAGTAGATATGCTACAATTAGGCTTCTACTGCTAGCAAAGCAGTGCTATCACTGTTGTAACCCTTACAGCGCCATGGGGCGATACATCTACTTAGGGCGCATAATGCCTCGGGCAGTAGATATGTTACTATTAGGCTACTACTGCTAGTCAAGCAGATCTATCAATTTTGTAACCCTTATAGCGCCAGGGGGTGATATATAAGCCTTGGGCGCTTAATGCCTCGGGCAGTAGATATGTTACTATTAGGCTACTACTGCTAGCCAAGCAGGGCTATCACTGTTGTAACCCTTATAGCGCCATGGGGCGATATATCAGCCTTGGGCGCTTAATGCCACGGGCAGTAGGTATGTTACTATTAGGCTACTCCTGCTAGGCAAGCAGTGCTATCACTGTTGTAACCCTTATAGCGCCAGGGGGTGATATATCAGCCTAGGGCGCTTAATGCCACGGGCAGTAGATATGTTACTATTAGGCTAGTACTTCTAGCCAAGCAGGGTTATCACTGATGTCACCCTTATAGCGCCAGGGGCGATAAATCAGCCTTGGGCGCTTAATGCCACGGGCGGTAGATATGTAACTAATATGCTACTACTGCTAGCCAAGCAGTGCTATCACTGATGTTACCCTTATAGCGCCAGGGGCGATAAATCAGCCTTGGGCGCTTAATGCCACGGGCGGTAGATATGTAACTAATATGCTACTACTGCTAGCCAAGCAGTGCTAACACTTTGGTAAACCTTATAGCGCCAGTGGCGATATATCAGTATAGGGCACTTAATGTAACGGGCGGTAGATATGTTACTATTAGGCTACTACTGCTAGCCAAGCAGTGCTATCACTGTTGTAACCCTTATAGCGCCAGGGGGTGATATATAAGCCTTGGGCGCTTAATGCCTCGGGCAGTAGATATGTTACTATTAGGCTACTACTGCTAGCCAAGCAGGGCTATCACTGTTGTAACCCTTATAGCGCCATGGGGCGATATATCAGCCTTGAGCGCTTAATGCCACGGGCAGTAGGTATGTTACTATTAGGCTACTCCTGCTAGGCAAGCAGTGCTATCACTGTTGTAACCCTTATTGCGCCAGGGGGTGATATATCAGCCTAGGGCGCTTAATGCCACGGGCAGTAGATATGTTACTATTAGGCTAGTACTGCTAGCCAAGCAGGGCTATCACTGTTGTAACCCTTATAGAACCTGGGGCGATAAATCAGCCTTGGGCGCTTAATGCCACGGGCGGTAGATATGTTACTATTAGGCTACTACTGCTAGCCAAGCAGGGCTATAACTGTTGTAACCCTTATAGCGCCAGAGGGCGATATATCATCCTTGGGCACTTAATGCCACGGGCGGTTGGAATGTTACTATGAGGCTACTACTGCTAGCCAAGCAGGGCTATCACTGTTGTAACCCTTATAGCGCCAGGGGGCGATATATCAGCCTAGGGCGCTTAATGCCACGGGCAGTAGATATGTTACTATTACGCTACTACTGCTAGCTAAGCAGTGCTATCACTGTTGTAACCCTTATAGCGCCAGGGGGCGTTATATCAGCCTAGGGCGCATAATGCCACGGGCGGTAGATATATTACTATTAGGCTACTACTGCTAGCCAAGCAGTGCTATCACTGATGTTACCCTTATAGCGCCAGGGGCGATAAATCAGCCTTGGGCGCTTAATGCCACGGGCGGTAGATATGTAAATAATATGCTACTACTGCTAGCCAAGCAGTGCTAACACTGTGGTAACCTTTATAGCGCCAGTGGCGATATATCAGTCTAGGGCACTTAATGTAACGGGCGGTAGATATGTTACTATTAGGCTACTACTGCTAGCCAAGCAGTGCTATCACTGTTGTAACCCTTATAGCGCCAGGGGGTGATATATAAGCCTTGGGCGCTTAATGCCTCGGGCAGTAGACATGTTACTATTAGGCTACTACTGCTAGCCAAGCAGGGCTATCACTGTTGTAACCATTATAGCGCCATGTGGCGATATATCAGCCTTGAGCGCTTAATGCCACGGGCAGTAGGTATGTTACTATTAGGCTACTCCTGCTAGGCAAGCAGTGCTATCACTGTTGTAACCCTTATTGCGCCAGGGGGTGATATATCAGCCTAGGGCGCTTAATGCCACGGGCAGTAGATATGTTACTATTAGGCTAGTACTGCTAGCCAAGCAGGGCTATCACTGTTGTAACCCTTATAGAACCTGGGGCGATAAATCAGCCTTGGGCGCTTAATGCCACGGGCGGTAGATATGTTACTATTAGGCTACTACTGCTAGCCAAGCAGGGCTATAACTGTTGTAACCCTTATAGCGCCAGATGGCGATATATCAGCCTAGGGCGCTTAATACCACGGGCAGTAGATATGTTATTATTACGCTACTACTGCTAGCTAAGCAGTGCTATCACTGTTGTAACCCTTATAGCGCCAGGGGGCGTTATATCAGCCTAGGGCGCTTAATGCCACGGGCGGTAGATATATTACTATTAGGCTACTACTGCTAGCCAAGCAGGGCTATCACTGTTGTAACCCTTACAGCGCCAGGGGGTGATATATCAGCCTAGGGCCCTTAATGCCACGGGCGGTAGATATGTTACTATTAGGCTACTTCTTCTAGCCAAGCCGTGCTCTCACTGTTGTAACCCTTATAGCGCCAGGGGGCGATATATCAGCCTTGGGCGCTTAATGCCACGGGCAGTAGATATGTTACTATTAGGAGACTACTGCTAGCCAAGCAGTGCTATCACTGTTGTTACCCTTATAGCGCCAGGGGGTGATATATCAGCCTAGGGCGCTTAATGTCACGGGCGGTAGATATGTTACTATTAGGCTACTACTGCTAGCCAAGCAGGGCTATCACTGTTGTAACCCTTGTAGCGCCAGGGGGCGATATATTAGCCTAAGGCGCTTAATGCCACGGGCAGTAGATATGTTGCTATGAGGCTACTACTGCTAGCCAAACAGTGCTATCACTGTTGTTACCCATATAGCGCCAGGGGGCGATATATCAGTCTAGGGCGCTTAATGTCACGGGCGGTAGATATGTTACTATTAGGCTACTACTGCTAGCCAAGCAGGGCTATCACTGTTGTAACCCTTGTAGCGCCAGGGGGCGATATATTAGCCTAGGGCTCTTAATGCCACGGGCAGTAGATATGTTTCTATTACACTACTACTGCTAGCTAAGCAGTGCTATCACTGTTGTAACCCTTATAGCGCCAGGGGGCGTTATATCAGCCTAGGGCGCTTAATGCCACAGGCGGTAGATATGGAACTATTAGGCTACTACTGCTATCCAAGCAGTGCTATCACTGTGGTAACCCTTATAGCGGCAGGGGGCGATATATCCGTCTAGGGCGCTTAATGCCACGGGCGGTAGATATGTTACTATTAGGCTACTTCTTCTAGCCAAGCCGTGCTCTCACTGTTGTAACCCTTATAGCGCCAGGGGGCGATATATCAGCCTTGGGCGCTTAATGCCACGGGCAGTAGATATGTTACTATGAGGCTACTACTGCTAGCCAAGCAGTGCTATCACTGTGGTAACACTTATAGTGCCAGGGATTGATATATCAGCCTAGGGCGCTTAATGCCACGGGCGGTAGATATTTTACTATTAGGCTACGACTGCTAGCCAAGCAGGGCTATCACTTTTGTAACCCTTATAGCGCCAGGGGTTGATATATCAGCCTTGGGCGCTTAATGCCAAGGGCAATAGATATGTTACTATTAGGCTAATACTGCTAGCCAAGCAGTGCTATCACTGATGTTACCCTTATAGCGCCAGGGGCGATAAATCAGCCTTGGGCGCTTAATGCCACGGGCGGTAGATATGTAACTAATATGCTACTACTGCTAGCCAAGCAGTGCTATCACTGATGTTACCCTTATAGCGCCAGGGGCGATAAATCAGCCTTGGGCGCTTAATGCCACGGGCGGTAGATATGTAACTAATATGCTACTACTGCTAGCCAAGCAGTGCTAACACTGTGGTAACCCTTATAGCGCCAGTGGCGATATATCAGTCTAGGGCACTTAATGTAACGGGCGGTAGATATGTTACTATTAGGCTACTACTGCTAGCCAAGCAGTGCTATCACTGTTGTAACCCTTATAGCGCCAGGGGGTGATATATAAGCCTTGGGCGCTTAATGCCTCGGGCAGTAGATATGTTACTATTAGGCTACTACTGCTAGCCAAGCAGGGCTATCACTGTTGTAACCCTTATAGCGCCATGGGGCGATATATCAGCCTTGAGCGCTTAATGCCACGGGCAATAGGTATGTTACTATTAGGCTACTCCTGCTAGGCAAGCAGTGCTATCACTGTTGTAACCCTTATTGCGCCAGGGTGTGATATATCAGCCTAGGGCGCTTAATGCCACGGGCAGTAGATATGTTACTATTGGGCTAGTACTGCTAGCCAAGCAGGGCTATCACTGTTGTAAACCTTATAGAACCTGGGGCGATAAATCAGCCTTGGGCGCTTAATGCCACGGGCGGTAGATATGTTAATATTAGGCTACTACTGCTAGCCAAGCAGGGCTATAACTGTTGTAACCCTTATAGCGCCAGGGGTTAATATATCAGCCTTGGGCGCTTGATGCCACGGGCGGTAGATATGTAACTAATATGCTACTACTGCTAGCCAAACAGTGCTAACACTGTGGTAACCCCTATAGCGCCAGGGGGAGATATATCAGCCTAGGGCGCTTAATTCAATGGGCAGTAGATATGTTACTATGAGGCTACTACTGCTAGCCAAGCAGTGCTATCACTGTTGTAACACTTATAGCGCCAGGGGGCGATATATCAGTCTACGGCACTTAATGTCACGGGCGGTAGATATGTTACTATTGGGCTACTACTGCTAGCCAAGCAGTTCTATCACTTTTGTAACCCTTATAGCGCCAGTGGCGATATATCAGTCTAGGGCAATTAATGTCACGGGCGGTAGATATGTTACTATTAGGCTACTACTTCTAGCCAAGCAGTGCTATCACTTTTGTAACACTTATTGCGCCAGGGGGCGATATATCAGCCTAGCGCGCTTAATGCCACGGGCAGTAGATATGTTACTATTAGGCTACTACAGCTAGCCAAGCAGTGCTATCACTGTTGTTACCCTTATAGCGCCAGGGGGCGATATATCAGCCTAGGGCGCTTAATGCCACGGGCAGTAGATATGTTACTATTAGGCTACTACTGCTAGCCAAGCAGTGCTATCACTGTTGTTACCCTTATAGCGCCAGAGGGCGATATATCATCCTTGGGCACTTAATGCCACGGGCGGTTGGAATGTTACTATGAGGCTACTACTGCTAGCCAAGCAGGGCTATCACTGTTGTAACCCTTATAGCGCCAGGGGGCAATATATCAGCCTAGGGCGCTTAATGCCACTGGCAGTAGATATGTTACTATTACGCTACTACTACTAGCTAAGCAGTGCTATCACTGTTGTAACCCTTATAGCGCCAGGGGGCGTTATATCAGCCTAGGGCGCTTAATGCCACGGGCGGTAGATATATTACTATTAGGCTACTACTGCTAGCCAAGCAGGGCTATCACTGTTGTAACCCTTACAGCGCCAGGGGGCGTTATATCAGCCTAGGGCGCTTAATGCCACGGGCGGTAGATATATTACTATTAGGCTACTACTGCTAGCCAAGCAGTGCTATCACTGTTGTAACCCTTATAGCGCCAGGGGGCGATATATCAGCCTTGGGCACTTAATGCCACGGGCAGTAGATATGTTACTATGAGGCTACTACTGCTAGCCGAGCAGTGCTATCACTGTGGTAACACTTATAGCGCCAGATGGCGATATATCAGCCTAGGGCGCTTAATACCACGGGCAGTAGATATGTTATTATTACGCTACTACTGCTAGCTAAGCAGTGCTATCACTGTTGTAACCCTTATAGCGCCAGGGGGCGTTATATCAGCCTAGGGCGCTTAATGCCACGGGCGGTAGATATATTACTATTAGGCTACTACTGCTAGCCAAGCAGGGCTATCACTGTTGTAACCCTTATAGCGCCAGGGGGCGTTATATCAGCCTAGGGCGCTTAATGCCACGGGCGGTAGATATATTACTATTAGGCTACTACTGCTAGCCAAGCAGTGCTATCACTGTGGTAACACTTATAGCGCCAGATGGCGATATATCAGCCTAGGGCGCTTAATACCACGGGCGGTAGATATGTTACTATTAGGCTACTACTGCTAGCCAAGCAGGGCTATAACTGTTGTAACCCTTATAGCGCCATATGGCGATATATCAGCCTAGGGCGCTTAATACCACGGGCAGTAGATATGTTATTATTACGCTACTACTGCTAGCTAAGCAGTGCTATCACTGTTGTAACCCTTATAGCGCCAGGGGGCGTTATATCAGCCTAGGGCGCTTAATGCCACGGGCGGTAGATATATTACTATTAGGCTACTACTGCTAGCCAAGCAGGGCTATCACTGTTGTAACCCTTACAGCGCCAGGGGGTGATATATCAGCCTAGGGCCCTTAATGCCACGGGCGGTAGATATGTTACTATTAGGCTACTTCTTCTAGCCAAGCCGTGCTCTCACTGTTGTAACCCTTATAGCGCCAGGGGGCGATATATCAGCCTTGGGCGCTTAATGCCACGGGCAGTAGATATGTTACTATTAGGAGACTACTGCTAGCCAAGCAGTGCTATCACTGTTGTTACCCTTATAGCGCCAGGGGGCGTTATATCAGCCTAGGGCGCTTAATGCCACGGGCGGTAGATATATTACTATTAGGCTACTACTGCTAGCCAAGCAGGGCTATCACTGTTGTAACCCTTACAGCGCCAGGGGGTGATATATCAGCCTAGGGCCCTTAATGCCACGGGCGGTAGATATGTTACTATTAGGCTACTTCTTCTAGCCAAGCCGTGCTCTCACTGTTGTAACCCTTATAGCGCCAGGGGGCGATATATCAGCCTTGGGCGCTTAATGCCACGGGCAGTAGATATGTTACTATTAGGAGACTACTGCTAGCCAAGCAGTGCTATCACTGTTGTTACCCTTATAGCGCCAGGGGGTGATATATCAGCCTAGGGCGCTTAATGTCACGGGCGGTAGATATGTTACTATTAGGCTACTACTGCTAGCCAAGCAGGGCTATCACTGTTGTAACCCTTGTAGCGCCAGGGGGCGATATATTAGCCTAAGGCGCTTAATGCCACGGGCAGTAGATATGTTGCTATGAGGCTACTACTGCTAGCCAAACAGTGCTATCACTGTTGTTACCCATATAGCGCCAGGGGGCGATATATCAGTCTAGGGCGCTTAATGTCACGGGCGGTAGATATGTTACTATTAGGCTACTACTGCTAGCCAAGCAGGGCTATCACTGTTGTAACCCTTGTAGCGCCAGGGGGCGATATATTAGCCTAGGGCTCTTAATGCCACGGGCAGTAGATATGTTTCTATTACACTACTACTGCTAGCTAAGCAGTGCTATCACTGTTGTAACCCTTATAGCGCCTGGGGGCGTTATATCAGCCTAGGGCGCTTAATGCCACGGGCGGTAGATATGGAACTATTAGGCTACTACTGCTATCCAAGCAGTGCTATCACTGTGGTAACCCTTATAGCGGCAGGGGGCGATATATCCGTCTAGGGCGCTTAATGTCACGGGCGGTAGATATGTTACTATTGGGCTACTACTGCTAGCCAAGCAGTTCTATCACTTTTGTAACCCTTATAGCGCCAGTGGCGATATATCAGTCTAGGGCAATTAATGTCACGGGCGGTAGATATGTTACTATTAGGCTACTACTTCTACCCAAGCAGTGCTGTCACTTTTGTAACACTTATTGCGCCAGGGGGCGATATATCAGCCTAGCGCGCTTAATGCCACGGGCAGTAGATATGTTACTATTAGGCTACTACTGCTAGCCAAGCAGTGCTATCACTGTTGTCACCCTTATAGCGCCAGGGGGCGATATATCAGCCTAGGGCGCTTAATGCCACGGGCAGTAGATATGTTACTATTAGGCTACTACTGCTAGCCAAGCAGTGCTATCACTGTTGTTACCCTTATAGCGCCAGAGGGCGATATATCATCCTTGGGCACTTAATGCCACGGGCGGTTGGAATGTTACTATGAGGCTACTACTGCTAGCCAAGCAGGGCTATCACTGTTGTAACCCTTATAGCGCCAGGGGGCAATATATCAGCCTAGGGCGCTTAATGGCACTGGCAGTAGATATGTTACTATTACGCTACTACTGCTAGCTAAGCAGTGCTATCACTGTTGTAACCCTTATAGCGCCAGGGGGCGTTATATCAGCCTAGGGCGCTTAATGCCACGGGCGGTAGATATATTACTATTAGGCTACTACTGCTAGCCAAGCAGGGCTATCACTGTTGTAACCCTTACAGCGCCAGGGGGCGTTATATCAGCCTAGGGCGCTTAATGCCACGGGCGGTAGATATATTACTATTAGGCTACTACTGCTAGCCAAGCAGTGCTATCACTGTTGTAACCCTTATAGCGCCAGGGGGCGATATATCAGCCTTGGGCACTTAATGCCACGGGCAGTAGATATGTTACTATGAGGCTACTACTGCTAGCCGAGCAGTGCTATCACTGTGGTAACACTTATAGCGCCAGATGGCGATATATCAGCCTAGGGCGCTTAATACCACGGGCGGTAGATATGTTACTATTAGGCTACTACTGCTAGCCAAGCAGGGCTATAACTGTTGTAACCCTTATAGCGCCAGATGGCGATATATCAGCCTAGGGCGCTTAATACCACGGGCAGTAGATATGTTATTATTACGCTACTACTGCTAGCTAAGCAGTGCTATCACTGTTGTAACCCTTATAGCGCCAGGGGGCGTTATATCAGCCTAGGGCGCTTAATGCCACGGGCGGTAGATATATTACTATTAGGCTACTACTGCTAGCCAAGCAGGGCTATCACTGTTGTAACCCTTACAGCGCCAGGGGGTGATATATCAGCCTAGGGCCCTTAATGCCACGGGCGGTAGATATGTTACTATTAGGCTACTTCTTCTAGCCAAGCCGTGCTCTCACTGTTGTAACCCTTATAGCGCCAGGGGGCGATATATCAGCCTTGGGCGCTTAATGCCACGGGTAGTAGATATGTTACTATTAGGAGACTACTGCTAGCCAAGCAGTGCTATCACTGTTGTTACCCTTATAGCGCCAGGGGGTGATATATCAGCCTAGGGCGCTTAATGTCACGGGCGGTAGATATGTTACTATTAGGCTACTACTGCTAGCCAAGCAGGGCTATCACTGTTGTAACCCTTGTAGCGCCAGGGGGCGATATATTAGCCTAAGGCGCTTAATGCCACGGGCAGTAGATATGTTGCTATGAGGCTACTACTGCTAGCCAAACAGTGCTATCACTGTTGTTACCCATATAGCGCCAGGGGGCGATATATCAGTCTAGGGCGCTTAATGTCACGGGCGGTAGATATGTTACTATTAGGCTACTACTGCTAGCCAAGCAGGGCTATCACTGTTGTAACCCTTGTAGCGCCAGGGGGCGATATATTAGCCTAGGGCTCTTAATGCCACGGGCAGTAGATATGTTTCTATTACACTACTACTGCTAGCTAAGCAGTGCTATCACTGTTGTAACCCTTATAGCGCCTGGGGGCGTTATATCAGCCTAGGGCGCTTAATGCCACGGGCGGTAGATATGGAACTATTAGGCTACTACTGCTATCCAAGCAGTGCTATCACTGTGGTAACCCTTATAGCGGCAGGGGGCGATATATCCGTCTAGGGCGCTTAATGCCACGGGCGGTAGATATGTTACTATTAGGCTACTTCTTCTAGCCAAGCCGTGCTCTCACTGTTGTAACCCTTATAGCGCCAGGGGGCGATATATCAGCCTTGGGCGCTTAATGCCACGGGCAGTAGATATGTTACTATGAGGCTACTACTGCTAGCCAAGCAGTGCTATCACTGTGGTAACACTTATAGTGCCAGGGATTGATATATCAGCCTAGGGCGCTTAATGCCACGGCCGGTAGATATGTTACTATTAGGCTACGACTGCTAGCCAAGCAGGGCTATCACTTTTGTAACCCTTATAGCGCCAGGGGTTGATATATCAGCCTTGGGCGCTTAATGCCAAGGGCAATAGATATGTTACTATTAGGCTAATACTGCTAGCCAAGCAGTGCTATCACTGATGTTACCCTTATAGCGCCAGGGGCGATAAATCAGCCTTGGGCGCTTAATGCCACGGGCGGTAGATATGTAACTAATATGCTACTACTGCTAGCCAAGCAGTGCTATCACTGATGTTACCCTTATAGCGCCAGGGGCGATAAATCAGCCTTGGGCGCTTAATGCCACGGGCGGTAGATATGTAACTAATATGCTACTACTGCTAGCCAAGCAGTGCTAACACTGTGGTAACCCTTATAGCGCCAGTGGCGATATATCAGTCTAGGGCACTTAATGTAACGGGCGGTAGATATGTTACTATTAGGCTACTACTGCTAGCCAAGCAGTGCTATCACTGTTGTAACCCTTATAGCGCCAGGGGGTGATATATAAGCCTTGGGCGCTTAATGCCTCGGGCAGTAGATATGTTACTATTAGGCTACTACTGCTAGCCAAGCAGGGCTATCACTGTTGTAACCCTTATAGCGCCATGGGGCGATATATCAGCCTTGAGCGCTTAATGCCACGGGCAATAGGTATGTTACTATTAGGCTACTCCTGCTAGGCAAGCAGTGCTATCACTGTTGTAACCCTTATTGCGCCAGGGTGTGATATATCAGCCTAGGGCGCTTAATGCCACGGGCAGTAGATATGTTACTATTGGGCTAGTACTGCTAGCCAAGCAGGGCTATCACTGTTGTAACCCTTATAGAACCTGGGGCGATAAATCAGCCTTGGGCGCTTAATGCCACGGGCGGTAGATATGTTAATATTAGGCTACTACTGCTAGCCAAGCAGGGCTATAACTGTTGTAACCCTTATAGCGCCAGGGGTTGATATATCAGCCTTGGGCGCTTGATGCCACGGGCGGTAGATATGTAACTAATATGCTACTACTGCTAGCCAAACAGTGCTAACACTGTGGTAACCCCTATAGCGCCAGGGGGAGATATATCAGCCTAGGGCGCTTAATTCAATGGGCAGTAGATATGTTACTATGAGGCTACTACTGCTAGCCAAGCAGTGCTATCACTGTTGTAACACTTATAGCGCCAGGGGGCGATATATCAGTCTACGGCACTTAATGTCACGGGCGGTAGATATGTTACTATTGGGCTACTACTGCTAGCCAAGCAGTTCTATCACTTTTGTAACCCTTATAGCGCCAGTGGCGATATATCAGTCTAGGGCAATTAATGTCACGGGCGGTAGATATGTTACTATTAGGCTACTACTTCTACCCAAGCAGTGCTGTCACTTTTGTAACACTTATTGCGCCAGGGGGCGATATATCAGCCTAGCGCGCTTAATGCCACGGGCAGTAGATATGTTACTATTAGGCTACTACTGCTAGCCAAGCAGTGCTATCACTGTTGTTACCCTTATAGCGCCAGGGGGCGATATATCAGCCTAGGGCGCTTAATGCCACGGGCAGTAGATATGTTACTATTAGGCTACTACTGCTAGCCAAGCAGTGCTATCACTGTTGTTACCCTTATAGCGCCAGAGGGCGATATATCATCCTTGGGCACTTAATGCCACGGGCGGTTGGAATGTTACTATGAGGCTACTACTGCTAGCCAAGCAGGGCTATCACTGTTGTAACCCTTATAGCGCCAGGGGGCAATATATCAGCCTAGGGCGCTTAATGCCACTGGCAGTAGATATGTTACTATTACGCTACTACTGCTAGCTAAGCAGTGCTATCACTGTTGTAACCCTTATAGCGCCAGGGGGCGTTATATCAGCCTAGGGCGCTTAATGCCACGGGCGGTAGATATATTACTATTAGGCTACTACTGCTAGCCAAGCAGGGCTATCACTGTTGTAACCCTTACAGCGCCAGGGGGCGTTATATCAGCCTAGGGCGCTTAATGCCACGGGCGGTAGATATATTACTATTAGGCTACTACTGCTAGCCAAGCAGTGCTATCACTGTTGTAACCCTTATAGCGCCAGGGGGCGATATATCAGCCTTGGGCACTTAATGCCACGGGCAGTAGATATGTTACTATGAGGCTACTACTGCTAGCCGAGCAGTGCTATCACTGTGGTAACACTTATAGCGCCAGGGGGTGATATATCAGCCTAGGGCGCTTAATGCCACTTGCAGTAGTTATGTTACTATTAGGCTAGTACTGCTAGCCAAGCAGATCTATCAATGTTGTAACCCTTATAGCGCCAGGGGGCGATATATCAGCCTAGGGCGCTTAATGCCACGGGCAGTAGATATGTTACTATTACGCTACTACTGCTAGCTAAGCAGTGCTATCACTGTTGTTACCCTTATAGCGCCAGGGGGCCATATATCAGTCTAGGGCGCTTAATGTCACGGCCGGTAGATATATTACTATTAGGCTACTACTGCTAGCCAAGCAGGGCTATCACTGTTGTAACCCTTACAGCGCCAGGGGGCGATATATTAGCCTAGGGCTCTTAATGCCACGGGCAGTAGATATGTTCCTATTAGGCTACTACTGCTAGCCAAGCAGTGCTATCACTGTTGTAACCCTTATAGAACATGGGGCGATAAATCAGCCTTGGGCGCTTAATGCCACGGGCGGTAGATATGTTACTATTAGGCTACTACTGCTACCCAAGCAGGGCTATCACTGTTGTAACCCTTATAGCGCCAGGGGTTGATATATCAGCCTTGGGCGCTTAATGCCAAGGGCAGTAGATATGTTACTATTAGGCTACTACTTCTAGCCAAGCAGTGCTCTCCTCTTGTAACCCTCTTAGCGCCAGAGGGCGATATATCAGCCTAGGGCGCTTAATTCCACGGGCAGTAGATATGTTACAATTAGGCTACTACTGCTAGCCAAGCAGTGCTATCACTGTTGTAACCCTTATAGCGCCAGGGGGCGATGTATCAGTCTAGGGCGCTTAATGTCACGGGCGGTAGATATGTTACTATAAGGCTACTACTGCTAGCCAAGCAGTGCTATCACTGATTTACCCCTTATAGCACCATGGGGCGATATATCAGCCTTGGGCGCTTAATGACACGGGCAGTAGATATGCTACTATTAGGCTTCTACTGCTAGCAAAGCAGTGCTATCACTGTTGTAACCCTTACAGCGCCATGGGGCGATACATCTGCTTAGGGCGCATAATGCCTCGGGCAGTAGATATGTTAATATTAGCCTACTACTGCTAGTCAAGCAGGGCTATCAATTTTGTAACCCTTATAGCGCCAGGGGGTGATATATAAGCCTTGGGCGCTTAATGCCTCGGGCAGTAGATATGTTACTATTAGGCTACTACTGCTAGCCAAGCAGGGCTATCACTGTTGTAACCCTTATAGCGCCATGGGGCGATATATCAGCCTAGGGCGCTTAATGCCACGGGCAGTAGATATGTTACTATTAGGCTAGTACTGCTAGCCAAGCAGGGCTATCACTGTTGTAACCCTTATAGAACCTGGGGCGATAAATCAGCCTTGGGCGCTTAATGCCACGGGCGGTAGTTATGTTACTATTAGGCTACTACTGCTAGCCAAGCAGGGCTATCACTGTGGTAACCCCTATAGCGTCAGGGGGAGATATATCAGCCTAGGGCGCTTAATTCCATGGGCAGTAGATATGTTACTATGAGGCTACTACTGCTAGCCAAGCAGTGCTATCACTGTTGTAACCCTTATAGCGCCAGGGGGCGATATATCAGTCTACGGCACTTAATGTCACGGGCGGTAGGTATGTTACTATTAGGCTACTACTGCTAGCCAAGCAGTGCTATCACTTTTCTAACCCTTAGAGCGCTAGTGGCGATATATCAGTCTAGGGCACTTAATGTCACGGGCGGTAGATATGTTACTATTAGGCTACTACTTCTAGCCAAGCAGTGCTATCACTGTTGTAACACTTATTGCGCCAGGGGGCGATATATCAACCTAGCGCGCTTAATGCCACGGGCAGTAGATATGTTACTATTAGGCTACTACTGCTAGCCAAGCAGTGCTATCACTGTTGTTACCCTTATAGCGCCAGGGGGCGATATATCAGCCTAGGGCGCTTAATGCCACGGGCAGTAGATATGTTACTATTAGGCTGCTACTGCTAGCCAAGCAATGCTATCACTGTTGTTACCCTTATAGCGCCAGAGGGCGATATATCATCCTTGGGCACTTAATGCCACGGGCGGCTGGAATGTTACTATGAGGCTACTACTGCTAGCCAAGCAGGGCTATCACTGTTGTAACCCTTATAGCGCCAGGGGGCGATATATCAGCCTAGGGCGCTTAATGCCACGGGCAGTAGATATGTTACTATGAGGCTACTACTGCCAGCCAAGCAGTGCAATCACTGTTGTAACCCTTATAGCGCCAGGGGGCGATATATCATCCTTGGGCGCTTAATGCCACGGGCAGTAGATATGTTACTATTAGGCTACTTCTTCTAGCCAAGCAGTGCTATCACTGTAGTAACCCTTATAGCGTCAGGGGCGATATATCAGCCTAGCTCGCTTAATGCCAAGGGCGGTAGATATGTTACTATTAGGCTACTTCTTCTAGCCAAGCAGTGCTCTCACTGTTGTAACCCTTATAGCGCCAGGGGGCGTTATATCAGCCTAGGGCGCTTAATGTCACTGGCGGTAGATATGTTACTATTAGGCTACTATTGCTAGCCAAGCAGGGCTATCACTGGTGTCACCCTTATAGCCCCAGGGGGCGTTATATCAGCCTCGGGCGCTTAATGCCATGGGCGGTAGATATGTTACTATTAGGCTACTACTGCTAGCCAAGCAGTGCTATCACTGTTGTAACCCTTATAGCGCCAGGGGGCGATATATCAGCCTAGGGCGCTTAATGCCACGGACAGTAGATATGTTACTATGAGGCTACTACTTCCAGCCAAGCAGTGCTATCACTGTTGTAACCCTTTTAGCGCCACGGGGCGATATATCAGCCTTGGGCGCTTAATGCCACGGGCAGTAGATATGTTACTATTAGGCTACTTCTTCTAGCCAAGCAGTGCTATCACTGTAGTAACCCTTATAGCGCCAGGGGCGATATATCAGCCTAGCGCGCTTAATGCCAAGGGCGGTAGATATGTTACTATTTGGCTACTTCTTCTAGCCAAGCAGTGCTCTCACTGTTGTAAACCTTATAGCGCCAGGGGGTGATATATAAACATTGGGCGCTTAATGCCACGGGCAGTAGATATGTTACTATTAGGCTACTACTTCTAGCCAAGCAGTGCTCTCACTGTTGTAACCCTTATAGCGCCGGAGGGCGATATATCAGCCTAGGGCGCTTAATGCCACGGGCAGTAGATATGTTACAATTAGGCTACTACTGCTAGCCAAGCAGTGCTATCACTTTTGTAACCCTTATAGTGCCAGAGGGCGATATATCTGTCTAGGGCGCTTAATGTCACGGGCGGTAGATATGTTACTATTAGGCTACTACTGCTAGCCAAACAGTTCTATCACTGTTGTAACCCATATAGCGCCAGTGGGCGATATACCAGTCTAGGGCGCTTAATGTCACGGGCCGTAGATATGTTACTATGAGGCTACTATTGCTAGCCAAGCAGTGCTATCACTGTTGTAACCCTTATAGCGCCAGGGGGCGATATATCAGCCTAGGGCGCTTAATGCCACGGGCGGTAGATATGGTACTATTAGGCTACTACTGCTAGCCAAGCAGTGCTATCACTGATGTAACCCTTATAGCGCCAGGGGGCAATATATCAGCCTTGGACGCTTAATGACACGGGCAGTAGATATGCTAATATTAGGCTACTACTGCTAGCAAATCAGTGCTATCACTGTTGTAACCCTTATAGCGCCATGGGGCGATACATCAGCCTAGCGCGCTTAATGCCACGGGCAGTAGATATGTTACTATTAGGCTACTACTGCTAGCCAAGCAGGGCTATCAATTTTGTAATCCTTATACCGCCAGGGGGCGATATATCAGTCTAGGTCGCTTAATGCCACGGGCGGTAGATGTGTAACTAATGGGCTACTACTGCTAGCCAAGCAGTGCTAACACTGTGGTAACACTTATAGAACCTGGGGCGATATATCATCCTTGGGCGCTTAATGCCACGGGCAGTAGATAAGTTAATATTAGGCTACTACTGCTAGCCAAGCAGTGCTATCACTGTTGTTATCCTTATAGCGCCAGGGGACGATATATCAGCCTAGGGCGCTTAATGCCACGGGCAGTAGATATGTTACTATTAGGCAACTACTGCTAGCCAAGCAGTGCTATCACTGTTGTTACTCTTATAGCGCCAGAGGGCGATATATCATCCTTGGGCACTTAATGCCACGGGCGGTTGGAATGTTACTATGAGGCTACTACTGCTAGCCAAGCAGGGCTATCACTGTTGTAACCCTTATAGCGCCAGGGGGCGATATATCAGCCTAGGGCGCTTAATGCCACGGGCAGTAGATATGTTACTATTAGGCTACTTCTTCTAGCCAAGCAGTGCTATCACTGTAGTAACCCTTATAGCGCCAGGGGCGATATATCAGCCTAGCGCGCTTAATGCCAAGGGCGGTAGATATGTTACTATTTGGCTACTTCTTTTAGCCAAGCAGTGCTCTCACTGTTGTAAACCTTATAGCGCCAGGGGGTGATATATAAACATTGGGCGCTTAATGCCACGGGCAGTAGATATGTTACAATTAGGCTACTACTTCTAGCCAAGCAGTGCTCTCACTGTTGTAACCCTTATAGCGCCGGAGGGCGATATATATTAGCCTAGGGCGCTTAATGCCACGGGCAGTAGATATGTTACAATTAGGCTACTACTGCTAGCCAAGCAGTGCTATCACTTTTGTAACCCTTATAGTGCCAGAGGGCGATATATCTGTCTAGGGCGCTTAATGTCACGGGCGGTAGATATGTTACTATTAGGCTACTACTGCTAGCCAAACAGTTCTATCACTGTTGTAACCCTTATAGCGCCAGTGGGCGATATACCAGTCTAGGGCGCTTAATGTCACGGGCCGTAGATATGTTACTATGAGGCTACTATTGCTAGCCAAGCAGTGCTATCACTGTTGTAACCCTTATAGCGCCAGGGGGCGATATATCAGCCTAGGGCGCTTAATGCCACGGGCGGTAGATATGTTACTATTAGGCTACTACTGCTAGCCAAGCAGTGCTATCACTGATGTAACCCTTATAGCGCCAGGGGGCAATATATCAGCCTTGGACGCTTAATGACACGGGCAGTAGATATGCTAATATTAGGCTACTACTGCTAGCAAATCAGTGCTATCACTGTTGTAACCCTTATAGCGCCATGGGGCGATACATCAGCCTAGCGCGCTTAATGCCACGGGCAGTAGATATGTTACTATTAGGCTACTACTGCTAGCCAAGCAGGGCTATCAATTTTGTAATCCTTATAGCGCCAGGGGGCGATATATCAGTCTAGGTCGCTTAATGCCACGGGCGGTAGATGTGTAACTAATGGGCTACTACTGCTAGCCAAGCAGTGCTAACACTGTGGTAACACTTATAGAACCTGGGGCGATATATCATCCTTGGGCCCTTAATGCCACGGGCAGTAGATAAGTTACTATTAGGCTACTACTGCTAGCCAAGCAGTGCTATCACTGTTGTTACCCTTATAGCGCCAGGGGGCGATATATCAGCCTAGGGCGCTTAATGCCACGGGCAGTAGATATGTTACTATTAGGCTACTACTGCTAGCCAAGCAGTGCTATCACTGTTGTTACCCTTATAGCGCCAGAGGGCGATATATCATCCTTGGGCACTTAATGCCACGGGCGGTTGGAATGTTACTATGAGGCTACTACTGCTAGCCAAGCAGGGCTATCACTGTTGTAACCCTTATAGCGCCAGGGGGCGATATATCAGCCTAGGGCGCTTAATGCCACGGGCAGTAGATATGTTACTATTACGCTACTACTGCTAGCTAAGCAGTGCTATCACTGTTGTAAGCCTTATAGCGCCAGGGGGCGTTATATCAGCCTAGGGCGCTTAATGCCACGGGCGGTAGATATATTACTATTAGGCTACTACTGCTAGCCAAGCAGGGCTATCACTGTTGTAACCCTTACAGCGCCAGGGGGTGATATATCAGCCTAGGGCCCTTAATGCCACGGGCGGTAGATATGTTACTATTAGGCTACTTCTTCTAGCCTAGCCGTGCTCTCACTGTTGTAACCCTTATAGCGCCAGGGGGCGATATATCAGCCTTGGGCGCTTAATGCCACGGGCAGTAGATATGTTACTATGAGGCTACTACTGCTAGCCAAGCAGTGCTATCACTGTGGTAACACTTATAGCGCCAGGGGGTGATATATCAGCCTAGAGCGCTTAATGCCACGGGCAGTAGTTATGTTACTATTAGGCTAGTACTGCTAGCCAAGCAGATCTATCAATGTTGTAACCCTTATAGCGCCAGGGGGCCATATATCAGTCTAGGGCGCTTAATGTCACGGCCGGTAGATATATTACTATTAGGCTACTACTGCTAGCCAAGCAGGGCTATCACTGTTGTAACCCTTATAGCGCCAGGGGGTGATATATCAGCCTAGGGCCCTTAATGCCACGGGCAGTAGATATGTTCCTATTAGGCTACTACTGCTAGCCAAGCAGTGCTATCACTGTTGTTACCCTTATAGCGCCAGGGGGCCATATATCAGTCTAGGGCGCTTAATGTCACGGCCGGTAGATATATTACTATTAGGCTACTACTGCTAGCCAAGCAGGGCTATCACTGTTGTAACCCTTATAGCGCCAGGGGGTGATATATCAGCCTAGGGCCCTTAATGCCACGGGCAGTAGATATGTTCCTATTAGGCTACTACTGCTAGCCAAGCAGTGCTATCACTGTTGTTACCCTTATAGCGCCAGGGGGCCATATATCAGTCTAGGGCGCTTAATGTCACGGCCGGTAGATATATTACTATTAGGCTACTACTGCTAGCCAAGCAGGGCTATCACTGTTGTAACCCTTACAGCGCCAGGGGGCGATATATTAGCCTAGGGCTCTTAATGCCACGGGCAGTAGATATGTTCCTATTAGGCTACTTCTTCTAGCCTAGCCGTGCTCTCACTGTTGTAACCCTTATAGCGCCAGGGGGCGATATATCAGTCTAGGGCGCTTATTGCCACTTGCGGTAGACATGGTACTATTAGGCTACTTCTTCTAGCCAAGCAGTGCTCTCACTGTTGTAACACTCATAGCGCCAGGGGGCGATATATAAGTCTTGGGCGATTAATGCCACGGGCAGTAGATATGTTACTATTAGGCTACTACTTCTAGCCAAGCAGTGCTCTCACTCTTGTAACCCTCTTAGCGCCAGAGGGCGATATATCAGCCTAGGGCGCTTAATTCCACGGGCAGTAGATATGTTAAAATTAGGCTACTACTGCTAGCCAAGCAGTGCTATCACTTTTGTAACCATTATAGTGCCAGCGGGCGATTAATCTGTCTAGGGCGCTTAATGTCACGGGCGGTAGATATGTTACTATTAGGCTACTACTGCTAGCCAAGCCGTTCTATCACTGTTGTAACCCTTATAGCGCCAGGGGGCGATATATTAGTCTAGGGCGCTTAATGTCACGGGCGGTAGATATGTTACTATGAGGCTACTACTGCTAGCCAAGCAGTGCTATCACTGATTTACCCCTTATAGCACCATGGGGCGATATATCAGCCTTGGGCGCTTAATGACACGGGCAGTAGATGTGCTACTATTAGGCTTCTACTGCTAGCAAAGCAGTGCTATCACTGTTGTAACCCTTACAGCGCCATGGGGCGATACATCTGCTTAGGGCGCATAATGCCTCGGGCAGTAGATATGTTAATATTAGGCTACTACTGCTAGTCAAGCAGGGCTATCAATTTTGTAACCCTTTTAGCGCCAGGGGGTGATATATAAGCCTTGGGCGCTTAATGCCTCGGGCAGTAGATATGTTACTATTAGGCTACTACTGCTAGCCAAGCAGTGCTATCACTGTTGTAACCCTTATAGCGCCATGGGGCGATATATCAGCCTTGGGCGCTTAATGCCACGGGCAGTAGGTATGTTACTATTAGGCTACTCCTGCTAGGCAAGCAGTGCTATCACTGTTGTAACCCTTATAGCGCCAGGGGGTGATATATCAGCCTAGGGCGCTTAATGCCACGGGCAGTAGATATGTTACTATTAGGCTAGTACTGCTAGCCAAGCAGGGCTATCACTGTTGTAACCCTTAAAGAACCTGAGGCGATAAATCAGCCTTGGGCGCTTAAGGCCACGGGCGGTAGTTATGTTACTATTAGGCTACTACTGCTAGCCAAGCAGGGCTATCACTGTGGTAACCCCTATAGCGTCAGGGGGAGATATATCAGCCTAGGGCGCTTAATTCCATGGGCAGTAGATATGTTAATTTGAGGCTACTACTGCTAGCCAAGCAGTGCTATCACTGTTGTAACCCTTATAGCGCCAGGGGGCGATATATCAGTCTACGGCACTTAATTTCACGGGCGGTAGGTATGTTACTATTAGGCTACTACTGCTAGCCAAGCAGTGCTATCACTTTTCTAACCCTTAGAGCGCTAGTGGCGATATATCAGTCTAGGGCACTTAATGTCACGGGCGGTAGATATGTTACTATTAGGCTACTACTTCTAGCCAAGCAGTGCTATCACTGTTGTAACACTTATTGCGCCAGGGGGCGATATATAAGCCTAGCGCGCTTAATGCCACGGGCAGTAGATATGTTACTATTAGGCTACTACTGCTAGCCAAGCAGTGCTATCACTGTTGTTACCCTTATAGCGCCAGGGGGCGATGTATCAGCCTAGGGCGCTTAATGCCACGGGCAGAAGATATGTTACTATTAGGCTACTACTGCTAGCCAAGCAGTGCTATCACTGTTGTTACCCTTATAGCGCCAGAGGGCGATATATCATCCTTGGGCACTTAATGCCACGGGTGGTTGGAATGTTACTATGAGGCTACTACTGCTAGCCAAGCAGGGCTATCACTGTTGTAACCCTTATAGCGCCAGGGGGCGATATATCAGCCTAGGGCGCTTAATGCCACGGGCAGTAGATATGTTACTATGAGGCTACTACTGCCAGCCAAGCAGTGCAATCACTGTTGTAACCCTTATAGCGCCAGGGGGCGATATATCATCCTTGGGCGCTTAATGCCACGGGCAGTAGATATGTTACTATTAGGCTACTTCTCCTAGCCAAGCAGTGCTATCACTGTAGTAACCCTTATAGCGTCAGGGGCGATATATCAGCCTAGCGCGCTTAATGCCAAGGGCGGTAGATATGTTACTATTAGGCTACTTCTTCTAGCCAAGCAGTGCTCTCAGTGTTGTAACCCTTATAGCGCCAGGGGGCGTTATATCAGCCTAGGGCGCTTAATGTCACGGGCGGTAGATATGTTACTATTAGGCTACTACTGCTAGCCAAGCAGGGCTATCACTGGTGTCACCCTTATAGCCCCAGGGGGCGTTATATCAGCCTCGGGCGCTTAATGCCATGGGCGGTAGATATGTTACTATTAGGCTACTACTGCTAGTCAAGCAGTGCTATCACTGTTGTAACCCTTATAGCGCCAGGGGGCGATATATCAGCCTAGGGCGCTTAATGCCACGGACAGGAGATATGTTACTATGAGGCTACTACTTCCAGCCAAGCAGTGCTATCACTGTTGTAACCCTTATAGCGCCACGGGGCGATATATCAGCCTTGGGCGCTTAATGCCACGGGCAGTAGATATGTTACTATTAGGCTACTTCTTCTAGCCAAGCAGTGCTATCACTGTAGTAACCCTTATAGCGCCAGGGCCGATATATCAGCCTAGCGCGCTTAATGCCAAGGGCGGTAGATATGTTACTATTTGGCTACTTCTTCTAGCCAAGCAGTGCTCTCACTGTTGTAAACCTTATAGCTCCAGGGGGTGATATATAAACATTGGGCGCTTAATGCCACGGGCAGTAGATATGTTACTATTAGGCTACTACTTCTAGCCAAGCAGTGCTCTCACTGTTGTAACCCTTATAGCGCCGGAGGGCGATATATCAGCCTAGGGCGCTTAATGCCACGGGCAGTAGATATGTTACAATTAGGCTACTACTGCTAGCCAAGCAGTGCTATCACTTTTGTAACCCTTATAGTGCCAGAGGGCGATATATCTGTCTAGGGCGCTTAATGTCACGGGCGGTAGATATGTTACTATTAGGCTACTACTGCCAGCCAAACAGTTCTATCACTGTTGTAACCCTTATAGCGCCAGTGGGCGATATACCAGTCTAGGGCGCTTAATGTCACGGGCCGTAGATATGTTACTATGAGGCTACTATTGCTAGCCAAGCAGTGCTATCACTGTTGTAACCCTTATAGCGCCAGGGGGCGATATATCAGCCTAGGGCGCTTAATGCCACGGGCGGTAGATATGTTACTATTAGGCTACTACTGCTAGCCAAGTAGTGCTATCACTGATGTAACCCTTATAGCGCCAGGGGGCGATATATCAGCCTTGGACGCTTAATGACACGGGCAGTAGATATGCTAATATTAGGCTACTACTGCTAGCAAATCAGTGCTGTCACTGTTGTAACCCTTATAGCGCCATGGGGCGATACATCAGCCTAGCGCGCTTAATGCCACGGGCAGTAGATATGTTACTATTAGGCTACTACTGCTAGCCAAGCAGGGCTATCAATTTTGTAATCCTTATAGCGCCAGGGGGCGATATATCAGTCTAGGTCGCTTAATGCCACGGGCGGTAGATGTGTAACTAATGGGCTACTACTGCTAGCCAAGCAGTGCTAACACTGTGGTAACCCTTATAGCGCCAGGGGGAGATATATCAGTCTAGGTCGCTTAATGCCACGGGCGGTAGATGTGTAACTAATGGGCTACTACTGCTAGCCAAGCAGTGCTATCACTGTAGTAACACTTATAGAACCTGGGGCGATATATCATCCTTGGGCGCTTAATGCCACGGGCAGTAGATAAGTTACTATTAGGCTACTACTGCTAGCCAAGCAGGGCTATCACTGTTGTAACCCTTATAGCGCCAATGGGCGATATATAAGGCTTGGGCGCTTAATGCCCCGGGCATTAGATATGTTACTATTAGGCTACTACTGCTAGCCAAGCAGTGCTATCACTGTTGTAACCCTTATAGCGACAGGGGGCGATATATCAGCCTAGGGCGCTTAATGCCACGGGCAGTAGATATGTGAATATTAGGCTACTCCTGCTAGGCAAGCAGTGCTATCACTGTTGTAACCCTTATACCACCCTGGGGCGATATATCAGCCTTGGGCGCTTAATGCCACGGGCAGTAGATAAGTTACTATTAGGCTACTACTGCTAGCCAAGCAGGGCTATCACTGTTGTAACCCTTATAGAGCCTGGGGCGATAAATCAGCCTTGGGCGCTTAATGCCACGGGTGGTAGATATGTTACTATTAGGCTACTACTGCTAGCCAAGCAGGGCTATCACTGTTGTAACCCTTATAGCGCCAATGGGCGATATATCAGGCTTGGGCGCTTAATGCCCCGGGCATTAGATATGTTACTATTAGGCTACTACTTCTAGCCAAGCAGTGCTCTCACTGTTGTAACCCTTATAGCGCCAGAGGGCGGTATATCAGCTTAGGGCGCTTATTTCCACGGGCAGTAGATATGTTACTATGAGGCTACTACTGCTAGTCAAGCAGTGCGATCACTGTTGTAACCCTTATAGCGCCAGGGGGCGATATATCAGCCTGGGGCGCTTAATGTCACGGGCAGTAGATATGTTATTATTAGGCTACTACTGTCAGCCAAGCAGGGCTATCACTGTTGTAACCCTTATAGCGCCAGGGGGCGATATATCAGCCTCGGGCGCTTAATGCCACGGGCGGTAGATATGTTACTATTAGGCTACTACTGCTAGCCAAGCAGTGCTATCACTTTTGTAACCCTTGTAGCGCCAGGGGCGATAAATCAGCCTAGGGCGCTTAATGCCATGGGCAGTAGATATGTTACTATGAGGCTACTACTGCCAGCCACGCAGTGCTATCACTGTTGTAACCCTTATAGCGCCAGGGGCGATATATCAGCCTAGCGCGCTTAATGGCACGGGCGGTAGATATGTTACTATTAGGCTACTTCTTCTAGCCAAGCAGTGCTCTCACTGTTGTAACCCTTATAGCGCCAGGGCACGATATATCAGCCTTGGGCGCTTAATGCCACGGGAAGTAGATATGTTACTAATAGGCTACTACTTCTAGCCAAGCAGTGCTCTCACTGTTGTAACTCTTATAGCGCCAGAGGGCGATATATCAGCCTAGGGCGCTTAATGCCACGGGCAGTAGATATGTAACAATTAGGCTACTACTGCTAGCCAAGCAGTGCTATCACTTTTGTAACCCTTATAGTGCCAGAGGGCGATATATCTGTCTAGGGCGCTTAATGTCACGGGCGGTAGATATGTTACTATTAGGCTACTACTGCTAGCCAAGCAGTGCTATCACTGTTGTAACCCTTATAGCGCCAGGGGGCGATATATCAGCCTTAGGTGCTTAATGACACGGGCAGTAGATATGCTACTATTAGGCTACTACTGCTAGCAAAGCAGTGCAATCACTGTTGTAACCCTTACAGCGCCATGGGGCGATACATCATCCTAGGGCGCTTAATGCCTAGGGCAGTAGATATGTTACTCTTAGGCTACTATTGCTAGCCAAGCAGGGCTATTAATTTTGTAACCCTTATAGCGCCAGTGGGTGATATATAAGCCTTGGGCGCCTAATGCCTCGGGCAGTAGATATGTTACTATTAGGCTTCTACTGCTAGCCAAGCAGGGCTATCACAGTTGTAACCCTTATAGCGCCATGGGGCGATATATCAGCATTGGGCGCTTAATGCCACGGGCAGTAGGAATGTTACTATTAGGCTACCCCTGCTAGGCAGCAGTGCTATCACTGTTGTAACCCTTATAGCGCCAGGGGGCGATATATCAGCCTAGGGCGCTTAATGCCACGGGCGGTAGATATGTTACTATTAGGCTAGTACTGTAGCCAAGCAGGGCTATCACTGTTGTAACCCTTATAGTGCCAGGGGGCGATACATCAGCCTAGGGCGCTTAATTCCACGGGCAATAGATATGTAACTAATAGGCTACTACTTCTAGCCAAGCAGTGCTATCACTTTTGTAACCCTTGTAGCACCAGGGGCGATATATCAGCCTAGGGCGCTTAATGCCACGGGCAGTAGATATGTTACTATTAGGCTAGTACTGCTAGCCAAGCAGGGCTATCACTGTTGTAACCCTTATAGTGCCAGGGGGCGATACATCAGCCTAGGGCGCTTAATTCCACGGGCAATAGATATGTAACTAATAGGCTACTACTTCTAGCCAAGCAGTGCTATCACTGTTGTAACCCTTATAGCGCCAGGGGGCGATATATCAGCCTAGGGCGCTTAATGCCACGGGCGGTAGATATGTTACTATTAGGCTACTACTGCTAGCCAAGCAGTGCTATCACTTTTGTAACCCTTGTAGCACCAGGGGCGATATATCAGCCTAGGGCGCTTAATGCCACGGGCAGTAGATATGTTACTATGAGGCTACTACTGCTAGCCGAGCAGGGCTATCACTGTTGTAACCCTTATAGCGCCAGGGGGTGATATTTCAGCCTTGGGCGCTTAATGCCACGGGCAGTAGATATGTTACTATGAGGCTACTACTGCTAGCCAAGCAGTGCTATCACTGTTGTAACCCTTATAGCGCCAGGGGGCGATATATCAGCCTAGGGCGCTTAATGCCACGGGCGGTAGATATGTTACTATTAGGCTACTACTGCTAGCCAAGCAGTGCTATCACTGATGTAACTCTTTTAGCGCCAGGGGCGATAAATCAGCTTTGGGCGCTTAATGCCACGGGCGGAAGATATGTAACTAATATGCTACTACTGCTAGCCAAGCAGTGCTAACACTGTGGTAAACCTTATAACGCCAGGGGGAGATATATGAGTCTAGGGCGCTTAATTCCACGGGCGTTAGGAATGTTACTATGAGGCTACTACTGCTAGCCAAGCAGTGCTATCACTGTTGTAACCCTTATAGCGCCAGGGGCGATATATGAGCCTAGGGCGCTTAATGCCACGGGCAGTAAATATGTTACTATTAGGCTACTACTGCTAGCCAAGCAGTGCTATCATTGTGGTAACCCTTATAGCGCCAGGGGGCGATATATCAGCCTTGGGCGCTTAATGCCACGGGCGGTTGATATGTTACTATTAGGCTACTACTGCTAGCCAAGCAGTGCTATCACTGCTGTAACCCTTATAGCGCCAGAGGGCGATATATAAGCCTAGGGCGCTTAATGCCACGGGCGGTAGATATGTTACTATTAGGCTACTACTGCTAGCCAAGCAGTGCTATCACTGTATTAACACTTATAGCACCTGGGGCGATATATCATCCTTGGGCGCTTAATGCCACGGGCGTTAGGAATGTTACTATGAGGCTACTACTGCTAGCCAAGCAGGGCTATCACTGTTCTAACCCTTGTAGCGCCAGGGGGTGATATATCAGCCTAGGGCGCTTAATGCCACGGGCGTTTGATATGTTACTATTAGGCTACTACTGCTAGCCAAGCAGTGCTATCACTGTAGTAACACTTATAGAACCTGGGGCGATATATCATCCTTGGGCGCTTAATGCCACGGGCGTTAGGAATGTTACTATGAGGCTACTACTGCTAGCCAAGCAGGGCTATCCCTGTTGTAACCCTTGTAGCGCCAGGGGGTGATATATCAGCCTAGGGCGCTTAATGCCACGGGCGTTAAATATGTTACTATGAGGCAACTACTGCTAGCCAAGCAGTGCTATCACTGATGTAACCCTTATAGCGCCAGGGGGCGATATATCAGCCTAGGGCGCTTAATGCCACGGGCGGTAGATATGTTACTATTAGGCTACTACTGCTAGCCAAGCAGTGCTATCACTGATGTAACCCTTATAGCGCCATGGGGCGATATATCAGCCTTGGGCGCTTAATGCCTCGGGCAGTAGATATGTTACTATTAGGCTACTACTGCTAGCCAAGCAGTGCTATCAGTGATGTAACCCTTATAGCGCCAGGGGGCGATATATCAGTCTAGGGCGCTTAATGCCTCGGGCAGTAGATATGTTACTATTAGGCTACTACTGCTAGCCAAGCAGTGCTATCACTGATGTAACCCTTATAGCGCCATGTGGCGATATATCAGCCTTGGGCGCTTAATGACACGGGCAGTAGATTTGCTACTATTAGGCTACTACTGCTAGCCAAGCAGTGCTATCACTGATGTAACCCTTATAGCGCCAGGGGGCGATATATCAGCCTAGGGTGCTTAATGCCACGGGCAGTAGATATGTTACTATGAGGCTACTACTGCTAGCCAAGCAGATCTATCAATGTTGTAACCCTTATAGCGCTAGGGGGCGATATATTAGCCTAGGGCGCTTAATGCCCCGGGCAGTGGATATGTTACTATTAGGCTACTACTGCTAGCCAAGCAGGGCTATCACTGTTGTAACCCTTATAGCGCCAGGGGGCGATATATTAGCCTAGAGCTCTTAATGCCACGGGCAGTAGATATGTTTCTATTACGCTACTACTGCTAGCCAAGCAGTGCTATCACTGTTGTAACTTTTATAGCGCCAGGGGGCGTTATATCAGCCTAGGGCGCTTAATGCCACGGGCGGTAGATATGGTACTATTAGGCTACTACTGCTATCCAAGCAGTGCTATCACTGTGGTAACCCTTATAGCGCCAGGGGGCGATATATCAGTCTAGGGCGCTTAATGCCACGGGCGGTAGATATGCTACTATTAGGCTACTTCTTCTAGCCAAGCCGTGCTCTCACTGTTGTAACCCGTATAGCGCCAGGGGGCGATATATCAGCATTGGGCGCTTAATACCACGGGCAGTAGATATGTTACTATGAGGCTACTACTGCTAGCCAAGCAGTGCTATCACTGTTGTTACCCTTATAGCGCTAGGGGGCGATATATCAGTCTAGGGCGCTTAATGTCACGGCCGGTAGATATATTACTATTAGGCTACTACTGCTAGCCAAGCATGGCTATCACTGTTGTAACCCTTACAGCGCCAGGGGGCGATATATTAGCCTAGGGCTCTTAATGCCTCGGGCAGTAGATATGTTTCTATTAGGCTACTACTGCTAGCCAAGCAGGGCTATCACTGTTGTAACCCTTATAGCGACAGGGGGCGTTATATCAGCCTAGGGCCCTTAATGCCACGGGCGGTAGATATGGTAATATTAGGCTACTACTGCTATCCAAGCAGTGCTATCACTGTGGTAACCCTTACAGCGCCAGGGGGCGATATATCAGTCTAGGGCACTTATTGCCACGGGCGGTAGACATGGTACTATTAGGCTACTTCTTCTAGCCAAGCAGTGCTCTCACTGTTGTAACCCTTTTAGCGCCTGGGGGCGATATATCAGCCTTGGGCGCTTAATGCCACGGGCAGTAGATATGTTAATATTAGGCTACTACTTCTAGCCAAGCAGTGCTCTCACTCTTGTAACCCTCTTAGCGCCAGATGGCGATATATCAGCCTAGGGCGCTTAATTCCACGGGCAGTAGATATGTTACAATTAGGCTACTACTGCTAGCCAAGCAGTGCTATCACTTTTGTAACCATTATAGTGCCAGCGGGCGATATATCTGTCTAGGGCGCTTAATGTCACGGGCGGTAGATATGTTACTATTAGGCTACTACTGCTAGCCAAGCAGTTCTATCATTGTTGTAACCCTTATAGCGCCAGGGGGCGATATATCAGTCTAGGGCGCTTAATGTCACGGGCGGTAGATATGTTAATATGAGGCTACTACTGCTAGCCAAGCAGTGCTATCACTGTTGTAACACTTATAGCGCCAGGGGGCGATATATCAGCCTAGGGCGCTTAATGCCACGGGCGGTAGATATGTTACTATTAGGCCACTACTGCTAGCCAAGCAGTGCTATCACTGATGTAACCCTTATAGCGCCATGGGGCGATATATCAGCCTTGGGCGCTTAATGACAGGGGCAGTAGATATGCTACTATTAGGCTACTACTGCTAGCCAAGCAGGGCTATCACTGTTGTAACCCGTATAGCGCCAGGGAGCGATATATCAGCCTTGGGCGCTTAATGCCACGGGCAGTAGATATGTTACTATTAGGCTACTACTGCTAGCCAAGCAGTTCTAACACTGTTGTAACCCTTATATCGCCAGGGGGCGATATATCAGTCTAGGGCGCTTAATGTCACGGGCGGTAGATATGTTACTATGAGGCTACTACTGCTAGCCAAGCAGTGCTATCACTGTTGTAACCCTTATAGCGCCAGGGGGCGATATATCAGCCTTAGGTGCTTAATGACACGGGCAGTAGATATGCTACTATTAGGCTACTACTGCTAGCAAAGCAGTGCAATCACTGTTGTAACCCTTACAGCGCCATGGGGCGATACATCATCCTAGGGCGCTTAATGCCTAGGGCAGTAGATATGTTACTCTTAGGCTACTACTGCTAGCCAAGCAGGGCTATCAATTTTGTAACCCTTATAGCGCCAGTGGGTGATATATAAGCCTTGGGCGCTTAATGCCTCGGGCAGTAGATATGTTACTATTAGGCTTCTACTGCTAGCCAAGCAGGGCTATCACAGTTGTAACCCTTATAGCGCCATGGGGCGATATGTCAGCATTGGGCGCTTAATGCCACGGGCAGTAGGAATGTTACTATTAGGCTACTCCTGCTAGGCAAGCAGTGCTATCACTGTTGTAACCCTTATAGCGCCAGGGGGTGATATATCAGCCTAGGGCGCTTAATGCCACGGGCAGTAGATATGTTACTATTAGGCTAGTACTGCTAGCCAAGCAGGGCTATCACTGTTGTAACCCTTATAGTGCCAGGGGGCGATACATCAGCCTAGGGCGCTTAATTCCACGGGCAATAGATATGTAACTAATAGGCTACTACTTCTAGCCAAGCAGTGCTATCACTGTTGTAACCCTTATAGCGCCAGGGGGCGATATATCAGCCTAGGGCGCTTAATGCCACGGGCGGTAGATATGTTACTATTAGGCTACTACTGCTAGCCAAGCAGTGCTATCACTTTTGTAACCCTTGTAGCACCAGGGGCGATATATCAGCCTAGGGCGCTTAATGCCACGGGCAGTAGATATGTTACTATGAGGCTACTACTGCTAGCCGAGCAGGGCTATCACTGTTGTAACCCTTATAGCGCCAGGGGGTGATATTTCAGCCTTGGGCGCTCAATGCCACGGGCAGTAGATATGTTACTATGAGGCTACTACTGCTAGCCAAGCAGTGCTATCACTGTTGTAACCCTTATAGCGCCAGGGGGCGATATATCAGCCTAGGGCGCTTAATGCCACGGGCGGTAGATATGTTACTATTAGGCTACTACTGCTAGCCAAGCAGTGCTATCACTGATGTAACTCTTTTAGCGCCAGGGGCGATAAATCAGCTTTGGGCGCTTAATGCCACGGGCGGAAGATATGTAACTAATATGCTACTACTGCTAGCCAAGCAGTGCTAACACTGTGGTAACCCTTATAGCGCCAGGGGGAGATATATGAGTCTAGGGCGCTTAATTCCACGGGCGTTAGGAATGTTACTATGAGGCTACTACTGCTAGCCAAGCAGTGCTATCACTGTTGTAACCCTTATAGCGCCAGGGGCGATATATCAGCCTAGGGCGCCTAATGCCACGGGCAGTAAATATACTGCTCAAAAAAATAAAGCACCACTTTTTTCAATGGCCACCAAATTTGGAAAGTTGACTGCACAAGGTCGAAATTTCAGTATGACATTTGCCCCGACGCCTACCAAGCACATGCTTCAGCACAACTCCCCAACTTGTGTAGTTTCGGGATAGCGCCCCCAAAACCAGCCCATTTTTGAAAACCGTAAATTGAAGTTTGCGAAAAACGCTGTAGGACTTGTCGCAGGTTGCCAAAGCAGTCGAAAATGAATAAGTCTTGCTCTTAAGTTTCCACGAACACGTTGAAATCGTTACATTTGACGTTTGGGCATTTTCAACCAACTTCATCATCCCCTAAACATGGATTACCATTGGGGGCGCCTGAGAAGTACCGGATGTGTTTAACCACCTGAAAACCTGCACACCGTCCTCAGTTGCTGATTGCAGTAAGTTCTTAAGGCCTCCGGCAATGTTCATCCCTCCCAACACCCTCAACTGGCAAGGGACCAAACCACCCCGTCTTGTTTCACCCCTAAGGAAGGTTTAAATCGAGATTTTTATCAGTGCTGCTAATGGGGGGGGTCTTCCCCTAACGTTTCAAAAGAGGACCTGCGCCTGTGTCGCCGCCCCTTCTCCTGCAACCCCCGTTTGTATGATTTTTCGAATCAGGCCCTTTTTAAGGGCTGAAATGAGGTCTTAATCGCTGAAAGGGCTGTAAAGGTCCTAAGAAGTAGTGGTGACACGAAATCAACCCCTTCCGATGTTTGATTGACATTCCATCCCCCAAAGTTGACATTTTTGCAACCTCAACCCTCCCTGTCTGGACGCGTAATGCGTCATGGCAGAGTTTTCAGAGTTGGATCAAAATGAAGCTTATGGCCTGAAATGGAGCCCAAAACAGCAGCTTGGATGGAAATTCATCGGTAGGGTGGGAAACGGGACCAAAAATTTTCAAAAAAGTTAGAGGCTCTAGTAAGTACACCAATGCATAGGCAACCCACATCACGTCATTTTTCTCCCATTGCCAAACTTTGTAACCTATTGCCGATCATAGGCAACCCACACGCACGGACGTGATGTGGGTTGCCTATGTATGGGCGTACTTACTGTAGGCTGTACACTTTTTTGAAAAATTTTGGTCCCGTTTCCCAACCTACCGATGAATTTCTATCCAGCCTGCTGTTTTGGGCTCCATTGCAGGCCATAAACTTCATTTTCATCCAACTCTGAAAACTCTGCCATGACGCATTACGCGTCCAGACAGGGAGGGTTGGGGGTGCAAAAATTTCGAATTTGGGGGACGGAATGTCAATCATCGATCGGAAGGGGTTGATTTCGTGTCACCACTACTTCTAAGGACCTTTACAGCCCTTTCAGCGATTAAGACGTCGTTTCAGCCCTTAAAAAGGGCCTGATTCGAAAAATCATACAAACGGGGGTTGCAGGGGAAGGGGTGGTGACAAAAGAACAGTTCATTTTTTGAAACGTTAGGGGAAGACCCTCCCATTAGCAGTACTGATAAACATCTCGATTAAATCCTTCCTTAGGGGTGAATCGAGCAGGGGTGGTTTGGTCCTATGCCAGTTGAGGGTGTTAGGGGGTGTGGACATTGCCGGAGGCATTAAGAACTTACTGCAATCAGCAACTGAGGACGGTGTACAGGTTTTCAGGTGGTTAAACACACCCGGTACCTTCTCAGACGCCCCCAATGGTAGTCCATGTTTAGGGGATGATGAAGGGGGTTGAAAATGCCCAAACGTCAAATGTAACGATTTCAACGTGTTTGTGGAACCTTTAAGAGCAAGACTCATTCATTTTTGACTGCTTTGGCAACCTGCGACAAGTCCTGCAGCGTATTTCGCAAACTTCAATTTGCGGTTTTCGAAAATGGACTGGTTTTCGGGGTGCTACCCCGAAACTACTCAAGTTGGGGAGTTGTGCTGAAGCATATGCTTGGTAGGCGTCAGGAAAAACGTCATACTGAGATTTCGAGCTTGTAGGTCAACTTTTCAAAATTTGGTGGCCTTTGAAAAAAGTGGTGCTTTAATTTTTTTGAGCAGTATATGTTACTATTAGGCTACTACTGCTAGCCAAGCAGTGCTATCACTGTGGTAACCCTTATAGTGCCAGGGGGCGATATATCAGCCTTGGGCGCTTAATGCCACGGGCGGTTGATATGTTACTATTAGGCTACTACTGCTAGCCAAGCAGTGCTATCACTGTTGTAACCCTTATAGCGCCAGAGGGCGATATATCAGCCTAGGGCGCTTAATGCCGCGGGCGGTAGATATGTTACTATTAGGCTACTACTGCTAGCCAAGCAGTGCTATCACTGTATTAACACTTATAGCACCTGGGGCGATATATCATCCTTGGGCGCTTAATGCCACGGGCGTTAGGAATGTTACTATGAGGCTACTACTGCTAGCCAAGCAGGGCTATCATTGTTGTAACCCTTGTAGCGCCAGGGGGTGATATATCAGCCTAGGGCGCTTAATGCCACGGGCGTTTGATATGTTACTATTAGGCTACTACTGCTAGCCAAGCAGTGCTATCACTGTAGTAACACTTATAGAACCTGGGGCGATATATCATCCTTGGGCGCTTAATGCCACGGGCGTTAGGAATGTTACTATGAGGCTACTACTGCTAGCCAAGCAGGGCTATCCCTGTTGTAACCCTTGTAGCGCCAGGGGGTGATATATCAGCCTAGGGCGCTTAATGCCACGGGCGTTAAATATGTTACTATGAGGCAACTACTGCTAGCCAAGCAGTGCTATCACTGATGTAACCCTTATAGCGCCAGGGGGCGATATATCAGCCTGGGGCGCTTAATGCCACGGGCGGTAGATATGTTACTATTAGGCTACTACTGCTAGCCAAGCAGTGCTATCACTGATGTAACCCTTATAGCGCCATGGGGCGATATATCAGCCTTGGGCGCTTAATGCCTCGGGCAGTAGATATGTTACTATTAGGCTACTACTGCTAGCCAAGCAGTGCTATCAGTGATGTAACCCTTATAGCGCCAGGGGGCGATATATCAGTCTAGGGCGCTTAATGCCTCGGGCAGTAGATATGTTACTATTAGGCTACTACTGCTAGCCAAGCAGTGCTATCACTGATGTAACCCTTATAGCGCCATGTGGCGATATATCAGCCTTTGGCGCTTAATGACACGGGCAGTAGATATGATACTATTAGGCTACTACTGCTAGCCAAGCAGTGCTATCACTGATGTAACCCTTATAGCGCCAGGGGGCGATATATCAGCCTAGGGCGCTTAATGCCACGGGCAGTAGATATGTTACTATTAGGCTACTACTGCTAGCCAAGCAGGGCTATCAATTTTGTAACCCTTATGGCGCCAGGGGGTGATATATAAGCCTTGGGCGCTTAATGCCTCGGGCAGTAGATATGTTACTATTAGGCTACTACTTCTAGCCAAGCAGTGCTATCACTGTTGTAACCCTTATAGCGCTAGGGGGGGATATATCAGCCTTGGGCGCTTATTGCCACGGGCAGTAGATATGTTACTATGAGGCTACTACTGCTAGCCAAGCAGATCTATCAATGTTGTAACCCTTATAGCGCTAGGGGGCGATATATTAGCCTAGGGCGCTTAATGCCCCGGGCAGTAGATATGTTACTATTAGGCTACTACTGCTAGCCAAGCAGGGCTATCACTGTTGTAACCCTTATAGCGCCAGGGGGCGATATATTAGCCTAGGGCTCTTAATGCCACGGGCAGTAGATATGTTTCTATTACGCTACTACTGCTAGCCAAGCAGTGCTATCACTGTTGTAACTTTTATAGCGCCAGGGGGCGTTATATCAGCCTAGGGCGCTTAATGCCACGGGCGGTAGATATGGTACTATTAGGCTACTACTGCTATCCAAGCAGTGCTATCACTGTGGTAACCCTTATAGCGCCAGGGGGCGATATATCAGTCTAGGGCGCTTAATGCCACGGGCGGTAGATATGTTACTATTAGGCTACTTCTTCTAGCCAAGCCGTGCTCTCACTGTTGTAACCCGTATAGCACCAGGGGGCGATATATCAGCCTTGGGCGCTTAATGCCACGGGCAGTAGATATGTTACTATGAGGCTACTACTGCTAGCCAAGCAGTGCTATCACTGTGGTAACCCTTATAGCGCCAGGGGGTGATATATCAGCCTAGGGCACTTAATGCCACGGGCCGTAGATATGTTACTATTAGGCTAGTACTGCTAGCCAAGCAGATCTATCAATGTTGTAACCCTTATAGCGCAAGGGGGGGATATATCAGCCTTGGGCGCTTAATGCCACGGGCAGTAGATATGTTACTATGAGGCTAGTACTGATAGCCAAGCAGATCTATCAATGTTATAACCCTTATAGCGCTAGGGGGCGATATATCAGCCTCGGGCGCTTAATGCCACGGGCAGTAGATATGTTACTATGAGGCTACTACTGCTAGCCAAGCAGTGCTATCACTGTTGTTACCCTTATAGCGCCAGGGGGCGATATATCAGTCTAGGGCGCTTAATGTCACGGCCGGTAGATATATTACTATTAGGCTACTACTGCTAGCCAAGCAGGGCTATCACTGTTGTAACCCTTACAGCGCCAGGGGGCGATATATTAGCCTAGGGCTCTTAATGCCTCGGGCAGTAGATATGTTTCTATTAGGCTACTACTGCTAGCCAAGCAGTGCTATCACTGTTGTAACCCTTATAGCGACAGGGGGCGTTATATCAGCCTAGGGCCCTTAATGCCACGGGCGGTAGATATGGTAATATTAGGCTACTACTGCTATCCAAGCAGTGCTATCACTGTGGTAACCCTTACAGCGACACGGGGCGATATATCAGTCTAGGGCGCTTATTGCCACGGGCGGTAGACATGGTACTATTAGGCAACTTCTTCTAGCCAAGCAGTGCTCTCACTGTTGTAACCCTTATAGCGCCAGGGGGCGATATATCAGCCTTGGGCGCTCAATGCCACGGGCAGTAGATATGTTAATATTAGGCTACTACTTCTAGCCAAGCAGTGCTCTCACTCTTGTAACCCTCTTAGCGCCAGAAGGCGATATATCAGCCTAGGGCGCTTAATTCCACGGGCAGTAGATATGTTACAATTAGGCTACTACTGCTAGCCAAGCAGTGCTATCACTTTTGTAACCATTATAGTGCCAGCGGGCGATATATCTGTCTAGGGCGCTTAATGTCACGGGCGGTAGATATGTTACTATTAGGCTACTACTGCTAGCCAAGCAGTTCTATCATTGTTGTAACCCTTATAGCGCCAGGGGGCGATATATCAGTCTAGGGCGCTTAATGTCACGGGCGGTAGATATGTTAATATGAGGCTACTACTGCTAGCCAAGCAGTGCTATCACTGTTGTAACACTTATAGCGCCAGGGGGCGATATATCAGCCTAGGGCGCTTAATGCCACGGGCGGTAGATATGTTACTATTAGGCCACTACTGATAGCCAAGCAGTGCTATCACTGATGTAACCCTTATAGCGCCATGGGGCGATATATCAGCCTTGGGCGCTTAATGACAGGGGCAGTAGATATGCTACTATTAGGCTACTACTTCTAGCAAAGCAGTGCTATCACGGTTGTAACCCTTATAGCGCCATGGGGCGATACATCAGCCTAGCGCGCTTAATGCCACGGGCAGTAGATATGTTTCTATTAGGCTACTACTGCTAGCCAAGCAGGGCTATCACTGTTGTAACCCTTATAGCGCCAGGGGGTGATATATAAGCCTAGGGCCCTTAATGCCTCGGGCAGTAGATATGCTACTATTAGGCTACTACTGCTAGCCAAGAAGGGCTATCACTGTTGTAACCCTTATAGCGTCATGGGGCGATATATCATCCTTGGGCGCTTAATGCCACGGGCAGTAGATATGTTACTATTAGGCTACTCCTGCTAGCCAAGCAGTAATATCACTGTTGTAACCCTTATAGCGCCAGGGGGTGAATATCAGCCAAGGGCGCTTAATGCCACGGGCAGTAGATATATTACTATTAGGCTACTACTGCTAGCCAAGCAGGGCTATCACTGTTGTAACCCTTATAGAGCCTGGGGAGATAAATCAGACTTGGGCGCTTAATGCCACGGGCGGTAGATATGTTACTATTAGGCTGCTACTGCTAGCCAAGCAGGGCTATCACTGTTGTAACCCTTATAGCGCCAGGGGGTGATATATCAGCCTTGGGCGCTTAATGCCACTTGCAGTAGATATGTTACTATTAGGCTACTACAGCTAGCCAAGCAGTGCTATCACTGATGTAACCCTTCTAGCGCCAGGGGGCGATATATCAGCCTTGGGTTCTTAATGCCACGGGTACTAGATATGTTACTATTAGGCTACTACTGCTAGTCAAGCAGGGCTATCACTGTTGTAACCCTTATAGCGCCAGAGGGCGATATATCAGCCTAGCGCGCTTAATGCCACGGGCCGTAGATATGTTACTATTAGAATACTTCTTCTAGCCAAGCCGTGCTCTCACTGTTGTAACCCTTATAGCGCCAGGGGGCGATATATCAGCCTTGGGCGCTTAATGCCACGGGCATTTGATATGTTACTATTAGGCTACTACTGCCAGCCAAGCAGTGCTCTCACTGTTGTAACCCTTACAGCGCCATGGTGCGATATATCAGTCTAGGGCGCTTAATGCCACGGGCGGTAGATATGTTACTATTTGGCTACTTCTTCTAGCCAAGCAGTGCTCTCACTGTTGTAACCCTTATAGCGACAGGGGGCGATATATCAGCCTTGGGCGCTTCATGCCAAGGGCAGTAGATATGTTACTATTAGCCTACTACTTCTAGCCAAGCAGTGCTCTCACTCTTGTAACCCTTTTAGCGCCAGAGGGCGATATATCAGCCTAGGGCGCTTAATTCCACGGGCAGTAGATATGTTACAATTAGGCTACTACTGATAGCCAAGCAGTGCTATCACTTTTGTAACCCTTATAGTGCCAGAGGGCGATATATCTGTCTAGGGCGCTTAATGTCACGGGCGGTAGATATGTTACAATTAGGCTACTACTGCTAGCCAAGCAGTTCTATCTCTGTTGTAACCCTTATAGCGCCAGTGGGCGATATATCAGTCTAGGGCGCTTAATGTCACGGGCGGTAGATATGTTACTATGAGGCTACTACTGCTAGCCAAGCAGTGCTATCACTGTTGTAACCCTTATAGCGCCAGGGGGAGATATATCAGCCTAGGGCGCATAATGCCACGGGCGGTAGATATGTTACTATTAGGCTACTACTGCTAGCCAAGCAGTGCTATCACTGATGTAACCCTTATAGCGCCATAGGGCGATATATCAGCCTATCGCGCTTAATGCCACGGGCAGTAGATATGTTTCTATTAGGCTACTACTGCTAGCCAAGCAGGGCTATCAATTTTGTAACCCTTATAGCGCCAGGGGGTGATATATAAGCCTTGGGCCCTTAATGCCTCTGGCAGTAGATATGTTACTATTAGGCTACTACTGCTAGCCAGGCAGGGCTATCACTGTTGTAACCCTTATAGCGCCATGGGGCGATATATCAGCCTTGCGCCCTTAATGCCTCGGGCAGTAGATATGTTACTATGAGGCTACTCCTGCTAGCCAAGCAGTGATATCACTGTTGTAACCCTTATAGCGCCAGGGGGCGATATCTCAGCCTAGGGCGCTTAATGCCACGGGCGGTAGATATGTTACTATTAGGCTACTACTGCTAGCCAAGCAGTGCTATCACTGATGTAACCCTTATAGCGCCATGGGGCGATATATCAGCCTATCGCGCTTAATGCCAAGATCAGTAGATATGTTACTATTAGGCTACTACTGCTAGACAAGCAGGGCTATCACTGTTGTAACCCTTATAGCGCCAGGGGGTTTTAAATCAGCCTTGGGTGCTCAATGCCACGGGTGGTAGATATGTTACTATTAGGCTACTACTGCTAGCCAAGCAGGGCTATCACTGTTGTAACCCTTATAGCGCCAGGGGGTGATATATCAGCCTTGGGCGCTTAATGCCACGGGTGGTAGATATGTTACTATTAGGCTACTACTGCTAGCCAAGCAGGGATATCACTGTTGTAACCCTTATAGCGCCAGGGTCGATATATCTGCCTTGGGCGCTTAATGCCATGGGCAGTAGATATGTTACTATTAGGCTACTACTGCTAGACAAGCAGTGCTATCACTGATGTAACCCTTATAGCGCCAGGGGCGATAAAGCAGCCTTGGGCGCTTAATGCCACGGGTAGTAGATGTGTTACTATTAGGCTACTACTGCTAGTCAAGCAGGGCTATCACTGTTGTAACACTTATAGCGCTAGGGGCGATATATCAACTTAGGGCGCTTAATGCCACGGACGGTAGATATATTTACTATTAGGCTACTACTGCTACTCAAGCAGTGCTATCACTTTTGTAACCCTTATAGCGCTAGGGGGCGATATATCAGCCTAGGGCGCTTAATGCCACGGGCGGTAGATATGCTACTATTAGGCTACTACTGCTAGCCAAGCAGTGCTATTACTGTTGTAACCCTTATAGCGCCAGGGGGCGATATATCAGCCTTGGGCGCTTAATGCCACGGGCAGTAGATATGTTAATATGAGGCTAGTACTGCTAGCCAAGCAGTGCTATCAATGTTGTAACCCTTATAGTGCTGGGGGCGATATATTAGCCTAGGGCGCTTAATGCCACGGGCAGTAGATATGTTACTATGAGGCTACTACTGCTATCCAAGCAGTGCTATCACTATGGTAACCCTTATAGCGCCAGGGGGCGATATATCAGTTCAGGGCGCTTAATGCCACGGGCGGTAGATATGTTACTATTAGGCTACTACTGCTAGCCAAGCAGGGCTATCACTGTTGTAACCCTTATTGCGCCAGGGGGCGATATATTAGCCTAGGGCTCTTAATGCCACGGGCAATAGATATGTTACTATGAGGCTACTACTGCTTCCCAAGCAGTGCTATCACTGTGGTAACCCTTATAGCGCTAGGGGGCGATATATCAGCCTTGGGCGCTTAATACCACGGGCGGTAGATATGTTACTATTAGGCTACTACTGCTAGCCAAGCAGTGCTATCACTGTTGTAACCCTTATAGTGCCAGGGGGCGATATATCAGTCCAGGGCGCTTAATGCCACGGGCAGTAGATATGTTAATATTAGGCTACTACTTCTAGTCAAGCAGTGCTCTCACTCTTGTAACCCTCTTAGCGCCAGAGGGCGATATATCAGCCTAGGGCGCTTAATTCCACGGGCAGTAGATATGTTACAATTAGGCTACTACTGCTAGCCAAGCAGTGCTATCACTTTTGTAACCATTATAGTGCCAGCGGGCGATATATCTGTCTAGGGCGCTTAATGCCACGGGCAGTAGATATGTTACTATTAGGCTACTACTGCTTCCCAAGCAGTGCTATCACTGTGGTAACCCTTATAGCGCTAGGGGGCGATATATCAGCCTTGGGCGCTTAATACCACGGGCGGTAGATATGTTACTATTAGGCTACTACTGCTAGCCAAGCAGTGCTATCACTGTTGTAACCCTTATAGCGCCAGGGGGCGATATATCAGTCTAGGGCCCTTAATATCACGGGCGGTAGATATGTTAATATGAGGCTACTACTGCTAGCCAAGCAGTGCTATCACTGTTGTAACCCTTATAGCGCCAGGGGGCGATATATCAGCCTAGGGCGCTTAATGCCACGGGCGGTAGATATGGTACTATTAGGCCACTACTGCTAGCCAAGCAGTGCTATCACTGATGTATACCCTTATAGCGCCATGGGGCGATATATCAGCCTTGGGCGCTTAATGACAGGGGCAGTAGATATGCTACTATTAGGCTACTACTGCTAGCAAAGCAGTGCTATCACGGTTGTAACCCTTATAGCGCCATGGGGCGATACATCAGCCTAGCGCGCTTAATGCCACGGGCAGTAGATATGTTTCTATTAGGCTACTACTGCTAGCCAAGCAGGGCTATCAATTTTGTAACCCTTATAGCGCCAGGGGGTGATATATAAGCCTAGGGCCCTTAATGCCTCGGGCAGTAGATATGCTACTATTAGGCTACTACTGCTAGCCAAGCAGGGCTATCACTGTTGTAACCCTTATAGAGCCTGGGGCGATAAATCAGTCTTGGGCGCTTAATGCCACGGGCGGTAGATATGTTACTATTAGGCTACTACTGCTAGCCAAGCAGGGCTATCACTGTTGTAACCCTTATAGCGCCAGGGGGTGATATATCAGCCTTGAGCCCTTAATGCCACTTGCAGTAGATATGTTACTATTAGGCTACTACTGCTAGCCAAGCAGTGCTATCACTGATGTAACCCTTCTAGCGCCAGGGGGCGATATATCAGCCTTGGGTTCTTAATGCCACGGGTAGTAGATATGTTACTATTAGGCTACTACTGCTAGTCAAGCAGGGCTATCACTGTTGTAACCCTTATAGCGCCAGAGGGCGATATATCAGCCTAGCGCGCTTAATGCCACGGGCGGTAGATATTTTACTATTAGGCTACTTCCTCTAGCCAAGCAGTGCTCTCACTGTTGTAACCCTTATAGCGCCAGGGGGCGATATATCAGCCTTGGGCGCTTAATGCCACGGGCAGTAGATATGTTACTATTAGGCTACTACTGCTAGCCAAGCAGTGCTATCACTGTTGTAACCCTTATAGCGCCAGGGGGCGATATATCAGCCTAGGGCGCTTAATTCCACGGGCAGTAGATATGTTACAATTAGGCTACTACTGCTAGCCAAGCAGTGCTATCACTTTTGTAACCCTTATAATGCCAGAGGGCGATATATCTGTCTAGGGCGCTTAATGTCACGGGCGGTAGATATGTTACAATTAGGCTACTACTGCTAGCCAAGCAGTGCTATCACTGTTGTAACCCTTATAGCGCCAGGGGGCGATATATCAGCCTATAGCGCTTAATGCCACGGGCGGTAGATATGTTACTATTAGGCTACTACTGCTAGCCAAGCAGTGCTATCACTGATGTAACCCTTATAGCGCCATGGGGCGATATATCTGCCTATCGCGCTTAATGCCACGGGCAGTAGATATGTTTCTATTAGGTTACTACTGCTAGCCAAGCAGGGCTATCAATTTTGTAACCCTTATAGCGCCAGGGGGTGATATATAAGACTTTGGCCCTTAATGCCTCGGGCAGTAGATATGTTACTATTAGGCTACTACTGCTAGCCAGGCAGGGCTATCACTGTTGTAACCCTTATAGCGCCATGGGGCGATATATCAGCCTTGGGCCCTTAATGCCTCGGGCAGTTGATATGTTACTATGAGGCTACTCCTGCTAGCCAAGCAGTTACTGTTGTAACCCTTATAGCGCCAGGGGGCGATATATCAGCCTAGGGCGCTTAATGCCACGGGCGGTAGATATGTTACTATTAGGCTACTACTGCTAGTCAAGCAGTGCTATCACTCATGTAACCCTTATAGCGCCATGGGGCGATATATCAGCCTATCGCGCTTAATGCCAAGTGCAGCAGATATGTTACTATTAGGCTACTACTGCTAGACAAGCAGGGCTATCACTGTTGTAACCCTTATAGCGCCAGGGGGTGATATATCAGCCTTGGGCGCTTAATGCCACGGGTGGTAGATATGTTACTATTAGGCTACTACTGCTAGCCAAGCAGGGCTATCACTGTTGTAACCCTTATAGCGCCAGGGGGTGATATATCAGCCTTGGGCGCTTAATGCCACGTGTGGTAGATATGTTACTATTAGGCTACTACTGCTAGCCAAGCAGGGATATCACTGTTGTAACCCTTATAGCGCAGGGTCGATATATCAGCCTAGCGCGCTTAATGCCACGGGCAGTAGATATGTTACTATTAGGCTACTACTGCTAGACAAGCAGGGCTATCACTGTTGTAACCCTTATAGCGCCAGGGGGTGATATATCAGCCTTGGGCGCTTAATGCCACGGGTGGTAGATATGTTACTATTAGGCTACTACTGCTAGCCAAGCAGGGATATCACTGTTGTAACCCTTATAGCGCCAGGGTCGATATATCTGCCTTGGGCGCTTAATGCCATGGGCAGTAGATATGTTACTATTAGGCTACTACTGCTAGACAAGCAGTGCTATCACTGATGTAACCCTTATAGCGCCAGGGGCGATAAAGCAGCCTTGGGCGCTTAATGCCACGGGTAGTAGATATGTTACTATTAGGCTACTACTGCTAGTCAAGCAGGGCTATCACTGTTGTAACACTTATAGCGCTAGGGGCGATATATCAACTTAGGGCGCTTAATGCCACGGACGGTAGATATATTTACTATTAGGCTACTACTGCTAGTCAAGCAGTGCTATCACTTTTGTAACCCTTATAGCGCTACGGGGCGATATATCAGCCTAGGGCGCTTAATGCCACGGGCGGTAGATATGCCACTATTAGGCTACTACTGCTAGCCAAGCAGTGCTATTACTGTTGTAACCCTTATAGCGCCAGGGGGCGATATATCAGCCTTGGGCGCTTAATGCCACGGGCAGTAGATATGTTACTATGAGGCTAGTACTGCTAGCCAAGCAGTGCTATCAATGTTGTAACCCTTATAGTGCTAGGGGGCGATATATTAGCCTAGGGCGCTTAATGCCACGGGCAGTAGATATGTTACTATGAGGCTACTACTGCTATCCAAGCAGTGCTATCACTATGGTAACCCTTATAGCGCCAGGGGGCGATATATCAGTTCAGGGCGCTTAATGCCACGGGCGGTAGATATGTTACTATTAGGCTACTACTGCTAGCCAAGCAGGGCTATCACTGTTGTAACCCTTATTGCGCCAGGGGGCGATATATTAGCCTAGGGCTCTTAATGCCACGGGCAATAGATATGTTACTATGAGGCTACTACTGCTTCCCAAGCAGTGCTATCACTGTGGTAACCCTTATAGCGCTAGGGGGCGATATATCAGCCTTGGGCGCTTAATACCACGGGCGGTAGATATGTTACTATTAGGCTACTACTGCTAGCCAAGCAGTGCTATCACTGTTGTAACCCTTATAGTGCCAGGGGGCGATATATCAGTCCAGGGCGCTTAATGCCACGGGCAGTAGATATGTTAATATTAGGCTACTACTTCTAGTCAAGCAGTGCTCTCACTCTTGTAACCCTCTTAGCGCCAGAGGGCGATATATCAGCCTAGGGCGCTTAATTCCACGGGCAGTAGATATGTTACAATTAGGCTACTACTGCTAGCCATGCAGTGCTATCACTTTTGTAACCATTATAGTGCCAGCGGGCGATATATCTGTCTAGGGCGCTTAATGCCACGGGCAGTAGATATGTTACTATTAGGCTACTACTGCTTCCCAAGCAGTGCTATCACTGTGGTAACCCTTATAGCGCTAGGGGGCGATATATCAGCCTTGGGCGCTTAATACCACGGGCGGTAGATATGTTACTATTAGGCTACTACTGCTAGCCAAGCAGTGCTATCACTGTTGTAACCCTTATAGCGCCAGGGGGCGATATATCAGTCTAGGGCAGTTAATGTCACGGGCGGTAGATATGTTAATATGAGGCTACTACTGCTAGCCAAGCAGTGCTATCACTGTTGTAACCCTTATAGCGCCAGGGGGCGATATATCAGCCTAGGGCGCTTAATGCCACGGGCGGTAGATATGGTACTATTAGGCCACTACTGCTAGCCAAGCAGTGCTATCACTGATGTAACCCTTATAGCGCCATGGGGCGATATATCAGCCTTGGGCGCTTAATGACAGGGGCAGTAGATATGCTACTATTAGGCTACTACTGCTAGCAAAGCAGTGCTATCACGGTTGTAACCCTTATAGCGCCATGGGGCGATACATCAGCCTAGCGCGCTTAATGCCACGGGCAGTAGATATGTTTCTATTAGGCTACTACTGCTAGCCAAGCAGGGCTATCAATTTTGTAACCCTTATAGCGCCAGGGGGTGATATATAAGCCTAGGGCCCTTAATGCCTCGGGCAGTAGATATGCTACTATTAGGCTACTACTGCTAGCCAAGCAGGGCTATCACTGTTGTAACCCTTATAGAGCCTGGGGCGATAAATCAGTCTTGGGCGCTTAATGCCACGGGCGGTATATATGTTACTATTAGGCTACTACTGCTAGCCAAGCAGGGCTATCACTGTTGTAACCCTTATAGCGCCAGGGGGTGATATATCAGCCTTGAGCCCTTAATGCCACTTGCAGTAGATATGTTACTATTAGGCTACTACTGCTAGCCAAGCAGTGCTATCACTGATGTAACCCTTCTAGCGCCAGGGGGCGATATATCAGCCTTGGGTTCTTAATGCCACGGGTAGTAGATATGTTACTATTAGGCTACTACTGCTAGTCAAGCAGGGCTATCACTGTTGTAACCCTTATAGCGCCAGAGGGCGATATATCAGCCTAGCGCGCTTAATGCCACGGGCGGTAGATATGTTACTATTAGGCTACTTCCTCTAGCCAAGCAGTGCTCTCACTGTTGTAACCCTTATAGCGCCAGGGGGCGATATATCAGCCTTGGGCGCTTAATGCCACGGGCAGTAGATATGTTACTATTAGGCTACTACTGCTAGCCAAGCAGTGCTATCACTGTTGTAACCCTTATAGCGCCAGGGGGCGATATATCAGCCTAGGGCGCTTAATTCCACGGGCAGTAGATATGTTACAATTAGGCTACTACTGCTAGCCAAGCAGTGCTATCACTTTTGTAACCCTTATAATGCCAGAGGGCGATATATCTGTCTAGGGCGCTTAATGTCACGGGCGGTAGATATGTTACAATTAGGCTACTACTGCTAGCCAAGCAGTGCTATCACTGTTGTAACCCTTATAGCGCAAGGGGGCGATATATCAGCCTAGGGCGCTTAATGCCACGGGCGGTAGATATGTTACTATTAGGCTACTACTGCTAGCCAAGCAGTGCTATCACTGATGTAACCCTTATAGCGCCATGGGGCGATATATCTGCCTATCGCGCTTAATGACACGGGCAGTAGATATGTTTCTATTAGGTTACTACTGCTAGCCAAGCAGGGCTATCAATTTTGTAACCCTTATAGCGCCAGGGGGTGATATATAAGACTTTGGCCCTTAATGCCTCGGGCAGTAGATATGTTACTATTAGGCTACTACTGCTAGCCAGGCAGGGCTATCACTGTTGTAACCCTTATAGCGCCATGGGGCGATATATCAGCCTTGGGCCCTTAATGCCTCGGGCAGTTGATATGTTACTATGAGGCTACTCCTGCTAGCCAAGCAGTGCTATCACTGTTGTAACCCTTATAGCGCCAGGGGGCGATATATCAGCCTAGGGCGCTTAATGCCACGGGCGGTAGATATGTTACTATTAGGCTACTACTGCTAGTCAAGCAGTGCTATCACTCATGTAACCCTTATAGCGCCATGGGGCGATATATCAGCCTATCGCGCTTAATGCCAAGTGCAGCAGATATGTTACTATTAGGCTACTACTGCTAGACAAGCAGGGCTATCACTGTTGTAACCCTTATAGCGCCAGGGGGTGATATATCAGCCTTGGGCGCTTAATGCCACGGGTGGTAGATATGTTACTATTAGGCTACTACTGCTAGCCAAGCAGGGCTATCACTGTTGTAACCCTTATAGCGCCAGGGGGTGATATATCAGCCTTGGGCGCTTAATGCCACGGGTGGTAGATATGTTACTATTAGGCTACTACTGCTAGCCAAGCAGGGCTATCACTGTTGTAACCCTTATAGCGCCAGGGGGTGATATATAAGCCTAGGGCCCTTAATGCCTCGGGCAGTAGATATGCTACTATTAGGCTACTACTGCTAGCCAAGAAGGGCTATCACTGTTGTAACCCTTATAGCGTCATGGGGCGATATATCATCCTTGGGCGCTTAATGCCACGGGCAGTAGATATGTTACTATTAGGCTACTCCTGCTAGCCAAGCAGTGATATCACTGTTGTAACCCTTATAGCGCCAGGGGGTGATATATCAGCCAAGGGCGCTTAATGCCACGGGCAGTAGATATATTACTATTAGGCTACTACTGCTAGCCAAGCAGGGCTATCACTGTTGTAACCCTTATAGAGCCTGGGGAGATAAATCAGACTTGGGCGCTTAATGCCACGGGCGGTAGATATGTTACTATTAGGCTGCTACTGCTAGCCAAGCAGGGCTATCACTGTTGTAACCCTTATAGCGCCAGGGGTGATATATCAGCCTTGGGCGCTTAATGCCACTTGCAGTACATATGTTACTATTAGGCTACTACAGCTAGCCAAGCAGTGCTATCACTGATGTAACCCTTCTAGCGCCAGGGGGCGATATATCAGCCTTGGGTTCTTAATGCCACGGGTACTAGATATGTTACTATTAGGCTACTACTGCTAGTCAAGCAGGGCTATCACTGTTGTAACCCTTATAGCGCCAGAGGGAGATATATTAGCCTAGCGCGCTTAATGCCACGGGCCGTAGATATGTTACTATTAGAATACTTCTTCTAGCCAAGCCGTGCTCTCACTGTTGTAACCCTTATAGCGCCAGGGGGCGATATATCAGCCTTGGGCGCTTAATGCCACGGGCATTTGATATGTTACTATTAGGCTACTACTGCCAGCCAAGCAGTGCTCTCACTGTTGTAACCCTTACAGCGCCATGGTGCGATATATCAGTCTAGGGCGCTTAATGCCACGGGCGGTAGATATGTTACTATTTGGCTACTTCTTCTAGCCAAGCAGTGCTCTCACTGTTGTAACCCATATAGCGACAGGGGGCGATATATCAGCCTTGGGCGCTTAATGCCAAGGGCAGTAGATATGTTACTATTAGGCTACTACTTCTAGCCAAGCAGTGCTCTCACTCTTGTAACCCTTTTAGCGCCAGAGGGCGATATATCAGCCTAGGGCGCTTAATTCCACGGGCAGTAGATATGTTACAATTAGGCTACTACTGATAGCCAAGCAGTGCTATCACTTTTGTAACCCTTATAGTGCCAGAGGGCGATATATCTGTCTAGGGCGCTTAATGTCACGGGCGGTAGATATGTTACAATTAGGCTACTACTGCTAGCCAAGCAGTTCTATCACTGTTGTAACCCTTATAGCGCCAGTGGGCGATATACCAGTCTAGGGCGCTTAATGTCACGGGCGGTAGATATGTTACTATGAGGCTACTACTGCTAGCCAAGCAGTGCTATCACTGTTGTAACCCTTATAGCGCCAGGGGCGATATATCAGCCTAGGGCGCATAATGCCACGGGCGGTAGATATGTTACTATTAGGCTACTACTGCTAGCCAAGCAGTGCTATCACTGATGTAACCCTTATAGCGCCATAGGGCGATATATCAGCCTATCGCGCTTAATGCCACGGGCAGTAGATATGTTTCTATTAGGCTACTACTGCTAGCCAAGCAGGGCTATCAATTTTGTAACCCTTATAGCGCCAGGGGGTGATATATAAGCCTTGGGCCCTTAATGCCTCGGGCAGTAGATATGTTACTATTAGGCTACTACTGCTAGCCAGGCAGGGCTATCACTGTTGTAACCCTTATAGCGCCATGTGGCGATATATCAGCCTTGCGCCCTTAATGCCTCGGGCAGTAGATATGTTACTATGAGGCTACTCCTGCTAGCCAAGAAGTGATATCACTGTTGTAACCCTTATAGCGCCAGGGGGCGATATATCAGCCTAGGGCGCTTAATGCCACGGGCGGTAGATATGTTACTATTAGGCTACTACTGCTAGCCAAGCAGTGCTATCACTGATGTAACCCTTATAGCGCCATGGGGCGATATATCAGCCTATCGCGCTTAATGCCAAGGGCAGTATATATGTTACTATTAGGCTACTACTGCTAGACAAGCAGGGCTATCACTGTTGTAACCCTTATAGCGCCAGGGGGTGATAAATCAGCCTTGGGCGCTTAATGCCACGGGTGGTAGATATGTTACTATTAGGCTACTACTGCTAGCCAAGCAGGGCTATCACTGTTGTAACCCTTATAGCGCCAGGGGGTGATATATCAGCCTTGGGCGCTTAATGCCACGGGTGGTAGATATGTTACTATTAGGCTACTACTGCTAGCCAAGCAGGGATATCACTGTTGTAACCCTTATAGCGCCAGGGTCGATATATCTGCCTTGGGCGCTTAATGCCATGGGCAGTAGATATGTTACTATTAGGCTACTACTGCTAGACAAGCAGTGCTATCTCTGATGTAACCCTTATAGCGCCAGGGGCGATAAAGCAGCCTTGGGCGCTTAATGCCACGGGTAGTAGATATGTTACTATTAGGCTACTACTGCTAGTCAAGCAGGGTTATCACTGTTGTAACACTTATAGCGCTAGGGGCGATATATCAACTTAGGGCGCTTAATGCCACGACGGTAGATATATTTACTATTAGGCTACTACTGCTAGTCAAGCAGTGCTATCACTTTTGTAACCCTTATAGCGCTAGGGGGCGATATATCAGCCTAGGGCGCTTAATGCCACGGGCGGTAGATATGCTACTATTAGGCTACTACTGCTAGCCAAGCAGTGCTATTACTGTTGTAACCCTTATAGCGCCAGGGGGCGATATATCAGCCTTGGGCGCTTAATGCCACGGGCAGTAGATATGTTACTATGAGGCTAGTACTGCTAGCCAAGCAGTGCTATCAATGTTGTAACCCTTATAGTGCTAGGGGGCGATATATTAGCCTAGGGCGCTTAATGCCACGGGCAGTAGATATGTTACTATGAGGCTACTACTGCTATCCAAGCAGTGCTATCACTATGGTAACCCTTATAGCGCCAGGGGGCGATATATCAGTTCAGGGCGCTTAATGCCACGGGCGGTAGATATGTTACTATTAGGCTACTACTGCTAGCCAAGCAGGGCTATCACTGTTGTAACCCTTATTGCGCCAGGGGGCGATATATTAGCCTAGGGCTCTTAATGCCACGGGCAATAGATATGTTACTATGAGGCTACTACTGCTTCCCAAGCAGTGCTATCACTGTGGTAACCCTTATAGCGCTAGGGGGCGATATATCAGCCTTGGGCGCTTAATACCACGGGCGGTAGATATGTTACTATTAGGCTACTACTGCTAGCCAAGCAGTGCTATCACTGTTGTAACCCTTATAGTGCCAGGGGGCGATATATCAGTCCAGGGCGCTTAATGCCACGGGCAGTAGATATGTTAATATTAGGCTACTACTTCTAGTCAAGCAGTGCTCTCACTCTTGTAACCCTCTTAGCGCCAGAGGGCGATATATCAGCCTAGGGCGCTTAATTCCACGGGCAGTAGATATGTTACAATTAGGCTACTACTGCTAGCCAAGCAGTGCTATCACTTTTGTAACCATTATAGTGCCAGCGGGCGATATATCTGTCTAGGGCGCTTAATGCCACGGGCAGTAGATATGTTACTATTAGGCTACTACTGCTTCCCAAGCAGTGCTATCACTGTGGTAACCCTTATAGCGCTAGGGGGCGATATATCAGCCTTGGGCGCTTAATACCACGGGCGGTAGATATGTTACTATTAGGCTACTACTGCTAGCCAAGCAGTGCTATCACTGTTGTAACCCTTATAGCGCCAGGGGGCGATATATCAGTCTAGGGCCCTTAATGTCACGGGCGGTAGATATGTTAATATGAGGCTACTACTGCTAGCCAAGCAGTGCTATCACTGTTGTAACCCTTATAGCGCCAGGGGGCGATATATCAGCCTAGGGCGCTTAATGCCACGGGCGGTAGATATGGTACTATTAGGCCACTACTGCTAGCCAAGCAGTGCTATCACTGATGTAACCCTTATAGCGCCATGGGGCGATATATCAGCCTTGGGCGCTTAATGACAGGGGCAGTAGATATGCTACTATTAGGCTACTACTGCTAGCAAAGCAGTGCTATCACGGTTGTAACCCTTATAGCGCCATGGGGCGATACATCAGCCTAGCGCGCTTAATGCCACGGGCAGTAGATATGTTTCTATTAGGCTACTACTGCTAGCCAAGCAGGGCTATCAATTTTGTAACCCTTATAGCGCCAGGGGGTGATATATAAGCCTAGGGCCCTTAATGCCTCGGGCAGTAGATATGCTACTATTAGGCTACTACTGCTAGCCAAGCAGGGCTATCACTGTTGTAACCCTTATAGAGCCTGGGGCGATAAATCAGTCTTGGGCGCTTAATGCCACGGGCGGTAGATATGTTACTATTAGGCTACTACTGCTAGCCAAGCAGGGCTATCACTGTTGTAACCCTTATAGCGCCAGGGGGTGATATATCAGCCTTGAGCCCTTAATGCCACTTGCAGTAGATATGTTACTATTAGGCTACTACTGCTAGCCAAGCAGTGCTATCACTGATGTAACCCTTCTAGCGCCAGGGGGCGATATATCAGCCTTGGGTTCTTAATGCCACGGGTAGTAGATATGTTACTATTAGGCTACTAATGCTAGTCAAGCAGGGCTATCACTGTTGTAACCCTTATAGCGCCAGAGGGCGATATATCAGCCTAGCGCGCTTAATGCCACGGGCGGTAGATATGTTACTATTAGGCTACTTCCTCTAGCCAAGCAGTGCTCTCACTGTTGTAACCCTTATAGCGCCAGGGGGCGATATATCAGCCTTGGGCGCTTAATGCCACGGGCAGTAGATATGTTACTATTAGGCTACTACTGCTAGCCAAGCAGTGCTATCACTGTTGTAACCCTTATAGCGCCAGGGGGCGATATATCAGCCTAGGGCGCTTAATTCCACGGGCAGTAGATATGTTACAATTAGGCTACTACTGCTAGCCAAGCAGTGCTATCACTTTTGTAACCCTTATAATGCCAGAGGGCGATATATCTGTCTAGGGCGCTTAATGTCACGGGCGGTAGATATGTTACAATTAGGCTACTACTGCTAGCCAAGCAGTGCTATCACTGTTGTAACCCTTATAGCGCCAGGGGGCGATATATCAGCCTACGGCGCTTAATGCCACGGGCGGTAGATATGTTACTATTAGGCTACTACTGCTAGCCAAGCAGTGCAATCACTGATGTAACCCTTATAGCGCCATGGGGCGATATATCAGCCTATCGCGCTTAATGCCACGGGCAGTAGATATGTTTCTATTAGGTTACTACTGCTAGCCAAGCAGGGCTATCAATTTTGTAACCCTTATAGCGCCAGGGGGTGATATATAAGACTTTGGCCCTTAATGCCTCGGGCAGTAGATATGTTACTATTAGGCTACTACTGCTAGCCAGGCAGGGCTATCACTGTTGTAACCCTTATAGCGCCATGGGGCGATATATCAGCCTTGGGCCCTTAATGCCTCGGGCAGTTGATATGTTACTATGAGGCTACTCCTGCTAGCCAAGCAGTGTTATCACTGTTGTAACCCTTATAGCGCCAGGGGGCGATATATCAGCCTAGGGCGCTTAATGCCACAGGCGGTAGATATGTTACTATTAGGCTACTACTGCTAGTCAAGCAGTGCTATCAGTCATGTAACCCTTATAGCGCCATGGGGCGATATATCAGCCTATCGCGCTTAATGCCAAGTGCAGCAGATATGTTACTATTAGGCTACTACTGCTAGACAAGCAGGGCTATCACTGTTGTAACCCTTATAGCGCCAGGGGGTGATATATCAGCCTTGGGCGCTTAATGCCACGGGTGGTAGATATGTTACTATTAGGCTACTACTGCTAGCCAAGCAGGGCTATCACTGTTGTAACCCTTATAGCGCCAGGGGGCGATATATCAGCCTTGGGCGCTTAATGCCACGGGCATTTGATATGTTACTATTAGGCTACTACTGCCAGCCAAGCAGTGCTCTCACTGTTGTAACCCTTATAGCGCCAGGGGGCGATATATCAGCCTAGGGCGCTTAATGCCACGGGCGGTAGATATGGTACTATTAGGCCACTACTGCTATCCAAGCAGTGCTATCACTGTGGTAACCCTTACAGCGCCAGGGGGCGATATATCAGTCTAGGGCGCTTATTGCCACGGGCGGTAGACATGGTACTATTAGGCTACTTCTTCTAGCCAAGCAGTGCTCTCACTGTTGTCACCCTTATAGCGCCAGGGGGCGATATATCAGCCTTGGGCGCTTAATGCCACGGGCAGTAGATATGTTAATATTAGGCTACTACTTCTAGCCAAGCAGTGCTCTCACTCTTGTAACCCTCTTAGCGCCAGAGGGCGATATATCAGCCTAGGGCGCTTAATTCCACGGGCAGTAGATATGTTACTATTAGGCTACTACTGCTAGCCAAGCAGTGCTATCACTTTTGTTACCATTATAGTGCCAGCGGGCGATATATCTGTCTAGGGCGCTTAATGTCACGGGCGGTAGATATGTTACTATTAGGCTACTACTGCTAGCCAAGCAGTTCTATCATTGTTTTAACCCTTATAGCGCCAGGGGGCGATATATCAGTCTAGGGCGCTTAATGTCACGGGCGGTAGATATGTTAATATGAGGCTACTACTGCTAGCCAAGCAGTGCTATCACTGTTGTAACACTTATAGCGCCAGGGGGCGATATATCAGCCTAGGGCGCTTAATGCCACGGGCGGTATATATGTTACTATTAGGCCACTACTGCTAGCCAAGAAGTGCTATCACTGATGTAACCCTTATAGCGCCATGGGGCGATATATCAGCCTTGGGCGCTTAATGACAGGGGCAGTAGATATGCTACTATTAGGCTACTACTGCTAGCCAAGCAGGGCTATCACTGTTGTAACCCGTATAGCGCCAGGGGGCGATATATCAGCCTTGGGCGCTTAATGCCACGGGCAGTAGATATGTTACTATTAGGCTACTACTGCTAGCCAAGCAGTTCTAACACTGTTGTAACCCTTATATCGCCAGGGGGCGATATATCAGTCTAGGGCGCTTAATGTCACGGGCGGTAGATATGTTACTATGAGGCTACTACTGCTAGCCAAGCAGTGCTGTCACTGTTGTAACCCTTATAGCGCCAGGGGGCGATATATCAGCCTTAGGTGCTTAATGACACGGGCAGTAGATATGCTACTATTAGGCTACTACTGCTAGTAAAGCAGTGCAATCACTGTTGTAACCCTTACAGCGCCATGGGGCGATACATCATCCTAGGGCGCTTAATGCCTAGGGCAGTAGATATGTTACTCTTAGGCTACTACTGCTAGCCAAGCAGGGCTATCAATTTTGTAACCCTTATAGCGCCAGTGGGTGATATATAAGCCTTGGGCGCTTAATGCCTCGGGCAGTAGATATGTTACTATTAGGCTTCTACTGCTAGCCAAGCAGGGCTATCACAGTTGTAACCCTTATAGCGCCATGGGGCGATATATCAGCATTGGGCGCTTAATGCCACGGGCAGTAGGAATGTTACTATTAGGCTACTCCTGCTAGGCAAGCAGTGCTATCACTGTTGCAACCCTTATAGCGCCAGGGGGTGATATATCAGCCTAGGGCGCTTAATGCCACGGGCAGTAGATATGTTACTATTAGGCTAGTACTGCTAGCCAAGCAGGGCTATCACTGTTGTAACCCTTATAGTGCCAGGGGGCGATACATCAGCCTAGGGCGCTTAATTCCACGGGCAATAGATATGTAACTAATAGGCTACTACTTCTAGCCAAGCAGTGCTATCACTGTTGTAACCCTTATAGCGCCAGGGGGCGATATATCAGCCTAGGACGCTTAATGCCACGGGCGGTAGATATGTTACTATTAGGCTACTATTGCTAGCCAAGCAGTGCTATCACTTTTGTAACCCTTGTAGCACCAGGGGCGATATATCAGCCTAGGGCGCTTAATGCCACGGGTAGTAGATATGTTACTATGAGGCTACTACTGCTAGCCGAGCAGGGCTATCACTGTTGTAACCCTTATAGCGCCAGGGGGTGATATTTCAGCCTTGGGCGCTCAATGCCACGGGCAGTAGATATGTTACTATGAGGCTACTACTGCTAGCCAAGCAGTGCTATCACTGTTGTAACCCTTATAGCGCCAGGGGGCGATATATCAGCCTAGGGCGCTTAATGCCACGGGCGGTAGATATGTTACTATTAGGCTACTACTGCTAGCCAAGCAGTGCTATCACTGATGTAACTCTTTTAGCGCCAGGGGCGATAAATCAGCTTTGGGCGCTTAATGCCACGGGCGGAAGATATGTAACTAATATGCTACTACTGCTAGCCAAGCAGTGCTAACACTGTGGTAACCCTTATAGCGCCAGGGGGAGATATATGAGTCTAGGGCGCTTAATTCCACGGGCGTTAGGAATGTTACTATGAGGCTACTACTGCTAGCCAAGCAGTGCTATCACTGTTGTAACCCTTATAGCGCCAGGGGCGATATATCAGCCTAGGGCGCTTAATCCCACGGGCAGTAAATATGTTACTATTAGGCTACTACTGCTAGCCAAGCAGTGCTATCACTGTGGTAACCCTTATAGCGCCACGGGGCGATATATCAGCCTTGGGCGCTTAATGCCACGGGCGGTTGATATGTTACTATTAGGCTACTACTGCTAGCCAAGCAGTGCTATCACTGTTGTAACCCTTATAGCGCCAGAGGGCGATATATCAGCCTAGGGCGCTTAATGCCACGGGCGGTAGATATGTTACTATTAGGCTACTACTGCTAGCCAAGCAGTGCTATCACTGTATTAACACTTATAGCACCTGGGGCGATATATCATCCTCGGGCGCTTAATGCCACGGGCGTTAGGAATGTTACTATGAGGCTACTACTGCTAGCCAAGCAGGGCTATCACTGTTGTAACCCTTGTAGCGCCAGGGGGTGATATATCAGCCTAGGGCGCTTAATGCCACGGGCGTTTGATATGTTACTATTAGGCTACTACTGCTAGCCAAGCAGTGCTATCACTGTAGTAACACTTATAGAACCTGGGGCGATATATCATCCTTGGGCGCTTAATGCCACGGGCGTTAGGAATGTTACTATGAGGCTACTACTGCTAGCCAAGCAGGGCTATCCCTGTTGTAACCCTTGTAGCGCCAGGGGGTGATATATCAGCCTAGGGCGCTTAATGCCACGGGCGGTAGATATGTTACTATTAGGCTACTTCTTCTAGCCAAGCCGTGCTCTCACTGTTGTAACCCTTATAGCGCCAGGGGGCGATATATCAGCCTTGGGCGCTTAATGCCACGGGCAGTAGATATGTTACTATGAGTCTACTACTGCTAGCCAAGCAGTGCTATCACTGTGGTAACCCTTATAGCGCCAGGGGGTGATATATCAGCCTAGGGCACTTAATGCCACGGGCCGTAGATATGTTACTATTAGGCTAGTACTGCTAGCCAAGCAGATCTATCAATGTTGTAACCCTTATAGCGCAAGGGGGGATATATCAGCCTTGGGCGCTTAATGCCACGGGCAGTAGATATGTTACTATGAGGCTAGTACTGATAGCCAAGCAGATCTATCAATGTTATAACCCTTAGAGCGCTAGGGGGCGATATATCAGCCTCGGGCGCTTAATGCCACGGGCAGTAGATATGTTACTATGAGACTACTACTGCTAGCCAAGCAGTGCTATCACTGTTGTTACCCTTATAGCGCCAGGGGGCGATATAACAGTCTAGGGCGCTTAATGTCACGGCCGGTAGATATATTACTATTAGGCTACTACTGCTAGCCAAGCAGGGCTATCACTGTTGTAACCCTTACAGCGCCAGGGGGCGATATATTAGCCTAGGGCTCTTAATGCCTCGGGCAGTAGATATGTTTCTATTAGGCTACTACTGCTAGCCAAGCAGTGCTATCACTGTTGTAACCCTTATAGCGACAGGGGGCGTTATATCAGCCTAGGGCCCTTAATGCCACGGGCGGTAGATATGGTAATATTAGGCTACTACTGCTATCCAAGCAGTGCTATCACTGTGGTAACCCTTACAGCGACACGGGGCGATATATCAGTCTAGGGCGCTTATTGCCACGGGCGGTAGACATGGTACTATTAGGCTACTTCTTCTAGCCAAGCAGTGCTCTCACTGTTGTAACCCTTATAGCGCCAGGGGGCGATATATCAGCCTTGGGCGCTTAATGCCACGGGCAGTAGATATGTTAATATTAGGCTACTACTTCTAGCCAAGCAGTGCTCTCACTCTTGTAACCCTCTTAGCGCCAGAGGGCGATATATCAGCCTAGGGCGCTTAATTCCACGGGCAGTAGATATGTTACAATTAGGCTACTACTGCTAGCCAAGCAGTGCTATCACTTTTGTAACCATTATAGTGCCAGCGGGCGATATATCTGTCTAGGGCGCTTAATGTCACGGGCGGTAGATATGTTACTATTAGGCTACTACTGCTAGCCAAGCAGTTCTATCATTGTTGTAACCCTTATAGCGCCAGGGGGCGATATATCAGTCTAGGGCGCTTAATGTCACGGGCGGTAGATATGTTAATATGAGGCTACTACTGCTAGCCAAGCAGTGCTATCACTGTTGTAACACTTATAGCGCCAGGGGGCGATATATCAGCCTAGGGCGCTTAATGCCACGGGCGGTAGATATGTTACTATTAGGCCACTACTGATAGCCAAGCAGTGCTATCACTGATGTAACCCTTATAGCGCCATGGGGCGATATATCAGCCTTGGGCGCTTAATGACAGGGGCAGTAGATATGCTACTATTAGGCTACTACTTCTAGCAAAGCAGTGCTATCACGGTTGTAACCCTTATAGCGCCATGGGGCGATACATCAGCCTAGCGCGCTTAATGCCACGGGCAGTAGATATGTTTCTATTAGGCTACTACTGCTAGCCAAGCAGGGCTATCACTGTTGTAACCCTTATAGCGCCAGGGGGTGATATATAAGCCTTGGGCCCTTAATGCCTCGGGAAGTAGATATGCTACTATTAGGCTACTACTGCTAGCCAAGAAGGGCTATCACTGTTGTAAACCTTATAGCGTCATGGGGCGATATATCATCCTTGGGCGCTTAATGCCACGGGCAGTAGATATGTTACTATTAGGCTACTCCTGCTAGCCAAGCAGTGATATCACTGTTGTAACCCTTATAGCGCCACGGGGTGATATATCAGCCAAGGGCGCTTAATGCCACGGGCAGTAGATATATTACTATTAGGCTACTACTGCTAGCCAAGCAGGGCTATCACTGTTGTAACCCTTATAGAGCCTGGGGAGATAAATCAGACTTGGGCGCTTAATGCCACGGGCGGTAGATATTTTACTATTAGGCTGCTACTGCTAGCCAAGCAGGGCTATCACTGTTGTAACCCTTATAGCGCCAGGGGGTGATATATCAGCCTTGGGCGCTTAATGCCACTTGCAGTACATATGTTACTATTAGGCTACTACAGCAAGCCAAGCAGTGCTATCACTGATGTAACCCTTCTAGCGCCAGGGGGCGATATATCAGCCTTGGGTTCTTAATGCCACGGGTACTAGATATGTTACTATTAGGCTACTACTGCTAGTCAAGCAGGGCTATCACTGATGTAACCCTTATAGCGCCAGAGGGCGATATATCAGCCAGCGCGCTTAATGCCACGGGCGGTAGATATGTTACTATTTGGCTACTTCTTCTAGCCAAGCAGCGCTCTCACTGTTGTAACCCTTATAGCGACAGGGGGCGATATATCAGCCTTGGGCGCTTAATGCCAAGGGCAGTAGATATGTTACTATTAGGCTACTACTTCTAGCCAAGCAGTGCTCTCACTCTTGTAACCCTTTTAGCGCCAGAGGGCGATATATCAGCCTAGGGCGCTTAATTCCACGGGCAGTAGATATGTTACAATTAGGCTACTACTGCTAGCCAAGCAGTGCTATCACTTTTGTAACCCTTATAGTGCCAGAGGGCGATATATCTGTCTAGGGCGCTTAATGTCACGGGCGGTAGATATGCTACAATTAGGCTACTACTGCTAGCCAAGCAGTTCTATCACTGTTGTAACCCTTATAGCGCCAGTGGGCGATATATCAGTCTAGGGCGCTTAATGTCACGGGCGGTAGATATGTTACTATGAGGCTACTACTGCTAGCCAAGCAGTGCTATCACTGTTGTAACCCTTATAGCGCCAGGGGGCGATATATCAGCCTTGGGCGCATAATGCCACGGGCGGTAGATATGTTACTATTAGGCTACTACTGCTAGCCAAGCAGTGCTATCACTGATGTAACCCTTATAGCGCCATAGGGCGATATATCAGCCTATCGCGCTTAATGCCACGGGCAGTAGATATGTTTCTATTAGGCTACTACTGCTAGCCAGGCAGGGCTATCACTGTTGTAAACCTTATAGCGCCATGGGGCGATATATCAGCCTTGGGCCCTTAATGCCTCGGGCAGTAGATATGTTACTATGAGGCTACTCCTGCTAGCCAAGCAGTGATATCACTGTTTTAACCCTTATAGCGCCAGGGGGCGATATATCAGCCTAGGGCGCTTAATGCCACGGGCGGTAGATATGTTACTATTAGGCTACTACTGCTAGCCAAGCAGTGCTATCACTGATGTAACCCTTATAGCGCCATGGGGCGATATATCAGCCTATCGCGCTTAATGCCAAGGGCAGTAGATATGTTACTATTAGGCTACTACTGCTAGACAAGCAGGGCTATCACTGTTGTAACCCTTATAGCGCCAGGGGGTGATATATCAGCCTTGGGCGCTTAATGCCACGGGTGGTAGATATGTTACTATTAGGCTACTACTGCTAGCCAAGCAGGGATATCATTGTTGTAACCCTTATAGCGCCAGGGTCGATATATCTGCCTTGGGCGCTTAATGCCATGGGCAGTAGATATGTTACTATTAGGCTACTACTGCTAGACAAGCAGAGCTATCACTGATGTAACCCTTATAGCGCCAGGGGCGATAAAGCAGCCTTGGGCGTTTAATGCCACGGGTAGTAGATATGTTACTATTAGGCTACTACTGCTAGTCAAGCAGGGCTATCACTGTTGTAACACTTATAGCGCTAGGGGCGATATATCAACTTAGGGCGCTTAATGCCACGGACGGTAGATATATTTACTATTAGGCTACTACTGCTAGTCAAGCAGTGCTATCACTTTTGTAACCCTTATAGCGCTAGGGGGCGATATATCAGCCTAGGGCGCTTAATGCCACGGGCGGTAGATATGCTACTATTAGGCTACTACTGCTAGCCAAGCAGTGCTATCACTGTTGTAACCCTTATAGCGCCAGGGGGCGATATATCAGCCTTGGGCGCTTAATGCCACGGGCAGTAGATATGTTACTATGAGGCTAGTACTGCTAGCCAAGCAGTGCTATCAATGTTGTAACCCTTATAGTGCTAGGGGGCGATATATTAGCCTAGGGCGCTTAATGCCACGGGCAGTAGATATGTTACTATGAGGCTACTACTGCTATCCAAGCAGTGCTATCACTATGGTAACCCTTATAGCGCCAGGGGGCGATATATCAGTTCAGGGCGCTTAATGCCACGGGCGGTAGATATGTTACTATTAGGCTACTACTGCTAGCCAAGCAGGGCTATCACTGTTGTAACCCTTATTGCGCCAGGGGGCGATATATTAGCCTAGGGCTCTTAATGCCACGGGCAATAGAAATGTTACTATGAGGCTACTACTGCTTCCCAAGCAGTGCTATCACTGTGGTAACCCTTATAGCGCTAGGGGGCGATATATCAGCCTTGGGCGCTTAATACCACGGGCGGTAGATATGTTACTATTAGGCTACTACTGCTAGCCAAGCAGTGCTATCACTGTTGTAACCCTTATAGTGCCAGGGGGCGATATATCAGTCCAGGGCGCTTAATGCCACGGGCAGTAGATATGTTAATATTAGGCTACTACTTCTAGCCAAGCAGTGCTCTCACTCTTGTAACCCTCTTAGCGCCAGAGGGCGATATATCAGCCTAGGGCGCTTAATTCCACGGGCAGTAGATATGTTACAATTAGGCTACTACTGCTAGCCAAGCAGTGCTATCACTTTTGTAACCATTATAGTGCCAGCGGGCGATATATCTGTCTAGGGCGCTTAATGCCACGGGCAGTAGATATGTTACTATTAGGCCACTACTGCTTCCCAAGCAGTGCTATCACTGTGGTAACCCTTATAGCGCTAGGGGGCGATATATCAGCCTTGGGCGCTTAATACCACGGGCGGTAGATATGTTACTATTAGGCTACTACTGCTAGCCAAGCAGTGCTATCACTGTTGTAACCCTTATAGCGCCAGGGGGCGATATATCAGTCTAGGGCGCTTAATGTCACGGGCGGTAGATATGTTAATATGAGGCTACTACTGCTAGCCAAGCAGTGCTATCACTGTTGTAACCCTTATAGCCCCAGGGGGCGATATATCAGCCTAGGGCGCTTAATGCCACAGGCGGTAGATATGGTACTATTAGGCCACTACTGCTAGCCAAGCAGTGCTATCACTGATGTAACCCTTATAGCGCCATGGGGCGATATATCAGCCTTGGGCGCTTAATGACAGGGGCAGTAGATATGCTACTATTAGGCTACTACTGCTAGCAAAGCAGTGCTATCACGGTTGTAACCCTTATAGCGCCATGGGGCGATACATCAGCCTAGCGCGCTTAATGCCACGGGCAGTAGATATGTTTCTATTAGGCTACTACTGCTAGCCAAGCAGGGCTATCAATTTTGTAACCCTTATATCGCCAGGGGGTGATATATAAGCCTAGGACCCTTAATGCCTCGGGCAGTAGATAAGCTACTATTAGGCTACTACTGCTAGCCAAGCAGGGCTATCACTGTTGTAACCCTTATAGAGCCTGGGGCAATAAATCAGTCTTGGGCGCTTAATGCCACGGGCGGTAGATATGTTACTATTAGGCTACTACTGCTAGCCAAGCAGGGCTATCACTGTTGTAACCCTTATAGCGCCAGGGGGTGATATATCAGCCTTGAGCGCTTAATGCCACTTGCAGTAGATATGTTACTATTAGGCTACTACTGCTAGCCAAGCAGTGCTATCACTGATGTAACCCTTCTAGCGCCAGGGGGCGATATATCAGCCTTGGGTTCTTAATGCCACGGGTAGTAGATATGTTACTATTAGGCTACTACTGCTAGTCAAGCAGGGCTATCACTGTTGTAACCCTTATAGCGCCAGAGGGCGATAGATCAGCCTAGCGCGCTTAATGCCACGGGCGGTAGATATGTTACTATTAGAATACTTCTTCTAGCCAAGCAGTGCTCTCACTGTTGTAACCCTTATAGCGCCAGGGGGCGATATATCAGCCTTGGGCGCTTAATGCCACGGGCATTTGATATGTTACTATTAGACTACTACTGCCAGCCAAGCAGTGCTCTCACTGTTGTAACCCTTACAGCGCCATGGTGCGATATATCAGTCTAGGGCGCTTAATGCCACGGGCGGTAGATATGTTACTATTAGGCTACTTCCTCTAGCCAAGCAGTGCTCTCACTGTTGTAACCCTTATAGCGCCAGGGGGCGGTATATCAGCCTTGGGCGCTTAATGCCACGGGCAGTAGATATGTTACTATTAGGCTACTACTTCTAGCCAAGCAGTGCTCTCACTCTTGTAACCCTTTTAGCGCCAGAGGGCGATATATCAGCCTAGGGCGCTTAATTCCACGGGCAGTAGATATGTTACAATTAGGCTACTACTGCTAGCCAAGCAGTGCTATCACTTTTGTAACCCTTATAATGCCAGAGGGCGATATATCTGTCTAGGGCGCTTAATGTCACGGGCGGTAGATATGTTACAATTAGGCTACTACTGCTAGCCAAGCAGTGCTATCACTGTTGTAACCCTTATAGCGCCAGGGGGCGATATATCAGCCTAGGGCGCTTAATGCCACGGGCGGTAGATATGTTACTATTAGGCTACTACTGCTAGCCAAGCAGTGCTATCACTGATGTAACCCTTATAGCGCCATGGGGCTATATATCAGCCTATCGCGCTTAATGCCACGGGCAGTAGATATGTTTCTATTAGGTTACTACTGCTAGCCAAGCAGGGCTATCAATTTTGTAACCCTTATAGCGCCAGGGGGTGATATATAAGACTTTGGCCCTTAATGCCTCGGGCAGTAGAAATGTTACTATTAGGCTACTACTGCTAGCCAGGCAGGGCTATCACTGTTGTAACCCTTATAGCGCCATGGGGCGATATATCAGCCTTGGGCCCTTAATGCCTCGGGCAGTTGATATGTTACTATGAGGCTACTCCTGCTAGCCAAGCAGTGCTATCACTGTTGTAACCCTTATAGCGCCAGGGGGCGATATATCAGCCTAGGGCGCTTAATGCCACGGGCGGTAGATATGTTACTATTAGGCTACTACTGCTAGTCAAGCAGTGCTATCACTCATGTAACCCTTATAGCGCCATGGGGCGATATATCAGCCTATCGCGCTTAATGCCAAGTGCAGCAGATATGTTACTATTAGGCTACTACTGCTAGACAAGCAGGGCTATCACTGTTGTAACCCTTATAGCGCCAGGGGGTGATATATCAGCCTTGGGCGCTTAATGCCACGGGTGGTAGATATGTTACTATTAGGCTACTACTGCTAGCCAAGCAGGGCTATCACTGTTGTAACCCTTATAGCGCCAGGGGGTGATATATCAGCCTTGGGCGCTTAATGCCACGGGTGGTAGATATGTTACTATTAGGCTACTACTGCTAGCCAAGCAGGGATATCACTGTTGTAACCCTTATAGCGCAGGGTCGATATATCAGCCTTGGGCGCTTAATGCCATGGGCAGTAGATATGTTACTATTAGGCTACTACTGCTAGACAAGCAGTGCTATAACTGATGTAACCCTTATAGCGCCAGGGGCGATAAATCAGCTTTGCGCGCTTAATGCCACGGGTAGTAGATATGTTACTATTAGGCTACTACTGCCAGTCAAGCAGGGCTATCACTGTTGTAACACTTATAGCGCTAGGGGCGATATAACAACTTAGGGCGCTTAATGCCACGGACGGTAGATATATTTACTATTAGGCTACTACTGCTAGTCAAGCAGTGCTATCACTTTTGTAACCCTTATAGCGCTAGGAGGCGATATATCAGCCTAGGGCGCTTAATGCCACGGGCGGTAGATATGGTAATATTAGGCTACTACTGCTATCCAAGCAGTGCTATCACTGTGGTAACCCTTACAGCGCCAGGGGGCGATATATCAGTCTAGGGCGCTTATTGCCACGGGCGGTAGACATGGTAATATTAGGCTACTTCTTCTAGCCAAGCAGTGCTCTCACTGTTGTAACCCTTATAGCGCCAGGGGGCGATATATCAGCCTTGGGCGCTTAATGCCACGGGCAGTAGATATGTTAATATTAGGCTACTACTTCTAGCCAAGCAGTGCTCTCACTCTTGTAACCCTCTTAGCGCCAGAGGGAGATATATCAGCCTAGGGCGCTTAATTCCACGGGCAGTAGATATGTTACAATTAGGCTACTACTGCTAGCCAAGCAGTGCTATCACTTTTGTAACCAGTATAGTGCCAGCGGGCGATATATCTGTCTAGGGCGCTTAATGTCACGGGCGGTAGATATGTTACTATTAGGCTACTACTGCTAGCCAAGCAGTTCTATCATTGTTTTAACCCTTATAGCGCCAGGGGGCGATATATCAGTCTAGGGCGCTTAATGTCACGGGCGGTAGATATGTTAATATGAGGCTACTACTGCTAGCCAAGCAGTGCTATCACTGTTGTAACACTTATAGCGCCAGGGGGCGATATATCAGCCTAGGGCGCTTAATGCCACGGGCGGTAGATATGTTACTATTAGGCCACTACTGCTAGCCAAGCAGTGCTATCACTGATGTAACCCTTATAGCGCCATGGGGAGATATATCAGCCTTGGGCGCTTAATGACAGGGGCAGTAGATATGCTACTATTAGGCTACTACTGCTAGCCAAGCAGGGCTATCACTGTTGTAACCCGTATAGCGCCAGGGGGCGATATATCAGCCTTGGGCGCTTAATGCCACGGGCAGTAGATATGTTACTATTAGGCTACTACTGCTAGCCAAGCAGTTCTAACACTGTTGTAACCCTTATATCGCCAGGGGGCGATATATCAGTCTAGGGCGCTTAATGTCACGGGCGGTAGATATGTTACTATGAGGCTACTACTGCTAGCCAAGCAGTGCTATCACTGTTGTAACCCTTATAGCGCCAGGGGCGATATATCAGCCTTAGGTGCTTAATGACACGGGCAGTAGATATGCTACTATTAGGCTACTACTGCTAGTAAAGCAGTGCAATCACTGTTGTAACCCTTACAGCGCCATGGGGCGATACATCATCCTAGGGCGCTTAATGCCTAGGGCAGTAGATATGTTACTCTTAGGCTACTACTGCTAGCCAAGCAGGGCTATCAATTTTGTAACCCTTATAGCGCCAGTGGGTGATATATAAGCCTTGGGCGCTTAATGCCTCGGGCAGTAGATATGTTACTATTAGGCTTCTACTGCTAGCCAAGCAGGGCTATCACAGTTGTAACCCTTATAGCGCCATGGGGCGATATATCAGCATTGGGCGCTTAATGCCACGGGCAGTAGGAATGTTACTATTAGGCTACTCCTGCTAGGCAAGCAGTGCTATCACTGTTGTAACCCTTATAGCGCCAGGGGGTGATATATCAGCCTAGGGCGCTTAATGCCAAGGGCAGTAGATATGTTACTATTAGGCTAGTACTGCTAGCCAAGCAGGGCTATCACTGTTGTAACCCTTATAGTGCCAGGGGGCGATACATCAGCCTAGGAAGCTTAATTCCACGGGCAATAGATATGTAACTAATAGGCTACTACTTCTAGCCAAGCAGTGCTATCACTGTTGTAACCCTTATAGCGCCAGGGGGCGATATATCAGCCTAGAGCGCTTAATGCCACGGGCGGTAGATATGTTACTATTAGGCTACTACTGCTAGCCAAGCAGTGCTATCACTGTTGTAACCCTTATAGCGTCAGGCGGCGATATATCAGTCTAGGGCGCTTAATGTCACGGGCGGTAGATATGTTAATATGAGGCTACTACTGCTAGCCAAGCAGTGCTATCACTGTTGTAACCCTTATAGCGCCAGGGGGCGATATATCAGCCTAGGGCGCTTAATGCCACAGGCGGTAGATATGGTACTATTAGGCCACTACTGCTAGCCAAGCAGTGCTATCACTGATGTAACCCTTATAGCGCCATGGGGCGATATATCAGCCTTGGGCGCTTAATGACAGGGGCAGTAGATATGCTACTATTAGGCTACTACTGCTAGCAAAGCAGTGCTATCACGGTTGTAACCCTTATAGCGCCATGGGGCGATACATCAGCCTAGCGCGCTTAATGCCACGGGCAGTAGATATGTTTCTATTAGGCTACTACTGCTAGCCAAGCAGGGCTATCAATTTTGTAACCCTTATATCCCCAGGGGGTGATATATAAGCCTAGGGCCCTTAATGCCTCGGGCAGTAGATATGCTACTATTAGGCTACTACTGCTAGCCAAGCAGGGCTATCACTGTTGTAACCCTTATAGAGCCTGGGGCAATAAATCAGTCTTGGGCGCTTAATGCCACGGGCGGTAGATATGTTACTATTAGGCTACTACTGCTAGCCAAGCAGGGCTATCACTGTTGTAACCCTTATAGCGCCAGGGGGTGATATATCAGCCTTGAGCGCTTAATGCCACTTGCAGTAGATATGTTACTATTAGGCTACTACTGCTAGCCAAGCAGTGCTATCACTGATGTAACCCTTCTAGCGCCAGGGGGCGATATATCAGCCTTGGGTTCTTAATGCCACGGGTAGTAGATATGTTACTATTAGGCTACTACTGCTAGTCAAGCAGGGCTATCACTGTTGTAACCCTTATAGCGCCAGAGGGCGATATATCAGCCTAGCGCGCTTAATGCCACGGGCGGTAGATATGTTACTATTAGAATACTTCTTCTAGCCAAGCAGTGCTCTCACTGTTGTAACCCTTATAGCGCCAGGGGGCGATATATCAGCCTTGGGCGCTTAATGCCACGGGCATTTGATATGTTACTATTAGACTACTACTGCCAGCCAAGCAGTGCTCTCACTGTTGTAACCCTTACAGCGCCATGGTGCGATATATCAGTCTAGGGCGCTTAATGCCACGGGCGGTAGATATGTTACTATTAGGCTACTTCCTCTAGCCAAGCAGTGCTCTCACTGTTGTAACCCATATAGCGCCAGGGGGCGATATATCAGCCTTGGGCGCTTAATGCCACGGGCAGTAGATATGTTACTATTAGGCTACTACTTCTAGCCAAGCAGTGCTCTCACTCTTGTAACCCTTTTAGCGCCAGAGGGCGATATATCAGCCTAGGGCACTTAATTCCACGGGCAGTAGATATGTTACAATTAGGCTACTACTGCTAGCCAAGCAGTGCTATCACTTTTGTAACCCTTATAATGCCAGAGGGCGATATATCTCTCTAGGGCGCTTAATGTCACGGGCGGTAGATATGTTACAATTAGGCTACTACTGCTAGCCAAGCAGTGCTATCACTGTTGTAACCCTTATAGCGCCAGGGGGCGATATATCAGCCTAGGGCGCTTAATGCCACGGGCGGTAGATATGTTACTATTAGGCTACTACTGCTAGCCAAGCAGTGCTATCACTGATGTAACCCTTATTGCGCCATGGGGCGATATATCAGCCTATCGCGCTTAATGCCACGGGCAGTAGATATGTTTCTATTAGGTTACTACTGCTAGCCAAGCAGGGCTATCAATTTTGTAACCCTTATAGCGCCAGGGGGTGATATATAAGACTTTGGCCCTTAATGCCTCGGGCAGTAGATATGTTACTATTAGGCTACTACTGCTAGCCAGGCAGGGCTATCACTGTTGTAACCCTTATAGCGCCATGGGGCGATATATCAGCCTTGGGCCCTTAATGCCTCGGGCAGTTGATATGTTACTATGAGGCTACTCCTGCTAGCCAAGCAGTGCTATCACTGTTGTAACCCTTATAGCGCCAGGGGGCGATATATCAGCCTAGGGCGCTTAATGCCACGGGCGGTAGATATGTTACTATTAGGCTACTACTGCTAGTCAAGCAGTGCTATCACTCATGTAACCCTTATAGCGCCATGGGGCGATATATCAGCCTATCGCGCTTAATGCCAAGTGCAGCAGATATGTTACTATTAGGCTACTACTGCTAGACAAGCAGGGCTATCACTGTTGTAACCCTTATAGCGCCAGGGGGTGATATATCAGCCTTGGGCGCTTAAAGCCACGGGTGGTAGATATGTTACTATTAGGCTACTACTGCTAGCCAAGCAGGGCTATCACTGTTGTAACCCTTATAGCGCCAGGGGGTGATATATCAGCCTTGGGCGCTTAATGCCACGGGTGGTAGATATGTTACTATTAGGCTACTACTGCTAGCCAAGCAGGGATATCACTGTTGTTACCCTTATAGCGCAGGGTCGATATATCAGCCTTGGGCGCTTAATGCCATGGGCAGTAGATATGTTACTATTAGGCTACTACTGCTAGACAAGCAGTGCTATAACTGATGTAACCCTTATAGCGCCAGGGGCGATAAATCAGCCTTGCGCGCTTAATGCCACGGGTAGTAGATATGTTACTATTAAGCTACTACTGCCAGTCAAGCAGGGCTATCACTGTTGTAACACTTATAGCGCTAGGGGCGATATATCAACTTAGGGCGCTTAATGCCACGGACGGTAGATATATTTACTATTAGGCTACTACTGCTAGTCAAGCAGTGCTATCACTTTTGTAACCCTTATAGCGCTAGGGGGCGATATATCAGCCTAGGGCGCTTAATGCCACGGGCGGTAGATATGGTAATATTAGGCTACTACTGCTCTCCAAGCAGTGCTATCACTGTGGTAACCCTTACAGCGCCAGGGGGCGATATATCAGTCTAGGGCGCTTATTGCCACGGGCGGTAGACATGGTACTATTAGGCTACTTCTTCTAGCCAAGCAGTGCTCCCACTGTTGTAACCCTTATAGCGCCAGGGGGCGATATATCAGCCTTGGGCGCTTAATGCCACGGGCAGTAGATATGTTAATATTAGGCTACTACTTCTAGCCAAGCAGTGCTCTCACTCTTGTAACCCTCTTAGCGCCAGAGGGCGATATATCAGCCTAGGGCGCTTAATTCCACGGGCAGTAGATATGTTACAATTAGGCTACTACTGCTAGCCAAGCAGTGCTATCACTTTTGTAACCATTATAGTGCCAGCGGGCGATATATCTGTCTAGGGCGCTTAATGTCACGGGCGGTAGATATGTTACTATTAGGCTACTACTGCTAGCCAAGCAGTTCTATCATTGTTTTAACCCTTATAGCGCCAGGGGGCGATATATCAGTCTAGGGCGCTTAATGTCACGGGCGGTAGATATGTTAATATGAGGCTACTACTGCTAGCCAAGCAGTGCTATCACTGTTGTAACACTTATAGCGCCATGGGGCGATATATCAGCCTAGGGCGCTTAATGCCACGGGCGGTAGATATGTTACTATTAGGCCACTACTGCTAGCCAAGCAGTGCTATCACTGATGTAACCCTTATAGCGCCATGGGGCGATATATCCGCCTTGGGCGCTTAATGACAGGGGCAGTAGATATGCTACTATTAGGCTACTACTGCTAGCCAAGCAGGGCTATCACTGTTGTAACCCGTATAGCGCCAGGGGGCGATATATCAGCCTTGGGCGCTTAATGCCACGGGCAGTAGATATGTTACTATTAGGCTACTACTGCTAGCCAAGCAGTTCTAACACTGTTGTAACCCTTATATCGCCAGGGGGCGATATATCAGTCTAGGGCGCTTAATGTCACGGGCGGTAGATATGTTACTATGAGGCTACTACTGCTAGCCAAGCAGTGCTATCACTGTTGTAACCCTTATAGCGCCAGGGGGCGATATATCAGCCTTAGGTGCTTAATGACACGGGCAGTAGATATGCTACTATTAGGCTACTACTGCTAGTAAAGCAGTGCAATCACTGTTGTAACCCTTACAGCGCCATGGGGCGATACATCATCCTAGGGCGCTTAATGCCTAGGGCAGTAGATATGTTACTCTTAGGCTACTACTGCTAGCCAAGCAGGGTTATCAATTTTGTAACCCTTATAGCGCCAGTGGGTGATATATAAGCCTTGGGCGCTTAATGCCTCGGGCAGTAGATATGTTACTATTAGGCTTCTACTGCTAGCCAAGCAGGGCTATCACAGTTGTAACCCTTATAGCGCCATGGGGCGATATATCAGCATTGGGCGCTTAATGCCACGGGCAGTAGGAATGTTACTATTAGGCTACTCCTGCTAGGCAAGCAGTGCTATCACTGTTGTAACCCTTATAGCGCCAGGGGGTGATATATCAGCCTAGGGCGCTTAATGCCACGGGCAGTAGATATGTTACTATTAGGCTTGTACTGCTAGCCAAGCAGTGCTATCACTGTTGTAACCCTTATAGCGCCAGGGGGTGATATATCAGCCTAGGGCACTTAATGCCACGGGCAGTAGATATGTTACAATTAGGCTAGTACTGCTAGCCAAGCAGGGCTATCACTGTTGTAACCCTTATAGTGCCAGGGGGCGATACATCAGCCTAGGGCGCTTAATTCCACGGGCAATAGATATGTAACTAATAGGCTACTACTTCTAGCCAAGCAGTGCTATCACTGTTGTAACCCTTATAGCGCCAGGGGGTGATATTTCAGCCTTGGGCGCTCAATGCCACGGGCAGTAGATATGTTACTATGAGGCTACTACTGCTAGCCAAGCAGTGCTATCACTGTTGTAACCCTTATAGCGCCAGGGGGCGATATATCAGCCTAGGGCGCTTAATGCCACGGGCGGTAGATATGTTACTATTAGGCTACTACTGCTAGCCAAGCAGTGCTATCACTGATGTAACTCTTTTAGCGCCAGGGGCGATAAATCAGCTTTGGGCGCTTAATGCCACGGGCGGAAGATATGTAACTAATATGCTACTACTGCTAGCCAAGCAGTGCTAACACTGTGGTAACCCTTATAGCGCCAGGGGGAGATATATGAGTCTAGGGCGCTTAATTCCACGGGCGTTAGGAATGTTACTATGAGGCTTCTACTGCTAGCCAAGCAGTGCTATCACTGTGGTAACCCTTATAGCGCCAGGGGGCGATATATCAGCCTTGGGCGCTTAATGCCACGGGCGGTTGATATGTTACTATTAGGCTACTACTTCTAGCCAAGCAGTGCTATCACTGTTGTTAACCTTATAGCGACAGAGGGCGATATATCAGCCGAGGGCGCTTAATGGCACGGGCGGTAGATATGTTACTATTAGGCTACTACTGCTAGCCAAGCAGTGCTATCACTGTATTAACACTTATAGCACCTGGGGCGATATATCATCCTTGGGCGCTTAATGCCACGGGCGTTAGGAATGTTACTATGAGGCTACTACTGCTAGCCAAGCAGGGCTATCACTGTTGTAACCCTTGTAGCGCCAGGGGGTGATATATCAGCCTAGGGCGCTTAATGCCACGGGCGTTTGATATGTTACTATTAGGCTACTACTGCTAGCCAAGCAGTGCTATCACTGTAGTAACACTTATAGAACCTGGGGCGATATATCATCCTTGGGCGCTTAATGCCACGGGCGTTAGGAATGTTACTATGAGGCTACTACTGCTAGCCAAGCAGGGCTATCCCTGTTGTAACCCTTGTAGCGCCAGGGGGTGATATATCAGCCTAGGGCGCTTAATGCCACGGGCGTTAAATATGTTACTATGAGGCAACTACTGCTAGCCAAGCAGTGCTATCACTGATGTAACCCTTATAGCGCCAGGGGGCGATATATCAGCCTAGGGCGCTTAATGCCACGGGCGGTAGATATGTTACTATTAGGCTACTACTGCTAGCCAAGCAGTGCTATCACTGATGTAACCCTTATAGCGCCATGGGGCGATATATCAGCCTTGGGCGCTTAATGCCTCGGGCAGTAGATATGTTACTATTAGGCTAGTACTGCTAGCCAAGCAGGGCTATCACTGTTGTAACCCTTATAGTGCCAGGGGGCGATACATCAGCCTAGGGCGCTTAATTCCACGGGCAATAGATATGTAACTAATAGGCTACTACTTCTAGCCAAGCAGTGCTATCACTGTTGTAACCCTTATAGCGCCAGGGGGCGATATATCAGCCTAGGGCACTTAATGCCACGGGCGGTAGATATGTTACTATTAGGCTACTACTGCTAGCCAAGCAGTGCTATCACTTTTGTAACCCTTGTAGCACCAGGGGCGATATATCAGCCTAGGGCGCTTAATGCCACGGGCAGTAGATATGTTACTATGAGGCTACTACTGCTAGCCGAGCAGGGCTATCACTGTTGTAACCCTTATAGCGCCAGGGGGTGATATTTCAGCCTTGGGCGCTCAATGCCACGGGCAGTAGATATGTTACTATGAGGCTACTACTGCTAGCCAAGCAGTGCTATCACTCCTGTAAACCTTATAGCGCCAGGGGGCGATATATCATCCTAGGGCGCTTAATGCCACGGGCGGTAGATTTGTTATTATTAGGCTACTACTGCTAGCCAAGCAGTGCTATCACTGATGTAACTCTTTTAGCGCCAGGGGCGATAAATCAGCTTTGGGCGCTTAATGCCACGGGCGGAAGATATGTAACTAATATGCTACTACTGCTAGCCAAGCAGTGCTAACATTGTGGTAACCCTTATAGCGCCAGGGGGAGATATATGAGTCTAGGGCGCTTAATTCCACGGGCGTAAGGAATGTTACTATGAGGCTACTACTGCTAGCCAAGCAGTGCTATCACTGTTGTAACCCTTATAGCGCCAGGGGCGATATATCAGCCTAGGGCGCTTAATGCCACGGGCAGTAAATATGTTACTATTAGGCTACTACTGCTAGCCAAGCAGTGCTATCACTGTGGTAACCCTTATAGCGCCAGGGGGCGATATATCAGCCTTGGGCGCTTAATGCCACGGGCGGTTGATATGTTACTATTAGGCTACTACTGCTAGCCAAGCAGTGCTATCACTGTTGTAACCCTTATAGCGCCAGAGGGCGATATATCAGCCTAGGGCGCTTAATGCCACGGGCGGTAGATATGTTACTATTAGGCTACTACTGCTAGCCAAGCAGTGCTATCACTGTATTAACACTTATAGCACCTGGGGCGATATATCATCCTTGGGCGCTTAATGCCACGGGCGTTAGGAATGTTACTATGAGGCTACTACTGCTAGCCAAGCAGGGCTATCACTGTTGTAACCCTTGTAGCGCCAGGGGGTGATATATCAGCCTAAGGCGCTTAATGCCACGGGCGTTTGATATGTTACTATTAGGCTACTACTGCCAGCCAAGCAGTGCTATCACTGTAGTAACACTTATAGAACCTGGGGCGATATATCATCCTTGGGCGCTTAATGCCACGGGCGTTAGGAATGTTACTATGAGGCTACTACTGCTAGCCAAGCAGGGCTATCCCTGTTGTAACCCTTGTAGCGCCAGGGGGTGATATATCAGCCTAGGGCGCTTAATGCCACGGGCGTTAAATATGTTACTATGAGGCAACTACTGCTAGCCAAGCAGTGCTATCACTGATGTAACCCTTATAGCGCCAGGGGGCGATATATCAGCCTAGGGCGCTTAATGCCACGGGCAGTAGATATGTTACTATTAGGCTACTACTGCTAGCCAAGCAGGGCTATCAATTTTGTAACCCTTATGGCGCCAGGGGGTGATATATAAGCCTTGGGCGCTTAATGCCTCGGGCAGTAGATATGTTACTATTAGGCTACTACTTCTAGCCAAGCAGTGCTATCACTGTTGTAACCCTTATAGCGCTAGGGGGGGATATATCAGCCTTGGGCGCTTATTGCCACGGGCAGTAGATATGTTACTATGAGGCTACTACTGCTAGCCAAGCAGATCTATCAATGTTGTAACCCTTATAGCGCTAGGGGGCGATATATTAGCCTAGGGCGCTTAATGCCCCGGGCAGTAGATATGTTACTATTAGGCTACTACTGCTAGCCAAGCAGGGCTATCACTGTTGTAACCCTTATAGCGCCAGGGGGCGATATCTTAGCCTAGGGCTCTTAATGCCACGGGCAGTAGATATGTTTCTATTACGCTACAACTGCTAGCCAAGCAGTGCTATCACTGTTGTAACTTTTATAGCGCCAGGGGGCGTTATATCAGCCTAGGGCGCTTAATGCCACGGGCGGTAGATATGGTACTATTAGGCTACTACTGCTATCCAAGCAGTGCTATCACTGTGGTAACCCTTATAGCGCCAGGGGGCTATATATCAGTCTAGGGCGCTTAATGCCACGGGCGGTAGATATGTTACTATTAGGCTACTTCTTCTAGCCAAGCCGTGCTCTCACTGTTGTAACCCGTATAGCGCCAGGGGGCGATATATCAGCCTTGGGCGCTTAATGCCACGGGCAGTAGATATGTTACTATGAGGCTACTTCTGCTAGCCAAGCAGTGCTATCACTGTGGTAACCCTTATAGCGCCAGGGGGTGATATATCAGCCTAGGGCACTTAATGCCACGGGCCGTAGATATGTTACTATTATGCTTGTACTGCTAGCCAAGCAGATCTATCAATGTTGTAACCCTTATAGCGCAAGGGGGGGATATATCAGCCTTGGGCGCTTAATGCCACGGGCAGTAGATATGTTACTATGAGGCTAGTACTGATAGCCAAGCAGATCTATCAATGTTATAACCCTTATAGCGCTAGGGGGCGATATATCAGCCTCGGGCGCTTAATGCCACGGGCAGTAGATATGTTACTATGAGGCTTCTACTGCTAGCCAAGCAGTGCTATCACTGTTGTTACCCTTAAAGCGCCAGAGGGCGATATATCAGTCTAGGGCGCTTAATGTCACGGCCGGTAGATATATTACTATTAGGCTACTACTGCTAGCCAAGCAGCGCTATCACTGTTGTAACCCTTACAGCGCCAGGGGGCGATATATTAGCCTAGTGCTCTTAATGCCTCGGGCAGTAGATATGTTTCTATTAGGCTACTACTGCTAGCCAAGCAGTGCTATCACTGTTGTAACCCTTATAGCGACAGGGGGCGTTATATCAGCCTAGGGCCCTTAATGCCACGGGCGGTAGATATGGTAATATTAGGCTACTACTGCTATCCAAGCAGTGCTATCACTGTGGTAACCCTTACAGCGACACGGGGCGATATATCAGTCTAGGGCGCTTATTGCCACGGGCGGTAGACATGGTACTATTAGGCTACTTCTTCTAGCCAAGCAGTGCTCTCACTGTTGTAACCCTTATAGCGCCAGGGGGCGATATATCAGCCTTGGGCGCTTAATGCCACGGGCAGTAGATATGTTAATATTAGGCTACTACTTCTAGCCAAGCAGTGCTCTCACTCTTGTAACCCTCTTAGCGCCAGAGGGCGATATATCAGCCTAGGGCACTTAATTCCAAGGGCAGTAGATATGTTACAATTAGGCTACTACTGCTAGCCAAGCAGTGCTATCACTTTTGTAACCATAATAGTGCCAGCGGGCGACATATCTGTCTAGGGCGCTTAATGTCACGGGCGGTAGATATGTTACTATTAGGCTACTACTGCTAGCCAAGCAGTTCTATCATCGTTGTAACCCTTATAGCGCCAGGGGGCGATATATCAGTCTAGGGCGCTTAATGTCACGGGCGGTAGATATGTTAATATGAGGCTACTACTGCTAGCCAAGCAGTGCTATCACTGTTGTAACACTTATAGCGCCAGGGGGCGATATATCAGCCTAGGGCGCTTAATGCCACGGGCGGTAGATATGTTACTATTAGGCCACTACTGCTAGCCAAGCAGTGCTATCACTGATGTAACCCTTATAGCGCCATGGGGCGATATATCAGCCTTGGGCGCTAAATGACAGGGGTAGTAGATATGCTACTATTAGGCTACTACTTCTAGCAAAGCAGTGCTATCACGGTTGTAACCCTTATAGCGCCATGGGGCGATACATCAGCCTAGCGCGTTTAATGCCACGGGCAGTAGATATGTTTCTATTAGGCTACTACTGCTAGCCAAGCAGGGCTATCAATTTTGTAACCCTTATAGCGCCAGGGGGTGATATATAAGCCTAGGGCCCTTAATGCCTCGGGCAGTAGATATGCTACTATTAGGCTACTACTGCTAGCCAAGCAGGGCTATCACTGTTGTAACCCTTATAGCGCCAGGGGGTGATATATCAGCCTTGGGCGCTTAATGCCACTTGCAGTACATATGTTACTATTAGGCTACTACAGCTAGCCAAGCAGTGCTATCACTGATGTAACCCTTCTAGCGCCAGGGGGCGATATATCAGCCTTGGGTTCTTAATGCCACGGGTACTAGATATGTTACTATTAGGCTACTACTGCTAGTCAAGCAGGGCTATCACTGTTGTAACCCTTATAGCGCCAGAGGGCGATATATCAGCATAGCGCGCTTAATGCCACGGGCGGTAGATATGTTACTATTAGAATACTTCTTCTAGCCAAGCAGTGCTCTCACTGTTGTAACCCTTATAGCGCCAGGGGGCGATATATCAGCCTTGGGCGCTTAATGCCACGGGCATTTGATATGTTACTATTAGGCTACTACTGCCAGCCAAGCAGTGCTCTCACTGTTGTAACCCTTACAGCGCCATGGTGCGATATATCAGTCTAGGGCGCTTAATGCCACGGGCGGTAGATATGTTACTATTTGGCTACTTCTTCTAGCCAAGCAGTCCTCTCACTGTTGTAACCCTTATAGCGCCAGGGGGCGATATATCAGCCTTGGGCGCTTAATGCCAAGGGCAGTAGATATGTTACTATTAGGCTACTACTTCTAGCCAAGCAGTGCTCTCACTCTTGTAACCCTTTTAGCGCGAGAGGGCGATATATCAGCCTAGGGCGCTTAATTCCACGGGCAGTAGATATGTTACAATTAGGCTACTACTGCTAGCCAAGCAGTGCTATCACTTTTGTAACCCTTATAGTGCCAGAGGGCGATATATCTGTCTAGGGCGCTTAATGTCACGGGCGGTAGATATGTTACAATTAGGCTACTACTGCTAGCCAAGCAGTTCTATCACTGTTGTAACCCTTATAGCGCCAGTGGGCGATATATCAGTCTAGGGCGCTTAATGTCACGGGCGGTAGATATGTTACTATGAGGCTACTACTGCTAGCCAAGCAGTGCTATCACTGTTGTAACCCTTATAGCGCCAGGGGGCGATATATCAGCCTAGGGCGCATAATGCCACGGGCGGTAGATATGTTACTATTAGGCTACTACTGCTAGCCAAGCAGTGCTATCACTGATGTAACACTTATAGCGCCATAGGGCGATATATCAGCCTATCGCGCTTAATGCCTCGGGCAGTAGATATATTACTATTAGGCTACTACTGCTAACCAAGCAGGGCTATCACTGTTGTAACCCTTATAGAGCCTGGGGAGATAAATCAGACTTGGGCGCTTAATGCCACGGGCGGTAGATATGTTACTATCAGGCTACTACTGCTAGCCAAGCAGGGCTATCACTGTTGTAACCCTTATAGCGCCAGGGGGTGATATATCAGCCTTGGGCGCTTAATGCCACTTGCAGTACATATGTTACTATTAGGCTACTACAGCTAGCCAAGCAGTGCTATCACTGATGTAACCCTTCTAGCGCCAGGGGGCGATATATCAGCCTTGGGTTCTTAATGCCACGGGTACTAGATATGTTACTATTAGGCTACTACTGCTAGTCAAGCAGGGCTATCACTGTTGTAACCCTTATAGCGCCAGAGGGCGATATATCAGCATAGCGCGCTTAATGCCACGGGCGGTAGATATGATACTATTAGAATACTTCTTCTAGCCAAGCAGTGCTCTCACTGTTGTAACCCTTATAGCGCCAGGGGGCGATATATCAGCCTTGGGCGCTTAATGCCACGGGCATTTGATATGTTACTATTAGGCTACTACTGCCAGCCAAGCAGTGCTCTCACTGTTGTAACCCTTACAGCGCCATGGTGCGATATATCAGTCTAGGGCGCTTAATGCCACGGGCGGTAGATATGTTACTATTTGGCTACTTCTTCTAGCCAAGCAGTCCTCTCACTGTTGTAACCCTTATAGCGCCAGGGGGCGATATATCAGCCTTGGGCGCTTAATGCCAAGGGCAGTAGATATGTTACTATTAGGCTACTACTTCTAGCCAAGCAGTGCTCTCACTCTTGTAACCCTTTTAGCGCGAGAGGGCGATATATCAGCCTAGGGCGCTTAATTCCACGGGCAGTAGATATGTTACAATTAGGCTACTACTGCTAGCCAAGCAGTGCTATCACTTTTGTAACCCTTATAGTGCCAGAGGGCGATATATCTGTCTAGGGCGCTTAATGTCACGGGCGGTAGATATGTTACAATTAGGCTACTACTGCTAGCCAAGCAGTTCTATCACTGTTGTAACCCTTATAGCGCCAGTGGGCGATATATCAGTCTAGGGCGCTTAATGTCACGGGCAGTAGATATGTTACTATGAGGCTACTACTGCTAGCCAAGCAGTGCTATCACTGTTGTAACCCTTATAGCGCCAGGGGGCGATATATCAGCCTAGGGCGCATAATGCCACGGGCGGTAGATATGTTACTATTAGGCTACTACTGCTAGCCAAGCAGTGCTATCACTGATGTAACCCTTATAGCGCCATAGGGCGATATATCAGCCTATCGCGCTTAATGCCACGGGCAGTAGATATGTTTCTATTAGGCTACTACTGCTAGCCAAGCAGGGCTATCAATTTTGTAACCCTTATAGCGCCAGGGGGTGATATATAAGCCTTGGGCCCTTAATGCCTCGGGCAGTAGATATGTTACTATTAGGCTACTACTGCTAGCCAGGCAGGGCTATCACTGTTGTAACCCTTATAGCGCCATGGGGCGATATATCAGCCTTGGGCCCTTAATGCCTCGGGCAGTAGATATGTTACTATGAGGCTACTCCTGCTAGCCAAGCAGTGATATCACTGTTGTAACCCTTATAGCGCCAGGGGGCGATATATCAGCCTAGGGCGCTTAATGCCACGGGCGGTAGATATGTTACTATTAGGCTACTACTGCTAGCCAAGCAGTGCTATCACTGATGTAACCCTTATAGCGCCATGGGGCGATATATCAGCCTATCGCGCTTAATGCCAAGGGCAGTAGATATGTTACTATTAGGCTACTACTGCTAGACAAGCAGGGCTATCACTGTTGTAACCCTTATAGCGCCAGGGGGTGATAAATCAGCCTTGGGCGCTTAATGCCACGGGTGGTAGATATGTTACTATTAGGCTACTACTGCTAGCCAAGCAGGACTATCACTGTTGTAACCCTTATAGCGCCAGGGGGTGATATATCAGCCTTGGGCGCTTAATGCCACGGGTGGTAGATATGTTACTATTAGGCTACTACTGCTAGCCAAGCAGGGATATCACTGTTGTAACCCTTATAGCGCCAGGGTCGATATATCTGCCTTGGGCGCTTAATGCCATGGGCAGTAGATATGTTACTATTAGGCTACTACTGCTAGTCAAGCAGGGCTATCACTGTTGTAACACTTATAGCGCTAGGGGCGATATATCAACTTAGGGCGCTTAATGCCACGGACGGTAGATATATTTACCATTAGGCTACTACTGCTAGTCAACTATTGCTATCACTTTTGTAACCCTTATAGCGCTAGGGGGCGATATATCAGCCTAGGGTGCTTAATGCCACGGGCGGTAGATATGCTACTATTAGGCTACTACTGCTAGCCAAGCAGTGCTATCACTGTTGTAACCCTTATAGCGCCAGGGGGCGATATATCAGCCTTGGGCGCTTAATGCCACGGGCAGTAGATATGTAACTATGAGGCTAGTACTGCTAGCCAAGCAGTGCTATCAATGTTGTAACCCTTATTGCGCCAGGGGGCGATATATTAGCCTAGGGCTCTTAATGCCACGGGCAATAGATATGTTACTATGAGGCTACTACTGCTTCCCAAGCAGTGCTATCACTGTGGTAACCCTTATAGCGCTAGGGGGCGATATATCAGCCTTGGGCGCTTAATACCACGGGCGGTAGATATGTTACTATTAGGCTACTACTGCTAGCCAAGCAGTGCTATCACTTTTGTAACCCTTATAGTGCCAGAGGGCGATATATCTGTCTAGGGCGCTTAATGTCACGGGCGGTAGATATGTTACAATTAGGCTACTACTGCTAGCCAAGCAGTTCTATCACTGTTGTAACCCTTATAGCGCCAGTGGGCGATATATCAGTCTAGGGCGCTTAATGTCACGGGCGGTAGATATGTTACTATGAGGCTACTACTGCTAGCCAAGCAGTGCTATCACTGTTGTAACCCTTATAGCGCCAGGGGGCGATATATCAGCCTAGGGCGCATAATGCCACGGGCGGTAGATATGTTACTATTAGGCTACTACTGCTAGCCAAGCAGTGCTATCACTGATGTAACCCTTATAGCGCCATAGGGCGATATATCAGCCTATCGCGCATAATGCCACGGGCAGTAGATATGTTTCTATTAGGCTACTACTGCTAGCCAAGCAGGGCTATCAATTTTGTAACCCTTATAGCGCCAGGGGGTGATATATAAGCCTTGGGCCCTTAATGCCTCGGGCAGTAGATATGTTACTATTAGGCTACTACTGCTAGCCAGGCAGGGCTATCACTGTTGTAACCCTTATAGCGCCATGGGGCGATATATCAGCCTTGGGCCCTTAATGCCTCGGGCAGTAGATATGTTACTATGAGGCTACTCCTGCTAGCCAAGCAGTGATATCACTGTTGTAACCCTTATAGCGCCAGGGGGCGATATATCAGCCTAGGGCGCTTAATGCCACGGGCGGTAGATATGTTACTATTAGGCTACTACTGCTAGCCAAGCAGTGCTATCACTGATGTAACCCTTATAGCGCCATGGGGCGATATATCAGCCTATCGCGCTTAATGCCAAGGGCAGTAGATATGTTACTATTAGGCTACTACTGCTAGACAAGCAGGGCTATCACTGTTGTAACCCTTATAGCGCCAGGGGGTGATAAATCAGCCTTGGGCGCTTAATGCCACGGGTGGTAGATATGTTACTATTAGGCTACTACTGCTAGCCAAGCAGGACTATCACTGTTGTAACCCTTATAGCGCCAGGGGGTGATATATCAGCCTTGGGCGCTTAATGCCACGGGTGGTAGATATGTTACTATTAGGCTACTACTGCTAGCCAAGCAGGGATATCACTGTTGTAACCCTTATAGCGCCAGGGTCGATATATCTGCCTTGGGCGCTTAATGCCATGGGCAGTAGATATGTTACTATTAGGCTACTACTGCTAGTCAAGCAGGGCTATCACTGTTGTAACACTTATAGCGCTAGGGGCGATATATCAACTTAGGGCGCTTAATGCCACGGACGGTAGATATATTTACCATTAGGCTACTACTGCTAGTCAACTATTGCTATCACTTTTGTAACCCTTATAGCGCTAGGGGGCGATATATCAGCCTAGGGTGCTTAATGCCACGGGCGGTAGATATGCTACTATTAGGCTACTACTGCTAGCCAAGCAGTGCTATCACTGTTGTAACCCTTATAGCGCCAGGGGGCGATATATCAGCCTTGGGCGCTTAATGCCACGGGCAGTAGATATGTAACTATGAGGCTAGTACTGCTAGCCAAGCAGTGCTATCAATGTTGTAACCCTTATTGCGCCAGGGGGCGATATATTAGCCTAGGGCTCTTAATGCCACGGGCAATAGATATGTTACTATGAGGCTACTACTGCTTCCCAAGCAGTGCTATCACTGTGGTAACCCTTATAGCGCTAGGGGGCGATATATCAGCCTTGGGCGCTTAATACCACGGGCGGTAGATATGTTACTATTAGGCTACTACTGCTAGCCAAGCAGTGCTCTCACTGTTGTAACCCTTATAGTGCCAGGGGGCGATATATCAGTCCAGGGCGCTTAATGCCACGGGCAGTAGATATGTTAATATTAGGCTACTACTTCTAGCCAAGCAGTGCTCTCACTCTTGTAACCCTCTTAGCGCCAGAGGGCGATATATCAGCCTAGGGCGCTTAATTCCACGGGCAGTAGATATGTTATAATTAGGCTACTACTGCTAGCCAAGCAGTGCTATCACTTTTGTAACCATTATAGTGCCAGCGGGCGATATATCTGTCTAGGGCGCGTAATGCCACGGGCAGTAGATATGTTACTATTAGGCTACTACTGCTTCCCAAGCAATGCTATCACTGTGGTAACCCTTATAGCGCTAGGGGGCGATATATCAGCCTTGGGCGCTTAATACCACGGGCGGTAGATATGTTACTATTAGGCTACTACTGCTAGCCAAGCAGTGATATCACTGTTGTAACCCTTATAGCGCCAGGGGGGGATATATCAGCCTAGGGCGCTTAATGCCACGGGCGGTAGATATGGTACTATTAGGCCACTACTGCTAGCCAAGCAGTGCTATCACTGATGTAACCCTTATAGCGCCATGGGGCGATATATCAGTCTAGGGCGCTTAATGTCACGGGCGGTAGATATGTTAATATGAGGCTACTACTGCTAGCCAAGCAGTGCTATCACTGTTGTAACCCTTATAGCGCCAGGGGGCGATATATCAGCCTTGGGCGCTTAATGACAGGGGCAGTAGATATGCTACTATTAGGCTACTACTGCTAGCAAAGCAGTGCTATCACGGTTGTAACCCTTATAGCGCCATGGGGCGATACATCAGCCTAGCGCGCTTAATGCCACGGGCAGTAGATATGTTTCTATTAGGCTACTACTGCTAGCCAAGCAGGGCTATCAATTTTGTAACCCTTATAGCTCCAGGGGGTGATATATAAGCCAAGGGCACTTAATGCCTCGGGCAGTAGATATGCTACTATTAGGCTACTACTGCTAGCCAATCAGGGCTATCACTGTTGTAACCCTTATAGCGCCATGGGGCGTTATATCATCCTTGGGCGCTTAATGCCACGGGCAATAGATATGTTACTATTAGGCTACTCCTGCTAGCCAAGCAGTGATATCACTGTTGTAACCCTTATAGCGCCAGGGGGGGATATATCAGCCGAGGGCGCTTAATGCCACGGGCAGTAGATATATTACTATTAGGCTACTACTGCTAGCCAAGCAGGGCTATCACTGTTGTAACCCTTATAGAGCCTGGGGCGATAAATCAGTCTTGGGCGCTTAATGCCACGGGCGGTAGATATGTTACTATTAGGCTACTACTGCTAGCCAAGCAGGGCTATCACTGTTGTAACCCTTATAGCGCAAGGGGGTGATATATCAGCCTTGGGCGCTTAATGCCACTTGCAGTAGATATGTTACTATTAGGCTACTACTGCTAGCCAAGCAGTGCTATCACTGATGTAACCCTTCTAGCGCCAGGGGGCGATATATCAGCCTTGGGTTCTTAATGCCACGGGTAGTAGATATGTTACTATTAGGCTACTACTGCTAGTCAAGCAGGGCTATCACTGTTGTAACCCTTATAGCGCCAGAGGGCGATATATCAGCCTAGCGCGCTTAATGCCACGGGCGGTAGATATGTTACCATTAGAATACTTCTTCTAGCCAAGCAGTGCTCTCACTGTTGTAACCCTTATAGCGCCAGGGGGCGATATATCAGCCTTGGGCGCTTAATGCCACGGGCATTTGATATGTTACTATTAGGCTACTACTGCCAGCCAAGCAGTGCTCTCACTGTTGTAACCCTTACAGCGCCATGGTGCGATATATCAGTCTAGGGCGCTTAATGCCACGGGCGGTAGATATGTTACTATTAGGCTACTTCCTCTAGCCAAGCAGTGCTCTCACTGTTGTAACCCTTATAGCGCCAGGGGGCGATACATCAGCCTTGGGCGCTTAATGCCACGGGCAGTGGATATGTTACTATTATGCTACTACTTCTAGCCAAGCAGTGCTCTCACTCTTGTAACCCTTTTAGCGCCAGAGGGCGATATATCAGCCTAGGGCGCTTAATTCCACGGGCATTAGATATGTTACAATTAGGCTACTACTGCTAGCCAAGCAGTGCTATCACTTTTGTAACCCTTATAATGCCAGAGGGCGATATATCTGTCTAGGGCGCTTAATGTCACGGGCGGTAGATATGTTACAATTAGGCTACTACTGCTAGCCAAGCAGTGCTATCACTGTTGTAACCCTTATAGCGCCAGGGGGCGATATATCAGCCTAGGGCGCTTAATGCCACGGGCGGTAGATATGTTACTATTAGGCTACTACTGCTAGCCAAGCAGTGCTATCACTGATGTAACCCTTATAGCGCCATGGGGCGATATATCAGCCTATCGCACTTAATGCCACGGGCAGTAGATATGTCTCTATTAGGTTACTACTGCTAGCCAAGCAGGGCTATCAATTTTGTAACCCTTATAGCGCCAGGGGGAGATATATAAGACTTTGGCCCTTAATGCCTCGGGCAGTAGATATGTTACTATTAGGCTACTACTGCTAGCCAGGCAGGGCTATCACTGTTGTAACCCTTATAGCGCCATGGGGCGATATATCAGCCTTGGGCCCTTAATGCCTCGGGCAGTTGATATGTTACTATGAGGCAACTCCTGCTAGCCAAGCAGTGATATCACTGTTGTAACCCTTATAGCGCCAGGGGGCGATATATCAGCCTAGGGCGCTTAATGCCACGGGCGGTAGATATGTTACTATTAGGCTACTACTGCTAGTCAAGCAGTGCTATCACTCATATAACCCTTATAGCGCCATGGGGCGATATATCAGCCTATCGCGCTTAATGCCAAGGGCAGCAGTTATGTTACTATTAGGCTACTACTGCTAGACAAGCAGGGCTATCACTGTTGTAACCCTTATAGCGCCAGGGGGTGATATATCAGCCTTGGGCGCTTAATGCCACGGGTGGTAGATATGTTACTATTAGGCTACTACTGCTAGCCAAGCAGGGCTATCACTGTTGTAACCCTTATAGCGCCAGGGGGTGATATATCAGCCTTGGGCGCTTAATGCCACGGGTGGTAGATATGTTACTATTAGGCTACTACTGCTAGCCAAGCAGGGATATCACTGTTGTAACCCTTATAGCGCAGGGTCGATATATCAGCCTTGGGCGCTTAATGCCATGGGCAGTAGATATGTTACTATTAGGCTACTACTGCTAGACAAGCAGTGCTATAACTGATGTAACCCTTATAGCGCCAGGGGCGATAAATCAGCCTTGGGCGCTTAATGCCACGGGTAGTAGATATGTTACTATTAGGCTACTACTGCCAGTCAAGCAGGGCTATCACTGTTGTAACACTTATAGCGCTAGGGGCGATATATCAACTTAGGGCGCTTAATGCCACGGACGGTAGATATATTTACTATTAGGCTACTACTGCTAGTCTAGCAGTGCTATCACTTTTTAACCCTTATAGCGCTAGGGGGCGATATATCAGCCTAGGGCGCTTAATGCCACGGGCGGTAGATATGCTACTATTAGGCTACTACTGCTAGCCAAGCAGTGCTATCACTGTTGTAACCCTTATAGCGCCAGGGGGCGATATATCAGCTTTGGGCGCTTAATGCCACGGGCAGTAGATATGTTACTATGAGGCTAGTACTGCTAGCCAAGCAGTGCTATCAATGTTGTAACCCTTATAGTGCTAGGGGGCGATATATTAGCCTAGGGCGCTTAATGCCACGGGCAGTAGATATGTTACTATGGGGCTACTACTGCTATCCAAGCATTGCTATCACTATGGTAACCCTTATAGCGCCAGGGGGCGATATATCAGTCCAGGGCGCTTAATGCCACGGGCGGTAGATATGTTACTATTAGGCTACTACTGCTAGCCAAGCAGGGCTATCACTGTTGTAACCCTTATAGTGCCAGGGGACGATATATTAGCCTAGGGCTCTTAATGCCACGGGCAATAGATATGTTACTATGAGGCTACTACTGCTTCCCAAGCAGTGCTATCACTGTGGTAACCCTTATAGCGCTAGGGGGCGATATATCAGCCTTGGGCGCTTAATACCACGGGCGGTAGATATGTTACTATTAGGCTACTACTGCTAGCCAAGCAGTGCTATCACTGTTGTAACCCTTATAGTGCCAGGGGGCGATATATCAGTCCAGGGCGCTTAATGCCACGGGCAGTAGATATGTTAATATTAGGCTACTACTTCTAGCCAAGCAGTGCTCTCACTCTTGTAACCCTCTTAGCGCCAGAGGGCGATATATCAGCCTAGGGCGCTTAATTCCACGGGCAGTAGATATGTTACAATTAGGCTACTACTGCTAGCCAAGCAGTGCTATCACTTTTGTAACCATTATAGTGCCAGCGGGCGATATATCTGTCTAGGGCGCTTAATGCCACGGGCAGTAGATATGTTACTATTAGGCTACTACTGCTAGCCAAGCAGTTCTATCATTGTTGTAACCCTTATAGCGCCAGGGGGCGATATATCAGTCTAGGGCGCTTAATGTCACGGGCGGTTGATATGTTAATATGAGGCTACAACTGCTAGCCAAGCAGTGCTATCACTGTTGTAACCCTTATAGCGCCTGGGGGCGATATATCAGCCTTGGGCGCTTAATGCCACTTGCAGTAGATATGTTACTATTAGGCTACTACTGCTAGCCAAGCAGTGCTATCACTGATGTAACCCTTCTAGCGCCAGGGGGCGATATATCAGCCTTGGGTTCTTATTGCCACGGGTAGTAGATATGTTACTATTAGGCTACTACTGCTAGTCAAGCAGGGCTATCACTGTTGTAACCCTTATAGCGCCAGAGGGCGATATATCAGCCTAGCGCGCTTAATGTCACGGGCGGTAGATATGTTACTATTAGAATACTTCTTCTAGCCAAGCAGTGCTCTCACTGTTGTAACCCTTATAGCGCCAGGGGGCGATATATCAGCCTTGGGCGCTTAATGCCACGGGCATTTGATATGTTACTATTAGGCTACTACTGCCAGCCAAGCAGTGCTCTCACTGTTGTAAACCTTACAGCGCCATGGTGAGATATGTCAGTCTAGGGCGCTTAATGCCAAGGGCGGTCGATATGTTACAATAAGGCTACTATTGCTAGCCAAGCAGTGCTATCACTTTTGTAACCCTTATAGTGCCAGAGGGCGATATATCTGTCTAGGGCGCTTAATGTCACGGGCGGTAGATATGTTACAATTAGGCTACTACTGCTAGCCAAGCAGTTCTATCACTGTTGTAACCCTTATAGCGCCAGGGGGCGATATATCAGCCATGGGCGCTTAATGCCACGGGCAGTAGATATGTTACTATTAGGCTACTACTTCTAGCCAAGCAGTGCTCTCACTCTTGTAACCCTTTTAGCGCCAGAGGGCGATATATCAGCCTAGGGCGCTTAATTCCACGGGCAGTAGATATGTTACAATAAGGCTACTACTGCTAGCCAAGCAGTGCTATCACTTTTGTAACCCTTATAGTGCCAGAGGGCGATATATCTGTCTAGGGCGCTTAATGTCACGGGCGGTAGATATGTTACAATTAGGCTACTACTGCTAGCCAAGCAGTTCTATCACTGTTGTAACCCTTATAGCGCCAGTGGGTGATATATCAGTCTAGGGCGCTTAATGTCACGGGCGGTAGATATGTTACTATGAGGCTACTACTGCTAGCCAAGCAGTGCTATCACTGTTGTAACCCTTATAGCGCCAGGGGGCGATATATCAGCCTAGGGCGCTAAATGCCACGGGCGGTAGATATGTTACTATTAGCTACTACTGCTGGCCAAGCAGTGCTATCACTGATGTAACCCTTATAGCGCCATGGGGCGATATATAAGCCTATCGCGCTTAATGCCACGGGCAGTAGATATGTTTCTATTAGGTTACTACTGCTAGCCAAGCAGGGCTATCAATTTTGTAACCCTTATAGCTCCAGGGGGTGATATATAAGCCTTGGGCCCTTAATGCCTCGGGCAGTAGATATGTTACTATTAGGCTACTACTGCTAGCCAGGCAGGGCTATCACTGTTGTAACCCTTATAGCGCCATGGGGCGATATATCAGCCTTGGGCCCTTAATGCCTCGGGCAGTAGATATGTTACTATGAGGCTACTCCTGCTAGCCAAGCAGTGATATCACTGTTGTAACCCTTATAGCGCCAGGGGGCGATATATCAGCCTAGGGCGCTTAATGCCACGGGCGGTAGATATGTTACTATTAGGCTACTACTGCTAGCCAAGCAGTGCTATCACTGATGTAACCCTTATAGCGCCATGGGGCGATATATCAGCCTATCGCGCTTAATGCCAAGGGCAGTAGATATGTTACTATTAGGCTACTACTCCTAGACAAGCAGGGCTATCACTGTTGCAACCCTTATAGCGCCAGGGGGTGATATATTAGCCTTGGGCGCTTAATGCCACGGGTGGTAGATATGTTACTATTAGGCTACTACTGCTAGCCAAGCTGGGCTATCACTGTTGTAACCCTTATAGCGCCAGGGGGTGATATATCAGCCTTGGGCACTTAATGCCATGGGTGGTAGATATGTTACTATTAGGCTACTACTGCTAGCCAAGCACGGATATCACTGTTGTAACCCTTATAGCGCCAGGGTCGATATATCAGCCTTGGGCGCTTAATGCTACGGGCAGTAGATATGTTACTATTAGGCTACTACTGCTAGACAAGGAGTGCTATCACTGATGTAACCCATATAGCGCCAGGGGCGATATATCAGCCTTGGGCGCTTAATGCCACGGGTAGTAGATATGTTACTATTAGGCTACTACTGCTAGTCAAGCAGGGCTATCACTGTTGTGACACTTATAGCGCTAGGGGCGATATATCAACTTAGGGCGCTTAATGCCACGGACGGTAGATATATTTACTATTAAGCTACTACTGCTAGTCAAGCAGTGCTATCACTTTTGTAACCCTTATAGCGCTAGGGGGCGATATATCAGCCTAGGGCGCTTAATGCCACGGGCGGTAGATATGCTACTATTAGGCTACTACTGCTAGCCAAGCAGTGCTATCACTGTTGTAACCCTTATAGCGCCAGGGGGCGATATATCAGCCTTGGGCGCTTAATGCCACGGGCAGTAGATATGTTATTATGAGGCTAGTACTGCTAGGCAAGCAGTGCTATCAATGTTGTAACCCTTATAGTGCTAGGGGGCGATATATTAGCCTAGGGCGCTTAATGCCACGGGCAGTAGATATGTTACTATGAGGCTACTACTGCTATCCAAACAGTGCTATCACTATGGTAACCCTTATAGCGCCAGGGGGCGATATATCAGTCCAGGGTGCTTAATGCCACGGGCGGTAGATATGTTACTATTAGGCTACTACTGCTAGCCAAGCAGGGCTATCACTGTTGTAACCCTTATAGCGCCAGGGGGCGATATATTAGCCTAGGGCTCTTAATGCCACGGGCAATAGATATGTTACTATGAGGCTACTACTGCTTCCCAAGCAGTGCTATCACTGTGGTAACCCTTATAGCACTAGGGGGCGATATATCAGCCTTGGGCGCTTAATACCACGGGCGGTAGATATGTTACTATTAGGCTACTACTGCTAGCCAAGCAGTGCTATCACTGTTGTAACCCTTATAGTGCCAGGGGGCGATATATCAGTCCAGGGCGCTTAATGCCACGGGCAGTAGATATGTTAATATTAGGCTACTACTGCTAGCCAAGCAGTGCTATCACTTTTGTAACCATTGTAGTGCCAGCGGGCGATATATCTGTCTAGGGCGCTTAATGTCACGGGCGGTAGATATGTTACTATTAGGCTACTACTGCTAGCCAAGCAGTTCTATCATTGTTGTAGCCCTTATAGCGCCAGGGGGCGATATATCAGTCTAGGGCGCTAAATGCCACGGGCGGTAGATATTGTACAGCCTCCCAGGGGTATGCACCCCTTGGAGACCATCCCCCCATCATCTGCCCAAATCTCCTAACGGGCAACCCTTGGAAAGCCGGGCCAACATCCATAAACGTAGCAAGGACAGCTTGCCACTCTAGAAAGCAGCTCAGTCCTTGCACAATGGTTACACATAGCGACATACTATTAACTGGGGCAGCAATGCCAACACATTGCTGACAGCATAGCGCCGAAGAGTATAAGAAGGCGTCTTAATCAGGTCAAGGGATCTCTCCATTATCAGTGCTTCAACGATACGGCCGAAGGCTACGCCAGTGTCATCAGAGGTGAGTCAGTCGTGTTCAGACATCCTACTTTTGTAACCTTTAATCCACAACTTGTACTTTACATTGTGAACATAATTACATTCCCTACAAGGGACTCATACTTCAGAATTACAGACCAATAAACACTTGGTCAACACATCACACTAGTCTTACTGTCCATACGCCTCTTTACATCCCAACGCCCTTCCTTACTCCCGTCACGGTTGGACGTGACAGCCGGTAGTCTGATAGCGTTAGCTCAGATTCCATTGTGTTTCTCGAGCCGGCCCGGCTGCTAGCACGCAGCGCGTGCCACTTGGCTGACACGAGCAGATTCAGTTACATAATAAGCCAGTCAGCTGAGCGACTAGCACAGTGACCCTTGCATTGGGTCCCATCCCCTCAAACACTACTACATTATTTATAGGAGCGCCCCCTAGTTCCTAACACACCACAACACTCTACACTGGTCAGCTCACCCTGCCAAGGGAAGCTACCCTTTTTAGGCACAGCTTTATAAATTAGTACAATAACTCTTCCTTTTAGATCCACCCCCAAATAAGGGATCTAAAACACTGGTGGAGGCGCTGAGTACCGTGACGTTGTTTTAGAACAACGCCCTAGGGGTACAAACAACGTATCCCTTCGGTCAAGACGGTCCTAACCGCACGCAGCCAAGCAAATAGTGAATTTTTTTTTGACCTTATATTACGTCACACATTTTTTTATACACATATAGGAATTTGTATTGTTACACCAACCCCCATTCGCCCCACAGTGTAAAGACGGTGGAAATTAGATGTCCACATTTAGAACTACACTAAGAGACTTTGCGCACCATTTGTCGGCTAGTACGACTCCACTCCTGCCGAAGCTAAAGATTAAGAACGGTGACTTAATAACTGACCAGACTGCAGTACAACTTCTCAGGGACCTTGAATTCAAAACAGCACAGATCCGTGCTCAACACCCTGCCGCCGCAGCACAAGTTATACATTTTACACGGTCCCAGGCCAGTGAACACACACAGGAGTCACCGGTATCCAGCGCCAGTGAGGTAGATTGCCTGCCAACACTCCATCCCCTATTGTTGCAGCAACTGCAGATCACAGAGCAGAAAGCCAGTAACCTGCTCGAGCGCATTACAGAGCTACTAGAAACAGACACAATCAAAGCCAATAATCACACAACAGAAGCGATTCTTGACATCCACACTATTTTGGAAACAGTAAAACAGGATTTAGACAGAACCCTACTCATAGTCAAATCCACACAGTACGACAACACACCATCCATCAGCACAGACATATCAGGTGACGAGCCACCTGGTAACGTAACACAGGTGTCGTACACGGGAAGCGAGGCTAATTCCCCTCTAAACAGCCCAAACACCTCGACACACAGCCAACGAGACACAGCCGAGAACGAGATGAATAGACACACTGAGTACCCCATGATCCACCCCACAAAGTTCACGGGGGAAGGCCAGGATCCCGAGGAATACCTCAAGGCCTTCAATAGAACGGCTCGGATCAATGGTTGGAGCGAGGAAGTTAGGAAACGGCTCCTTCCTGCTTACCTCACGAAGGCGGCCATGACATGGTATGAGCTCCATGAGGACACACTAGAAGCTGCCACATGGGAGGAAACCGCTTTACTCTTAAAGGAGGAGTTCCAGCTCATACCAGACGATGACGATCTCTATGACCAGATTAGACAGAGGTCACAGGGACCCAAAGAGAGCGCCCAGGCATACATCAATGTTAAATTGATAATGTGCGAAAAGTACAATGCAGCAATGACAAATAAACAGAAAGTCAAGCTGTTAATGCAGGGCCTCAGACCAGCCATAGTGGAAAAGCTATGCATCATGAACAACCCCACGGTCCAACATATGTTGAATAACATAAAGACCATAGAGGAGGGGAGAAAGATCACGGAAAAGGCTACGGAAAAAGCCGTGGATCTGCACTTCAAAACTCGGAAAGACGACACTAATGACAAAATGGACGAATTAGTGGACAGGATGGAGAAACTGACCATAGCTGCCATCCAAGTGGGCGGGAGACCGCCAAGGGATGAGCAAGCAGACAAACGAGAACACTATCATACTGAGAGGGACAGGGGGTACACAGAGAGGAGACGCTACGGGAGGGAAGAAAATTACTACCCTCCACAGCGGCCAACAACACCTCCCCCACAGGATAGGCCACACTACCCTCCGCGGTACTCACCGATAGCATACACGGACACAGAGCCGACATACCCCTCAAGGCGTTCACCATCCCCGTACACACGGGAGTACTACCCTGAGGAGTACGACCACGACATCCCCCGACGAAACAGCCCGACACCAAATAGACAGTCCTACGCTGCCCCACAATACAGGGGAAATGGGGAATATCGGGAGAACCCGCCCCCACGCAGGCAAAGCTATACACCCCCACAATACAGGGGAAATAGGGACAGGCGAGAAAACCCACCCCCAACCAGACAGGAGTATCCAGCTACCCAATATAGGGAAAAGGGGAACCGACGGGAAAACCCGCTCCCCCAGCATCAGACATACACCCCACCCTGGAGGAAACAGGAAAACAGACCCCCGGGCAATAATAGACAGGGAAGAAAACACACGAAGGGCCCGGAACACTACCCCCTCCCCGACGAATACCCGAGGGAGTTCAGGGATGAGACACCCCACAGGACAGACAGGGGGGCAATACTCCCTACGCCTAGACACACACCGCAAGCGGGGAGCTGGCGCAGCCACCCCGAGGGGGGGCGCACATACATTACAGGCAGGCGTACACCCACATTTTCAAAAAACGCCTAGATGGGGAGGTTCGGCCAGCTAATGAAGCGGCTGAGGTTCCTCCCCCATCACAACACAAGAAAGGCCCCTTCCCCAAGCAAACTCGCAAGAGTAAGGGGAAGAAGCAGCCAGCTAAAGCTAAGGCTGACGATCCGCCCCCAGACCGTTTCCAAGCACACCCCGTGCAAGGAGACGGCAACTGTCTGTTTAGGGCCATGAGCTTCCTAATCCGGAATACCGAGGACTATCATGGGGACTACAGACAGAAAACGGTCAAACATATCCTGGCCAACTGGCAAGAGTACCGGGACTTTGTGTCGGACGAGCGGGAAAACCCATTCCAGACAGGGGAGGATTACAGTAAATACATGGGTAAGGACGGCACCTATGGCAGTGCCGTAGAGGTGACCACTCTCGGCAAGGTGCTGAAGGCCAACATCCATGTATACACTGATGTGCACTCGCCTCCGCTATTCTCAACTGCGGGATTCGATAGGGACCTACATGTACTTTTTACAGGAAACCCTAAGGCGGGACATTACACACCCCTCACAATCATAAGCAAACAGCCTGAGAACACGCCCATACCCTCCAAACAGAAAACCCTACCCCCTTCACCACAACACAGGGGGGGAATTGACCACACACAGGCGCATGACGCGAGCTCGCTCAGCATGGGGAAGCCAGCAACAGGAGTCGAACTCGCGACCGCCTGGAACAAAAGACGGGGAAACAAGGGCAAGCTCAGGGTCACATTCGCAGACACACCCTCCCGAGAGGAAGAAACCAACAACAACACAACTACACAAAGGCTGGGAACGATTAATGCATTAAACGTTCGCCAGCAGACTCCTAGTCTCACAGCAAGACCGGTTAAAGGAGCTGGCAATGTACTTGGCAAACGCACTTTGCTGACCGGAGCAAAGTATTCAGGACAGGAAGTCAGCCGAGAGGCGAAGCGTGCCAGGTACGATAAGCGGACAGCTCCGTGCCTTCCCAGCACAAATGTCACTCCGGCAACAACAACAACAACAACATACATCTTACACAACACATCGGTGCAGGGCAGTGGATTTCAGGTATCGGCCCTCACGATACACGCCACCATAAATGGCCACAGAGTGCAGGCCCTAATTGATACTGGGGCAGCCGTAAGTTGTGTTAATAGACGACACATTGCCGAGGCACAAATACAAGGTGTCACGGGGGACATCCGGCTGGTAGCGGCCAATGCTCAGACGCTAGAAAACATGGGGGTGGCAAACATACATATTAGGATAGACCATTTTGCCACAACGCACCCCATGTTCGTTATCGAACACCTTTCTGCGTCAGCCATAATTGGCATGGATTTTCTCGCTAGATATGAGGCTAGCATAAATTTCGCTAGTGGTCAGATGCTTTTAAAGCACGACCAGAGGCTCACCACACATCCCATGGTATACACCAGGAACAGAGATGGGATTCGAGCGGAGCGAGAAAATCACGAGCATCAGGCCCCTACACTGCACACTATCAGCCAATACACAGACACACACACAGATAAGGCGGCCAACCAGAACCACAGGCAGGACCTGACTCCGGAGCAAAATAAAAGGCTCACGGAGCTCCTGGAGACCAACAGAGATATTTTTGCCCACTCAATGAAGGATCTCGCTGTGACAGACCTCATTGAACACCATGTCACACTCACTAGTGACCGACCGGTACACCAGCCTCCCTTCAGAGTGAGCCAGAAGGAGCGACATGCCATCGACGCTCAGATCTCAGAGATGCTCGAGGCAGGGGTCATTGTGCCCGTTATTTCTAACTACTCCTCACCGGTAGTGCTGACCAAAAAAAAGGACGGATCGCACCGGTTTTGTACTGACTACAGGAGGCTCAATAAGTTAGTCGAAAATGATAGTTATCCACTACCAAGGGCAGACACCTATTTGGACGCCCTTGGTGGAGCTAGCTGGTTCAGTTCGATGGATTGCTATAGTGGATTCTATTCAATCCCCGTCTATGAACCAGATAGGCACAAGCTGGCGTTCGTTACAGAGAACGGACTATTTAAATACACCCGTTTACCGATGGGTCTCCGTAACGCCAGCCAAACCTTCCAAAAGCTAGTGGATAAGACATTTTCAGGGCTTAAATGGCGTTCCGTATTAGTGTACGTGGATGACATAACGGTCTTCTCCAACACTTTTGACGAACACATCGTACATTTGGAGGAGGCTTTCGCAAGGATCAGAGAAGCTAAACTAAGGCTTAAACCTGCGAAATGTCAATTTGCCAGACAGCAGATTAACATATTGGGCCATATTGTCAACAGGGAGGGCATTATTCCCGACCCAGCTAAGACTGACGCAATAACGGGCATCCCAATGCCCACAAATTTGAAACAATTGCGCAGTTTTATTGGCTTGGCTTCGTACTATCGCAAGCATATCTATAGATTTGCACACATCGCCCATCCACTAACTGAACTCACACGTGAAAAAACGCCCTTCAGCATCACGCAGGAACACATAGATGCCTTCAACACACTGAAGCAACTATTGACCTCACCTCCATTACTGCAACACTTCCACAGTGATAGACCCACATTTTTACACGTGGATGCCAGCCTGTATGGGCTGGGGGCGGCCCTATTGCAGGAAGACGCCGAAGGGCGCAAACGGCCCGTCGCCTACGCTAGCAGGAAGCTAACGGCCGTTGAGACTAGATACTCTGCCACAGAGCGGGAAATGCTGGCATTTTCGTGGGGAGTGAACTATTTTAGAGTATACCTCTATGGTATCAGGTTCACGGTAGTGACTGACCACGCGAGCTTGCTTTTTTGGGACAAATTTAAAAACCCAAATTCGCGGCTCAACAGGTTTATATTCCGCCTGTATGAATATGACTTCGTGGTCAAACACAAGAAAGGCGCTACACACCTAGACGCAGATGGGTTGTCTAGGCTGCCAGTAGCCGAGCCCCCGGATGACAGTAAGGACCACGACTGGGACGATATGCCCACCTTTGCCCTGACGGTGGTTGACATCAAACAGGAGCAAGAAAGTGATCCGCACTTGAAACAGATTCTATTGGCACTAGAAGACTTGGATAAAGTGGACTCCAAGATAGCACGGCTGTCTAGGCGATTTTTCCTAGACAAAGACGGGGTACTGAAATTTAAGCCCACAGCCATGCACGATAGCGCACCTATAGCGGTTCCGGAATCATTGAGAGAAAATATCATGATCGGACACCACAATAGCCCACTGGCAGGGGCACACTTAGGTACGCATAAAACATACCTTAGAATCCGTGACAAGTACTATTGGGTAAACATGAAGGCCGACATAGATACCTTTGTAAAGACATGTCACACTTGCCAACGATTCAAAACAAGACCTGGCAAGCCTCATGGCCTACTCAACCCAATTCCCGTGGGAGAGTTATTTCACAGAGTCGGGATAGATGTGAAAGGCCCCATTACGACAAGTCAGAAAGGCAATAAATATATCCTGGTGGCCACCGAATATCTCACACGATACATGATCACAAAAGCTGTTCCCAAAGCAGACACGAACAGCATAGCCGAGTTTCTATTTGATATAATTACACGATATGGCCTATTCCAAACCTTATTATCCGACAGAGGTACTATTTTCACCTCGAGAGTGCTCCAACAGTTTCTGGAGATACTCAGGATTAAGGCATACACTACCATGAGTTTTTCCCCGCAAACCAACGGACTCACGGAGAGTATGAACAAAATACCTGGAATAGCGCTGGCTAAATTTACAGAGGACGCAGGAACAGACTGGGATGAATACCTCCAAGCTATTACTTTTAGTTATAATACCTCTGTATCCACGGCTACGAAACACTCTCCACACTTCCTACTGCACGGATACACACCCAGAAGTCCCATAGACAATATATGTATCCCACAGGACGCCCACACAGACAATGCGGCTCGGCTAGAGCATTTGCAGATAGCCCGCATGGACGCTAGAAAAAACATAGCCGAGGCCCAGAAAAAGCAAAAAGAGCGGTACGATCGGAATAGAAAGACAGTAGAATACACACCCGGGCAATTGGTCATGGTCTCCAATTCTGCCCGTAAGAAGAACGTGTCCGAATTCCTCCTGCCACGATGGTCAGGTCCCTTCAAATTCTGCAGGAAGGTATCTGACCTAAATTATATAGTGAGCGTGCGCCATGGGAGAAAACTCATAAAGGACACTATTCACGCCCGCCGGATAAAGGCATATCATACACGTAAAGCTCACACACCTACACGTACAGGCGGGCACACTACTAAGAGAAAAGGAAATGCTCCCGCTGGCAGACGTGGAAAGAAAGCCAAGAAATAGCCTTCAGACCTCACTGACCGAACCGGGATACGATCCTAACGCTCACCAGAACTGTCCCGGAGACACAACCTGAATAGGGCCAGAAACAATTACTCTGGGTAAAAGACGGTCTCAAAACCCGCAACCTTCTGAATACCAGGAATATAAGGGCGGGCAGCTATCCAGTTCTAGAATAGAAAAATGAGAAAGCTAAGACAGATGGGGACAGTTCCACTAACAGCGGGTCATAAATGAAAAACAACAAAATCGCCTCCGGCATCTAGTCACTAAACACGCGACTAGCGGCCCAGACACACTAAGGTATAACGACATTTGGTACCATGGATAAGGAACATACTCGAACCACGTTACAGTAACACACAATTGGGGACACAAATGTAGTTAGTAAGAGGTTCTTTTATAGTACGGCCAATGCATGTGGGACTTTCGAAGTGAAAGGCCACGGCCTGTGGTTTGGATTCCACGTAAAACGGAAGTCCCGTGGCGCATGATCTACAGATTAACGGTCATGTTAAACCACAAGATTTTTCTCCACACTGCAAGAGGCACTGCTCGCAATCACGACAGGCAACAATCAAGTTCACACACACACACGTGCAGAAAACAAGGACGTGGGCGGAACATAAAACAAAGAAAGCACACAACATCGTAATTCAACACCGTCGTATCAGCAGTAACATACTCCTCAATGAGCAAGACTGCTCGACACGGACGAGCCGAGCCAACTACTACTGGACAGAAACCAACGCATCATTCACGGCCGATCTAAGGACCCTATAACTCCCAAAATTACGCTACGAGGAGAGTTCAAAAATACGCAAACTCCTCACAGCATTGAGTACTTTCGTTTGCGCATAGCAGATACACAGTACATGTGCCATAATATATCCGGCACAGAGAGGGCCACGCCAAGTCTTTACAGGCAACCGGATTCGAACCCATGACCACACACCACACTCGTACCAAAAACTAACTATTCAACGGTATTTTTGGTACACGAAACACAAGCAAAAACCACACTGGGGAAGCCCCAAGCCCTGAAACACAACGCAGACATAGAACACAGAGAATGACATGAGGTCGCGGGTTCCAATCCCAGTAAACATTAGACACCAAGGAAGGCAATCATCCAGGCTTCCAACCACACCAAAATTGGCCCATACTGATACATGAACAGGAAATACCACACTTCCTCACGCCAAAAACCGGCCATAAAATTTCAAAATACACCTGACATGAGAAATACATTTCCCAGACACAGCTAGGATAATTTCATAAGACAAAGGTCTTACGGAATGGTGACCACACAATAGTATTGGCAAATAGTATGAATTGCCACATTAAGTCCGCCAGGAATCTAAAACAATGACCACACTCGCATACATGCAGGAAAGCACATGCCAGCGGATGACAAACAATAACATCCCAGCCTGACATTACACATACCAACTGCTGACTTGCAGACTATTCACACTGCAATACTGCGATGACAAGACACTATTGCGTAGCGCCAGCGACCGTGAAATTACAAACACATAACAATTATAACACTATACAATTTTTTTTCACACTGCAAAAACATTTGGCAATGGACAAGACGTGACACAGCGGAACTTATCTTGGGCCTATCAGAGCACGTTCGCAAAGACATTGGCAGGCCACGGGCGCCTTCTGCCCACACATGCGATACATATTACGACTTAGCCTGCAGCAGACCAACCGTCCGCGTGGTGTAGCGGAACATAGTCACACACACGCACGCGCACTCAACAATTAGGAGCAAACACAGACAAGATCTCCCCTCTAATAACTTCTCTTATCGATCGTAAGGCATAGGAGTCATTACAGATGACCAGCACATGACCAGTCGCACTACGACCACTGGCCACATTTACACTACAAATGGCAGACCAGATTAGGTCATGAAGCTTTACTATCCCAAGGCGCGGATAGAAAGCCAACATGGGCCAAGGGAGGATGACAAACCATAGGTGGATAATCCCAGAGGGATTACCGACATACTACAGCAGGCTACCATAGTTAATACCCAATTCCCTTCCAATAATCCTCTCACGCCCAACATAAACCAACGCAGACACATGTACACGACCAAACACAGCTACACTACATTACAAAGTACACACAAGGGGTTGATGGACTTCATGCGTCTAAAGAGAAGGCATGCTACTCCTTGCACCACGATGCTACCACCTGAGTATTAGGGGTGGGTCAGCAAACATTAAATAAGCATAATGCGCCTCTCCAAATGAGAGAGGAGGCCACAGATATATATTAACCATTCTTTAGTACTTAAACACTCCCGCATGACAGGAATATATTGGTATTATGCCCCACCCTACACCTATCCGTACATGAAGGCAGACGCTTCATATCCAGACACATGCATGACTATCCCATCCATTTACCAGGGATTTTAATATCAAACCTGCATGAAATTTTCGTATCTTTGCAATCCCGGGAATTACCTCCCCAGTCCACTCACTATAGGAGCATCCCAACGCCATCACCGGTTCCAGGCCACCACTAACGTGGAACCCAAAGGTGCGCAACCCCTTCCTGCCTTGTTTCAGCCCACTCGACAAATAACTACCCCCAGATCCTAATAACAGGGTACCTGACATTACAGACCCTACTAACACCTCCATTAAGGCAAAGAAAGCATTATTGCTGGAAAGCTGACGTAGCAATGGTAGACCAGAAGTAGCCTATGTACTTAGAAGATCTACAACCCCACAACACTGGAAATATTTTACATCTTACACAGAGATTAAACCATTTACACAGGTTACGCTACATTTTTTTTTAACAAAGGAATCTGATACGATCTGATTGATGACAACGGTGTAAGCCGAAGGTCAAAGGGACCACACTTTGAGAGCTGGGGAAGGCGATGTGGACCCTTACCCCAGTTGGCTCAACAGCGCAGCGACCTCACTTAACTTGACGGCTAGACCAAACAGACGAACCACGTAAGGTCAAAGCATTCGCGACCTGGCACGAGCAAACATCGAGATCTAGGGGTGCATGTCGCTTATCCCCCTTGTCGGAGAAGGTTACACCCACTATGTGCAACGGTCATCGAAGCCAAGACCTGCAGGGAGACTTTCTGGGAATGGCGGGAGAAATAGCTCACTCAGCGCCAGACTCGGGAACTATCCCTAGAGACGACCCCATTATGACTAGACTTCTAGTTAAATTTAAATTTAAGTAGGCACGGCTTCCATAGCGGGAAGCAAAACTCCTGTGCGTTGGAGGGGAATATTAATGCGTAAAGCATACCACGATTGCCGATACAGGCGAAGATTATTGCGTAAAGCATACCACGATTGCCGATACAGGCGAAGATTATTGCGAAAAGCAAACCACGATTGCCGACAAAGGCGAAGAGATTCTATTACTGCGAAAAGCAGACTGCGATTGCCGATAAAGGTGAAGATTATATTATGCCATTGGCCGACAATGTCCAATGCCCACATAAATGGCGCCACAGCGGGCAGTCAATTGGCATTAAGAGAGGGGCATTGCGAGCGCCTCATAAGGGTTACGTGGGCGGCCCAACTACAACTACACACGCAATGGCAACGGTCAAAGAAATGGAAGGTACAGCAGGCGAAACGGTTTGCTTAGTGGCACCGTAAGCCGCCTGTGACTAGGTTAGTACTAGTAATAAGACCTAAAATAGATGTCGACAATAGGATTAAAACGGAGGGGACTACGAGACATTGTTGGGTTCCGGTCCCGACAATGTACTGCAAGGGAACCACCGCGAGAGAAATCAAACGGACAGCCTCCATCTAAATTTTAGTACTTAAGTCATAGTGCCATTTTCAGGTCACTTAGATATAAGCAAAATTACTAACCGCTGTTGCTAATAATAGCACAGCACATTTCGGCTTTAGAGTAAGGTCCACTCGGCATGTACATACAGTATAGTTTACATTTAATTAATTTTATTAATATGTAAGATAAGTAGTGTTAAGATAACGCCGGTCGGCGCCTGATGGCCCAGAAACCCGGCATCGGGGTAAGTCCGACAACTCATGATAAGGCATGATAATTCGTTGTAAGGTAGCATAAGCCTACATTTAAGGCAATTTTTTTTATATATATATATAGATCACAATAGAATATCTCGGCACTTGGTGACTCAAAAGCCGTTACCAAGATAAGCCCGACACCATTTAGGCTAGAATAGGTTAACATAGGCTAACCTAGGTTAAGTTAGACTTCGGTGGCGCTACACTTAGTTTCCAAACTAAGCGCTACCAAGGAAGGTTATATATATACCTGTAATGAATTATAATGTATTGTACTGTCCTATTCATGACTAATCCACTTTTCACCCACACAGGAAGACCACGGAGCTACAAAGAGATAAACATCTTCATATGGATGCATTTTTTTTGTTGTTGTTTTGATTTACAGGTAACCAAGGACGTGAATATGTCTGTGGTAAATATATTACCAAAATACACATATATGTCATACACAAATACACTCCTTATCAATTTTAGTTGCACCCTTAAAGGTGACAACGCCAGCGGTCAGCGGTGGACAGCATACGTGGGATGATGACCATCGCTGAACGCAAGCACATTTCAGAATACGCAAATGAAGCGTTACTTCAGGCTCAAAGGGCGACACAGAGTTTGTAAGTGCCGGACCTTCGACCCTAAGGTGGGATTCCGACCCACGACGGAAAACCACGAGGTTACGTGATAAGTACAGGGAGAGAATAGTGGACTAGCCACTAAACCGCACCAGGAACGGCCGATTAGAGAACGGTCGGCGAGACATGATAGTACGGTGCGCACCAAGTATAAGAGGTATACAGTAACTGGCCAGGTAACAGAGCTCTATAAGGTATATATATATATGATAGTGATAATTGTAAAGTGTAAATTATTTTGTATTTTCTCGCCATGTCATATAATTGCAAGGTTCCACAAGAGTGGCAAGGATACTTATACGTACAGGGTACCAACATGGCAACCAGTATTTTTCTATGTTCATCTTTATTACTATGTTCACTATGGTCAATTATAACTTGTCAGGAATTTTACAAATGTAAGGATTACTATTATTATTATCTGGTCATATCTGTTACCATTATCAAGACCACCAACGTACATAATGTCTATGATTTGTTTTCTTTCATTTTTCCTTCTTCTAACTTCCCCATTTGTCAGGGCGTTCCGTTTCATCCCGAACCAATAAATACACTTTGATTATATCCCTTAAATTATACCCTGGAACGCCCATTTTTTCTATTCTCATCTATCTCTTTGCAGGGAGCACTTTTTCCCCAAAATAAAGCCAGACGACACAATTCCTCGTCTAGCTGGGTTTTTCCTCCCTGCACACATATGTAACGAATCACCATCAAAAACCATGTTTTTTTTTGTTGAAACTAGCAATATGCCAACAATGTCATTTTTTTTTCCAATGTCAATTTTTTTTCTCGATGGCAATTTTTTTTTTTTCAATGTCAATTTTTTTTCCAACGTCCATTTCTATTGTCACAATGCCAATGTCAATGTTATATATATATCTATGTACATCCCATAACCCTCCCCTCTGAACACGGGCTGACCTCACACCTACACTTCGATACGGCACCACCCATTCTATACGACGACGCCCACGACGACGAGAGAGACACCACCAGGAGATACGAGGGGGCTTCAAAAACCACTACGTCAACATCCCAACCTCCAGTTCCGTTCCCGTTCACGAGGACGCGAACAAATGAAGGAAGACGCTTGTACAGCCTCCCAGGGGTATGCAACCCTTGGAGACCATCCCCCCATCATCTGCCCAAATCTCCTAACGGGCAACCCTTGGAAAGCCGGGCCAACATCCATAAACGTAGCAAGGACAGCTTGCCACTCTAGAAAGCAGCTCAGTCCTTGCACAATGGTTACACATAGCGACATACTATTAACTGGGGCAGCAATGCCAACACATTGCTGACAGCATAGCGCCGAAGAGTATAAGAAGGCGTCTTAATCAGGTCAAGGGATCTCTCCATTATCAGTGCTTCAACGATACGGCCGAAGGCTACGCCAGTGTCATCAGAGGTGAGTCAGTCGTGTTCAGACATCCTACTTTTGTAACCTTTAATCCACAACTTGTACTTTACATTGTGAACATAATTACATTCCCTACAAGGGACTCATACTTCAGAATTACAGACCAATAAACACTTGGTCAACACATCACACTAGTCTTACTGTCCATACGCCTCTTTACATCCCAACGCCCTTCCTTACTCCCGTCACGGTTGGACGTGACAGCCGGTAGTCTGATAGCGTTAGCTCAGATTCCATTGTGTTTCTCGAGCCGGCCCGGCTGCTAGCACGCAGCGCGTGCCACTTGGCTGACACGAGCAGATTCAGTTACATAATAAGCCAGTCAGCTGAGCGACTAGCACAGTGACCCTTGCATTGGGTCCCATCCCCTCAAACACTACTACATTATTTATAGGAGCGCCCCCTAGTTCCTAACACACCACAACACTCTACACTGGTCAGCTCACCCTGCCAAGGGAAGCTACCCTTTTTAGGCACAGCTTTATAAATTAGTACAATAACTCTTCCTTTTAGATCCACCCCCAAATAAGGGATCTAAAACAATATGTTACTATTAGGCCACTACTGCTAGCCAAGCAGTGCTATCACTGATGTAACCCTTATAGCGCCATGGGGCGATATATCAGCCTTGGGCGCTTAATGACAGGGGCAGTAGATATGCTACTATTAGGCTACTACTGCTAGCAAAGCAGTGCTATCACGGTTGTAACCCTTATAGCGCCATGGGGCGATACATCAGCCTAGCGCGCTTAATGCCACGGGCAGTAGATATGTTTCTATTATTCTACTACTGCTAGCCAAGCAGGGCTATCAATTTTGTAACCCTTATAGCGCCAGGGGGTGATATATAAGCCTAGGGCCCTTAATGCCTCGGGCAGTAGATATGGTACTATTAGGCTACTACTGCTAGCCAAGCAGGGCTTTCACTGTTGTAACCCTTATAGCGCCATGGGGCGATATATCATCCTTGGGCGCTTAATGCCACGGGCAGTAGATATGTTACTATTAGGCTACTCCTGCTAGCCAAGCAGTGATATCACTGTTGTAACCCTTATAGTGTCAGGGGGCGATATATCAGCCAAGGGCGCTTAATGCCACGGGCATTAGATATATTACTATTAGGCTACTACTGCTAGCCAAGCAGTGCTATCACTGATGTAACCCTTCTAGCGCCAGGGGGCGATTTATCAGCCTTGGGTTCTTAATGCCACGGGTAGTAGATATGTTACTATTAGGCTACTACTGCTAGTCAAGCAGGGCTATCACTGTTGTAAGTCTTATAGCGCCAGAGGGCGATATATCAGCCTAGCGCGCTTAATGCCACGGGCGGTAGATATGTTACTATTAGAATACTTCTTCTAGCCAAGCAGTGCTCTCACTGTTGTAACCCTTATAGCGCCAGGGGGCGATATATCAGCCTTGGGCGCTTAATGCCTAGGGCATTTGATATGTTACTATTAGGCTACTACTGCCAGCCAAGCAGTGCTCTCACTGTTGTAACCCTTACAGCGCCATGGTGCGATATATCAGTCTAGGGCGCTTAATGCCACGGGCGGTAGATATGTTACTATTAGGCTACTTCTTCTAGCCAAGCAGTGCTCTCACTATTGTAACCCTTATAGCGCCAGGGGGCGATATATCAGCCTTGGGCGCTTAATGCCACGGGCAGTAGATATGTTACTATTAGGCTACTACTTCTAGCCAAGCAGTGCTCTCACTCTTGTAACCCGTTTAGCGCCAGAGGGCGATATATCAGCCTAGGGCGCTTAATACCACGGGCAGTAGATATGTTACAATTAGGCTACTACTGCTAGCCAAGCAGTGCTATCACTTTTGTAACCCTTATAGTGGCAGAGGGCGATATATCTGTCTAGGGCGCTTAATGTCACGGGAGGTAGATATGTTACAATTAGGCTACTACTGCTAGCCAAGCAGTTCTATCACTGTTGTAACCCTTATAGCGCCACGGGGCGATATATCAGCCTAGGGCGCTTAATGCCACGGGCGGTAGATATGTTACTATGAGGCTACTAGTGCTAGCCAAGCAGTGATATCACTGTTGTAACCATTATAGCGCCAGGGGGCGATATATCAGCCTAGGGCGCTTAATGCCACGGGCGGTAGATATGTTACTATTAGGCTACTACTGCTAGCCAAGCAGTGCTATCACTGATGTAACCCTTATAGCGCCATGGGGCGATATATCAGCCTATCGCGCTTAATGCCACGGGCAGTAGATATGTTTCTATTAGGCTACTACTGCTAGCCAAGCAGGGCTATCATTTTTGTAACCCTTATAGCGCCAGGGGGTGATATATAAGCCTTGGGCCCTTAATGCCTCGGGCAGTAGATATGTTACTATTAGGCTACTACTGCTAGCCAGGCAGGGCTATCACTGTTGTAACCCTTATAGCGCCATGGGGCGATATATCAGCCTTGGGCCCTTAATGCCTCGGGCAGTAGATATGTTACTATGAGGCTACTCCTGCTAGCCAAGCAGTGATATCACTGTTGTAACCCTTATAGCGCCAGGGGGCGATATATCAGCCTAGGGCGCTTAATGCCTCGGGTGGTAGATATGTTACTATTAGGCCACTACTGCTAGCCAAGCAGTGCTATCACTGATGTAACCCTTATAGCGCCATGGGGCGATATATCAGCCTATCGCGCTTAATGCCAAGGGCAGTAGATATGTTACTATTAGGCTACTACTGCTAGACAAGCAGGGCTATCACTGTTGTAACCCTTATAGCGCCAGGGGGTGATATATCAGCCTTGGGCGCTTAATGCCACGGGTGGTAGATATGTTACTATTAGGCTACTACTGCTAGCCAAGCAGGGCTATCACTGTTGTAACCCTTATAGCGCCAGGGGGTGATATATCAGCTTTGGGCGGTTAATGCCACGGGTGGTAGATATGTTACTATTAGTCTACTACTGCTAGCCAAGCAGGGATACCACTGTTGTAACCCTTATAGCGCCAGGGGGTGATATATAAGCCTAGGGCGCTTAATGCCTCGGGCAGTAGATATGCTACTATTAGGCTACTACTGCTAGCCAAGCAGGGCTATCACTGTTGTAACCCTTATAGCGCCATGGGGCGATATATCATCCTTGGGCGCTTAATGCCACGGGCAGTAGATATGTTACTATTAGGCTACTCCTGCTAGCCAAGCAGTGATATCACTGTTGTAAACTTTATAGCGCCAGGGGGCGATATATCAGCCAAGGGCGCTTAATGCCACGGACATTAGATATATTACTATTAGGCTACTACTGCTAGCCAAGCAGTGCTATCACTGATGTAACCCTTCTAGCGCCAGGGGGCGATATATCAGCCTTGGGTTCTTAATGCCACGGGTAGTAGATATGTTACTATTAGGCTACTACTGCTAGTCAAGCAGGGCTATCACTGTTGTAACCCTTATAGCGCCAGAGGGCGATATATCAGCCTAGCGCGCTTAATGCCACGGGCGGTAGATATGTTACTATTAGAATACTTCATCTAGCCAAGCAGTGCTCTCACTGTTGTAACCCTTATAGCGCCAGGGGGCGATATATCAGCCTTGGGCGCTTAATGCCTAGGGCATTTGATATGTTACTATTAGGCTACTACTGCCAGCCAAGCAGTGCTCTCACTGTTGTAACCCTTACAGCGCCATGGTGCGATATATCAGTCTAGGGCGCTTAATGCCACGGGCGGTAGATATGTTACTATTAGGCTACTTCTTCTAGCCAAGCAGTGCTCTCACTGTTGTAACCCTTATAGCGCCAGGGGGCGATATATCAGCCTTGGGCGCTTAATGCCACGGGCAGTAGATATGTTACTATTAGGCTACTACTTCTAGCCAAGCAGTGCTCTCACTCTTGTAACCCGTTTAGCGCCAGAGGGCGATATATCAGCCTAGGGCGCTTAATTCCACGGGCAGTAGATATGTTACAATTAGGCTACTACTGCAAGCCAAGCAGTGCTATCACTTTTGTAACCCTTATAGTGGCAGAGGGCGATATATCTGTCTAGGGCGCTTAATGTCACGGGAGGTAGATATGTTACAATTAGGCTACTACTGCTAGCCAAGCAGTTCTATCACTGTTGTAACCCTTATAGCGCCACGGGGCGATATATCAGCCTAGGGCGCTTAATGCCACGGGCGGTAGATATGTTACTATGAGGCTACCACTGCTAGCCATGCAGTGCTATCACTGTTGTAACCCTTATAGCGCCAGGGGGCGATATATCAGCCTAGGGCGCTTAATGCCACGGGCGGTAGATATGATACTATTAGGCTACTACTGCTAGCCAAGCAGTGCTATCACTGATGTAACCCTTATAGCGCCATGGGGCGATATATCAGCCTATCGCGCTTAATGCCACGGGCAGTAGACATGTTTCTATTAGGCTACTACTGCTAGCCAAGCAGGGCTATCATTTTTGTAACCCTTATAGCGCCAGGGGGTGATATATAAGTCTTGGGCCCTTAATGCCTCGGGCAGTAGATATGTTACTATTAGGCTACTACTGCTAGCCAGGCAGGGCTATCACTGTTGTAACCCTTATAGCGCCATGGGGCGATATATCAGCCTTGGGCCCTTAATGCCTCGGGCAGTAGATATGTTACTATGAGGCTACTCCTGCTAGCCAAGCAGTGATATCACTGTTGTAACCCTTATGCGCCAGGGGGCGATATATCAGCCTAAGGCGCTTAATGCCACGGGTGGTAGATATGTTACTATTAGGCCACTACTGCTAGCCAAGCAGTGCTATCACTGATGTAACCCTTATAGCGCCATGGGGCGATATATCAGCCTATCGCGCTTAATGCCAAGGGCAGTAGATATGTTACTATTAGGCTACTACTGCTAGACAAGCAGGGCTATCACTGTTGTAACCCTTATAGCGCCAGGGGGTGATATATCAGCCTTGGGCGCTTAATGCCACGGGTGGTAGATATGTTACTATTAGGCTACTACTGCTAGCCAAGCAGGGCTATCACTGTTGTAACCCTTATAGCGCCAGGGGGTGATATATCAGCTTTGGGCGCTTAATGCCACGGGTGGTAGATATGTTACTATTAGTCTACTACTGCTAGCCAAGCAGGGATATCACTGTTGTAACCCTTATAGCGCCAGGGTCGATATATCAGCCTTGGGCGCTTAATGCCACGGGTAGTAGATATGTTACTATTAGGCTACTACTGCTAGTCAAGCAGGGCTATCACTGTTGTAACACTTATAGCGCTAGGGGCGATATATCAACTTAGGGCGCTTAATGCCACGGACGGTAGATATATTTACTATTAGGCTACTACTGCTAGTCAAGCAGTGCTATCACTTTTGTAACCCTTATAGTGCTAGGGGGCGATATATTAGCCTAGGGCGCTTAATGCCACAGGCAGTAGATATGTTACTATGAGGCTATTACTGCTATCCAAGCAGTGCTATCACTATGGTAACCCTTATAGCGCCAGGGGGCGATATATCAGTCCAGGGCGCTTAATGCCACGGGCGGTAGATATGTTACTATTAGGGTACTACTGCTAGCCAAGCAGGGCTATCACTGTTGTAACCCTTATAGCGCCAGGGGGCGATATATTAGCCTAGGGCTCTTAATGCCACGGGCAATAGATATGTTACTATGAGGCTACTACTGCTTCCCAAGCAGTGCTATCACTGTGGTAACCCTTATAGCGCCAGGGGGCGATATATCAGCCTAGGGCGCTTAATGCCACGGGCGGTAGATATGTTACTATTAGGCTACTACTGCTAGCCAAGCAGTGCTATCACTGATGTAACCCTTATAGCGCCATGGGGCGATATATCAGCCTATCGCGCTTAATGCCACGGGCAGTAGATATGTTTCTATTAGGCTACTACTGCTAGCAAGCAGGGCTATCAATTTTGTAACCCTTATAGCGCCAGGGGGTGATTTATAAGCCTTGGGCCCTTAATGCCTCGGGCAGTAGATATGATACTATTAGGCTACTACTGCTAGCCAGGCAGGGCTATCACTGTTGTAACCCTTATAGCGCCATGGGGCGATATATCAGCCTTGGGCCCTTAATGCCCCGGGCAGTAGATATGTTACTATGAGGCTACTCCTGCTAGCCAAGCAGTGATATCACTGTTGTAACCCTTATAGCGCCAGGGGGCGATATATCAGCCTAGGGCGCTTAATGCCACGGGCGGTAGATATGTTACTATTAGGCTACTACTGCTAGCCAAGCAGTGCTATCACTGATGTAACCCTTATAGCGCCATGGGGCGATATATCAGCCTATCGCGCTTAATGCCAAGGGCAGTAGATATGTTACTATTAGGCTACTACTGCTAGACAAGCAGGGCTATCACTGTTGTAACCCTTATAGCGCCAGGGGGTGATATATCAGCCTTGGGCGCTTAATGCCACGGGTGGTAGATATGTTACTATTAGGCTACTACTGCTAGCCAAGCAGGGATATCACTGTTGTAACCCTTATAGCGCCAGGGTCGATATATCAGCCTTGGGCGCTTAATGCCACGGGCAGTAGATATGTTACTATTAGGCTACTACTGCTAGACAAGCAGTGCTATCACTGATGTAACCCTTATAGCGCCAGGGGCGATAAATCGGCCTTGGGCGCTTAATGCCACGGGTAGTAGATATGTTACTATTAGGCTACTACTGCTAGTCCAGCAGGGCTATCACTGTTCTAACACTTATAGCGCTAGGGGCGATATATCAACTTAGGGCGCTTAATGCCACGGACGGTAGATATATTTACTATTAGGCTACTACTGCTAGTCAAGCAGTGCTATCACTTTTGTAACCCTTATAGCGCTAGGGGGCGATATATCAGCCTAGGGCGCTTAATGCCACGGGCGGTAGATATGCTACTATTAGGCTACTACTGCTAGCCAAGCAGTGCTATCACAGTTGTAATCCTTATAGCGCCAGGGGGCGATATATCAGCCTTGGGCGCTTAATGCCACGGGCAGTAGATATGTTACCATGAGGCTAGTACTGCTAGCCAAGCAGTGCTATCAATGTTGTAACCCTTATAGTGCTAGGGGGCGATATATTAGCCTAGGGCGCTTAATGCCACGGGCAGTAGATATGTTACTATGAGGCTACTACTGCTATCCAAGCAGTGCTATCACTATGGTAACCCTTATAGCGCCAGGGGGCGATATATCAGTCCAGGGCGCTTAATGCCACGGGCGGTAGATATGTTACTATTAGACTACTACTGCTAGCCAAGCAGGGCTATCACTGTTGTAACCCTTATAGCGCCAGGGGGCGATATATTAGCCTAGGGCTCTTAATGCCACGGGCAATAGATATGTTACTATGAGGCTACTACTGCTTCCCAAGCAGTGCTATCACTGTGGTAACCCTTATAGCGCTAGGGGGCGATATATCAGCCTTGGGCGCTTAATACCACGGGCGGTAGATATGTTACTATTAGGCTACTACTGCTAGCCAAGCAGTGCTATCACTGTTGTAACCCTTATAGTGCCAGGGGGCGATGTATCAGCCTAGGGCTCTTAATGCCACGGGTGGTAGGTATGTTTCTATTAGGCTACTACTGCTAGCCAAGCAGTGCTATCACAGTTGTAATCCTTATAGCGCCAGGGGGCGATATATCAGCCTTGGGCGCTTAATGCCACGGGCAGTAGATATGTTACCATGAGGCTAGTACTGCTAGCCAAGCAGTGCTATCAATGTTGTAACCCTTATAGTGCTAGGGGGCGATATATTAGCCTAGGGCGCTTAATGCCACGGGCAGTAGATATGTTACTATGAGGCTACTACTGCTATCCAAGCAGTGCTATCACTATGGTAACCCTTATAGCGCCAGGGGGCGATATATCAGTCCAGGGCGCTTAATGCCACGGGCGGTAGATATGTTACTATTAGACTACTACTGCTAGCCAAGCAGGGCTATCACTGTTGTAACCCTTATAGCGCCAGGGGGCGATATATTAGCCTAGGGCTCTTAATGCCACGGGCAATAGATATGTTACTATGAGGCTACTACTGCTTCCCAAGCAGTGCTATCACTGTGGTAACCCTTATAGCGCTAGGGGGCGATATATCAGCCTTGGGCGCTTAATACCACGGGCGGTAGATATGTTACTATTAGGCTACTACTGCTAGCCAAGCAGTGCTATCACTGTTGTAACCCTTATAGTGCCAGGGGGCGATGTATCAGCCTAGGGCTCTTAATGCCACGGGTGGTAGGTATGTTTCTATTAGGCTACTACTGCTAGCCAAGCAGTGGTATCACTGTTGTAACTCTTATAACGACAGGGGGCGATATATCAGCCTAAGGCCCTTAATGGCACGGGCGGTAGGTATTATGCCCGATCGAGATGTACGGGTTCGAACCTAAGTTATTATAAATCGAGAAATGTAAATTAGTTATAAGACTTTCAGTTACAAATAAGCTAGCCATGAGGAAATATGAAGTGATTCAGGCAATGACGCAGAGCATTGACAGCCTTATCTGAAGTCACAAGATGCAACCCGTGCGTGAATCACGGGCACAGTCATGCTGTGAGGAAACGTTCAGAGCAGATAGGCAGGGGAATCACCGCGAAGATTCGATGTCAGCGTTTTTATGGCAACCCTGGATTGCATCCCAACACCGCAGAATTATGAAATAACCCGTTTTCTTAGAAATAACACAAAGTCATATAAGTATTTTTATGTCAATCAGAATAATCCAGGGAATTACGAATTAATCAAGACTAAAACCGAGTAATTTAGGCACAGGGAAAAAGAGCTTAGGAAGCAGTTACGTCATTAGGCTATGAAGAGGTCCTGGGTAGGAGAAAATAAAACCAATTCGCCCACACAGCTAAGGATCCTTGTAGATTTAATTTAAAAATAGTAGACGATCGATTTTCGGAAAACGAGATGAGAATGTAACTTTTAGGTTGTAAGGAACATAATGGTTATTTTTTCACAAACGTGCGACGTCTAGTTCAAAGGATAGCTCTGAGATGAAGACCCAATTAATTTATTTGTGCAAGTTCCTAATATATAGCCGAGTCTTCAGCCAGAGAGCATGCAGTTTTCATCGGCCCAGTGGGGTGTGAGGCTGTATCAGATTCTGTTTTACAGAGCACTCCTAAGGGAGGTTGCTGTCTCATAACGTATTCAGTTGTATGAACCCCAGGGGAGGCCATACTGTACTACCAATTTCAACAAGTACAAGTCGTCATTACGCCATGTTTGGGCCCGATCAGGGCGAAAAGAAAAATTTTCAGTATATTCAGTCTACCGTAGGTGCCAAGGAGCACGGTACTGGTTCACAGTATTCAGTTGGTGTCCGCCGTGGCGGGGTAGTTCAGTACCTCGAACACAATGACATCAGGGAATGTTACGTAGCTTCGGAAAGAACTATAAGTTTTCAAGAGTACAAGCAAGCTGGTTCGAGACCAGGCAGAAGTTACCGAAAGTAGAAAGAACTCCGCCTATATAACATTGTGAGGATAGACGAACAATACGCAACAGAAGTGAAAATTAGGTCCGAACACGATAGCCAGAAACAAGTATCGCTAGCATCATCTATTGGTCTTAAAATGAAAGCCAGTAAGATATTAGGGCCGCGTATCGAAAGTAAAAGTAGAGTCGCATTTCAGTATAAAATGAATGCGCAGTGATAAGTGGAAAGTACCGAACATTGTCAAAGAAAAGAACGTTTCGAGCCTTGTTGAAATCAAAGAACAGGTCGATAACTACATCGTTTCACAACATAACGTTGTTAAAAGAGAAGCCAGGTTAAGTTAATAAACCGGTGGGTTTAAAACGTGGATAAACGACAGAACTTTGAGTCGAGACCTAGGGGGTCCGATCTAGAAGTCATCGTAGGATAGATTGTGCAACTAGATCTTGGGGAGGAGTTGTCATCAGGGAACCAATCGGAAGTCATCGCTTGCGTTCTGAGATGCGACAAGAACTATTACACAGTGTGTAAAGAAATTGTAAATAGATAATAAAATAGGACATAACTCAAGGGTTAACACGTGTGAATTATCACAGAGTGAATAAGTGAGAAAGTGGAAACGTGTGGTGTAATTGTTTAAAAATAATATAAATTTTGTGAAAGTGTTCTATAATCAAGAACCATTATGTGTAGAAATATCAATATGTCATATCAGGTAAAAATCACGTGTGTTATGTGTTGCCATATAGTTGTGAAAATGCATTAGTACAACCATGTGAGTGAAGATCTTCCCAACGGCAGATCCTGGGTTGGTGAGTACCAAAATGAATTAAACATATTGAGCCATTGTGGACCCATAATTTGATATGTACTATTGTGAAATGTTTAATGATAAGGGTATAATAGTGAACAGTGCTTTAAAGTGTCACTTTTTAATAAGGAAGGCCGTAAAATTGAGGCCCAGTAACGAGTTCAATATTATACAGATAATACCCAAGTGCGTTTAAGCATATAAAGTAATTAATAAATGGGTGGAACCAAATTATTGTCGACAGAAATAAATTAAGTAATATAAATCAGTGACGTTTGTGATGTAAAGTAAACGCAAGAGAAGTTGAATGCAACTTAAGTTAATGTGAAAGTAAATAATTAAGAAATTTAAAGATAATTTAATGAAGTTTAAAGTAATGCAAAGAGAATATAAGTCAGTGATAAAAATAATAAACCAACCATATACGGTTAAATGATATAAATTAAAAGTAATTGCAAATGACCTTAGCATCACGAGTAAAGGCAATGAAAGGCCTAATGAAAATAAATGTAATAATAAAAGACCACGAAATAACGAAAGGGAAATAATAAGAAAATGTAATAAGGAAAAGGTAAATTCATTTATCCTCGCCAGAATATCTGGACCACAGTAATAATGAATTGAGTATCCAAGAATATTATTGTCGCCAATAAATAGACTAGACCAAATGAAGCTAGGGCTTTGAAATATTGAATTAACGTGCAAGTATCGGATAATTGTTATAGTCTATGGGAAATTCATCGATTGACAAGGAAAAGGTCATATAATTTGTTCGAGTGAAAGAATAAATGCTCACTCAGGTATTGTGTAATTCTCATGTCGCTAGGGAGCACATGAATGAAAAGGAATCGTAAGACTGGATAGATGATATTTGTCTAGGCGGATAGCCGGAAGTAGGGTGAGATTGATTCCCTCCTCCGAGCTAGGCCGACCTCTGCAGACAGGTAGAACATGGCGTTTCTAGATTGGTTAGCATTTGTATTTGGAATGCCTATCACAGCAGAATAATATGGTGGCCACAACGGGCTAAATAATTCGTTTGTTTGTCATCCTAATAGCAGAGAATAATTTTCCCAAAAATAAGCACGGATAAATGTGAAGAATCAGACTAAGTACAATTCATATAAGGAATAGAATATAAATGCTTGGAGTCTCAAATGGGGAGGGGGTCTTTTCTTTGAATGTTAAAATATATGGTTAAAGATTGAGCTAGGTCAAGATACGAAAGGGGAAGGCTATGTTGGTTATAAGAGGTTCGTTGTCCCGCTCCAAGCGAGGGGAGTCTTAATGACGGTCGCACCGCACGCAGGCCAAGTCATAACTGTCACTGTGTTAAAAGAATAACGCAATGAAGACCTCGTGGTTTTATTTGAAGGATTAAAATGTCGCAGAAGTAATACCTGTCAAAGATCATTATTATTCATGGATTGCCCATCCTGAATGATAATAGTAATAAAAATGATAATGATGAATATAAAGGATAACAATAGTAATTGCATTTTTGAAAATGTAAAAATTTGGTTCCATGACCTTAAAGAAATTTGAACACGGGTAATGGAAAAAGCACTATAATGGGACTTTGTAAAGTGCGGGCTTTACAAACTCTGGGGAACACAATGGCTGCAATAAAATACAATTGGCATGGAAGTGGAGAAGTAATGGTACTCATGTGTAAATAATGTTATTTGTGTTTTGGGGGATAATTTGTGTTTGAAATGTGTGGAAAAAGAGATTTAAAAGGGTAAAATAAATGTGAAGAATAATAAGTTCAGATTATAGCCAAATGAAGGCATTGAAATAGTAAAGGTAAATATCCTGAGTTCGAGCCTGACCAGGCGGAACTCAGTTGAAGTGACTGAAAACCCTTAATTATGGGAATATAAGATTTAGAATATCTAAGACTAAAGCATCAGTGTAAGAAAATGGATCATGACGAATCCTTTGGAAATGAAGCAAGATAGACTAAGGGTCATTATGTTGTTTTTTAAAATTATGTTTGAAGGTAATTTCAACCAATATATTAGTGTTGTGACTTTATATTTGAAAATATTTGAGTGAATTAAAGATATCAATTTAAAGTAGTTGGTGTTATAGGCCTTTTGTGCTTGTCCTTCCTATAGTTCACATTCTGAGTACATGGTCAGACAGTGGGAATAACTGTACACGCCCTGAGCTGAGCATTTAGTCGGATGATGACCGGTACTTCCGTTTTCCTAAACGGGTGCAATATGTTACTGTTAGGCTACTACTTCTATCCAAGCAGTGCTCTCACTGTTGTATCCAAGGCAATGTAGGAATGATTCTCTGTCTGGATATTGATAGGTTTGTGTTCCGTGAATGACTTGGTTCATAATAAGTATTCTTTGAACATGCTGTAGTCAGCTGATAACCTGCACGTGTGATCTTTTGAAACTATGTTTGTTTACATCCTCACTCGGAGCTAATTGAGATACGTGGTGATATATATACCTAGCTGTTTGAACGCTCAGTGAAGCGTGTGAGAGTACGTTTTTGACTCATAACGACGACTTTGAAAAAAATTCAATTTTAAATTATAAAAAATTACGAGCCTTACAGTAGTCGCATATGATGTGTAACATCTGACATAGAAGAAACCTCACGTGAAATTGATGATACACCGGTATTTTATACTATTATTGACACAAATATTAATCTATTGTAAAAGGGAGTGTTTTACAGATATTGTAGTTTATAATACGGAACTAATTTTATTAGATGATATGTACCTTCCACCAGCACTTGCCTAAATATAGAATACGGTGTGGATCAACTAGATTAATAGACGCGACACCGCTCATAACCTTAAATTCCTTATAAACAGGTCCTCTCCTTTCACAGGCCAACACGTAATTTCATATGGATTCTGTTAAAATGAGTCATATTGATATGATAAATATCGTTTAAAATGATAATCTGGTAGCAAAAATTTCTACACCGTCCGGGATTCGAACCCAAGATCTCTAGATTCACAGCCATAAGCACTAACCCCACGGCTATTTCGACTCCGCAAACTTTGTGCACAAGTTGGTGACTTATTTCCATGTTCCAATAATACTGCATTACGGAATTAAGTTTCATTTATATTTTGCTTGTTTCGATAATGTTCCTGCGTGAAATTGAGTTTAAAATGCCTTATGAATAGGCCCTCTTGTGAGTAAAGAGAATGTATTCAGTAATAGTTCATGAAGGCTTGCTCAATTCTCGTATAATCACAACGATTATATTATATTGATGAGTGCATTACCGTTATGTGGGTTAATATTTGAATAGCCATTGTGCAGAATCGTAATGCCGGCAATGCCATCTATTTAAAATGTTTGATATTAAGGCATTTTATCATTTAAATACTGATACGAAGATTTCGAACATGTACCATGTCATTTGTTTCAATCACTTGACACTAGAGTTCGCATGAGCGTTTTACGTTCAGTATGTCATATACATTCCACATGGCCGAGAGTACGTCATGGTATCAATTTCCGACACCGCACGCTCATTGTTTCTCGTACCACTGCCAGCTGGGTCTTACCACTGCTCGCTGGATCGATCGATCGAGCTGGCAGTGCATACTTCCGTTTTCCACCCCTGCCAGCTAGTACACTTAGTTCGATCGATCAAGCGGGCAGTGCATACTTCCGTTTTCCACCACTGCCAGCTAGTACACGTCCATTCGATTGATCGAGCGGGCAGTGCATACTTCCGTTTTCCACCCCTGCCAGCTAGTACACTTCCGTTCAATGGATCAAGCGGGCAGTGCATACTTCCGTTCGATCCACCACTGCCAGCTCGATCGTTCCGATCCACTTCCGTCCCCAATTTTCAAAATCACTCCCACAAAACTATCCAGCAACCGAGCGGAAAGATGTTACACATCAAAAAGTATTTTTTATGAAAAAATAAATAAATGAAACACTGTTTTAATTGTTTAGCATCTCAGTCAAATCTTAAAAATTATAGGTCGGACATAATGTCTATCGAAAACTTGTGATTTCATTAAAGTTAGTTTGGCATCCAAAGGGTTGATTAGGAATAATGAATAAAATTAGCGTATTTTTTTAACGCAGCGTTAGGCCTATAGTACCGTGTTATTTCAAGCTTTCAAGCCTAAAACGAAGAAAGGTTCTCCCTGGTGGGTAGCAAACCGCAGTTTATAAATATGACCCCCCCCCCCCTCCCCCTCCAAGTTTGCGAGGAGTTTTACGCCCCTGGTTTTCAGTGCATGAATGTCCGGTCCGTAGTGATAAGGAAAGGTCAGCTATGTGACGTAACCAACATGGCGACCAACAAAGTTAATACTGTATATTAAAATGGGATTTTGTCGAGAATTAGTTAACCGAGTGCAGTCTACATGTCTACTGGAGCAAAGGCTTGTAACAGCCAGGAGAGGTTGGGTTGACCTCTCTCTCTCTCTCTCTCTCTCTCTCTTTGGTCAAACACGGGTTGGCAACACTGCATCAACCTACTGTACGTGTGTGTGTGTAGGCGACCGCAGCCTCAATTTATGTGCATATTATGACGGTGTTGTCCTCACGAGGCTGACTGCAGGGGCGGGAATTGATCCTTTACCATCATCACTAGACGATGAGTTCAGAATAGCCTATCTTGTCTGACAACCTGTGAATCTATAGTGACTGTAGTGTGTGTTCTTCAGAACTTGAACCAACGAACCATCCTTGCATGTGAAAGGAGGGAGTGTGGAGAACCCAGTTCCAAGGTTTGAAGTCCGGCGCTGACAGTGACATCCTCAGTGTGTTACCTTATTTCAAGTCCTGGAGTTCCACAGGATACACTGGGCTGATGACTGTTTGTTCCAAGCCCCTAGCATTCTTGGCTGTCATCACGGAGGCCCGGGTTGGGTTCCCGGCTCTGCCAAGTAATTTAATTGTGGTTCGAGGGCTGGAACGGGGTGCACACAGCATATTCAGACAAAACTGAGAAGCGGTGGGTTCCATTCCTACCTCAGCCATCCTGGAAGTGGATTTCCGTGGTTTCCCACTTCTACTCCAGGCAAATGCCGGGATGCTTCCTAACTTACGGCCACTGCGCATTCCTACCTGAATCCTACCTCAATTACAAATACACAGTAGTACAGACATCACAGTGACACAGGCTATCGGACAATATCTTCTCACACCCAAGTACACGGGGCTACATGACCGCGATGTCACAAAGCTTCTAAAAGAATTAACAACAACAACGAAATATTGTGGCCCAAGGCTGCAGGATCGAATCGTGGTGCAGTCAGTTGACATTTGAGGGTGCGCAAATGCGAGCGAGCCGTGCCAGTAGATTTACTGGCTCGTTAAAGATCCCCTTCCGGGGAAAAATTCCGGCACCCCGACGTCTCTAAAGGTCGAAGTAGTTAAACGGGACTTAAATCTAATAACATTGTTATTATTAGTATTGAAACATGAACAATGTGCTGACTCGAGCGCAGCAGGAGAAGTTCCGGGCCGATGTAGGCTAGTGTTCCACTGATAAAACAGTTGAGGAAACGTAAACCGGACCTGGAAATTATGATCACTTCAGTCAACGCTAAAAACTTTCCATGATGACATGACTCAACTACGATTGTGTTGGAAGCGGAATCACTTTACACATAAGGAAGTAGTAATGCATTCTCTGAGTCACAGGAAACAATTCAGTGACAACAAAGCTATTTGCTCCGGTGCTTATACGTGACGATGCGAAGGTGGTAATTGTCATCATAACATCTAGGTCATCTGCCTCTTATTGATATGGGTGAAATTAAATTAAAATACGTATCTTGCTACAAATACTATATAGCACCTCGGAGGTACGAGTTCGATTCCCGGCTCTGTCAAGAAATTTAATTCTGGTCTGAGGGCTGTAACGGTGTACACTCAGCCTCGTGAGAAGCACCTGGAGCAATTGGAAGAGACAAATCACCACCATGTAGAAGATGTGCGGGAGAGGAACGAACCCCCGCAATAGTTTATTAAACAAAGTCACAATGGAGATCACAAACATGGCAGCAAAGTATAAGTGAGCACAACAACGAATAAGTACCAAAGTGCTCGAGTAGTATTTCTAATTTGTTTACTATGCGTAATAATACACCGCAAAAGTAAAGGATTGTGACTTGAGGATAAAACCTCGAAATAAAATAGTTTGACAATAATGCAAATATTGGGCAGGAAACTGCCGTGGCGCAAAATCGAGAGCTATGCCCTAATGCAATATTTAGATAAATATGATCGCTTGTATTACTATAATACAAATGTAATTTCTAGTTAAATGACTGGTCTAAGACCAAGTTAGATTTAGGGTGAAATAAATAATAGTTGCCAAGATGAATGTGCTTGGGCACAGCAGGCGCCAGTACACATTGTGTGCTTGAAAACAGCTTGCAAGCTGCAATAATGCCTTGACTAAAATTGATATGTGAGAAGGACTGAAACTCAACAAAGGCTAAGATAGCAAAATGACATTTGATCCCAACAGCTTGGGATAAGCAGCAATCAGTGCGAAATCCTGAAATACCTTACTAAAGAGAATAGGCTTGCAAGCCTATGAAGTAACAATAAATTGAAAGTGTGAAGCGTCAAAATAGCTCCAACTTATATATCAGTTAAACTTAGAGAAGTGGTTAACAAATACCACTGGAATTATACAGAAATTACAAGATCGTTATAAATTCAAATTTGGGGAGGACATCTGAAGATTGAACCTCAAGATTACAAAAAAAAAAATATACAAGAGATTACTTAAACTTAGCTTAAATCTGTTAGTAAAGGGAGAAAGTGGGAGGGGAAGTGAGGAATTGTTCATTTTAAGTTAAATGGGCGCCCAGCATTGATCGTTAGTACTGTGCCCGTTAGTCCGGAGACCAACGCCCACATATGAAAGAACCTCGAAAATAGTTGAGCACGAGACTCAGAAAATTTCAGGGAAAACGGGCTATGGGCAAATGGTGCTAACTGAATTCGAGATCCCCGCCGGAATATAAGAAGGATGAAAAAATGACACAGACAATTTCGAAAACCTTTCCACATTTATTAATCTAAAAGAAAAATATTAAGGCACTCCTACCTAATATCTGTAGGGTATCTAGAAATCGAGTCTCTTACCCTGAGATCCTAAATATCTCTTAGGATATGCACTATAATAAGTGTCCAAATCGTGTCCATATCACACATCATAGAAATTTAACACTTTTTAAAATATTATCACACGGATTTATTTCTTAGCACTGTTGTGATTTGATCACATCTATCACTGATCATTTTATGTTGTCAAATATTAAGCAGAATCAGATTTCAATCAACAAATTGATATACAAATAAATAAATGATCTCATTGATTTTATGTTTTGTGACCACATGTTTGTGTGAATACTAATTTTACTATAGAACTTTAAGCTCTTAGAAAAGAAAATACTCCTTGCAAAGTATAGCAATTTGATGGTACTTGGGTAGCATGAGTAACATGATCGTGACATAAAACTACTCTTTCCAAAATTCTAGGCATTTATATTTCTCACAAATACCATAACTTTTCATTTCTTTCAAAATCACCACTTATTTCACCACAACACACTTTAGACATCATGCTTTAGGCCTAATAATTACGGAGCCATGCCTCCACTGAACGAAATGCACAACCGCTCATTATTTTGCCCCTCCAAATTATTATTTATCACTTTCACTATATCTTGAGCACTCATAAGTCATTCAGTTATGTGATACTGGATTAATTCATCAACTCATGAAAATAAATTATATTGAGACTATTATAATTAATATTGGCTGGTATTTTACTGATTCTAATTATTTCATCACTCATGGGCATGGACGAATAAATCAAATACTTCACTGTTTTATCATCATCAACTCAGCTATATTTTACATTCCACTTAAGCATCTACTTATGAAAAATCCTTTTCGAAAAATCACTTAGAATATCCCAAAATTATTATTATTATTCATGTTAATTATTATTATTCACAGAAATGGTAATGAATCACGAGGAGCATATAACCTTGCGATGCTCGATTGGAGGAGGTGGGTGGGGACCTACTTACCTTGTCTCCAGAGTCCGCGCTCACTGCCACACAGCTTCAGCAAACATACCCCGACAGAAGAAAACCTAAAGATGAAGGAAAGTAAAGAGGAGGGATCCCACAAGGCTTGTCTACAGATGCCACCCCGTCACCTACTGAACTACCACCGGTGAAATAATGCCACACTAGTTAGTTCAATATAAATAAAAATGTAATCTTTAAAGGACCAAGTTAACATGAGGAAAAGAAATGCATCAGCACGCAAAAAAAAAAAAAAAAAAAAAAACTAAATCTCTCACTGGGGAAATTAACAAGGTTTAAGGCCGGAACCAAGTTAACAATTACCTAAGGGTAAACTATATAAAATATTAATTAAGCGACCAAAACAAATTTACATCAAAATTTACATGGGTGGCTTGATGAGCAAAATGTAACACCAAAAATACTATGAGTTATCGTAAGAAGGAAGACTAAGGAAATGCCTAAAATAAATTAAAGAACCACCAAAACACTTAACATGGACCTAACAAACCTTCAACTCAACCACGAGATCAGACGAAGAAGCAAAAAGGAATAAATAATGCAAAATTTACCGTAAACAAAATGGGATGATCGGTACGCGCAGGAGTAATTAAAAAGCAGAAAACACCAAATAAAGAAACTAGAATGATATAAAAAACAATTAATTAAACAACAATACAATAACACTCGACCGTGTACCCTAGCTACACTCCAAAACAATCGGCATCAGACCACAATGCAATACGGTAAACAAACTACCATGGCGACTAAAGCAGTTGAAAGTATGTCAAGTTTGAAATTACAGCAAACAATGAATAAAAAAATAAAAAATAAACTCATCTAGTGAGGCAACGAAACTAAAGGGAGATATTATAATATACTGACACGAAAAGAGCAACGGTATTTTAAATGCTACGGATCAAAACTAAACCAAATTGACTAAAGACCATAAATTTTGGCCTACTCCTCAATTAACGAGTATGGTCAGTACCCGAAAATTACAAGGAAGAATTCATCTTAGCAAAACAACAAAATTAAGAAAAATCGAAAGAAAATAGAGAAGTGTCCCTCGGAATTACAAATAAAAAAATTACATATCTCATAAATAAAAAAATAGGTCCAAGCCTTCAGGAGATATAAACAAAACATAAGGACCAATAAATTAAAGAACCACCAAAACACTTAACATGGACCTAACAAACCTTCAACTCAACCACGAGATCAGACGAAGAAGCTTCTGTGGAGCTCCAAAAATTTTATTTATATATTAAAACATACCTTAAAGAAATCCTTTTCGGGAGACTCTACCTAGTATTAAAAACACAATAACCTAACTTAAAAAAAATAGACCACAAATTTGCATTAAGATGGCTGCCAGCAGACGCACACTGAGATCCAACCATTATAACATCATTTCTTCATAATTGGGCAGAAATACTAGCTCACGAATATCTCAGATGATAGATCCCCTCCACACTCTTCATATCCAGCAAAATATGATTAAAATATCCCAATCTTAGCGGAGACGATGTCCTGCTCAGACCGGCAATGAGTTACAAGTTACCAAATCACAAGATGGAGGCCAAAAGGTACCAATGTTCTTTAAATTGACCAATCCAAGTGTGCCACGCTCAGTGACAATGTACATTTTTAAAGAAGCAGCACACCTCACCACAAATATTATTTGGCGGTAATGAGAGACATACAGTCTTTTGTTAATGACACATTGTAAAACTTCCTCTTTCAAAACACTAGTTGAGAGCAATGGTGAGAGGAGAGGGCATGCTGCACTAGTAGGGGAGCTGTGAGAGAGCTGACGCATAGCCAGCTTTTCTGGTGACGTCACACAAGATGGCGGCAATGACGTCACCATGACGTCACACAAGATGCAGCCATGACGTCACCATGACGTCACACAAGATGGCAGCCATGATGTCACCATGACGTCACAAATGATGGCGGCCATCACGTCACAAATTGGCTGCCATGACGTCACTAACCTACGACGTGTGTTCGAGAAATTCCAGAGCCTACTTTCTTGGTGACGTCACAACGAGGGGTGATCAAAAAATTCCAAAAATGTCGACCCGCAGCCTACTTTCCTGGTGACGTCACAACGAGGGGTGATCGATAAGTTCCAAAATGTTAACCCATAGCCTACTTTCCTGGTGACGTGACAACGTTGGTTGATCAAAAAGTTCCCAAAATATTGACCCATAGCCTACTTTCATATTGCCGTCACAACGAGGGTTGATCGAAAAGTTCTAAAATGTTAACCCATAGCCTACTTTCCTGGTGACGTCACAACCAGAGGTGATCAAAAAATTCCAAAATGTTAACCCATAGCCTACTTTCCTGGTGACGTCACATACTAACCCGCCATACATTCAGGAGCAAAGCCGATATCTCCCGAACGCATGGTCGGATTTCGGCGAATGAGGTGTCGTTGAAATCGGGCTGACACCCACTTTCCAAAATTCCAAAATTTTGACCCATAGCCTACTTTTCTGGTGACGTCATATACTAACCCGCCATACATTCAGGGGCAAAGCCGATATCTCCCGAATGAATGGTCGGATTTCGACGAATGAGTTGTTGAAATGTTGACGTCACACAAGATGGCGGCCATGACGTCACACAAGATGGCGACCATGACGTCACCATGACGTCACAAAAGATGGCGGCCATGACGCCACAAAATGGCTGCCAAGACGTCCCTAACATACGAGGGGTGTTCGGAAAGTTCCAAAAATGTTGACCCATAGCCTACTTTCCTGGTGACGTCACAACGAGGGGTGATCGAAAAGTTCCAAAATGTTTACCCATAGCCTACTCTCCTAGTGACGTCACAACGAGGGGTGATCAAAAAGTTCCAAAATATTGACCCATAGCCTACTTTCATGGTGACGTCACAACGAGGGGTGATCGAAAAGCGCTAAAATGTTAACCCGTAGCCTACTTTCCTGGTGTCGTCACATACTAACCCGCCATACATTCAGGAGCAAAGCCGATATATCCCGAACGCATGGTCGGATTTCGACGAATGAGGTGTCGATGAAAACGGGCTGACACCCTCTTTCCCAAATTTCAAAATGTTGACCCATAGCCTGCTTTCCTGGGGACGTCACATACTAAACCACCATACATTCAGGAGCAAAGCTGATATCTCCCGAACGCATGGTAGGATTTTGACGAATGAGGTGTCGTTAAAATCAGGCTCACTCCCTTTCCGAAATTCCAAAATGTTGACCCATAGCCTACTTTCCTGGTGACGTCACATACTAACTCGCCATACATTCAGGGGCAAAGTCGATATCTCCCGAACGCATGGTCGGATTTCGACGAATGAGTTTTCGTTGAACTCGGGTTAACACCCCCTTTCCAAAATATCAAAATGTTGACCCATAGCCTACTTTCCTGGTGACGTCATATACTAACCCGCCATACATTCAGGGGCAAAGCCGATATCTCCCGAATGAATGGTCGGATTTCGACGAATGAGTTGTCGTTGAAATCGGGCTGACACCCCCTTTTCGAAATTCCAAAATGTTTACCCATAGCCTACTTTCCTGGTGATGTCACTTACTAACCCGCCATGCATTCAGGAGCAAAGCCGATATCTCCCGAACGCATGGTCGGATTTGGACGAATGAGGTGTCGTTGAAATCGGGCTGACACCCCCCTTTCCAAAATTCCAAAATGTTGAACCATAGCCTACTTTCCTGGTGACATCACACAAGATGGCGGCCACGTCGTCACACAAGATTGCGGCCATGACGTCACAAAAGATGGCGGCCTTGACGCCACAAAATGGCTGCCAAAACGTCACTAACATACGGGGTGTGTTCAAAACGTTCCAAAAATATTGACCCATAGCCTACTTTCCTGGTGACGTCACAACGAGGGGTGATCGAAAAGTTCCAAAATGTTAACCCATAGCCTACTTTCCTGGTGACGTCACAACGAGGGGTGATCAAAAAGTTCCAAAAATATTGACCCATAGCCTACTTTCATGGTGACGTCACAAAGAGGGGTGATCGAAAAGCTCTAAAATGTTAACCCATAGCCTACTTTCCTGGTGACGTCACAACGAGAGGTGATAAAAATCCAAAGTATTAACCCATAGCCTACTTTCCTGGTGTTGTCACATACTAACCCGCCATACATTCAGGAGCAAAGCCGATATCTCGCGAACGCATGGTCGGATTTCGACGAATGAGGTGTCGTTGAAAACGGGCTGACACCCCCTTTCAAAAATTCCAAAATGTTGACCCATAGCCTACTTTCCTGGGGACGTCACATACTAAACCGCCATACATTCAGGAGCAAAGCTGATATCTCCCGAACGCATGGTAGGATTTTGACAAATGAGGTGTCGTTGAAATCAGGCTGACACTCCCTTTCCAAAATTCCAAAATGTTGACCCATAGCTTACTTTCCTGGTGACGTCACATACTAACTCGCCATACATTCAGGGGCGAAGTCGATATCTCCCGAACGAATGGTCGGATTTTGACGAATGAGGTATCGTTGAACTCGGGCTAACACCCCCTTTCCAAAATATCAAAATGGTTACCCATAGCCTACTTTCCTGGTGACGTCATGTACTAACGCGCCATACATTCAGGGGAAAAGCCGATATCTTCCGAATGAATGGTCGGATTTTGACGAATGAGTTGTCGTCGAAATCGGGCTGATACCCCCCTTCCGAAATTCCAAAATGTTTACCCCTAGCCTACTTTCCTGGTGACGTCACATACTAACCCAGCATACATTCAGGGGAAAAGCCGATATCTCCCGAACGCATGGTCGGATTTTGACGAATGAGGTGTCGTTGAATTCGGGCTGACACCCCCTTTCCACGGGAAAACATTGCTTGCCAATCCATTCATCGCTATTTGATAAATCATTGATTGTACTATAATGATTGAAAAATCAATTACCAGAATGATTGCCGAGCCACAGGACATGGTATTGACCAAGATAATAGCCATGCTTGCATTAGCCGATGTTTGAATGAACCATAAATCAAAGAGACTTATGCAATGGTTTGTAGCAGGTAATCTAACTCGAGATACTTTAAGCCAAAGCCTAGCGCGCTAACCAGTTAGCTATGGGATGTAAAACAGTGTCGGCTGCTAAAACATGTCGCACTTTCCTGGGGCAATGATTAAATGAATAACCGATGAAATGAAATGATAGTGGAAAGTGTTGCTCGGTTGAGTGATCAGGGAATGGAATGAATGAACCCCCCATTTAGCAATGGAATGTGAAACACTGCTGGCAGCTAAAGCCTGTCGCACTTTCCTGAGACAATGATTAAATGAATGACAGATGAAATGAAATGATCGTGCAAAGTATTGCTTGATTGATCGGTCAGGGAATGGAATGAGTAAAGTCTCCATTAAACAGCGAGAATATGAAACAGTGCCGGCTACTAAACCTGTCACACTCCCCTAGGATAATGATTAAATGAATGGCAGATGAAATAAAATGATTGTGGAGAGTGTTGCTAGAATGAAATAGTGACAGGGAAAACCGGTGTAGATAGAGATTGGAAGAGAACAAGAGTTAACCAAGTGAGGTCGACAGGAAAGTAGACGGAGGGGAGCCCGGCACAAGTAAGTGGAAGCAATGCCGAACACAGCTAGGGCCCTGTGATCACTAACCCACGTTCCACTATATGTGATCCCCTGGAAAGAAACTTGAAACATGACTGCTTGGCATTGACCAAGATAATAGCCATGCTTGCAATTGCATTAGTCGATATTTGAATGAACCATGAATTGCAGGGGCTTATGCCAAGGTTTGTAGTAGGCAATCGAACTCGAGATACTTTAAGCCAAAGCCTAGCACGCTAACCAGTTAGCTATGGGATGTAACACAGTGTCGGCTGCTAAAACCTGTCGCACTTTCCTGGGGGAATGATTAAATGAATAACCGATGAAATGAATTGATAGTGGAAAGTGTTGCTCGATTGAGCGATTAGGGAATGGAATGAATGAACCCCCCATTTAGCAATGGAATGTGAAACACTGCTGGCTGCTAAAGCCTGTCGCACTTTTCTGAGACAATGATAAAATGAATGACAGATGAAATGAAATGATCGTGCAAAGTATTGCTTGATTGATTGGTCAGGGAATGGAATGAGTAAGGTCTCCATTAAACAGTGAGGATATGAAACAGTGCCGGCTGCTAAAGCCTGTCACACTCCCCTAGGATAATGATTAAATGAATGACAGATGAAATAAAATGGTTGTGGAGAGTGTTGCTAGAATGAAATAGTGACAGGGAAAACCGGTGTAGCTAGAGATTGGAAGAGAACAAGAGTTAGCCAAGTGAGGTCGACAGGAAAGAAGTCTGAAAGGAGCCCGGAACAAGTAAGTGAAAGCAATGCCGAACACAGCTGGGGCCCTGTGGTTGCTTACACAGGTTCAACTAGATGTGAGCTCCTGGCGAGAAACTTGAAACACAAATGCTAGCTCGCATGCATGTAGTGTAACCTTGAGATAATGAAAACTGCAACTCTAGCATGATGACTGTGTTAAATTGCACATTCTCTAAACATGCTGCCTGTTAGATTGCATGTATGTATCGCTGTATGAATTATTGGATATTAAAAGGAAATCAGTTGTGGACTTATTGAAAGGAATTGTCCTGGCATTTGCCTGGTGGTAAAAATGTGAAAATCACGAAAACCTACTTTAAGAGAAGGGAATTCACTCCTGAGTCGCTTTTATAGCGTAGCGGTTAGCATGATTAGCTGGCGCTCCCGGAGGTTCTGGGTTTGATTCCCGGCTCGGTCAAGAAATTTAAAAACTGGTATGAGGACTGGAACAGGGTCTACTCAGCTTCAGCCCAGGACCAAATGAGTAGAGAGGATTCGATTCCCACTTTAGCCATTCTTGAAGTGGTTTTCTGTGATTTCTCACTTTGTCTTTGGACAAAATGCTGTGATGATACCTATCATAATGCCACGGCAGTCTCCTTCCCACTTCCTTTTCACACCCTCTCACTCTTTCCACCCCTTCATTAAGCCCCTGTTTGTTTTGCATGTGAGGCTAACTGGGCATCGTGATGGTTACACACCCCAGTTGTATCACAAACACAGAGTCTCAAGCTCTAGGACACTGTCCTCAGTGGCGGTAGAGGTGGGCTGCTTGTTTAATTAATTGGAAAAACCAATCCTGGAGGATAAAATGATATCCACCACAGGACATGGCTTTGACTAAGTGTGAATAGGAAATTGGAAACGTGGAACATGGATATGAATTGTTAAAGCGTGGGGATAGCAAGTGGCTATGTAAAAAACTATGGAAAATCACAGAGGCTTATGCGATGGTTTTGTAGCAGACCATTAAACCATAGATACTTTAAGCCAAAGCCTAGCGCTCTAACCCGTAAGCAATGAATGAACGATAACGATGGTCGGCCACGATGATCATTGTTACTAAATGCATTCATCGCTATTTCATGAACCATGGATCGCAGAGCTGTATTGTGCCAGTTTGGACCGAGATCCAAAGACCACATTTTGTAAAATTCCGAAATCAGATTAGCTTGAGAAGATCTATCTCAGGGTCTATCTAGGTGAATATTGGGTCTAATCTGGCATCCCTGATCTCGGTAATTCACAAGTAAGGTAAGGAAAGAAATTATTTTGAAAGTAGCACATTTCTTAAAATCTCAATTTATTTATAGTTAAAATATTAATCTGACTGGCAAAATCCCCAAACACAAAGAAAACAAACACACATAAAAATCAACATTCCCTGAAAATATATTCTTGAATGTCGCAGACTTCATATTCAGAAAAATCATTAGTCCATTCTGATATTTAAAAAAAAAAAATCAAATATTTACACTGGATAATCACTGTTCGATGAAGAGTTCAAGTGATCCCTTTGTAGTTCACTTTGATTGTTCAAGTATTTGTAGTAAGATATTTCGAAAAAATAGTCACATGATTAATTCGATGTTGTTCCAAAAATTATTTGGAAATCATTATTATATCGCTGTTTCGTTGTACCATAATAACAATATCTATATTCGGCTAACATAAAGTCGAATGTTAATATTTGTTTGTAAAGATTTTCATTTCCAAAACAAAATTGTTCATACATTTTTCATAATAGTTTGAAAGATTAATCTTATTCTTTTCTCACATTCATTTGTTTCAGTGTCATCAAAATTTAAATGTACTCATCTGTAATGATCGTTAGCAAAATTTGTAGTTAACAATAAAAATTGTTGTTATCGATATAAATTGTTGCTATCCACTATCGGTGGATTAAATCATTATCTCTTTCACCAAATTTTTCTATCATTCAGAAAATTTACATATTATCTCACACAAAAAATGCAAATCATAAAATTTATTATTATTATTAATTAATTAATTTCAAAATTTCTCATCACTTTATTTATAACAAGTTTCTCACCCTCTCATATTGTGAATATTGAATTTGCTCATTTCCATTGTTATTATTGTTATTATTCGAAGCACAAAATAAACATTTTACTAATTATTTATTTTTATTTTATTTTATTGCATTTGCACTTCTTCCTTAATTATTTTTCTCGGTCAGGTTCATCAAATCTAAACTCATGTTCTTCAATTATTTTGGCATACAATTTGAAATTCGAGTTGATCCAAAAAAAAAGAATCGACAGTAAAATGAAATTTGACATGAATATGGGGCGGTCACCATTGCCTAACCCTTCTTTTACAATTGAAGGGTGCAGGGAAGGAACCAGGTAAGTCACTATTTAATCTAAATTTAGTTTGAGATGCCATTATATTCTCCATGGGAAGGACTATCTGTTGAACGTATGAAACAGGCAAAGAAACGGGTTAGTCATGGATTTATTTACATTCAAAGTTTTGACATACAGGAAAAGAAGCAGGTAAGTCAACTGTCACAGGGAAAAAACCAGGCAAGTCACCTGCCTGCCAACAGAGAGCAGTGTGGTCGCTGAAATATTTCATTGTAACTCTTGTTAGTAGACTGTGGTATTGCACAAAAAGCAAACTGGAATATGTACAGAAAAGCCTGAAAATGACCGGTTGTCTACCAAGAGATGAAAGAGTTAAACATACATCTATTCACAGGAAGTTTCACGAATCTACAAGATCATTGATATGAGGTCACATAAACAGCTTTACAGGCAAACGCAGTCATTACAGCTTAGATGATTAAAAAAACTATTTTCCTGAAGAGTTGAATGTGAAGAAGATGTTTCTGGTGTTTAAAGAACGTCATCCTGCAGTTCACGTTTCCTACGAAACCTGCAGGTGCATTATGAACATGGAGTTTAACATATCGTTCGGATACCCACGTAGTGACACATCCACTCGTTGTGGCGATTTCTCAGCCAAACTAAAAGCGCTGTCCTCAGAAAAGGATAAAAACTGAATTAAAAAGCTGAGAACCTTGAATGTTCTTCACAAAAGAAAAACAGAATCATTTTACCAACATAAAAGAGATCCAAGACACAACGCTATGAAATCAATGAAGATGGAAGCAATTTGTATGGATTTCGCCAAAAATGTTCCAATACCAAATATAAGTACCAACGACGTATACTATAAGCGTCAGCTATCAATGTATTCATTCAACATCCACCTTCTCTCTACTGGGCAATCAGTTTTCTATGTGTACCGCGAGAGTATTGGCAAGACAGGTCCCAATGAGGTTGCCTTCTGCCTCTTTCATTTCATTTTGAACTACCTTGAAGATGAAGTTGAAAAGCTTCAAGTATTTTGTTACTCTGCTGGAGGGCAAAGCAAAAATTTCAGTAATTTTCGCTTCATGCACTATGTTGTTGATAGTCTCATCCATGGCTTAACAAAGTTGAAAATCACAATTCCAGAACTAGAAAATTCATACATGGAATGTGATAAGGACGTTGGGCTGTGGAATATGAAACAGAGAATGGGAACTCGAAACGAGTTCATAAGTATGATTGAAAATTCAAGATTGAAACCATCGCCATTCATTGTGGTGACAGTCTGCGAGGAAGTGCTATTTGCTTGGAAATAACTTTTAGACCAGAAATATGTACTGAAATGTCCGTTTAATACCCAACCCATCAGGGAACTTGTGGCCTTATCCAACCACCCTCGACTGCTGAACTAGCAAGCTACTTATAACGGATCCTTCAAATCCAGCATCATGCAAAAGGCTGACCAAGGTGTTTCAACACAGAAGAACGGAGAATTCGAGCTACCTTCTTTGCCCTATTCAGGTAAAATTGTTATTGCACGTATATTTTATCTAATGCTCTCCTTCAAATGTTCCGTTGCATTTAGATGTGTGGAACATGTGTAACAAATCTCTCAATTGCCCTCAGGTCTTCTTCGTATTTTCAAAGCTAAGTACCAGGGTATAATGAGTCTCATGAAATTTTGTGGTAAGCCCGCAGTGACGTTTTTCCAGGGATTAGCACATTAGCACATGAATGATAAGCCATGAATTACCATGGCTTTAATAATAATAATAATAATAATAATAATAATAATAATAATAATAATAATAATAATAATAATAATAATAATAATAATAAAATGAATACCATTGAAATCATAATAGCCTAATTATATCGTCTTACGGTCATACAGACAAGATCTTAGGGGCTGACCTGCCGGGTTTACTTTTTGTTTCAGGTGACTTACCTGTTTTTTTCCTGAACAAATCGGTGTATGAGTGAAATTCTTGCATTATTTCATATTACTGATATTCTGGGCATTAAGCACCCTTTTACTTGATTCGCTACAATTGAGACTTCAATATTTCATTTGGTTTAAAATAATTACTCTGTATGAGAAGCATTTATTACGTTTTACATTTAAAAATTCGTTTTCTGGCGTTCATGAAAACAGTGACTTATCTGGTTTTTTCCCTGTACCCTTCAATTGAGCCCACATGCTCTTTTAATAACACACGCACATCCTTGTGTGCCCACAACTATGGGAACAAATGCCCTTTTGGATGATCCCCTGGGTCTCCACAATTTTAAGTGTCGCCAAACGCACACTAAAATAATCACATTATTATTTTACTCCAAATAAACTTCACAGCACAACATCATTTTTTTATCATATAATTATTATTTTTTCTGTGATATTCTGTCATGATTGCTATACTGTGTTCTTCAGTTTTATTTTAACATTAAAAAGATGTATTTAATTCTGGTCAATCTCTACTTGCCTCCCCTTAACATAAACTCGCCCTAATTTACACATTTTATACCTGCCGCTTCCTTTCTCTTCATCTGAATATTTTTAAGTGCTTTCGGAAAATATTTCTGAGCTCAAAATCTTACTATTTCACTTTCTTCATACATAAACTCATTTAAATTTATTAGTAAATCCAAACTTTTATTCAAGAAATGAACAAAGTTATTTTATTTAAATCCTTCCAATTAATTAAATTCATCCACAAATTATTATTATTTTTCCTCAAATTATTATTATTATTACTGGAAATATTTAGACATCATCAACGTCAGAATGATTATTATCACTCTATTTCCTCAATAAATAAATATTTAAATGCTATCTGAAAATGATTATTAATAACATCTCACTTTCTGATTATTAATGCATTAACTATTTAATCACAATTAACAATTAAATTTAATTCCTAATGTTTGGTGCTATCACTCCCTAAATTATTTATTTATAACTTTAAATGGTGTAGTTCTATTAATAATATTATTAACTTATTTATTTCACAGTTGTTTATTATTATTATTAAATAAATCAGATTATTTAAATAATCCAAGTTGTAATTACGTCTCCTCTCATATTAAGAGTTAAAGAAAAAACACTTCTATCCCTTGGAATAACTGAAACATTTATGTCGGAACACATGAGCTAACTGTCTGTCCTGACGAAAATCGAAAATCGAATAATAAATTGTCCATTTGTCATCCTGGCAAATATAATAGACGTTCTAGTTACGATGAAAATTATGTTGATTTCTTATAGTGACTGTGTTAAATATGGAATTCTCAAATACTATAGGCTAGTGGAATAGTACATGAATAGTTGTCTTACTTCAATCTTGCTGTATAGGTAGAGCGTGTCCTTCGGTGTACACTGTCCCAATAATGTCCTTCCATGGTCATCTGCTGTATCCGTATCACTTCATTCGTCTCCATATCCTACCTATCCTTCGAGAAGTTTAACGGCGCATGTTGATATTAAAGTCACTCGTTCAAAATAACCCCCGTTATCATCAGTACAGTCTAACATGATGAAATGTTGTACAGTCATAGACTGATATAGTACTCTTGAAATATTGAGAACAAGTCTCATATCCGAACAATGCGGTTTCGTTTGCAAGCTATGACAGGAACACCTGTTAGCTGCATAGAACGAACTGCAAGAAAAAATCTTCCTGATTTAATTCGAAGTGCCTGATGTATCGTTTCACCACAAGAAATTCATCATTCTGTAGGATAACTTCCGTGAATGGTTTTTCGAAACTACCATCACCTGACCTGTTAGAATACTTGACCTTAAAATCAGTCGATATTCTAGGTCCTTCGCTGCTATAAGATGTGTTCATTCACCTGAACAGAAACTAAGTCCTACTGACTGCTAGTCCAGAGAATAAGTCCTTCGATGGTCAGAATCACGGCGTATATACTCGTACTTCACGTTTCGTAGCTGCGCACATGAGCAAGTGCTCCGTTGGAATACAATACTGTCTTGAAATCCAAGCTCCTTATTGAGCCCGCCTAGGCTCATGCATCAAAAATGTCTTTGAGAGCATATCTACTTCCCATGCTCGGTTCTGTAGAACACACCCTCAAGCTTCCTTATGAATAATCCACTTTTTGACTTCGGAGAGGACAGATTATTTTCCTCCTAGAGAGATATTACTCACTATTTTTATGCCACATATCTCAATAGCTTGAAACATTTAATTCTGCTTAATTTGCCATTTTCTATGCCTTTTGGAGATGGCAAATCTATTTTAGGTAAAGGTATTTTTCACCACAGACATGCGGGGGCTTATGAAGGTAGTCACTGTTTTGACTAGACTACTTCCTTGGAAACAGGAAGCCGTGCTATGCACGAACCACACTGTTGTGATAGTCCGTTGAGACTTGACGCTTGTGTCGATTGTCCGTCTAATAGACGCAGGCCATTACAGGCGTACGAAGACCCCACATTTGGGAAGACATTAATCTGCAGCCATCGAGCTGAGTTCTACAATTCAAGCAACGCACAGTATTATTTTAGGCTTAGTAAAGCCATTGCAACGCAATAGTGAAAGTATAAATTTGATTGTGTGAATACTTTAATTTTTCACTAACCACGAGGACCGTCTGAAGGCAGACGAGGGTAACATTTTCCTATAAAGTGAAATATCAATTTGACGACAACGTCGTGTAGCCCAGTGTGTGCCAACGTTCTGCGCCCGAATAAACCCATCAGTACTTATATCCGCTGCACTGTAAAGGATTGCAGACATGTAAATTACCCAGCTCACAAACTTACCATGCCTACTAAGTAAAATTGGGAATTTCAGGAACATACAGGATAGATATTATTCGTAAGAAAATAGTACTACCAGCCAAGGTACAAATTTCTACTATCATTTACATTTAGAGCAAATCGAGAAACTCCAATCTCGAGGGGTGATAAGGTCTAATCTATAGTGAGCGCCTGTATTTATACCTCGCAGTACTATTTTCGACGATGACGACAATGAAAACGGTGTCAGTTAAGATAAAAGGTGACTGAGTCGCTAAAAAGCGCCAGCCGTTTATTGTGCTGAAACAAGTACAATAAAACTGGATTCCTGCCTGAATATGGTGTCTCCTTGACACTCTCACAAAAATAAACTTCAAAAATAAACTTGCACGTGGCACTGATGTAATAAGAAATGTGAAACGGCGTGATACTTAGCATTACCCTACTTTATACAAATCCGCTTCAACTCTGAACCGTAGTTCCATATCTAAGCAAAATCATTCATTAACTATATGCATATATACATTCATTTATGGTTCGCACAAATTATACACTCTATTGTGTCGAAAAGATTAAATTGTCTATCTTTCAATGAGTCTTTTATCTACTCAACTTCCTTAACAATCAAATAACAAACATACACCGCAACTATCGTGTTGAAAGTAATAAATACTCGTCTTAATCGATTGAACATAAGTGACGAACATTTAAGCTAAGCACTGTTCCTTTTATCTTTTATCTTTTCGTTATAAAATACTGAAATATTTCTGAAATTCTTTGCTGTGTTAATAATTCTCTGATAAACGTGAATACTAGAAGTGCACGGCATTAACCTTCATTCTCACACTCCTCTTCCAAAATTATGCAACAATTACCTCATCTTTAAATACCCTGTACAGAATCTTCCTTTAATACACTCAAGTAACTTCACAATCACTGCGATCAATACTAGAAAAACTTGAGACTCCTCAGCCTCCTCTCGTAAAAATACGTAACTCATTTACGTCTATATCTCCTTGCACGGTATTTCAACTATAAACTTCCATTTCAATACAATTTCTTCCTAACTTTAACATTCTTCTCTATCCTGATACAACTTCACATCGTGCTTACAATTCCACTTCTGCGATAAGTTTCTGTACTTTCACTTTCTGATCACCCTGTGATTTAACTTTGTTAACTTTCTTTTTCACGTGTTTAAATTCAGTTTTACATTCAATTACAACCTTTAAAGAAATATCAGTAAGAATTCATATTTTTAACAAATGATATAAGTTTGACTTCCTTCCATGAATATATTTGTTTAACAAATTCATCTATGCTTTTTAATGCTCTAAATTTCATTAGACATATGTGCATGCGTTCTCGTAATACTTTCGTTCATAATTAGTTGAAAATAAATTTCTGACACTCGAATCAACATCATGAGTTGTCGAAATATTCTTTACACTTCGTGACATAACTTCTTAAATATGCGGTACTTAAATTTGCTTCAATAAACTTACTTTACTTCATTTACAATTATGCTCCTTCTTTAGTTCGTTCAACGTTATACTCCTTTTAAATAGTTCACTCTACATTCTTTTAATAATTCATTCTACATTCCTTTAAATAGTTCATTCTACATTCCATCGCTGCGATAAAACAGATTTAATTAGTTTAAATCTAACGCAAATATGAAAAATTCTACACGGTTTGACTCTGAAATGACTTTAGCGTTAAAAGCAGCGCTATGCAAAATTTCGTCCAAGTGACTGAAATTTTCAAGAGCAAGAAAAAATAACTCCTAAGAAAAATACGAAAAATTACTACTTCAAAATCTACATAATTTAATTATACTGACAAAATTATACTGTTGAAATAATACGAACAAAATTATACGGTTGGTCAATTGGATAATCACAGAACATAACTACAATTCTACATTCTATAAAACAATCCTTCTCTACCTTTGAGTTGACTCTGGTCTGGAGAATACCTTCGTCTCGCCTGCCAAACCAAACGTGTCTCGGAGCTCATCGTCTCGCCCACAGCTATGAAGACCGGTTTGTGTCAGAACCAGCTGGCCTCTTCCCCCAGTGGAACAAGGTCGGTGACGTCCTCGGTGAACGACCTTGCCGTGAAACAGCCCGCTCAGCCTGCACTCCCTCTCCCGTTCACTGCAAGTCGTCTGGCTTCGACTCCCCATCTCTTCAGAATTGACATCTCGTTTCTTCAGAATTGACATCTCGGTTCTTCAGAATTGACATCTCGTCTCAGGTTGAAAATTGTCGTTCATACAAGCGTTTGCGAGTGTTCAAGATGTATTAGAACTCTTGTAGAAAAGTAGAGGTTTGTTCGGTGATTTTGCGCATCACGTGGATGTTCTGCTGCGCCTTCCATAATAGTGAATTCTGGAATTCAACTGTTTCCACTTCCCTATGCTTTAGCTTAGCACATGGTAATTATCATTTCACTGATGATATATTTAAGACTTCCCCGTTGCTGCTTTGTAACTTGCATTTTTAATGTAATGTTCAAGTATGCGTTCAAACGTAGTAATAGTGAATATCTTCTTGTCGAAATGTATTTATATATGCGATGTAAAAACAACTTTGTATTAAGCACTGTAATACTCGGCTATATACTGTTCTTTTCTGCGTGATAAATGTAGCTTGCTCCTCAAGTTACAGTCTTGCTGTACTACACTCTTCTTCACTTCCAACTTTGATAAAACGTAGCACTGTTATAATAATACTGGCTTCTTCTCGAAGTCTTGACTCGATGAAATCTCAAATTGGAAAAAAACTCTCTCGTCCCGTTCTCTGCGCTCGGCAAGTTGCAGTTTCTGCCTCCCCTCTCGTGGTGTGACGTAACTTCTACCACCTCTCCTCACTTCAGTCCGTAGTTCGACCTTCGTCTCTTCCCCTCTTTCATGACGTAACTCTCGCTTCAAGTGGCGTGATGTCTCTCGCAATGTAGACCTCCCACATTCATATAATAGAATATATATCCATCTTTAAATCATTCCTTCTTTCTTGCCTTTCATAATTGCATAAGATGTATAGTATTTCACTCATTTCCATACAGATTTTCCCTTATTTCTCGAATTTTTAATGAATAAAAGATTTTCATCCACTCTTTTATTTTTCCTGGGTCTTGGTTCATATCCAGATTGGTTCTTTGGTAATGGCCTTAAATAAATTCTGGCGCAGTACAATTGAATCATGATAAACCTAATTATTGCTTGTACGCGACAGTGATTTTCCAGATTCTTAGTGATTTCAACTTTTTAAAATCTGTGAATGATTTACCACGTGCTGATAAAGTAGAATCTGTGGCAGGTAAAGCAGAACATTTGAATAACCTGCAAATATTAGAGCCAGTGAGCATTTTACCCTACTCGTTAATTAGAATAAGTGAATATTTTTTTGACCACGATTATTACCATTATGCACCACGTGCTTACATTTCTGCGACTATACTATGAGATCATCATGAAGGAGTAATCTACTATGTGAGGGTAACACCAACGAAATACGCCAACACCATGGAATTGTCCAGCCGACACTACTACGTACAAACCAAGTCCGGTTTGCTGACAGAGGACCACGAGGACAGGCTTAAATCCATAGCCTTATCCATTATAAAAATGCTTGGATCCTTGGAAGCATTTAACCCCTTCCAATGGGAGTTCTGGAAGGTGATCTACCACATAAAGTAACCGTCAGTCATGTAAACCTTGTTCGAAGTTTGTCCAGGCTGAGGTAGTAGTTATTGCATTATATTTTTGAGCCGAAACGTAACGATAGTTGACCACTGAGGTAGGATGTGTGTGTACTTTTCTTCTTTAGTACTGGGACAATATTTCAGTTAGACACCACAAGACCGTGTATTTTACGGCCGGTGCGATTCTCATGTATTCCAGAGTATTTTATGTCAAGGTAAATGACATCTTCAGCTACAGGAAATGTAGACTTCTGTGATAGTTATGGGACACCCCAGAGTTAGGTCCCTTATTTAATTTGAGAGCTTATTCTCGTATCATTTTCGGCCGACCGGTGCCGTAACGTTCTTTTTACTGTTTATTTATCATTTTTGTGTGAGTACTCTTTACCACTTGAAGTTCGAGAGGAACGAACCAGTATTGGTCAACACATTATTTTTTCTTTTTTTCTTTCGCAAGGGCTTGTCCACGAATGTCTTAAGCCCAGGCTTTGCCAAGGACAGGGTCATATTTTTGGTCTTTCTCACCACATACCTTTGTTTCACCATGATTATGATGACCAACAACCTTTCACAAGAAAGTTTAAGTCACAACTAACGTCAGATTGTTATTTCATGACTGTATATTCCAATTCTACGTAAAGTGGGAAATCGATTATGGTTTTTCCAGCTCGCTTTTCATCCCATGTCAACATGAGATGAAAGGATAATTCGTCTCCTGCATTGACCATTTCATGATTATGGACCAACATCCTATGACCATTTATCTCTATTTGTAAATGGTTCTCATCAGGTATGGCATATTTGATGTGAATGGTTCCATTACGGTGTAATCGATAGTGGCTTAAACCCGAAGCAAGCACATAGGTCAAGTGCTGGTCATGAACTAGCGTTATATGGTTTCTCTCATTCACAGGTTTTACATTTGTCAGATACACTAAAAATTCAGATGGGATAAATTTATAAAGCCTTTTCATTTCATAGGTCACGTATCGTCACATCATCATCTTCTTGTAGGTCTTCCACGTGAATAATGCGGTGATGATTAGCGCTATAGCCATCCACCGTAAGCTGAGGCACTTTATCATAAAACTCATACACCTTGTTATCCACATACTTTTTTGTAGTAACGTCTGTAGACACTTGAGGATGTTTTACATGGGTTAACCGCTTTCCTTTAAAGTCATAATCTCCCTGTTTTGTGCGTGGCACTACTGACCTAACCACATAGTGTTTATTAGCAGGATCTGTTTCTTATTTAGGATCATGTATGGGAACAGACCTAGCTTTGACCATCAATGCACGTCCAAAGACATCCTTCGTCAACCTGTAGTACGAGTCTACTGTTTCTATGACAAGGCTCGGTGCGATGTATATAGACAGCCTGCTAGCCTCTCTAAGCCTTAGTTGAAATGAAGATAATAAAGCAGCAAGAGTCATTCCCCGTGGGGGACATGGTTTCCCATCTCTGCCCCACATCACGCGAACAACGTCATGGTTCACTGTTTCCATCTTCCATTCGCTGCATCATTGTGGGACCTTCCGGCTGTGGAAAGACCAATCTTTTGCTGACACTTATTACAGCGCCCAATAGTCTGTGTTTTCAAAATATTTATATTTTCGCAGAATCGCTCTACCAACCCCTCTACGTGTTTCTGGATCAAGTCATGTCTGGATTACAAAATGAGAATATGGGGTATTTTACATTTTCCACGCAAGAAAATGTTATTTCACCGGATGAGGTAAAGCCTGATCTCTCATGATTTTCGATGATGTATCCACTGAACGACAAGGCATCATTCAAAGCTATTTCAGCATGGGTCGACACAAACATATCGATTGCTTCTATCTTGGACAAACGTATTCTAAAATGTCCAAACAGTTGATTCGTGATAATGCCAATGTCATTGTTTTATTTCGCCAGGACGAGAGGAACAGTCGTCACATTTATAATGAACATGTGAATCCGGATATGACCTTTCAAATGTTTACAGAATTGTGAGGCAAGTGTTGGAACACTCAATGTCATGCTTGTATAGTGATTGACAAACAAAGTGAACTCAGCCAAGGGCTTAGGGTTTGATCATTTTATTGCTATTTAAGGCACTGTGTCATTCCCTCTCAAGTCATTTGTCAAGACACCATGGCGTTAGCAGAGAGTCAATTGAAAAAGCATATTATTTGAGCAAAAAATACTAATCGTCAAAAGTTCCGTCAATTGAAACGATCACGTGCTGATCATGCTTTGTTTATTCAACAACATTTAGCCCCTCCACTAAAAAACATGTTGAAACCCTCTTTCATGCCTTCCGAAACGCCACCTACCGTTTCACAAGCCACTCAGACGCACCACAAGGACCCTGAGGAAGAGGAAGACGAAGGGGAACAGGAAGATTTAACTAGTGTTAGCGAAGTTGAGGATGATGAAGAACAAGTGTTTACGCCTCAAGAAAGGCATCACCCCTTGCAGAGTTTTTAAGAAAAAAGAAATCCTTGGTCATGGTCGAAACACCTTGCCCTTCCAGATCGTCTCCATTTTCATAACTCTCGACCACCCCTCAACATAAAGCTCAACTGAAAAACATTTTAATAAAATATTATGGATCAACATTGGAACCCTATTTCACCAATCTATTTATTGGAAACACAGATACCACGTATGGTGTTCGCTATGAGGATGATAGTTTTAAATTTGGTGATTCATTGATTAAATTTAGTCGTACTACAACTGTCATTAAAAAGATCAACTATAAATTAACGCCAGGACTGCGTAAGCTACTATTCTCTCGGACTCCCTCATCCCAAGATTATACGCTAGAGGACCTTGGTAAATATAAATCCATTTTATTGGACACCCATGCCCACAAAAGACAGTATGATCCCACTCAACAAGTGAATGCCAGTATATCTCAAAAATATAAAACCATCATTGTAAAAATGTTCCCCACTAGTCAAAGTGGTCGTCGTCAAGTGTCCGCTTCAGAAGTGACATTTAAACCATTAAAACCCCTTGTGGATGTTACCTACTGGCACAATCCCAATAAACTCGTCCAGCGACTACAGTTGTTGCATGCTTCACGTCAAGCCGGCCATACTGGTCACGATTGGGAAATTCAAGGAATTGAGGAAGAACTTCGAAATGCCAAAATTATGTTTAAGCCCTCACCCATTAAAATGGGTATTGCTCACGAGTTGCATCGTCCAGCTAGACGTAACTATCAGCGACTCAAAGTGATTTCACAGGGTGTGGATGAACTTTGGCAAGCAGACATGGTTGAAATGATTCCCTATGCTAGCGTTAACGATGGTGTACGCTATATGTTGACGGTCATTGATGTGTATTCCAAAATGGCGTTTGTTGAACCTGTGCGACGCCAGTCTGGTCCACCAGCCAGCAAGGCCTTTCAACATATTATTCAACAATCCAAACGTCAACCTCAGCTGCTACAAACCGATCAGGGAAAAGAATTTTTCAACAAGGATTTCTCCAGTTTTCTCAAATCTAAGGATATTCACCATTACACCACGTACAGCAATCACAAAGCCAGCGTGGTCGAGCGGTTCAACCGAACATTGAAAGCCCATATGTGGAAAGCGTTTACCGCTCAGGGCACTTATCGCTGGTTGGACTTGTTACCTGAGCTAGTGTCACGTTACAATGACACCAAACACAGAACCATTGGGACCAAGCCACGACTTGTGACCAAAAATATTCCACAACTGGATAAACTGTTTAATCCCATAAAAACAGCAGATCCTAAACGTCATCGCCTTAACATTGGGGACCATGTTCGTGTGAGCAAATTCAAGTCCGTCTTTGACAAGGGCTACACACCAAATTGGGGGACTGAACTATTTCGAATTCGTCAAGTCAACCTGAACAGTCCAGTCACCTATTTACTCGAGGACCTCAACCATCAACCCATAAAAGGCAGGTTTTATCTCCAAGAACTCCAAAAGACGGCGTTTCTTAAACATTACCTTCTGGAAAAATTGTTGAAACAAAAAAGAAATAAACTATATTTAAAATGGTTGCGATTTAGCTCAGCCTTTAATTCTTGGATTAATAAATTACATGTTGTGTGAACCAGTGTGCCTTGTATTTATTTATTCACTCATGTTGTACTTGACCTACAGTCCTATGTACAGTCCTCAGCTCCACGTGTATTATGAGCAATACATATTTCTTTCTCTCTTCACCAGTGTTCTCTCTTACACTGACTCTCCCCCTCTCCTCCCCTTCACCTCCCACCACTGTCAAAACAGGTTGTAACTTGTTAGATCTTATCGTGCACGTGCACAATTGAAATGTGTGTTAGGTCATATTACACATGAACTTGCATTTTCTCACATATGAACCAAAACAGGATGTGACTTGTTTCACAAGGAGAATGCTAATAATGACATTTCACACGTGTTCACATGTATTTCGTCACTTTCCTTTCATATCGTTATCACATTGTAGTAATGGAGGACTGGTGAACAACGTCAGTTCAACACACTGCTTTACACGCAAAATGTAGTTACGCCCTTTGACATAATTTAAATAAATTCATGGGCTAGTCCGTAGGAACCAGTCCAAAGGGACTCATCCACAAGGACTCGTCCACAAGGACCTGTCAACAAGGACTCGTCCACAAGGAACCGTTCACAGGGACTCGTCCACAAGGACTCGTCAACAATGACCTGTCCACAAGGACTTGTCCACAATGACCTGTCAACAATGACTCGTCCACAGGGACTCGTCAACAATGACCCGCCAACAATGACCCGTCCACAGGGACCTGTCAACAGGGACCCATCCACAGAGACTCGTCAACAATGACAGGGGCCCTCACCTCAAGGCCAAACATGGCCCGCTTTGATTGTTGGTTTGCTGAACAACGTTTAATTCCATATTGGCATTCAAACTCTCACATGTTGCACTTGGAAAGCGAGATTCTCTAAAAAATTCAATTTCACCCTCTGGTAGGGGTAGGGTTTATTTTGGGGTGGAAATATGTTGTCCATTGGAAAGGGGGTATTAGCCCGAGTTCAATGACACCTCATGCGTCAAAATCCGACCATGCGTTCGAGGGATATCGCGCCGCCGCCATCTCGCGTGGAGGGTGTGGAGGAGGTGGATATAGAACCCGTACAAACACACCACTGCATTTAACTATCTAAAGATGACAGTTTACATTTAACTATGCAACAAACTTATGCGTTGAACCGTACAACAAGATAACTAACGAAACTCCTAGCTAAATAGAAAATATGTATGTCTTCAAAATATACGATCTTCCAACGCTATGTCTGATCGTGGATATGCTATTATTCAAAAGTATGAAAGAAGCAAAACATCAGAAGACTCCAGTGATTATGCTTCAGCATAATTCGAAAATCATTCCTGGCTTGAAAATGATAACTCCTACATGGTTGAGTGAATAGTCTAACGTCTGAACTTCACTAGTACTATTGTCCGTCCAGAGTTAAGAGTGTACTACGGGCTCTTATGGCACAAGCGTTGCCACGCTTAGCGAGTGTAGAAGGGCAGCTATTGTACAGCACTCCACACGAGTAGTACAGCCCGCTGCCGGACTGAGTATCAGCAAGCTCCTCATCTCGACGGAATTTCGATCCTTCGCACCATTATAATCTGCAACCTTTTACTATAATTCCCGTAAGAATAACAGAATTTGGATGAACAGTTTTTAGTAAAGATAAAGACTGAGTTATTCCCCTAAGGAGTGGGGGATCCGAGGATAGTAATTGATTTACATAACAATGCTTAGAACGGATTATAAATACTGCGACTATTTACTATTTATTTACATTGTAATTTTAGTTACAAAACAATTGAAATGACACGAAAGCTAACCTGAGTCATCCGTTAGATACGGATCAAGTTCAATACGTAATATGGCAATATATTCTCCAAGGTCAGCCTAGGTCAGTGACAGGATACAAATCATCTGTCGCAACGACACCTACACGGATCCCAGTGAGTCACATTCATCTGCAGAGGCGAAGAGAGTACCCGGAAATAACAAGTAATTTTGTTCTTATCATATGATACTTCACACATTATTACACGCGTAGAAGAAAGATTTTTTCTTACAAGTTGCTTTACGTCGCACCGACACAGATAGGTCTTATGGCGACAATGGGGCAGGAAAGGGCTAGGGGTGGGAAGGAAGTGTCCGTGACCTTAATTAAGGTACAGCCCCAGCATTTGCCTGGTGTGGAAATGGGAAACCACGGAAAACCATCTTCACGGCTGCCGACAGTGAGGTTCGAACCCACTATCTCCCGAATACTGGATACTGGCGACTGCAGCTATCGAGCTCGGTATAGATAGATGAAAGAAAGTAAACAAAAATTCAGTGGCACAACGTACATTGGACAATGAATGGCAAATACTACAGACTGATGTGGGAAATTTGCGACAATCTGTTCTTTAAAATATTTCTCAAAACAATCATTATCCATTTCATAATGAGCCTTGTCGGTCTATTTTACACAAAACTACAAGCTTCTCATTCGGCACAGATCGCATAATTTAACTGCATGAATGTTCTGTTACGCACATTAATGCAGGTGAGTAGTTAATAATAATAATAATAATATAATATCATCACGGGGTTTTCAAAAACATACAACAGCACTTTTCTCCTGATTCTTGGTCTTTATATAATTGTAGACGTTACAAACTATCTGCCGTTCTCTGCGCCTTAAAATGTCCCCGGGTTTACGTTTCGCAAACGGAACATCAGCCATATCTTTAATTCCACTTAGTAAGGGGGTAGTGGCGCTTCTAACCCACAAGGTGCTCAAAAAGTTAGTACACACATTTTGCATATTCATATCTCGCGAATCCATGGTCCGATTTTGACAAATGAGGTGTCGTTGGACTCGAGCTGACGCCCTCTTTCCAATGGACCGCTCACTTCAACCCCTAAATAAAACCTACCCCTACTAGGGAGTGAAATTGTAATTTTTAGTGAAAGTCTCTTTTCAAATATAACAAAGTTACATCCTGTTTTGCTTCGTACGTGACAAAATGCAAGTTGACGTGAAATTTGATCTGCCACAGGTGTTCACCTTGGACGTTATCTGTCCACGTGCCTGATAACAGAATCTTCAAAGCGTGGGAATCGCTGAATCAGAAAAAAGTATGATACAATTTATGGGAATGATGTCACAACCAATAGATAGGTAGGAGCTGCGAACAGCAGTGGTGGGAGGTGGAGAGGGGGAGAGGGGGAGGGGTAATGTAAGAGAGAACACAGGTGGTAAGGAAAAGACAAACATGTATGAATATGCACGAAGCAAGGAGCGCTGTACACACAGAGCTATAGGAGGTGTACAACATGTGTGAATAAGAAGTACACAGGTTCACACAACATGTAATTTATTGATCCAAGAATTAAACGTAGAGTTAAACCCTAACCATTTGACGTATAGTTTATTTCCTTTTTGTTACAACAATTTTTCCACAAGATAATGCTGAGGAAATGCTGTTTTCTGAAGTTCATGGAGATAAAATCTACCTTTTATGGGTCGGTGGTTGAGGTCTTGCAGTAAATAGGTGACTGGAGTGTCCAAGTTGACTTGACGAATTCGAAATAGTTCAGTCCCCCACTGAGGCGTGTAGCCCTTATTGAAGGCAGACTTAAATTTGCTCACACGAACAAAATCCCCAATTTTCAGTCAGTGACGTTTAGGATCGGCTGTTTTTATGGGGTTAAACAGTTTATCCAATCGCTGAATATTTGTGGTCAAGAGGCGTGGCTTGGTCCCAATCGTTCTATGTTTGGTGTCATTGTAACATGATACTAGCTCTAGTAACATGTCCAACCAGCGATACATGCCCTGAGCGGTAAACGCTTTCCACATATGGGTTTTCAATGTTCCGTTGAACAGCTCGACCACACTGGCTTTGAGATTGCTGTATGTGGTGTAATGGTGAATATCTTTAGATTTGAGAAAACTGGAGAATTCCTTGTTGAAAAATTCTTTCCCCTGGTCAGTTTGTAGCAGCTGAGGTTGACGTTTGGAGTGTTGAATAATATGTTGAAAGGCCTTGGTGACCAGTGGACCAGACTTGCGACGCATAGGTTCAACAAAGGCCATTTTGGAATAGACATCAATGACAGTCAACATATAGCGTACACCGTCGTTAACGCCAGCATAGGGTATATTTTCAACCAAGTCAGCCTGCCAAAGTTCATCCACACCTCGTGAAATCACCTTGAGTCGTGGATAGTGACGCCTAGCTGGGCGATGCAACTCGTGAGCAATACCCATTTTAATAGGTGAGGGCTTAAACAATAATTTTGGCATTTCGAAGTTCTTGTTCAATTTCCTGAATTTCCCAATCGTGACCGGTAAGGCCAGCTTGACGTGAGGCATGCAACAACTGTAGCCGCTGGACGAGCTTATTGGGATTGTGCCAGTAGGTAACATCCACAAGGGGTTTTAATGGTTTAAATGTCACTCCCGAAGCGGATGCTTTACGACGAGTACTTTGACTGGTGGGAAACATTTTTGCAATGATGGTTTTATATTTTTGAGATATATTGGCATTCACTTGTTGAGCGGGATCATACTGTCTTTTGTGGGCATGGGTATCCAATAAAATGGATTTATATTTGTCAAGATCCTCTGACGTATAATCATGGGAAGAGGGGGACCGAGAAAAGAGCAGCTTTAACAGTCCTGGGGTTAATTTATAGATGATGTTTTTAATGACAGCTTTAGTACGAGCAAATTTAATGGAAGAATCGCCAATTTTAAAACTATCATTCTCATAGCTAACACCATACGTGGTATCAGTGTTTCCAATAAATAGATCGGTGAAATAGGGTTCCAATGTTGATCCGTAATATTTTATTAAAATGGTTTTCAGTTGAGCTTTATGTTGAGGGGTGGCCAAGAGTTGTGAAAACGGAGACGCTCTGGAATGGCCAGGTGTTTCGACCATGGCCAAGGATTTCTTTTTTCTCAAAAACTCTGCAAGGGGTGAGGATTTTTTTTGAGGCGTAAACACTTGTTCCTCCTCATCCTCAACTTCGCTAACACTAGTCAAACCTTCCTGTTCCTCTTCCTCTTCATCAGGGTCCTCGTGCAGCGTCTGCGTGGCTTGTGAAACGGTGGGTAGCGTTTCAGATGGCTTGAAAGAGGGTTTCAACATGGCTTTTAGTGGAGGTGCTAAATGTTGCTGAATAAACAAAGCATGATTTGCACGTGATCGTTTCAATTGACGAAACTTTTGGCGAATAGTATTTTTTGCTCTAATAATATGTTTTTTCAATTGACTCTCTGCTAACGCCATGGTGTCTTGACAAATGACTTGCCGGGGAATGAGACAGGGCCTTAAATAGCAATTAAATGATCAAACCTTAAGCGATACCGTCCTTGGTTGAGTTCACTTTGTTTGTCAATCACTAAACAGGCATGACGTTGAGTGTTCCAGCACTTGGCACACAATTCTGTAAACATTTGAAAGGTCATATCCGGATTCACATGTTCATTATAAATGTGACGACTGTTCCTCTCGTCCTGGCGAAATAAAACAATGACATTGGCATTGTCACGAATCAACTGTTTGGACATTTTTGAATACGTTTGTCCAAGATAGAAGCAATCGATATGTTTGTGTCGACCCATGCTGAAATAGCTTTGAATGATGCCTTGACGTTCAGTGGATACATCATCGAAAATCATGAGTGAATCTGGCTTTACCTCATCCGGTGAAATCACATTTTCTTGCTTGGAAAATGTAAAATAACCCATATTCTCATTTTGTAATCAGCTTGCCACGGTGGGTGAGTGGATAGCGTGTCGGTCTACTAACCCCAAGATTGCAGGTTCGCCCCTGGCCGTGGTAAGTGATTTTTGAAAGGCGGCAAAAATACGATACGCATGTCATACGATGTTGGCATGTCAAAGAACCCATTTGAATTCAGTAGGCCGAGTTCATGATGGCAAAATTAATCTCGGGAGTTTCCGCCAACACAAAGTTCCTCATTTCTCTACTAGAAAGCGCTATAATGTTCAAGGAGCTTAGATATCTATTATCTAACCTCCTTGACTTTCATAGTGATTCAAGGAACAACGAAATTCGACATGCAAGCTACCTTCTGGGTGTCAAATTACAAAGCTTGCACCCGGCACCCGAGGCCATACGATATTATTATATTAATATTTTGTAATGCAGACATGACTTGATCCAGAAACACGTAGAGGGGTTGGTAGAGAGATTTTGCAAAAATATAAATATTTTGAAAACGCAAACCATTGGGCGCCGTAATGAGCGCTAGCAAAAGATTTGTCTTTCCACAGCCGGAAGGCCCCACAATGATGCAGCGAATGGAATATGGAAACAGTGAACCAAGGCGTTGTTCACGTGATGTGGGACCGAGATGGGAAACCATGTCCCCCACGGGGAATGACTCTTGCTGCTTAATAATCTTCATTTCAACTAAGGCTTAGACAGGCTAGCAGGCTGTCTATATACAGGACACCGAACCTTGTCATAGAAACAGTAGACTGGTACTACAGGTTGACGATGGATGTCTTTGGACGTGCGTTGATGGCCAAAGCTAGGCCTGTCCCCATACATGACCCTAAACAAGAAACAGATCCTGCTAATTAACACTATGTGGATAGGTCAGTAGTTCCACGCACAAAACAGGGAGATTATGACTTTAAGGGAAAGCGGTTAACCCATGTAAAACATCCTCAAGTGTCTACAGACGTTACTACGAAAAAGTATGTGGATAACAAAGTGTATGAGTTTTATGACAAAGTGCCCCAGCTTACGCTGAATGGCTATAGCGCTAATCACCATCGGATTATTCACGTGGAAGACCCACAAGACGAAGACGATGTTTGTACCAAGCTTTACATGACCTATGAAATGAAAAGGCTTTATAAATTTATCCCATCTGTATTTTTAGTGTATCTGACAAATGAAAAACCTGTGAATGACAGAAACCATTTACCGCTAGTTCTCGAGCAGCACTTGACCTATGTGCTTGCTTCGGTTTTAAGCCACTATCGATTACACTATGATGAAACCATTCACATCAAATATGCCATACCTGATGAGAACCATTTACAAATAAAGATAAATGGTCATAGGATGTTGATCCATAACCATGAAATGGTCAATGCAGGTGACGAATTATCCTTTCATCTCGTGTTGACATGGGATGAAAAGCAAGCGGGAAAATCCATAAACGATTTCCCACCTTATGTGGAATTGGAATATACAGCCATGAAATATCCATCTGACGTTAGTTGTGATTTAAACTTTCTTGTGAAAAGTTGTTGGTCATTATCATCATGGTGAAACAAAGGTATGCGGTGAGAAAGACTAAAAAAAGGACTTTGTCCTTGGCAAAGCCTGGGCTTAAGACATTCGTGGACAAGCCCTTGCGAAAGAAAAAAAAGAAAATAATAATGTATTGACCATAAGGAATGCCTTTCGAGCAGCACAGAGAAATGTTATTCCAAAACGTCGGCGACAGGTTTCAAACCAAGGGCGAGTGATTCCCGTCCCCAAACGAGCGGGATTTTTACCTGCATTATTTGCCGGTTTGGCTGCTCTGGGTTCACTTTTGGGCGGTGCCAGTGCAGTGGCGAAAACCATTAAAGCCGCGCAGCAGGGCAAGCAACAACTCAAAGAAAGTCAGCGACACAATGAAACGATGGAAGCGATTGCCATGGGGGCTAGAAATGTCAATTTAAAGCCAGCCTTTTATCAACAAGGATTTGGGATTCCACCATTTCGAAGTATTAAAAAAAATAACCTCAGCCATAGAAAGACATGCCCTGACGCATCAACAAGTGGAAAGCTATGCTAAACATCTAAAGCTTTCTCATTTTCGAGGTGTGTTTATGCGAAACCAATTACCCCCACGACCCTGGAAACAGGAATGTGCTGTTGTCAATTTGGATGATCACCGAGGACCAGGAACGCATTATTTAGCTTATGGTACTTTGACAGTTTTGGGAATTTACCCCCGCCCATGGAACTAGTGACCTATTTTGGAAACAGGATCAAGATATATTATAATGTGAAACGTGAGCAAACGTTTAACAGCCAACAGTGTGGACGCTTGTGTTTAATTTTTTTATATAAGACGCAGCATAAGCAAAACCGCCACCAGTATGTCGGCAGAAAGTAAAACGTTTACACTGCATGGACGTGGACCTGAAGTCAGCCTAGACTTTTACCCGCCTATCGAATTGAGTGAAAAACCCTATGGTTTAGGACTTGTTTCTCTTGAAACGTACAATCGAATATACAACATACGAGAAAATGTGAACAACAAGTTTTACTATGATGATTCTGTGCCCACCCTGAACTCTGGTGGATACACGATCGATGACATTTATGAACACATTTATGTGGTGTTGATCAATGAGTATGGTTTAAAGTCATTTCTCGATGGAACGCACAAGTTTGAACTTGTAGGCAATACCAACACTCATCGCTGCAGTATTTTCTCCACATTCAACATTGACTTTAAAACACACTCCGATTCCATTGGCCCATTACTAGGATTTAAACCACGTGTGTTGGAGCCCAACAAAAAACATGAATCAGACCATGAAGTGAAATTCATTGAGGACCATCATGTGTCGGTGACGTGTAATATTATTAGCCAAGTGTACACCAATCAAGAACCATCGCATTCGCTTTATGACTTTATTGTGACATCGCCCAATGGGTATATTATTCGTGAAAACCCTCCAGTGGTGCTTTTCCATTCGGTGGCTGTCGATAGTATTAGTAATATAACATTAAGACTGATCAATAGAGATCAACAACTCATTGATCTAGATTCTACCACACCAGTGACTTACAAGTTGGTGCTAAAGCCACTATGAAATTTGTATATAAAGCAACAACACCGTCTAGGAATGGTGTTAGTTGTTTGCCACGTGAATACACGTTAACATCTCAAGACAAGCAGATTTTACAGCATTTGGGTTACCACGTCAACCCTCATGATGAATTCTATCCTAGAGACAGCGAACCGCATCGAGGAGCAACCAGGAGTGGTAAGAATTGATCTCCATTCCTATCAAGCTCAAACACCTGGACTCAATAACAATGATGAAATTCAATTTGTTATCAACAACCAAGATATTTACATCCTACCGCATGAAAGTGTCATTCAGATTGAAGGTCGGCTCACCAAAGCCGATGGCTCTACACCCACCACATCCAAGTTGGCCAACCATGGTTTGGCCTTTCTGTTTTCTGAAGTGCGGTATGTCATTAACGATATCGTGGTGGATAGCACTCGAAATGTGGGCATTTCCAGTGTCATGAAACTATACCCCTCTTATAGCGAGGAAGAAGGTAAAACACTTTGCATGGCAGGTTGGTGTCCTGACTCGACCAATGACTGGATGGTATACAGCGATGGGACCTTTACTGGATATTGACCTCTTAAACTGATTTTAGGCTTTGCCGAAGATCACCAACGCATTGTGGTCAACGCAAGGCAAGTGCTTTATCTAGTGAGAGACAGGAGTGATAATAATGCACTCAAGGGAGCCGACAATGCCCCCATATATTCAAAAATTCAACTACAACGCTTGCTATGGAAAGTGCCTCATGTGACCCTTGAAGATAGCAAAAAACTGGACATACTCAAGATGGTAAAGAGAGATATGCCTCTACCCATGGAATTTAGAAGCTGGGCACTCCATGAGTATCCGCTATTGCCCACCACCAACACACACAGTTGGTCTGTATAAACAGCTCGCTATACAGAGAGACCTCTCAACCTGATCGCTGGTTTTCAAACGAATCGCAAGTATCAACAAACCAAAGATGCCTCGCAATTTTATCACCTGCAATTGAGAAATGCACTTCTTTTCCTCAACGGAGCCGTGTTTCCCTACGAAGGACTGGATTTGGATTTTTCAAAAAATAAATTTCGATGGTCGTATTATCAAAAAGAGAACGGCCCCATGCTACTACCCCAAGCGTTTAAGGCAAGAGCACCTCTGATTGTCTTTGACCTTTCTTACCTGGAAAAGTCTGTCAAGCCATCCAATATCGACATTCGACTAGATTTTGAAACGCATGACAATGTACCAGACAATACCACGGCCTACTGTTTGATTATTCATCACAAACAAGTCAACTATTATCCACTGTCCAACCAAGTGACGAGTGTATAAATAACAGGTCATCCCACGTCAAGCCGCTCAGTCATGTCTCGCTTTAAAGCCTCAAGAGACGTCACATCCATGAATTTAAAGTGTGAGGAACAACGTTTCAAGACTTGCCACGTGGCCGGTGCCTTTCATAAACCCTCAAGCCTTGGCGGCCGCTGGATTCTACTATTTAAAAAAAAGAGATGAAGTGAAATGTGCCTTTTGTCCCTTCATCATAGACCAATGGCAGGAGGGCGATGAGCCCATGCAGGAACATCAGCGCTGGTCACCCACCTGCCCCTACCTGTGTAGAATGGAAGTGGGAAATATACCCTGTCATTCAGCTATCCCTCACTTGTGTCTCTGGGTGATGAAAAAACAAGTTACGATACGTGTGGACCGTATGGTGTCCATGGTGCTTCGGTGAGCAGCTCACCATCAAAAACGCCTAGTTTAGAGACATTGGGACATCATCGGTGTTATGGACGTTACAAACACAACAGACTATATTGTTGTATCAGTTGCTATCGTCCTTATCCCAAAATGAGAAAAGCCTGTAAGACGTGTTATGATAATAAAATGATGTAATTCTTAAATTTTTATTTTTTTCATTCCCCCTGTCCTACCCTAACCTCATTTTTTTAAATCCAATCTAGCATGGCAGGTAAGTCCATGACATAATCACACTTTAGTGGTCGATCGTCAGTCAGTCGTCAGTTGAACTTGGTCCAGGCAAGCGTCAACATGTTGCGCACACTCATTGTGGATTGCCTAGGGTTTAAATTTGGTGACAACAAATTTATATTTAAACAAGTGGCCATGATCGATTGTACCACGTTTTGGATATCACAAGCTACGCTTTTGATATTTAAACCACCCCATGCATTTGATTTGTTGTGTGAAAAAGACCGTAAACAAACCCAGTGGATTGAAAATCATAGGCAACTAGACTGAAATCAGGGAACCATTTCCTATAAATATTTGGACGTGGTCATGAAAGCACACTTGTCCTCGGCCAATGTGGTATTTGTGAAAGGTAATGAAAAACGTCAATGGTTGCAACCATTTTTGGCGTCTTACTGCCAATGGAGTTGGGCTGCCCCTCCCTGCAAACGATCATGGATACTTGTTCCTGTGGCGACATTACTCATTCATCCCTATCGCATGCGTGGCATCTCTTTCATTGGTTAACCACACATGCCTGCTGGGAGTTGTTGAACAAAATTATAACTCAAGATTTACCTGTGAATGACGCCAGTGAGATTTCTACAAGCGACGTGTAAACATCTACAGCACGTGATACCATGGAGAAAGGCAATGCTACGGACAAAGCCATCGGCAAGTTCTTTGTGTGCAAAAAGAAACTAGACAATTTTACCAAAGAGGAACTCTTGGCGCAGCCCATGTCGTTCATTTATTATGTGGCCGCCAACGCGGTCAAAGAAATCTGGCAACATGTACCAAAATCATGGACTCAAGATCCTGTGTTGAGTGAATTGCAACCCTGTACGGATTACGATCACCATAAGCAAGTGGCCATGGCAAAAATACCGTCTATCCGTCAGTGTGCGACTTGCCAGCTAGTGAAACTGTATCACGGTCATAAAAGTCCATGTAAAGACTTTGTTGAATCATTCCACGGGTGTCATGGCGAGAAAAAGCAACAACAACAACAAACACAAACATCGTCCACAGAGGAGGAGGAAGACCAAACCTTTTTACCATCGATGGAAAAGGATATGCCAGACCTGTACTGGCAATGGCGTCATTGACAAAGTGATTCAATACTTACCTTTCGAAATCCATCTTCCAGGTTATCGTTTTTGCGGCCCTGGAACTCGTCTTGAAAAACTTTTGCAGCGAGGTGATGTACCCATTAATCTTTTGGATCAAGCATGCAAGGAACATGACCTTTCTTATCGCCATAGTCATCCTGGTTTAAGGCATGTGGCAGATAAATTGTTATTGAAGAAAGCTAAACAACCTTTCACATCCAGTGATGCCTCAGTGGGTGAAAGGATGGCAGCCCTGATTGTCATGAGTGCTATGAAAGGAAAGTTGATGATGCATGGACATAAACATTGAGGAGTGAGGAATTGGGATTTGTTTGTATTCTATTTTTCTTTTGTCAATTCACTATGACTATGAAATAAAAACAAAGGTTTACCAGAGCACGATGTTTTGTTATTTTTAATTTTAAGAAATCGTGATGTTGATGGCTCATGTTTCATTTTACACATTTCACACATGATGAATTCACACACTGCCATTTGTCATTTTGCAATTTACAGATTTAAAAAAAGTTCGTTTCAAGTTTTGCGTTTTTGATGATATAGATTTTTCCAGTTTGTTGATATCACATTTTAAACAATGTCCGTTTGAAGTTTTATGAATTTTCAAATTTCACTCATGGCCATTTCCAGTTTTTTTAAATGTCCGTTTTAAGTTTTGCGTTTTTTGGTGATATGGAAACATGGATTTTCCATTTTGCTGTTTTCACATTTTTCCATTTGGTGTATGTCGAAAGTTGAGATTTGACAATGATGTTCATGCAAGTGCATGATCATGGCGATGCTGCAGTGAGTTTATGGGTGTTTGGAGAAACGTCGAGGTCTACGACTACTGCAGGTAAGACTGTTTTTACAAACATAATGTCTATTGTCTGCCACATTTCAAAGAAAACAAAACTATTGAAAACAAAATGAGTATATAAGTGACCATTTACCTCCTCCCACCCACCCTACCTCACCGTGTTTGCTCTGGTCAACCATACACACCAGCTTTCTCTCTCCACTCATACATTCACACCTGTCTTTGGGAACAAACACAACCACTTTATTTATTCCCAAAAGCACATTCTCGTTGTGCACACTCATCCCAAAAGAACTTTTTTAGTTTATCATTTACATTACGAAAAATAATTAAATACTAGTTATTAACGTTACTAAAAAGCTTATTTATTTCATATTTACAATAAAAAAACTTTGTACAGCTTAAAAGAATCAAACTATTCACCAATCAAAAATAAAAAAAATAAAAAAGGTAGCATAGAACTTTTTTAAAGAGCAAAAGGTCCAAGTGGGTTGCCACTATTTACAAAATCTGCTATTTACAATGACAAAAAAAACAATATTTACAAAATACTAAATCTACAAGTTACATAAAGCTATGTCCCATAAACGATTAAACAATGAAATCACACCTCCTCCTCCTTGCGATCATAACCCCGGGGCAGGCTGGTGAGCAGATCATCAGCCCACACACGTTTGTTATCCATGGAGGCGAGGGTGCGTTTTCCCTGTTCCACAAGATACAACTGATGGTTGCTGGATTGTATCCTGCACTGTGTATGAGACATAGCTTTACCAGTGCGTAAAACCGCTAGATAGTCATCAACACGTAGTGATTTTACCACTGCCCTACCTACACCTTTTGCTCTTTTGGCTTCCTTATAGTCTAGTGTGCGGTAAGCATGCATTTTCGAAGCCAAACCTACGAATTCCGTCATAATGGAATCACCGCATTTATCTTTTAAAACGCCCATTACCTTCTTGTTTTTCATGGGCAGCTGAAACACGTTGTCAGCGCTATAGCAAGAGGTGTCGAACCAGTCACTATGCTGCCTCATGACGTCATAGGGGTTGCAGTGGCGGATGTGGTAAATGAATTAGTCCGTATCCATATACAAAAGAGAGACGTTCTCAAAATGGCGTTTGGCAAACTCATAGTGAAATCGATACATGACCGATTTAGAAAAGTCTAAAATGACTTGACCCAAGTAAATGGGTCTATCCATGGTCACGCTGGTCTTACTCATTTCAATAGTAGCCAAATCCTCATCGATAATTTTGATCGATTTGAAATTTAGCTTGGCAATGTACCGCCGGGCAACCCACCGCCCCTCCCAGACATTGACCAATTTAATGTCACGGTATTTGCGAACATCCTCCATGGACTTGCCATAGATGCCGTTGTTCATTAATTTAAAAAAATTAATTTCAAACTGCTGTGTTGCCATTTGTCGGTGCTCTGTGTTGAGTCGCATGTATGGCTCAAGCCATGCTTTTTGAGCAAAAGAAATACCCCTGTGGATTTTCGTCAACACCAAGCCTTGGGCGAGGCATTGCACCAACATTTGGATATATAGCACATACCGATTTTTGTTGTAAAGTGTGCCCATGAGTTTTTCAATTTTCACTTTACTGTCAGGGGGAACCATTTGCTCAAGGCAGAATGGGAAATCGGCATGTTCATCATACAAGGATGAGGGATATTCAATATCCACTTCTAGCACATATCCACGGTCTGTTTCTTGGCTAGCCTTGATCACATCAAATTCTGACACTTGTTTGTCTGTCAGCCAAGCAAACTTCCCATAGGGCAAAGGCTGACTCATGGCGTAACCATACAAATTATTCACGTCATTGTACATTAAGTACGATTCTGGTTTGTCTGGCGAATAATCAAGCATGTAGACATTGTTCGCTTCGGCATGGCGTTGGTTAAGTGACACAAAGCCGCCACGAATGCCCTTTTCAAAAAATAGAACCATGTCTACGTCAGTGGGTAAATCCAATTCCACTTGATTGTATTTTAAAGCGGCATCAAACGAGAGCCCAGGACTCGTATACTAGTGAGCCGGGTCAAGACCGTAAATGTGTTGACACAAGTTACGGAATTTTTCAAACACATCAGTGAGCAGCAATACATCCAGTTTTAGGTAATGTAAAGCATATTCACTTAGCGTGTTCATGCCAAATCCTCGACAAATTTGACATGCATGTGCATAGTCTTCATCGGAAACGGTACTGCGTGTTAGTTTCGAGTAAAATTTCTCTTGTGGTGGGAGTTTTCTTTGCTTTAACACGTCCCATCTGTTGCAGAAATCATACGGGAATATACCTTTCCGAATGCATAATTGAAATTGCTCAGGATCATTAAAATGCATTCTAGTATTTTTTAATTCCTCCTCATTGAAGCCATTCACAAGGCTGTCTAGCGAGGATGCCATAAATTTCAAGGAATCCAAAAATCGAATGCTAAAGTCGCTCAACCTCCATGTCAGGGCTGTAAAACGCTCATGGTTTTGGGGAATAATGGTAAACGAGCCCTTGTTGACATGACCCAATTCACGAATCAAAAACTGAATGTCATAATTCGCCAGATTGTGGATAAAGACACTGATAAAACGAGGAGCTGGAAAGTTCAAATTGCATTTACTATGCACAGCTCCACGAAACTCTCCCGTAAAGTGCGAGTGGTTTCTGACTTTTTCCACTCTATTTAAAATAGGCCTTTCACAAATATGGCATGTCATGGCATGCTCATACTGCTGCTGCTGTTCTGGAGATAGGCTCATGGGTACTGGGTGGTCCAGTAATTTCTGTACATCATGAGCCAACTTGACAAGTTCATCCAAGAACCATTTGGCACAATCTGGCCCCTCACGGTATTTGTAATCGGATTGTGTGGTGTCATAGGCACCCACCACATTAAATCCAATGGCAAAGGGTTCATGTTTTTGAATGGTTGTGGTTGAGCTGATGGTGGGATCTGGTTCACATCCCGCCATGGGTGTAGTTAGAGCTTCAAAATCTGCATATACCACATAGGGGACAGTGTCACGCTTATGAATGTCCTTAAACTTTAACACAACCTTGTCCCCTTGTGGCAATATCAGTCTCACCGCTTCCTGAGAAACACAATCTACCCTATGACGTTCCAAAGCGTAGGGGTTTTAAAATATTGCAAGCAACGGTCACAAATATTTTTACACCAGTATGCTTGGACACTTGTCTGCTTAGCAATCTACTTAGGCTCTTAATAAGGCAATAGTGATTCACCTCTCCCTCAGACAGATATAAAAGATGAATGTGATGTCGTTTCGGTTTTTTGTGGCATAAAGAGGACCCACAATCTCATCACCATCAAGGCCATACACCATGAACGAAGAGTCCTGGTTGTCTTGTTCAAACTTATGGATCTCGGTTAAGTCCATAGGGAACGACACTCGAGTTAAATTTAAAGTTTGTTTCAATTCATCAAACTTGGCCTTGTACTTTCCTGGTCTCTCACAATGACGTTGTACTGGCTGCAAATACGCAGCCACAGCCCACTGAAAGCAATCATCATCAACATTTTCAATATTCACCACAGCCTTTTTCGAAGCTATGGCTAGCGGTGTTTTAATATAGCTAGACCCAGCATTCAATGGGTTGAATTGACAAATGTTGATTTGTAGGTAATGGATTTTGTCTAACGCTAAACCACTGGGTAGTTGTTGAAGTTTATCAAATGTTGATAGCAAGGCATTGACCACGTGGGTTCGATACCACTCGTTCAGATTATCGGTTATCAAAAGCTCTTGCATTTTACTGCAAATATAGAATGTCTCTTTATGCTCTACGTCCTTCTTTTTATATATGAAATCGCTCACCAGTTTTATATTCACCTTTAAAGCCGTATGCAACCTTTGAGCTGTGCAAATTTCAATTTTGAAAATTTCAAAACAAGATTCTAAAAATTCTTTGGGAATCAAACTTTTTCTCACATTGACCACACGACCATAGCACACACGCGATTTGAAACAACTGTTTATGGGTTCCCAAGTTAACGTATCCGCAGCAGTAAAAGACATTATTTTGAAAGAACACTCTCACCTGAGTTTTCAGCTGTAGACTGCTTGACAATGGTTCCACCCTAAAGCCACTTGGTTTTCAACTGTATTTGCTATAGCGGTGAACCCTTTTTTTCCAAATATCAAAAAGAAATAAAATAAACCACCATAAGTATATCCATTCCATATAGTTTATGCATTTCATAAACGAAACAAAATCAAACAGGTTATATATAAAAAACAAATCTCACCTTGACGTGTAATGCTTTGCAATATTCCCGTCTCGTGGGCTAGTGTGGAAATGGTTTCCTTTTCTAGCTGTCTGTCTTTCTCTTTCTTTAATATATTTCCCACAGACACTCGACAGGTAGGCTATACACGTTATCTGCAAATAAATAAATAAATAAAATCATGAATTACCTAATCAATAAATAATTGCATGTATTTATATATATAAATCAATAAATATATAAATGAATAAATATATACCTACCTCACAACAAGGTTAAGTATTTTCCACCAACACCAAAACTGTTAAACAAGACCAGGGGTTTCATGCAACGCAGTGTGTTCAAAGGTAGTCACCTAAGTGAGAGTGGAAATGATAACGACATGTCTTTATATATGTTACGTTGCATGTATAATCATTTTTCCCACGCTTTGAACATTCTGTTATCATGCACGTGGTCAGCTAACGTACAAGGTGAACACATGTGGCAGATCAAATTTCACGTCAACTTGCATTTTGTCACGTACGAAGCAAAACAGGATGTAACTTGTTAACAGTTATCGCGCACGTGGACAGCTAACGTCCCAGGCGAACACCTGTGGTAGATCAAATTTCACATGAACTTGCATTTTGTCACGTACGACGCAAACAGGATGCAACTTGTTTAGCCCTCATGTGGTTTCACACATATTCACATGCCTTTCGCTCTTCCCTGCCACCACAATGGTCAGATTATTTCACCTTCATGCGTCTTTGTCGTTTTTCCATTGCACCTGTTGTCAAGTCAGATCAGTGCATTCCCATAAGCTCAAATGACATTCACCTCCTGCTCGTCTGCAAGTTTGTTTTCTCTACTCGCTTCGACCAACATAGAACCAAGTTCTCATCACCGTTTACACGTTAAAGGTAAAATATCAGAAAACGCACGCTCGCTCTGTCATACACCGACCCGCCGAAATAGCGATTGTTCTATTAAGCATGGTCCTTGTGGTTAGCGACAGGTTCGTTGAAACACACACACCCAGCAGTATCGTCTCTCTCAACCACCACGCTTCATGAACATTATAAACAGGTAAAGAAATTTTTTTCAACATGTATGGCATTAGGCCCTTTGTGAATTATTTTTTTGGAAACAATATCTACCACATTTGAAAGGGGGCGTTAGCCCGAGTCCTAGGACACCTCGTACACGTCTCTAGCGCTATTGGTTCGTGAGAAATCAGTAAAAATCACAAAAAACACGTGTTTACCCCAAAATCGAGTTTCCATTTCTTTTTTAAATATAACGAGCGGTACATAGCAAAGAGGACGTCAGCCCGAGTCCTTGGACCCCTCGTACTGCGCCAGAATTTATTTAAGGTCATTACCAAAGAACCAATCTGGATATGAACCAAGACCCCAGAAAAAATAAAAGAGTGGATGAAAACTTTTATTTATTAAAATTCGAGAAATATGGAAAAACTGTATGGAAATGAGTGAAATACTATACATCTTATGCAATTATGAAAGGCCAGGAAGAAGGAATGATTTAAAGACGGACATATATTCTATTATATGAATGTGGGAGGTCCATATTGTGAGAGACATCACGCCACTTGAAGCGAGAGTTACGTCATGAAAGAGGGGAAGAGACGAAGGTCGAACTGCGGACTGAAGCGAGGAGAGGTGGTAGAAGTTACGTCACACCACGAGAGGGGAGGCAGAGAGACTGGAACTTGCCGAATGTGGAGAACCGAACGAGAGAGTTCTTTCCAATTTGAGATTTCATCGAGTCAAGACCTCGAGAAGAAACCAGTATTCTTATAACAGTGCTACGTTTCATTAAAGTTGGAAGCAAAGAAGAGTGAAGTACAGTAAGACTGTAATTTGAGGAGCAAGCTACATCTATAAAGCAGAACGGAACAGTATAACAAAATATTACAGAGCTTAATGCAAAGTTGTTCCACATCGCTTGAAACATTTCGACAAGAAGATATTCAGTATTACTACGTGTGAACGCATATTTGAACATTACATTAAAAATTCAATTTACAAGTCAGCAACGGGGAAGTCTTAATTATATCATCAGTGAAATGAGAATTACCATGTGCTAAGCTAAAGCATAGGGAAGTGGAGACTACAAAGATGTACAGTTGAATTCCAGAATTCACTAATATGGAAGGCGCAGCAGAATATCTACGTGACGCGCAACATCACCGAACAAAACTTATACTTTTCTACAAGAGTTCTAACACATCTTGAATATTCACAAACGCTTGTATAAACGACAATATTTAACCTGAGACGAGATGTCAATTCTGAAGAAACGAGATGTCAATTCTGAAGAACCGAGATGTCAATTCTGAAGAGATGGAGAGTCGAAGCCGGACTACTTGCAGTGCACGGGGGACGGAGCGTTGCCAGAACGAGCTGTTCACGGCGAGGTCATTCACCGAGGACATCATCGACCTTGTTCTACTGGGAGACGAGGCCAGCTGGTTCTGACACAAACCGGTCTTCATAGCTGTGGACGATACGATGTGCTCCACGACACGTTTGGTTTGGCAGGCGAGATGCAGGTATTCTCCAGACCAAAGTCAACTCAAGGTAGTGGAGAAATTGTTTTATATCATGTAGAATTGTCGTTATGTTCTGTGAATATCCAATTGACCAACTGCATTATTTTCAACAGCATTTTTAAACAGTATTTTTCAACAGCTTTTTTCCGTATAATTTTGTCAAAGTAATTAAATTTGTGTAGTTTTTGTGTAGTAGTAATTTTTCGTATTTTTCTTCGGAGTTATTTTTCTTGTTCTTGAAAATTTCAGTCACTAGGACGAAATTTTGGCATAGTGATGCTATTAACACTAAAGTCATATCAGAGTAAATTCGTGTAGAATTTTTCATATTTGCGTTAGATTTAATCTAATTAAATCTGTTTTATCGCAGCGAGAACGAATTGTTTAGAGGAATGTAGAACGAATTGTTAGAAGGAATGTAGAATGAATTGTTTAAAAGAATGTAGAATGAACTATTTAAAAGGAGTAGAACGTTGAATGAACTAAACAAGGAGTAAAATTGTAAATGAAGTAAAAGGAAGTTTATTGGAGCAAATTTAAATACAGCATATTTAAGAAGTTATGACACGAAGTGTAAAGAATATTTCGACAACTCATGATGTTGATTCGAGTGTCAGTAATTTATTTTCAACTAATTATGAACGAAAGTATTACGAAAAGCTTATACACATATGTCTAATGAGATTTAGAGCATAAAAAAGCATAGATGAATTTGTTAAACGTATTTTTACGAAGGCTGAGGAGTCTCTAAGTTTTTCTAGTATTGATCGCAATGATTGTGAAGTTATGTGAGTGTATTAAAGGAAGATTCTGTACAGGGTGTTTAAGAGAGAAGGTAATTGTTGTATAATTATGGAAGAGGAGTGTGAGAACGAAGGTTAATGCCGTGCACTTCTAGTATTCACGTTTATCATAGAATTGTTAACACAGTAAAGAATTTCAGAACTTATTTCAGTATTTCATGATGAATAGATAAAAAGTAAAAAGGAACAGTGCTTAACTTAAATGTTTGTCTCTTATGTTCAATTGATTAAGACGAGTATTTATTACTTTCAACACGATAGTTGCGGTGTATGTTTGTTATTTGATTGTTAAGAAAGTTGAGTAAATGAAAGGCTTATTGAAGGATAGACAATTTAATCTTTTCGACACAATAAATTGTATAATTTGTGAGAACCATAAATGAATGTATATATATGCACATAGTTCATGAATAATTTTTGCTTAGATATGGAACTACGGTTCAGAGTTGAAGCGGATCTGTATAAAGTAGGGTAATACTTAGTATCACGCCGTTTCACATTTTCTTATTATATCAGTGCCACGTGAATGTTTATTTTTGGAGTTACTTTTGTTTGAGTGTCAGGGAGACACCATATTGAGGGAGGAAGCCAGGTTTTTTTATACTTGTTTTTAGCTTAATAAACGGCTGGCGCTTTTTAGCGACTCAGTCAACTTTTATCTAAGCTGATACCGTTTTCATTGTCGTCATCGTCGAAAATAGTACTACGAGGTATAGATACAGGCACTCACTATAGATTAGACCTTAGCACCCCTCGAGATTGGAGTTTCTCGATTTGCTCTAAATGTAAATGATAGTAGAAATTTGTACCTTGGCTAGTAGTACTATTTTCTTTACGAATAATATTTATCCTGTATGTTCCTGAAATTCCCAATTTTACTTAGTAGGCATGGTAAGTTTGTGAGCTGGGTAATTTACATGTCTGCAATCCTTTATAGTGCAGTGGATATAAGAACTGATGGGTTTCTTCGGGCGCATATAGATAGAGTATTATTTAAATGGCGCCCAACGTGGGGAATTCGAAAGAGCATTCGAGAAAAGAAGTTTGGAAGTACTCGAGAGTGAGGCCATATTAGTTTTGAAAAGAAAAATGCCGATCCCAAATTTAATGATTGTTGAGATGAACACAACATCAGCAGATTAGTGGAGTACACTAAAGTTGTGAGGCATATTTTTAAAACCAGCTAACGACATTTGTCATGTAATATTAAATTTTAAAGTAAATTCATGTTGTTAATCATAGGTTAAGTGAGATGATAGAATATAACGATGTCAGTTCAGTAAAATGGGACGATAAGATATACGAGATAACTCGCGATTAAAATAGATGTATGTAGGATTAAGATGTTCAATATATTCCATCACTGGTATAAAATGCATTCGTTGGTCAATCTGGATATTCACTGGTAATTTTTGTAGTTGATACTTCCCTTATTCTCAAGAAAGAAGAATTATGTCAGCGAATGATATGACGTTCATTCGAACGATGCTCGAAACCATGAAGGAAGGTCAAAGTACGTTGACCAAAAACCTTGAAGCCCTCCACCAATTGACACACAACAACACTAAACAGATGAAAGCCGAGATTCGGAAATCAGCAGCTACTGTAAAATCAGAAGTCAAGGCAGAGTTATCAGTTGCTCAAACACTTACTAAGGCTAGTATAACATTAGCACAGGAAGAAGCTAAGTTAGCTTTAGAGAAGGCCAGAAAGGAAGATAGACTAGCCAGAGAAAAGGAGAGGGGGGAAATCAGGTTAGCTCAAGAGAAAGCACAGGAGGAGATTAGGCTAACATTAGAAAGAGCACGAGAGGAAGACAGGAAAATAGAAGAAGAGGCAAATAGGATAAGAGCAGAGATGAGATTAGCTCAGGAAAAAGCTCGCGAGGAGGACAGGTTAAGTCAGGAGCAGGCTAGATTAGAAGATAGAAAAATCCAAGCCGAAATAAGAGCAGCAAAGGAGGAAGCTAGGAAAATACATGAGGAGGTTAGGAAAAATCAGGACAAAGCTTAGGAAGAAGCTAGGAAAATACATGAAGAAGCTAGGAAAAATCAGGAAAAGGCTCAGAGAATTTTAGAAAGGGCAGGTAATGCACAGGAAGAATTAAGAGCTTCCATTTGATCAAGTCAAACAGGACATAAATCTTACGAAGACAGAAGTAGGAAATTTAAGGTCCGACATGGCAGGAAAAGTGTTAGAAGTCCAATTAGCTAACAGTAATCACATGATAGAGCTAGAAAAGAAATTACAGGCTAGTATTAGCTCCATTAAGGAAGAGAACAATACTCATCATGTACACATTTCAGGTGCCCAGAACAAACTCAAGGAGCAACTTGACAATCTAAATGACACTATTGGTGAATTACAGGTCAAGTTGGAAGGTCAAAGTAAACTGATTGAAGAGGGTATTAATGTGGATATAAATGCTTCCATTGTAAAGGCAGTTACGGACATGAAGGAGGAGGTCGTAACAGTCACAACTAAAATTGTATCAGAAATTCGTCATAAATTAGCAAATGACATTAAAGCTATAGAGGTATGTTCCAATATAAATGTTAGTAAGGTACGGGAAGATCTATCTAAGCGGATAGATACATTGCAAATTAATAATGTAGCCACGCTGACAGATATTGTTAATAAAACAGATTTAAATAACTCAAATGAATTTGACAAAATTAAAAGCACGGTCGATGAGATAAGCATAGAACTAGCGAAAATTCGATCAAAGCAGGATAAGGAAACCAGCGAAATAGAACAGCAATTAAGGTCACTTACGATAGGGGATGCTACATTTTCATCTACGTTAAGAGCTGAAGTCAGGGAGGACATCAGAAAGGACTTGACGAGATTTTTTCAAGCAAGAGATGAAAAATTGAAAGAAGAAATAAGGAGATTAGAGGCTAGGACAGACAAGATGATAAGGAAAGCGAGATTAGTCAACAGCAGATTCCGAAGTCCAATTTTAACTTCAGTCGAGAGCCATTTCAAATAGAAATAGGGGAACTTGGAGGAAACTTTGAACCTTACCAGGGTAGGTCAAATGCCAACGTTATCGTGATCAAGAATAATGATGAGAAGCCAAACAAATTCAGCGGAGTAGGAAATATTACTGCTGTAGAGTTTCTGAGAGACATGAGGTCGTATTTAGAAGACAATAAAATACCTCGCGAAAGACATATGAGGGTCGTTGAAATATACTTGGATTCAGAAGCGTTAGTATGGCACAGAGCTTTCAGGTACACTTATCAGACATTTGAAGAATTCGCTATAGCTCTGCAGAAACGATTTTGGAGCAAGGAACTTCAACAAGACATACGAGCCGAAATTTACTCTAAAAAGTATGCATATTCTAGTCCAACGAAATACGCAAGTTTCTTCACGAAACAATTAGCACGCTTGCAGTATTTGCAACCTCCTTTGGCGGAAGAAGACTTGGTTCATGCTATTTCATGCCAGTTACCAACGGAAGTTAGGAGGCACCTCATTTCGGCAAATGTAAAAACTTTAGAGGGAATGGCAGAAATTTTGAGGAGACTGGATCACACGTCTAATGTGTCCAACAACTCAACTGGAAACCAAGACCAGAGAGGTAGAAATCAGGAACAGAGAGAGATTCACACCATCCACATCGATCAAATGCAGCAGACAGAGGAGAACAAAAATGGAGTAGGTCCAACGAGATCAAGAATGTATGGACAAAATCGATTTCGACCAGATTATCAGAGACCTAGAGAAGGAAGACCATACCAAAATCAAAGATGGGATGAAAATCAAAGATGGAGAAATAGCTATCACAACAAGAACAATGATTATCGCAGAGAGGGATATTATAATCGAAATAACCCTACGAATAATTATGGATATCGGGGATATCAGAACTGGAGGAACACGAATAATTATTCGAGACAGCAACAAAAGCAAAGTCAACAAAATCAAGGTTGGAGGAATAATAACAATGTAAGAAGGTATTATGATGATAGGGAAAGAGAAAGTCAAGAATACCTGAGGAATCTCAGAGAAAGGAACGCGAGAGACCAAAATCAGGGACAGCATAACCAGAATCAAGAATCTCAACCTGGAACAAGCAGAGATCGAAGGAATGAAGACCCAGGAGGGTAACAAAAAAACGTCAAATTCCAAAAAGTGAAGGAGGAAGAAAACAGCACCGTAACCAGACATGAAATCCAGACCAATGAGTTATATGAAGCCACGAATGAAGATCACCTGTATGAAAGAGAAGAGACGAAAACAGATAGACTAGCGAGATTACCCATTATAGAAATCGCATCAGAAGGAGAATGCCTGAGAACACTACTAGATACGGGAGCGACAGCATCAATTTTATCAGAGAACTGTCTTCACAGATTGAAGGATGGAAATTCACTTATAGCAATGACCGTTTCAACTATTAAAGTCAGGGGTGTATTTAACGACAAGACCATGAAATGTAAAGTCCAAGCACTAATGGAATTCTCCATAAATGAATACAAATATGAGCAGATATTCATAGTCTTGAGCCAGATAAATTTCGATGCTATTTTAGGCATTGACTTTATAACAAAGACTGGAGCTGTGATCGATTTACGAAATGGAGTCATAAGATTTAATGAAGGCCAACATCAACCAGAGGATACGAAAAAGGAGGAGAATGAGTGTAGTCTGATTGACGAAACTACAGAAGAAAATCTTGTGAAGATAGTTATGGAAGTTGAAGCAGAAGGAATACCTCACTATGGCAGAAAAATTGAGAATTTTGAAGATCAGAGGGAGAAATTAGAAGAATTGGTCATGACTTATGCAGACATATTTGATAACAAGACAGGCATTATAAGAGGATATAAGTATCAGATTAAGCTAGCTGATGACACACCATTTTAGAAGAAATTGTATCCAATACCGGAGAAGTATCAAGCTGAAGTGACAGAGCTCATAAAAGGCATGGAAAAAGACGGGATTATAAGAAAGCAAGCCACTCCTTATTTAAATCCACTCACTGTTGTGAAGAAAGCAGATGGAAGTCTTAGACTATGTTTAGATGCCAGGGGCATAAATACTCTTCTGCTGAAATAATTCGACAGGCCACCAAAAATTAGAGAACTACTGAGGAGATTCAAGAATAAAACCTGTTTCTCAGTGATTGATTTAACTGCAGCATTTCATCAAATAGAGCTTACAGAAGACAGCAAATGTTATACAGGGTTCATGTTCAATAAAACCTGTTATGTATACCAAAGAGTACCATATGGATTGGTAAATTCAAGTCCAGCACTTATCAGAGCCTTGGATGACAAGTTGAGTGAAGAAGTGAAACTATTTGCCATTTGCTACGTGGATGATATTATCATATCTTCAGAGACACCAGAGCAACATTTCATGCATTTGACGAAGCTATTTGATAACCTCAGAAGTGCAAACATCAAGGTGAAATTGAATAAATTCCATTTCTTTCAAGAAAAGATCAACTTTCTTGGGCATACTATAGACAGGTTTGGTTACCATCCGAATGAAGACAAGATCGAAGCGATATTGAAATTTCCAAAACCCAAGAGAATCAAAGACATCCGAGCTTTTGCGGGTCTTTGTCAGTTTTTCAGTAGTCATTGTCCACGTTATTCAGAGATCATGGCACCACTACATGAGCTTCTAAAGAAAAACAATAGATGGAAATGGGATGCAGCTGCTGAGAATGCCTTTATTCAAGCAAAGGAAATGCTCAGAGATAACATCAAGTTAGAGTACCCAGATTTTGAAAGAACATTCATCATAGAAACGGACGCTTCACGAATTGGTATTAGCGCAGTCTTATATCAGAAGGATCAAGATGGCAATCCTCACTTTATTTCATTCAGCAGTAGGAAGTTACGCACGCACGAGCTGAATTACTTCACGACGGAGCTTGAAGCATTAGCCGTCATAAATGCTCTACAAAACTGGAAGAAATTATTGCTGGGACACAAGATTATAATCAGAACGGATCACAAAGCACTGGAATTCATGTTGAAGTCAGACTTGTCGAGCGATAGGATGACCAGATGGACCATGTTTTTGCAACAATTTGATGCCACGATAGTCCATGTTCCTGGCAAAGACAACCTACTAGCAGATATTCTTTCCAGACATCCGATTCCTGAGAAGGATGTGAGAATTAATGTTATCCAGACAGATGCAGAAGATCAGGAAACGCTGGATAAACTGAGAAGAATTCCTCTTTTTCAAAAGAAGCATGCACCATTCAGGAACATTTATAGATTTTTGTCAGGGAGAATGACAAGGAGGCACGCCTCATACTTCGAGACGAGAAGGAAAGCTAGACACTATATTCTCGTGGGAGAAACTATGTAAATATATCGATGCCAGACACACGAAAGTACGAGTTGCTATTCCACCAGAACTTATTGTGCCACTAATTTGGTTAGTACACAAAAGTATAGGTCACGGAGGAGTTGACAAAACATACTATACCATGTTAGAAAAGTTCTATTGGATTAATATGAGAGAATCCATAACCATAGTAATCAGATCTTGTGAACTGTGTCAGAAAAATAAATATAATTCTGAACTATTGAAGGAGAGACCTAAAGCAATTATTCCTACGAAACCACTGGAATTGTTTAGTCAGGATATTTTTGGACCTGCACCTAAAGGAGACAGAGGAAACCAGTATGTGTTAGTTACAATGGATGTATTCTCCAAAATTGTAATGCTTAATCCCATGCAGAAAGCAACAACGAAAAATGTTTTATATCACCTGGAGAGGAACATTATTCCAAAGTTGGGAAAACCAGAGAGACTTTTAACAGACCATGGAACGCAATTCACCTCTGCAGAATTTCAGGGAGCGATGGATAGGTTGGATATTGTTCACCTATTTTCATCAGTTCGAAGCCCAGAGACGAATCCTATTGAAAGAACAATGCTTGAATTTTCAAAGTACATTCGCTTGTATAGTGCAGATAATCATGCGAATTGGGTGAAGATTGTACCACTAGTGGAATTTTGCATCAATAACACGAGACATGAGAGCACCAACGATATACCAGTTATGTTGCATTTTGAAGAGAAACCCGTACGACCATGGAACGGAATCTTCAATATTCCGGAAGATAACGAACCACCGATGGACCAGAGAATCGAAGAAGCGAGGGTCCAGTTGAACAAAGCGGCTGAGAAGAAATTAAAACGTTTAGAAGGGAAGAGATTCAGTGGACCGCTAGGAGAAGGAGACCTTGTATTAGTCAGGATTCCTGTGAAAGCTGACGTACTGAAGAAGGTGTATATCAAATTCAGTAGCCTTTTCAGAGGACCGTTCAAAGTAGATACAGTCTACGGTAACAATTGCTATAAAATAGAAAGAGTTGAAGATAACAGATCCGTTGGAAAATTTAACCATTCCATATTGAAAAGATTTTACCCAAAGATACAGTAAAATAAATAAATTCAATCTCAAGAACAGAGAAACTTACTGTTATTAAAGAAAGTACAGGCTATACTTTACTTTAAATTAGCAACGGGGAAATGCGCCAGAATTTATTTAAGGTCATTACCAAAGAACCAATCTGGATATGAACCAAGACCCCAGAAAAAATAAAAGAGTGGATGAAAACTTTTATTTATTAAAAATTCGAGAAATAAGGAAAAACTGTATGGAAATGAGTGAAATACTATACATCTTATGCAATTATGAAAGGCCAGGAAGAAGGAATGATTTAAAGACGGACATATATTTTATTATATGAATGTGGGAGGTCCATATTGCGAGAGACATCACGCCACTTGAAGCGAGAGTTACGTCATGAAAGAGGGGAAGAGACGAAGGTCGAACTGCGGACTGAAGCGAGGAGAGGTGGTAGAAGTTACGTCACACCACGAGAGGGGAGGCAGAGAGACTGGAACTTGCCGAGTGTGGAGAACCGGACGAGAGAGTTCTTTCAAATTTGAGATTACATCGAGTCAATACCTCGAGAAGAAACCAGTATTCTTATAACAGTGCTACGTTTCATTAAAGTTGGAAGCAAAGAAGAGTGAAGTACAGTAAGACTGTAACTTGAGGAGCAAGCTACATCTATAAAGCAGAACGGAACAGTATAACCAAATATTACAGAGCTTAATGCAAAGTTGTTCCACATCGCTTGAAACATTTCGACTACGCGTGAACGCATATTTGAACATTACATTAAAAATGCAAGTTACAAGTCAGCAACGGGGAAGTCTTAATTATGTCATCAGTGAAATGAGAATTACCATGTGCTAAGCTAAAGCATAGGGAAGTGGAGACTACAAAGATGTACAGTTGAATTCCAGAATTCACTAATATGGAAGGCGCAGCAGAATATCTACGTGACGCGCAACATCACCGAACAAAACTTATACTTTTCTACAAGAGTTCTAACACATCTTGAATATTCACAAACGCTTGTATAAACGACAATATTTAACCTGAGACGAGATGTCAATTCTGAAGAAACGAGATGTCAATTCCGAAGAACCGAGATGTCAATTCTGAAGAGATGGAGAGTCGAAGCCGGACTACTTGCAGTGCACGGGGGACGGAGCGTTGCCAGAACGAGCTGTTTCACGGCGAGGTCATTCACCGAGGACATCATCGACCTTGTTCTACTGGGAGACGAGGCCAGCTGGTTCTGACACAAACCGGTCTTCATAGCTGTGGACGATACGATGAGCTCCACGACACGTTTGGTTTGGCAGGCGAGACGCAGGTATTCTCCAGACCAAAGTCAACTCAAGGTAGTGGAGAAATTGTTTGATATCATGTAGAATTGTAGTTATGTTCTGTGATTATCCAATTGACCAACTGCATTATTTTCAACAGCATTTTTCAACAGTATTTTTCAACAGCATTTTTTTCCGTATAATTTTGTCAAAGTAATTAAATTTGTGTAGTTTTTGTGTAGTAGTAATTTTTCGTATTTTTCTTCGGAGTTATTTTTCTTGTTCTTGAAAATTTCAGTCACTTGGACGAAATTTTGGCATAGTGATGCTATTAACACTAAAGTCATATCAGAGAAAAATCGTGTAGAATTTTTCATATTTGCGTTAGATTTAATCTAATTAAATCTGTTTTATCGCAGCGATGGAATGTAGAACGAATTGTTTAGAGGAATGTAGAACGAATTGTTTGAAGGAATGTAGAATGAATTGTTTAAAAGAATGTAGAGTGAACTATTTAAAAGGAGTAGAACGTTGAATGAACTAAAGGAGGAGTAAAATTGTAAATGAAGTAAAAGGAAGTTTATTGGAGCAAATTTAAGTTCAGCATATTTAAGAAGTTATGACACGAAGTGTAATGAATATTTCGACAACTCATGATGTTGATTCGAGTGTTAGAAATTTATTTTCAACTAATTATGAACGAAAGTATTACGAAAAGCTTATACACATATGTCTAATGAGATTTAGAGCATTAAAAAAAACCATAGATGAATTTGTTAAACAAATATATTCATGGAAGGAAGTCAATCTTTTGTTAAGAATATGAATACTTGCTGATATTTCTTGAAAAGTTGTAATAAAATGTAAAGCTGAATTTAAACACGTGAAAAAGAAAGTTAACAAAGTTAAATCACAGGGTGATCAGAAAGTGAAAAGTGCTGAGATTTATTGCAGAAATGGAATTATAAGCACGAGGCGAAGTTATATCAGGATATAGAGAAGAATGTTAAAGTTAGGAAGTATATGTATTGAAGTGGAAGTTTATAGTTGAATTACCGTGCAAATTAAAGAGATATAAACGTAAATGAGTTACGTATTTTTACGAAGGGAGGCTGAGGAGTCTCTAAGTTTTTCTAGTATTGATCGCAATGATTGTGAAGTTATGTGAGTGTATTAAAGGAAGATTCTGTACAGGGTGTTTAAGAGAGAAGGTAATTGTTGTATAATTATGGAAGAGGAGTGTGAGAACGAAGGTTAATGCCGTGCACTTCTAGTATTCACGTTTATCAGAAAATTGTTAACACAGTAAAGAATTTCAGAACTTATTTCAGTATTTCATGATGAATAGATAAGAAGTAAAAAGGAACAGTTCTTAGCTTAAATGTTTGTCACTTATGTTCAATTGATTAAGACGAGTATTTATTACTTTCAACACGATAGTTGCGGTGTATGTTTGTTATTTGATTGTTAAGAAAGTTGAGTAGATGAGAGACTTATTGAAGGATAGACAATTTAATCTTTTCGACACAATAAAGTGTATAATTTGTGAGAACCATAAATGAATGTATATATGCACATAGTTTATGAATAATTTTTGCATAGATATGGAACTACGGTTCAGAGTTGAAGCGGATCTGTATAAAGTAGGGTAATACTTAGTATCACGCCGTTTCACATTTCCTTATTATATCAGTGCCACGTGCATGTTTATTTTTGGAGTTACTTTTGTTAGAGTGTCAGGGGGACACCATATTCAGGGAGGAAGCCAGTTTTTTATACTTGTTTTTAGCTTAATAAACGGCTGGCGCTTTTTAGCGACTCAGTCAACTTTTATCTAAGCTGATACCGTTTTCATTGTCGTCATCGTCGAAAATAGTACTACGAGGTATAGATACAGGCGCTCACTATAGATTAGACCTTATCACCCCTCGAGATTGGAGTTTCTCGATTTGCTCTAAATGTAAATGATAGTAGAAATTTGTACCTTGGCTAGTAGTACTATTTTCTTTACGAATAATATTTATCCTGTATGTTCCTGAAATTCCCAATTTTACTTAGTAGGCATGGTAAGTTTGTGAGCTGGGTAATTTACATGTCTGCAATCCTTTATAGTGCAGTGGATATAAGTACTGATGGGTTTCTTCGGGCGCAGTACACGCCTCTAGCATGATTGGTACGCGAGATATAGAAAAAAGTTTAAAATCACGGTTTTACCCCCAAAAAATCTGTTTCCCTCATTCTCAAAAACTGTAACCTATTGCCAAAATAAAGAGGGTTTCGAGACAAGCCATTTCGCACGTCATAGGACCAAATCCAACCATGCATTCGTGAGATATCGGAAAAAGTCAAAAATCATGGTTTTACCCCCAAAAAGCCTGTTTCCCTCATTCTCAAAACTTTAACCTATTAATAACATATATAGGGCTTCGAGACAAGCGATTTCACACGCCACACGTCCAAGTCCGACCTTGCGTTCGAGAGATATCGGCAAACTTCGTAGGAAAGTAGGCGACTATCTGGTTCTCTCCTCACCACCCAAAACCCCTTCTTATCAATCATTTCTTTCAAAGAGCTCGCCCTCTTACAAAAATCCCAAGTGCGCATGCGTAAAAAACAAAAACAAAAATGTTGATCCATAGCGGCAGCCAGAGAAACGCATGCGCTATATGAGCAACAACGTTTAAGTTCATTTTAGCAGCACACCTTATACATGTCACATTTGAAAAGAGACTTTCACTAAAAAATTACAATTTCACCCCCTAGTAGGGGTAGGTTTTATTTAGGGGTTGAAGTGAGTGGTCCATTGGAAAAAGGGCGTCAGCCCGAGTCCAACGACACCTCATTTGTCAAAATCGGACCATGGGTTCGCGAGATATGAATAAGCAAAAAGTGTGTACTAACTTTTTGAGCACCTTGTGGGTTAGAAGCGCCACTACCCCTCTACTCCACTTATACCTAAATCACAATTATTTTTATATTACACAAAACGATCCTTACACTTCAACACTGTTTCAAATATTTGGGAGAGATCTGGACTCGTGCGTTCAGTGGAGAGGTAAGACACGTACTACAGTGTGCGCGCTGTTCCATCCAGCGCGCAGACACTGCTGTCAGATACATTACAAAATCATGTTGCATATCAAGAATGTAAGAATTACATATAATTAAATGAATACTGAGGATCATGTACACTCCACGCATGACCATTAACCTATTAAATTACATAGCGAAAATCCAGTTTTAAAGACTTCGAAGTCATCAATTCTGGGGGAGTCCGCTAAATGTAAAAGCCCATAAGAGCCCGTAGTACACTCTTAACTCTGGACGGACAATAACTACTAAAATGTAAGGTGTGGCTCACGTTCATTATAGATGTTCGTAAAGTTGACTCTTGCCGCTGTTGAATTCCCACGCTCCAAGCGCGTGTGGTCCCACTCGTAGGCCTACACGATGTATGCGAAATGTATACTCCGCACCCTCGGTTTCAACTCGTTCATGTCCCATGTTTCCATATATCAGCCTCCATCACACCACCCGTTAAATTTAGTGCTCCATGATAATGGTTCGCTTCATGGTATTATACAAATGCTCAAACCGGCTGTCCGTTACCATGATTTCCTGTTCGGCTTCAACACAATAGCTTGTGCTATATAAAAACTCGTAATTAAACTTTCCGTGGTTTGACAACTTTCACTCGGTATTTTTATCGATCCGAATTAGGTATCTTTCCATCGTATTAATGTTTACGAAGACTTTGCTTATGATCTTTCTGATATTAGCGCAGTTCTCTGACACACCTGTTTAGCCTTTTTTCAACTTAGATCTGCTATTATCTTAAACTAGAAAAGATCTCTTCATGTCCTATCTGGATAAGAAGGATTATTCCGCTGGACACGCTTGGCATAGTCCGTTCCAGTTCGTTGGCTAGATTTTATGCTGGATGAGGATATGCTCCTCACATAACCCGGATTAGGGATCAATTCCAGATCATAGGCTAACTATTTTGTGAGATCGGATATTATCCAGCACAATTCTGAACACAGGAATTGGTCCCACTATAATATCTATCACAGAGAACACTGAAAAATGTCTCTTCGTAGGCTATTTTCGACTACAGGTCTGGTACTAGTAATACAGCATAGATTCAGCTTTTCGAAGTCATGCTCGCGCAGCTGCGTGAAAACGAATGACTCAAGCTCTACCAGCCAGCGTTCAACGCCTCGCCTCATCACGTGCTGAAACACAATTTGCGTATCGCTACTCGCGCACACTTACGTAGTCTCTGCGCTCTATAGCGGGGTACCTCAACTTCCCCAGGCGCTCTCTTCAAAGATTCGAATTATGGCTGAGAAAAACAACTCCTCTCATACATGGCTATGGGCACTGCCTCAAAATGGGCACAATATCAAGAAAACCTGTCAATGTTAGAGATGAATAACTGGGAAGAAATGAGAGAATCGTTGACAAAAAAGGCAGAAAACATTGGACAACGCGAAAGAAAAAGAAAAAAAATTGGGACTATGCTGTTGACGCGAGGCTAGAGGCGTGGAAGAGGTGGTCCTCCAATCCAACGATGGAAACTTCAGAGAAACAACAGCCGAGATTATCAGAGAAGAAAAGAGACATTATGATAAAGACCGGTTAGAAATTATAGAAGATGAATTCAAGAGAAATTACACCACGGAGTTATTCAGAACTTTTAAGGAAGAATTACAACAATACCAACCTCCAAGTCTCTGTTTTAAAAGGCAGGACGGCTCTTTAATTTGATTAACAAAGAGAATTGCCAGCTCTTGGCTGACTATTTCGAAACCCTGTTAAATTGCAAAGAACCTCTAGAAATCCTGAAATTCGTGAAACCGACAACGCTGAACCTGTCAATTGGTCAGAAACCAGTTGGCAGTCAAAGTGAAAGGTCGTGTTTTTCCCGAGCTCTCAGGTGTGCTGGAATGGGTTGTTCTCTGGAGTGTTATCGGGCGAGGATCGGGCTGTGGTATGCCAAGGGTAGTCGGGATTTCCGGTGTTTGTGTGTGCGTACGGGCCCTAGTAACTTGTGGTTTATAGCCCTAGTGATAGCTGCGTTGTTAGTTATTGGTGGAGTGGAAGTGAATTCAGGGCCTGTTACTCCAAATGTGAATCAGGCAAATGATCCAGTGGCATCTTTAAAGTGTTCGACGTGCAGTAAAACATTGAAGAATGGTGTTGAGTGTGGACTATGTGAGAAATGGTTTCACTTCGGCTGTATTAAGGTCAAGAAGGAGGATTGTGATGTCGGAAATTGGTTTTGTAAAGTATGTGATACGCCGGACAGTTTGAGGATGCAAATCAAAGCAAGGGATCAAATAATACAGGAACTTAGAGCAAAGCTTCGAGAATCAGAAGAAACGGTGAAGGATGTGACTGAACGGCTTTCTACTGGGATCAGTGTGGAAGAGGGCGTGCAGGAGCAAACTGAGGATGACGTTAATATAATGGGTGATTCTATGATACGATGGAGTGCGAATATCTCGAGGAAATCAGGTGCGAAAGTGCGGTGTTACCCGGGGATTAAGATTGACCAGCTTGCCCAACAAGTGGAAGAAGCAAATGTAGAGGACTGTTACAAAGTTAAAGTGTTGTTGCTCCATGTTGGGACGAACGATTTGAAGAAGAGGGCTACAGCTGATTACATCATGGGGGAGCTCTACGAACTAGGCAGAAAAGCTAAAAGCAAGTTTAGAAATGCAAAAATTATAATGAGTGGCATTGTTCGGCGGGGAGATGTTCCGTTGAGGCGAGTTAAGACTGTAAATGACCGCATGGACTGGGTATGTGCACAACTGGGATTAGTGTACGTAGAAGCTGACTGCTGGATTGGTGGCCGTGACTTCGCCCGAGACGGGCTGCATCTAAATCGACGGGGCGCTTTCAATCTAGGGAGCCTGAATGACAGGGTCATCGGTTCGTACCGGCTTTTGTGAGGAGGAGCAGGTCTAGAGGTTGCCAGCCGATGGGAACAGCAGGAGCTATTTCGAGATATTTGCTGCGGAGGTAAGACTCTAAGATTACTGCAGGTTAATTGTCAGAGTTTAGGAAATAAATTAATTGAATTTTGGAATCTTGAAGAGACGTATTCTCCGGACATTGTCATTGCAACTGAATCTTGGTTATATGAGGACATAAATAGTAGCGAAATAATTCAAGGGACCTACGAGATGTACAGAAGGGATCGGGGGAAGCGAGGTGGTGGGCTATTTATTTGTGTGCGCAAAAATATAGCTAGTTTCTTAAAGTGGGCTGATATGGATCATGAAATGTTATGTGTACAAATTTCGGATAAAGGAAATAAATTCCCTCTTCATTCCTCGAAACATTGTATGATAAAACTTGTACGGGTAATGCTATGAAAAAGAGCATAATAATTGCTGGAGATTTAAACCTCCCCAAAGTAGACTGGTCTGGTGAGTCAACTAGCTGTGGTCAGGCTCAGAGCGCTGCAAATAAATTCTTAAGGGAGGGGGGAGTTTCAGGGGAATTTGAATGAGCTATTTGTAGGATGGGCATCGGAAGGAAATCACATTAATATCCTGTGGACTAACTTTTTGAAAATTTTAAATAGCGCTGTTGATAAAATTGTCCCATTTAAATTGCTGAAACATAACCCAGATCCTGAGTATTACACACGAGAAATTAGGAGTCTAAAACGGAAAATTAGGAAATTATACAATAAAAGACATGATAGTGACAAGTATATGTTGAAATTTAAGTCCTTATCAAGAGAGCTCGTCTTAAAAAAGAGGGCTGCTCATGACAGTTATATGCAAGGTTTACTTGGTTCGGGAGGTGATGGGTGGAAAAATTTTTACAGTTATGTTAGGAGAAGAAAGGGAAATTCAAATAATTAGTCGATGATAATGTCCGGTGACGGTAAATTAATTACTGAGAAACAGGCCATTGCTAATGAATTAAATGTCTTTTAAGGTAGTGTGTTCAATAAATCCAATAGCTGTGTGTTGGACCTTAACGACGAATCAGGGGCTCCCATGTTCCAAATAAACCAGTCAGCAATTGTAAAGCTAATACAAAAACTACGTTTCAATGTATCAAAGGGTCCTGATAATATTGTCAGTGAAGTACTTAAACTAGGAGGTAGGGCCGTGGCACGATACTTGGAGGTGATGTTTAATGTGTCCATAAACAATGCGCAAATCCCAGATGACTGGAAAAGAGCTACGGTAGTCCCAATATTTAAGGGAGGGAGCAGACTTGAATTGGGCAACTACAGGCCGGTTAGCCTTACGTCCGTCGTTTGTAAACAGATGGAGCATCTCATTTGCGACTACTTGAGGGAACAGTGGGAAACATTATCATGGTTTAATGATAGGCAACATGGATTTCGGAAAGGTTACTCATGCGAGAGTCAGATGCTATCACTTTTTCAAGACATTAGCGAATCGTTAGACCATGGAGTTTCAGTCGACGCCGTGGTTATAGATTTTGCGAAGGCATTTGATATCGTGCCGCATAACATGCTACTCCATAAATTAGCTTCGACGTAGATTGATAGAAGAGTAATTTTATGGATCCAAGAATTTTTGACGGGTCGTTCCCAGAAAGTGAAAGTCGAAGGCATATTCTCGGATGAAATTACCGTAACGTCGGGTATCCCTCAGGGCAGCGTAATCGGAACTTTGTTATTTTTGGCGTTTATAAATGACTTACCAAATGGGATTCGCAGTGTCTGTCGATTGTTTGCGGATGATTGTGTAATATATCGAAAGATACATGACTCACAAGACAATGCAGTGCTTCAAGAGGACCTGAACCTGGTCTATAAGTGGGCGATTGTAAATAAAATGAAAATAAACACAAGAAAATGTAGTCTCTTAAAAATAGGGAAAGTGCGAAGGCAGGATTTTCAATATAACATTGGCTCGGAAATACTTGTAGAAGAAGATTCTTGCAAATATTTGGGCGTTCACGTAAGAAATGATATGAAATGGAGTAGTCATGTAGGATGTGTAGTTTCAAAAGCTTACAAATCCCCGCACGTTGTAATGAGGGTATTAAAAGGAAGTAGTACCTCTGCTAAAGAATAAGGCTATTTGTCACTTGTAAGACCTATTCTGGAATATGCCTCGGCGGTTTGGGATCCATATCAAGTAGGGCTCATCAATGAGTTGGAAATGGTACAAAGAAAGGCCGCTAGATTTGTGCTCAGTGACTTTAATCCCAGGAGCAGTGTGAGCCGTATGTTAAAGAAACTTGGGTGGGAATCACTGGAGGCTAGGAGGATGAAATCTAGACTCTGCGCTATGTACAACACGTATACAAATCAACCAGCATGGGGTGAGCTTAGCAAACGATTGGGAAAGCCCACTTACATGGGTAGGAGCGATCATCCTTTCAAAGTTAAGGGCCGACCACAGCGAACAAATTATGGTAAATATTCTTTTGTAAACCGTGCCATTGATAACTGGAACTCTCTACCTGCCGCAGTCTTAGAGCCTTTTCCCAAACATATAGGTGTGTTTAAGAAAAGACTGACTATTTGTGTAAATACTCCAGTTTAATTGTTGTATAATTGTTATTGAATTGTTATGTATAATTATTTATTTGTTATGTATATACAATTTGCCACCGGGGGACACACCCCCCATTGCAAATAGATGAATGAATATGAATATGAATATGAATCCACAGTCTACGCCACCGATCCTCATAGACATAACAAACATCATTCAAGAACTTAAAAACACTAAAGGTGGGATAGTAGCTGAAATGTGGAAACTTGGGGGGAGATAAGGCAGCGGAGAACTTACACCGTTTAATATGTGATATCTGGGAAAATGAACAAACTCCCAGGGACAGGAAAGGCGCCCTTATACATCCGCTTCATAAAAAGGAGACCGCACTGATCCCAACAACTACCGGGGAGTTTCACTACTACCTGTTTCTTACAAAGTACGTTACCTAGTGTTACTAAACATTGTAGAAGAGCAGGTAGATCATCGCATAGGTGCCTTTCGAAAGGGAAGATCCTGTGTAGAACAGATCTTTCGTCTGAAAAGCATCTTAAGAGTAGGAGCTCTACGAGGCAAATACACAGTAGTTGCTTTCGTGAACTTCAAAAAGGCATATGTTTCCATCGACAGGCGGACACTCTACAATGTTTTGGAGGAATTTGGAATAGATGGCAAGACGCGGGCGGCTAGAAAGCCGACACTCTCCGAAACCACCTTCAAAGTAAAGTCTCAAGGGGAAATCTCAGAGGCTTTCGAGATTAAGACAGGAGTCAGACAAGGAGACGGGGTATAACCAATTTTGTTTAACGGCGTCCTGGAAAAAATAGTGAGAACTTGGAGAACGGCTCTAACAGAAGATAGGATAGACGGAATCGGTTTGGGACCAAAAAGGCAAAGAGTGAAGGTGGATTGCTTAGCATGTGCTGATGATATGGAATTGCTAGCTGAAGGAAAAGACGAAGCCCGCACAATGCTAGAAAAATTACACGAAATAGCAGAGAAAACAGGACTAAGGGTCTCGTACGTAAAAACAGAATACATAGAGAAAAAACATGATATAGAAAAATAACTGGAAACAATGTATGAGGACATAAAGAGAGCGGATAAATTTAAATATCTGGATGAGTAGATTCAGCCCAATGGGCTTGATGTGGAGGCCAATAAAGGTCGGGCCAGGAAGATGGAGCTAGCTTATAGATTAGTACAGTATGGATACAATAAGAGGTCTATATCTTAGCAGCCGAAGATACGACACTATGCCTCGGTTGTCCTGCCTGAAGGCGTTTACAGTTCAGAATGCCTGATATTGAATAAAAAATGGGGAAATTAAGGAATTAGGGAAGAACGAGAGAAAAATTTTGGGAAAGATACAAGGGTTTGAAAACGAAACGATGGTACATGGATAAAGAGGAGAAATGAGGATCTATATTGAGCCCGTTAGCCTCATGTCTGTTGATATTGTAAGTTCTGTGAGATCTGTGTTGCAACTTACACTGCCCAGAACGAACCATCGAGAGATCGAACCTGACCCACTTACTTGGCATGACTTCGGTGGTAACCGATAATTCCATTTTCTGGAGTACATTATTTTGACTTTAATCTGCAAGATTGTATTTAAATAGATTGTTACACTGAGAGTATTTAACAGGTCATATTTGGATAAAATGGAGTTCCTTTTACGGTAATGTTATGGTAGTAACATCGCAGAGATTCGAATGCAGGACTCCAGACATACTCGATTGCAGTAGTACTTTCGGCATCTACACTCTTTGATCGTCGTGAAGACGACAGGTTGTTTCGGTTTGAATTGGTCCATACTGAAAGGGCCTCAGTCCAGTTGAGTCAGTTTTGAGTAAAATGCAAAAAACTGCTTAATTCCCTTAAGTTGTATCTTTAGTTTTGAAAAGCCATCCAGTACCATAGCCACCATTATGTTGAATATAATGTCATAACAAAACCTGACATTCAAATGTTTACCTAGTGGGGATGATGAAATAAAGACGATGGACTAGACCTTTCTGCACGATATGATATATTTTGATACCATTTTCTTTTATTCTATGCCAGAATACAGACATAGTCCACGGAGAACCAGAGGAGGTGAACGCACGATGAACATCAACAATTCGCTCAGTTTTTGCCTATTAGATAAGAAACCGCGGGAAGAGAGGAAGTAAATTTGCGTGGCAACTTTCTCTGTGGAATTATGAAACTCATGCATCGATTTCTCTGCTTTCTGAGCACAGCACTAAGGTCCCTTCGTTATAGCATGTAAGTTTAGTCCCAAGTAATACGATTCTGGCAATAACTCATTTTCACCAAAATTGTGACTGAGGGCCTTTCAGTATGGACCTATTCATTTGTACTCCCGAGATGGAGGCACGTTTTTGTGTGCGAGAGACCAATTGACTACCACTGAAAGTGCACGGGAGTTTTAATGTGTATCGTGGAAATGTAAGGCGTCACATTTTGGGAAGGAGGAGAGTAGTCGGCTGCTTGGTACTATAAACCACGAGGTGAGCCCAATTGATTTAATTATTCATCAGACTGTGCAAGTTTCAGCACATGCCTGAAACATTGTAATTCAGTATAATTGTGGAGAAGAATGGACTGTGTATCGCAGTGATCGTATGCGATACAATTTGAAATTATTAAATTCTGTGCGTCGACACCACCCACTTGTCTGTAGAAGCTGTGGCCAGGGCCGTCACGAGGTGCGGTCGCTCCAGGCCCCGCGCTTCACGCCATTTTAGTTTCATAAATTTTAAAAAAATATAGTGTGTTTGATTCAGTCCAGCCCGAATTAAAATTGGTCCTCCGCTATGTTGATATGATGCCAGAAACTCCAAGGATCGTCGAATCATTCATCGAGTTTTTGGAGGTACACGACACTACGGGAAAGGGGTTAGCTGAGGTTTTAGAGGGAGTATTGGAGGATAATGATCTTGATATCATGGACTGTAGGGGACAAGGGTATGACATTTTTGGTATAGTTCAGCGTATGTACACTTTGTTTGTAGCTTCCACGGATAGGTGGGACATTTTGTGCGAACTATGTCCTGGTCTCCTTACACTAAAAACTTTATTTAGCACGAGATGGGAATGTTGAATTGGCAGTGCCAAGCCCATCAGGTACCAGTTAGGCAAAGTACACGAAGCTCTAGAAAAAGTGGCAGAAACTACCAAAGATCCTGTTACCCGGCCAGAGACCTAATCTTTGTTGCTTCATACAAGTTCGTATGCATTTGTTTTAAGCCTCGTTATCGGGTACGATATTTTATTTTCTGTGAACTCAACAAGTAAATCTTTCCAATCTGAGAAAACTTCGTTAGATACGGCTTTAACCGAACTTCAGGGCATAGCGTAATTTTTTCAAAGTTATCGCAACACTGGCTTTAACAGTGCAATGTCCACCGCTACAGAAATAATGGAAAATTTGAGCTATGCAAAGAAATTTTCTATTCGCCGTCAAGGCAATCCCCAAAGGTTACTTGATGAAATAAATCTGCAAAATGATCAACAGGTGGAGAAAACCGAAGAGGAACTTTAAAAAGAAGCTGAAAATAAATTTCGGGTAAAATATTTTTTGTCTGTCTGAGCTGCGTAGAAAATAGATTTAACGAAGTTAATTTTTTTAGAATACTTTTGATTTCCTTCCGATCCTTCCTAGCTTTCCAATTTGGAGGAAAAGCAATTGAAAGACCTTTGTCAAACACTCTCTAATTTTCTAAAAAACGGGGAGCTTGCAGATTTGGATGCAGAAGATCTTTGTCTGGAGCTACAATTATTTTGCTACGCTGTTCCGTCATCTCTAAAAAGTGCTTTAGGTGCACTAGAGTACTTAGCCCCGATAAAGGAGTCTTACCCTGATGTAACGACGGCATATCGAATTATGCTTAAAATTTCTATAACGGTTGCGTCGGGGAAAAGGAGTTTTTCTATTTTGAAACTAGTCAAAACAAGTAGTTCCGTGAAGAACTAAAGCCTATTATATCCTACTCATGTTAATTGCCACTATCAACATACAAAATTTCAGTTTGATTGCAGTAATAGATTCACAGATAATGAAAACCGACTAAATATTTCAGATGGTCGCCATCTTGGATTTTTATACATGTAGGTCTTAGTGTTATGTACTGTTACATGAAGAGTATTGTGTACGTGTAGTATTCAAACTTCAATCGCAAATTAGGACACAAGAAGTAGAAACGAAATTTTAAAATTTCGCGCAGCTGCCATCTTGTGGTTATGGCAAGAATTGAAATAAATTAGATGAAAGTAGATTCACATTTGTATAAGGATTTAGTGTTCCAAATTTCACTGCACTCCAATTGTTATATTGCGAGAAACGTCCATGTGAATATTTATACTTCGTGTCGCCGCCATGTTGGATTTGTAATTACCCGGTTATTAAAAGTCCTATAGGTGAACGTATGCTCTAAGAATATCAAAAAATTCAGTTTGATTTCTTTAATAGATTCTTAGATGTTGAGAACCGTCTAAATATTTCGGATGGTCGCCATGTTGGATTGTTTTATGTGTAGGCCATAGAGTTATGTACCAGTAAAGGAAAATTATTGCGTAGGTTCATTAATCAAACTTTCACTTCGATCGCATGGTTACGACACAAGAAATAAAAACTTAACTTTAAAATTCGCATAGCCGCCATCTTGAGGTTATGTACACAATTGAACTAAATTAGATACCAGTGCATTACAATGTGTATAAACATTTGCTATACCAAGTTTCATTGCATTCGGATCATTAAATCGCGAGAAAAGTCTATTTAAAACTCTCAACTTCGCTTGGCTGCCATGTTCGTATTGAAGTTAACCGATTTTTGAAAATCTCATAGATGAACTTCCAGTAGTGCCCTTTATCTCCGTACAAAATTTCAGGGTGATTCCGTAATGGTTTCAGAGATATCGAATGCCGGTGAAATATTTCGCACAGCCGCTATCTTGAGGCTATGTAAACAATTGAACGAAGTTAGATGTCGGTGTATTACAATGTGTATAAACATATACTGTACCAAGTTTCATTGCGTTTGTTTGGTTTAATCGCGAGAAACATCTATTTAAAAGTCGCAAATTTGCTTGGCCGCCATGTTGGTTTTGTAGTTTCCAGGTTTACAAAAGTCACATACATGAACTTCTAGTAGTTCCCTCTATCACCGTACAAAATTCCAGGGTGATATCTGTAACTGTTTCGGGGATATTGAATGCTGATGAAATATTTCACACAGCCGCCATATTGGATTGGTGAGACGTAACAAAATTTGAAGCGCACGGTGGGGGTCCTCTGGAATAGTGCTATGAACGTACCGAGTTTCATTGATATCGCTCCAGCCGTTTATATTTTATTAGGGGGCACACACACACGCACACACAGACAGACACACGGACAAAAGGTGATCTCAGAAGCCTATTTTTTATAGATGAAAATAGGCTAAAACTTTTTGCGATCAACGATGGCGCAGGAGCGTCTGATCGGTTTGGCTACTCTGTCAATCGAATGTGAAACGGCCAAAAATTAGAAATGAATGATTTAATCAGCACTTTTGCCCTAGCAAAGATCCGCAAAGCACCTTTTACATAAATAAAAAGCTCTAAATTCTAAACAAAAAACAAAAATTATACTTATAGCACTTTTAGTAAGTTAGTTTAGTTTTGAACAACTGTATAGCCGTAGAAATGTTGAAATATGCAATCGTGAGTGCCTATTATTATTATTATTAATTATGTGCGTTTGGGTAAAAAAAGTTATCAAGCACATGCTTCGTTTTCCATAATATATTATTTAAGCCAAAAAAATCACCTTCGTTAGCTCATTATATCAGATTTCCATTGATATTGCTTGTTGCTTTTATCCGATCAGGTGCTTCCTGTGTCCAATTTTATGCTTATCCTATTTGTTGAGGTTTGTTTAGAAACTTGAAATGTAATAAAATGAGTTTTAACTAGCCTAAAATTTTAAATTCTTTTATATTCGACCCTGACTATTATATGTCTGAAAACTGTATCATAATGATGGTCATTATAACACTATTTTTCATTATGAAACAGTTTCTCCCACCAATCACAGCTCAAGAAACAGTTGTTTGACCAATTAGATAAGGATACCTTCGCGCATGCGTTCAAAATCCAACATGTCTAAATAAATTACCGAAAGTGCACCGTCCATATGTTCGCGTAAATAAACTGGTGAATATGAGACAAGAAATAACCCTGTACCTTAATATCCCCAATTCCAATTTCTACACAGCGCGTTGTTTTCAAACGACTTCGGTGACAGTTTTACTGAATACTGGTGCACAATCTGCACATATGGCATTGAAGCACACAGAGCGCATGCGCCGGTCAGCCAGAGAGCTTGGAGAACAGAGATATCCTACCCAGCGCAGCACCCGATCACAAAATTCTAGTGACTAAACAGATATTTAATAATATTTATGTTAAATATTATATTTATGGTCGAACATCAACAGTCGTATGCAACTCTCCTTCAATGGTAATTAAGACACTCGTAGGGAAATTATAAATATCGCATACGCACGTTTTATAAACATACTCGTATCTTAATTATAGCCATTATAGGCTCGTTGCATAACATCACTCTCCGTACAACACAGATACTTAGTCTCATGCCTACTAGGCCCCGCGCACCCTCGCGACGGCCCTGGCTGTGGCAGACACATGGTCATTTTTGGAAATAGTCTGCGAATGTGTACAGTCAGTGTTGTAAACAGTAGTACTAGAATCAGTGAAAACTTCACCGAAACCATCATGGAATTTTTATCCAACCACGTGGAACCGTATACTGCCCATTATAAGGTGATGGCAATGATGCTGTAAAACCCCCCATGGAGTGGCTGATAACGACACCGGCATAAAGGATGAATGCGATGACAAATTGCAGAGCCCAGGATCGAGCACAGGCCTATGCTCTTGGCCATAGCTCGAAGGCACGGACGAGTCCAGTACTCAAATAATGTGAGTTTTACGTATTCTGTCCATGTTAGGGTTAACACCTCTTGCTGACTAGAATAATGCCGCACTGAACAACCAGCTTTTTGCTACAGTTTCTCTGGTCGCGGTTTATTGACACTACTAGATGTTAGTGAGCGCTGTGTAGACGCTCAGGATTGTGGTTACCCATGGGAAGATGCCACCAAACTAGTCACACTCTTACTTGTACATATTTTTCCGTCTACGATGCAGCTGGACTGCCATCGTAAATGCTTTGGTTAGAATCATGACACTGGTCGTATCATTTTGACGGATGCGAGGTCCTACACCGTCGTATTTGAAGTTATGAAATGAATAGGTTTAGCAACTGAAGCAACTACATTCTTTTCCAAGAGTTTTGGAATGCTTGAGAGCAGGCTTACGGCTTCAGAAGTCACGAATGCCATCATGGCAGGTCGTATCATATTAACAGTACGAGAAGTGTAAATGCTGTTGGTTATTACTTTATTTCAATGCTTGGGAAGCATCATATTGGTTTAAACATTATGGAGAGTACCTGGAGGAACAGTACAAGTGTCCTGAATGATGTGTTAAGGAACACAAACAGCTGTTAGCAATGCACGCTGCCGCGGAGTGAAGGTATCCCTGTTAGTATTCTTTGGTAGGAGTGGACAATTTTATGAGTGCATCTGAAATCTTATATACTGTTGAACTACAAGCATACTAGTGTATCATTAGGAATTGAGCTCGCATATAATACTGCAGTTTGTAGAGCTCATTAAAATAAAAATGTGATTCTCTGAGCGAATATTAGGAGCGATTTGAAGCGTAACTCGTCAGGCTACGAGCAGTGTGTCGCGCTTGCCAGCTGTGAGCGTGACTGTGATTTGTTTTCCCGGCAGGCAATGTTTTATTGAGACAACGGTAGACCGATATAGACTTGTATGGATGTTGACTGCCCATGTTAATCTCTGTTGCGGAAGATAGGTCGCTATTAAGCATTATTTTCACTATTTTTGATACATTTACGTTATGTTTGAGGCCATGTTTAGCCAGAGAGAGAGTATAACACACATATTGGTGTGCACTTTATGTAATTACCAGATTTTATTGGAATCCTTTCACGTTAGTGTGAATTTGTAGGACCAGACCAGATGATGTATAAGGCTAATAATAATGTTATTGTTGTGTTTTGAGAGACCCTTTTGATGATGGGGTAGATGATGATCACCCACATTTGGTATTTTTTCCGGCAATGAAGTTTGCTTTTTCGACTCATCGACCGAAGGTTTAGTGAGCCGTGGGCCGCAGGTATCCGCCGTCTATTGACGCGTGTTATTGTGTTGCCTGTTTAGAGGTAATACGTGTTTTTCGTCGAGCTGACATACACATGACAGTGGTTCTGCTGTTATCGTCGAGTGTCATCAAGGTCATCAGGGACATAAACTTAGGCCTACACTCGAGGGATAATATTGAGAAATATTATTGAAATAAATCATGAATCTAATTTTTCTGAAAATAATCTTACTAAACCCAACCACTAAATAAAACGTTGATTGACTCTAAATTTGAACTTATATTTTGCTGGATGACCGACACTGTGGAGCAGCTGATATTCTGTTTTTTCACATTGCTTAGAGCGAGCTGACACTTTTTGTGACTTTGACGTTGCCAATGCCATGGAAACCTAGTTAGGTGTGGACATTCCGCAACCATGTGATGTAATCCGTAGTATTAACTGCGCTGTCACCACCCTAATTTACACTCACTCAGATGTCCATCAGGCGCAAGGAGTGTTTCCTGATCAGCGTAGGTAGGAGGGTATTTAATGATTATTGATAGATTTGAGAGTGCATTATCTATTCCAACCTTACCAATGTGTGTATTAGACTACTGTTTTTTTAATGCTTGGTTTATAGCTTTGATTTTATCTTCACTACGGATGCTTAACAATTCGGATTAACGCAGACAGGTTTAGCTAATGAATTAACGTAAATGTGAATGTTAGAAGTGACACTTATACTTATTGTTGCTTTAAATATAAATAACCCTAGCCTTGTGGGCAAATTCAATGTCCTGCCTTGTCGTAGATTCACCGCCTGTCACTATTCGTATTTTCACTTAGGGTGCATTTTACGTGCTATTGCATTTCTCTGTAAGAAGGACTTCCAGAGGGCTTAATTAAAATCCAGTTTAAGAGATTTATTTATTTATTTATTTTTATTGCCTTTTAGATTTGCGGGTTAGCCGAGATTTTCAACCCTCCGAAATAGGATAGGCGTTTGTTGTTTTTATAATAAATTGTTAACGAATTTTACATAAATCTGTGTGGGTTCGGAGGATAGGGAACCCAGAAGGGTCATCTGCGGCAAATGATCCCCTAGCGACCTTGTCTGACGGGAACGAATATAGGCAGGGAAGATCAAGGATACCATGCTTAAGAGGAGACTGAAATTTTATGGGCACCTCATGGATGAGAATCGAATAACGAAATCGACTACAATGTGGGTAGAAGAAACTAGAAAAGACATGGAGAAGGTTGGCGTACATCCAAAAGACATTTGGAATAGGGATGTGTTTCGAGCTAAAATTGATAACTCCAAGTGGTTCAAGGAAAGACTCAGTACAACGACCAAGAACACCTGGTCAGAGGGAAGGAGGAGGAACCACAGAGATATGATGAATACATTCTGGGTGAAGTAAAAGGAAATAACCAGCAAATCAATTGTTTACCGTGGTCCACAGTAGGTCAAATTCCTAGAAAAAGAGGAAGAAGAAGAATAGTAATATTATTAATACTAACAATAATAATAAATTACTCTTCGTGAAGAAATGAGCATTCACTCCTCAGGCACCGGGAAATAGGCTACGAGATGTCTCGGATGGAGAACAATACCTCCATAACCGCGAGATCTTATCATAGATTAACGGTAAAAAGAGCTCTCCATTGATAAGATGCGGGCATATTTTTAGACACTTCCTGACAATTGACACATTCAAGTACCAATAGAACTGGAAATATTGACGTCAGAGAGTTGTCTTGTTTGGAATATAAGAAGGCCCAAACATTCAACGCATCAATACATCATAGGTGAACCGGGTTCGATTCCCGGTCAATGCATGTGAGATTTTCAAAGTGAAATGCCATGTCCTGTGGTTCGGATTCCACGTAAAAAGGAGGTCCCGTGGCTCATGATCTCGCGATTAACGGTCACGTTAAACAAGAAGCTTGCTTGCTTATCAATACATCATGCAGTGGTCGCTGCCTTATGCACGTATAGCGTGAGGATTGAGCAAAGTGGAACAGCTATCCTTTGGGTAACAGCATGGAGTAGACTCACAGGTGATGGAGGGTAGCCTATATATAGGGGTTTAGGATAAGTGAATAATGTTGTCCAACACGATAACTCACGGTAGTTACGGGGTAGCCTATATATAGGGGTTTAGGATAAGTGAATAATGTTGTCCAACACCATAACTCACTGTAGTTACGGGGTAGCCTATATATAGGGGTTTAGGGTAAGTGAATAATGTTGTCCAACACCATAACTCACTGTGATGGAGGGTAGCCAATATATAGGGGTTTAGGATAAGTGAATAATGTTTTCCAGGAAGTGTTTTATAATGTATAACCCGCCTAAACTAATTGGGCAAGAGTGTGTTGATCGACTGACAGTGGCAACACTGGAAACAATGGCTTCAGAACTTGACATGCTCCTCTTTCTTGTTTCAGATAAAAGGAAAATAATCCTAAAACAAGAGATTGCAAATAAGGAAAATTCTACGAAAAAGAAAAAGAAAAGTTCATGTATCAACTGCGAGCGACTGATGTCAATACCTTGTAAGTACATGAATCAGTGGCGATTCTTCCACGTAGGATGTGAGGATCATCATACAGTCGGCTCTCGGCTGTGAATGTTTAATAAAAGTAAATTGATTGTTTTGTTAAATAGTGTTTGGTGCTACCTCGCACACCCTCTCAATAAGCTCTCTCAGGACTTGTAACTATTGATATCGCGTCTGGAGATGGCAGAGGTCTTCCCGCTCACTGCGTATCGCACATTCCAAAAACATTACTAATTGCTTCACACAATCAGCATATTCCTTCTTTCCCTGGCTGCGTATCGCCTACTGCAATGACAACCAATTGCATGCAGGAAGTCGATATATTTAGGTTTGGAATAGGTGGGCCGCGCTGCGTACTGCAGGACCCCCGCACCCCGTCAAAGCCTCAAAGCACATGTTTATAGTAGCTTTAGAAATGTATGGAGCCCTTGGGGGGGGGGGGGGGGGGGGGGGGGAGGCGGCAGATTTGGTCTGATTAATGGCGCTCTGAGGAAGTCCACTGAGATCCTCAAGTCTCACTGTAGGTTGAATTTCAACCAACACTACGGGCTTATTGGTTACGATTTCGCGCAGTCAGAATGTATAGTCTGTTTTCAGCGTGTGCACATCTTTGGAGTGGTATTCGATTGTTCTGTGTTGTGTAATGAGTTCGTGATAGTGCAGTGCGACTGATAGGCCTACTGAGTATAACATCTCAATTTAGCACAGCTTAAGTTAAGTCCATCACATTATCAAGGTCAGCATGAATATGTTACCACTGATAATCCCTGCAGTTTCTATACTCATTGGTAACATCTCATCTGCTGTTAAACGTCCCGTTGACAGTGTCAAGATGCACGCCTGATTATGTAATAATGCAGGGCCTAGGTTCCATTCCCAATTGTGCCAAGAACAGTGAAACCTGCTTTCAACGGACCCTTTATTAAACGGAAACTGTGTTACGCGGGCAAAAAAAATTAATACACATTTTAACGGAAAATGTCCAGGTTGTGGAATGCAGTCTACCTTGTCTGCTTTAACAGTTGATTCTGTGGCTAACAAGGTCTTCCTCCGTTTCTTCTACAACTTACACGTCAAAGTGTACAATTATTTGTCCGTTTCCTGTTGCCCAATGCTCGCTGTAATGATCTTCCAACCACCAAATGACTGTCTTTGTGTTTGTGGTAAGGTTTGCTTGTACAGTGAAGAAATGTGTAAATACTGTACTGTGCCCGTTTAGACCGGAGTCCGCACGACCACATATGCATTTTACCAATAATCAGTCAGCACGAGAATCAAAATATCCCGGGGCGCCAGATGGGTTAAAGCAAATCGCAAAAACGACATCAAATAAAAAAAATGCTTTACTGATTTTTGGCTCAATGCAACAATAAGGATAGAAGGAGATTTAATTGGGTGTAACACATCTGGTAAAATTATCTCAGTTTATTTTGAAGTTAAAATCGACTGCAAAGATGCTCAAAGCAGCATCATCCACGTGTGGCGATCCACACTCTTATTTACACACAATATACAGAAATTTTCCAAACACATTTGACAATCTTTTTGGAAACACAAGTCCGATTAATAGTCCTGTGGACTGTGTTCCAAAATTATTAATATTTAATTCCAGTTCAAAGTTAATTGTCTATACTGGAAATCTCGTAGATCACTGTTTGAATATTTACATGATATTAACACTCGTAGAAAAAATGTTCATAGAATTTTCAAACTTTCACTTGTTTTTCCAGTTTCAAAAATATATCGTCGAAAATATTATTATCATTGAAGCAATACAAATTATTTACACATATTAATAACATCTGAAAAGTATTTGACCTTGAGCATAGCATCGAAGAACTGTGCGAAGCACAACAACAATTAATTGTTCTTCTGACATTTAACATTCGAGAAGTGACTCGATTATGAACTTCAAGTTCCTAACAAAATATATGATTTCTGAATCATCAACTTGATCAGTAAATTGTTGAACCATTCAACTATTCAATTTTCCACTTGGAATCATTATTATAAAAATATTTATATTCATGGCCATTTTTAGCAACTTTCACAACTTGCAATTCTTCGACAGAATGCGGAAATTAGAATTGTAGTTTTATAATGAATTCATTTAGTTCATGGCACTAGGATTGAAAATATCCTTCAAATTATTCGTGGTTAAAGAATTATTTTTAATTGGCAGTGGCCCATTCTATTATTTGTGTAAGAACACAATATTACAACAACAACGGCAAAGGTCTTCCTCTGAAGAAGAATAAACTACTATCATGACAAATCCGGGTTCTAGCAAAATCAAAGTCTAAATGGAATTCGTAAACAAGGTTGAAATAAGAACTGATGGTTTTAAAGAAATAACCTTCGGGTCATTCATCCAACGAAATGTGTAGTTCCAATACTCCTACTATAAACCTGAGCCATCGAACCTGCTATTTGATTGATGCTCGAAAAAACCTCTTCATTCCTGCGACTTAACATGCGCACCTGGGAATGGCATTTCAACTACTCCACACATAAATTATCTTCCCAAAATTTATACAATAAATCAAGCCTCTGCTTGTTATCAACACTGGAAGATTAATAAACTTACAAGTTTATTTTATTTTACCATTCAGTTCAACCCGTGAATTAACCATACTTATGAAAAGCTTTATTTCACTTTCGAGTGTATTTACGTCATGATTTTATATAAATACAAAAATATCCTATTTGATACAATTATCATTTGCTTCCCGTTTCATGCCTCTCCGTGTTATCTGAAAAATATACTTTGCTCATTGCAAATATCAACTGTTCAACCAGAACTGAAATGTTGGTTGAATGCGGGCCTGCGCTAACCACTCTCCTTCGGAAAATCTCCTGTTCCAAACTAGAAATGATTAAACTACTTCATAGGCTCTTTCTCAATACATGTGATTATTATAAAACATAATATCCAAGAATTATTTAGAAAAATTATGAAAATTATTATTATTATTATTAGTGGATTATTATTATTATTATTATTATTATTATATTATTTTAAATATGTTTAATTATCATCTCATTATGTGAGAATCCACATGTTCGAACCTTCGAATATGGAAAAAATATCCATTCCTCAACAAAAATAAATTTAACTTTTACAGTTACATCGGTTGTTTTCCGTGGTTTCCCAAAAATATGAAAAATTCAAATAAATGCTCGAAATGCTCGGTCATCGATCCTAAAATGTTCTGAGTGTTGAAAATGCTCAGAATAACTCTAACAAGTCTTGCGTAAATCATTGCAAGATTTAAATACGACGAAAAATAAAATGTGTTGGTCATCTGCCGAAAAAAAAATAGTTTGTTCCAATTAGCTAGGCATAATATAATTCAAATGTGGCTTACATTTCTTGATGGTCTTGAAGCGTAGTAAACCTGGTCTGTACCAGATTTATCCATAGACATGCCCTATCGGACAAGCATGTATAATCCTTGTATCCGCCGCCATCATATACCCACAATCCGTCTAGTCAGACATAGTGGTAGTATCTTTCGACGTTTGAATTAACTGTTGTTCCATTTTAATATGGGCTTCTATCAAAGCCATAACAGTTTGTTTAAATAGGGTCAGATCTAAGTGATCTCTTCTTAGATATGTCAGTTGTAACATAACTCACTGTAATCTTATCAGTACAAGAAAAACACTGACAGTCTAAGCAATTAACGGCTGTTCTGAAGATCGTTCCCTGGGCATGGTTTGTTGTATCACCATCTACCATGCGCTAGGCAACTTGTAGTTTCCCTTGCGTAGACTAATGAACGCCACCGTTATAGACTAGTCTTCAGTGTACTGACAGATCGAAGTGGTTAACTAGTTACAAATATGAAAACTGACTTGAAATGGATTTAAACATCCAAGTATTAAGTTATTACTGGACTGTGACAAAATACTATTTTCTAGACAAAGTCTAGCATATGTCCTTGTAGAAATATAAATATTTCCACCAATGTCTGTAGAAAAATCAATCACCTCAGTGATTCTCCTCGCCGTAAACTTACTAAGTTCCAACTCGTAGTGTAGCACTTTTCGTGACTATCACGACTTGAAAAGAACTTCTGCGTAGATCCGGCAACCATGTGCCTTGGCTCAGCGTAGATGCAACTTGCTCGCCAAGTGCTTGTGTTAGAATGAGCTGAAGTTGCTTCGGCCAGCTGGCTTTTATTCAAAACTGTCAGGGCCACGCGTCATCACCTGATATCTGGAAATCCTCATATCTCTTGAATCCCTGGTCCGATTTACTTGATACTAATTGCATTCTCTTTCATTTGGCCGTGCCAGTAATCTGATGCCAGTCTCAAGTCTCTACTCCATAGTTAACTATTTAATCAATAAATAGCCTCCACCTCTGCTATTACTCGCTACGTCACTTGACATCCAAGTATCGGTAAATTATTTCCAAATGCTTCGAGAAGCAATGTAGCGCGATATTCAAATATATCAACTTTCAAAAGCGGCTACAGCCTTTCCCTTGATATCTAGGTGTCTGAATCTTGGAATACCCATTCCTAGAGTTGGACACATCCACCCCACACCTAGCAAAAAATAAAAATTGAAAAATTTTTATTTTTCCTATCTACACATTAAATCATCTGGTTCTTGAATAATAAATCTTCAAATTCGATGCATTATAAGTTCCCACGATGTTACCAGTTCGTGTATTAGCGATTTCATAGGTTCCATTATTGTTTACTTCCACAATACGATATTCAAAAATCCTTAATTTCACCAGGTTTAATATCAAAAATATCGTGATACTCTTCCAAAATTTTCCCTAGCTCTGGGGACTCCTTCTCAGTGTAGACTTCTCTTCCTTCAGCTTCATGAAAAATCAGAGACCATTGAGCATCTCCCTCGATGTCTTCTTCTTCTTTTCCCTCGAAGTTCATCTCTTCGGTATTCTTGAATCTAATCGTCTCTGTCTTCATGTCTATCACTGCTTGATATTTCTGAATGAAATCTGCTCCCAATATCATGTCAAAAGCCATGTCTTTCATTACAACAAACACATGTCGGAAATCATGTCCTCCAATCGTAATACATAAGTATAATTGTGTTTTACACAGAGATATTTTATTGGGTATTATTCCTTGGATCTTAATTCCTGATACTGGAATTTCCTCTAAATTCTCTTTGAGCTTCCACAGAATATAAAGCTTCTCACTCACCAGACAAAGCATAGCCCCAGTATCGATCAAAGTATCGACAGGCATACCGAATACTTCGCATGATATAATTGGCATTCTAATTCTGGTACCCATTTCTTTTCGTTCGTCATTCTGTTGAATTAAGTCATCATCCTCTGCTTGCCATTTAATAATTCTGGACGTGAAAGTATTCAAAATTCTATATTCTACTGTGAATTCGAAGTTTTTTTTTCATTACCATTCCCCCGGGATTGTTGTGTTCCCGATGGACCTGGATCATTGGGCCTCTGCTCCACAAATTGCAAGTTATCTTGGTGTCTTGCTTCCAAATTTTTCCTCGTCTCCTTGTTAAACTCTTCATTGGACTGACGATCATCCACATTCCCTCTGTTATTGTAGTTGTTTCTACCATAGTATCTTCTTTCCTGGTACCTTCCTTGACTATCTCGTGGTCTTCTCCATCGAGTATTGTATCGATTACCACCATCCGGTCTCGCATATGGCTTGTAACTGTATCTGTTACTATACTGGTTCCATCCTCCTTTGTTTGGATCTTCCCTCGGCGTTTTCTCTTCTCGCCCTTCTCGAATCTCTCGAGGTGTTTGAGAATAACTATCAGCCATAACAGCATACACAGCGTTGTTATTCTTTACTCCCTTCTGATAGAAGAATTGAGCGTTCGTATGATCCAACTTTTGTAATACTTCATCAAATTGTTCCATATTATAGATATCAGCAGCGATCAAAGTCCTCTGGACGTCTGCTGGAAACTGACGTATCAATGCAGTAATCAACTCGTTATCTGGCATCGGCGGATCTAAATGTTGAAGTTTAGACAGCTGTCCAGAAAAGTACGTAGAGTATCGAGTAGGTTGTGACGTCGAGAATCTCTTCGAATATAACTCTGCTCTGACTTGCTGTTGGGTTTCCGGGGACCAAAACTTTTTCAATAGCCCACGAGAAAACTCCTCAAAAGTGGTTAGAGTGGATCTAAAAGCTCTAAACCAAAGAAGTGCAGGACCTTCCAAAAACTTCCCTATCACTCGGATCTGTCTTTCTTTAGGGATCTTAGAATCTTTCAGGTAATCCCCTGCTTCTCTCAAAAATTCCACGGGTGTTACAGAATCTCGCCCTGAAAATTTAGAAGGCTTATCTTCTACATTCTTAAATACAGTTATGGGGTTGGATTGAAATACTGTCCTGACCTCATCCTGTCTTTGACTATCCGTTTCTCTAGCTCCTCCTAGATTTATCTGTACCTGTTCCTTTCCCCTTACATTTGCCATTTTCAACAGATGATCAGACTGTTTCTCATCCTTGATTTGAGTTTTCATAGCCTCAAGTTCCTTCTGGTTTTCTTCTGCCATTTTCTTAATTGCTTCAGTTTCTTTACAATTGTCCTTGACATCAGTGGATATCTGGTTCATAACAGCCTCATGACTTTTCAATGACCCTGTCATATCTGATATGTCCTTCTGAGTCGCTTGGATATCTTTGGAATTTACTTCAATATGGGATGACAAAGATTCCCTAATCTCCTTGATTCCCTCTTGGTTCTCCAGCTTGAGTGTGTCTTTAATTTCATTGACAACTGTGGTTTTGATTTCAGTTTGTAACTCATTAATCACACCTTCTCTTATTTCTCCCATTACAAGTTCTTTGAATTGTTCTGTCAACCGTTGAACAACTAGAATTCCCATCTCATTACTCTCCTTCTTCACTCTGACTTCCAGGTTGACCTTGTCTTCACCAACTTTCCTAAGACCATGTTCTATCCTATCAGCTAAGCTTTGAGATCGAAGATCGGCATCGCGAAATTTATCGTCCATTAAACTTGCGTTAGTAGCTAATGAAGTTTCGAGCTCATGTGTTTTGTCGCATAATTTATTCATTTTACTTTCAAGTGACATTTTTAAAATTTCAGAATTATCTTTAAATTTACTTTCCATTGAATTAAATTTACTGTTTACATTTTCTTTCAAATTACTTTTTAAAGAATCAGAATTTTCTTTAAGTTTATCCTCCAAACTTTCTTTAAGTTTATTTTCTAAAGAATCAGAATTTTCTTTAAGTTTTTCATCTAAACTTTCTTTCAAGTTATCTTTTAACCTGCTTTCTAACAAATCGGAATTTTCCTTAAGTTTATTTTCTAAAGAATCAGAATTTTCTTTAAGTTTCTTTTCTAAAGCCTCTGTATTTTCTTTCATAATGGCTGCTACACGCAGTCCAGCTTCTTTTGAACTCTCCTCCAAACTCCTCATCATCCTCATCATTTCTTCCATAATTTTCAATTATTATTCAAAACTTAGGGGTATACAACAGTGGCAAACACAAGCTTATAACTAGAACAAGAAATATGAATACCTAATTGGAACACTCTAATAAAATGAGATTTGTCCTAATGTCGACGTGATGGAAAAACAAAATTCTCTACTTTTACGAATTACATTTACCACAATATCATAAGAAAAATATGCAAGTTCTCAAATATCCTCCACCTGGATTCTAATAATGTGTATATCCAGTCATCGAACGTTTACTACTGAATTTACTTGACGCCCTAATGGTTAAGCCATTATCAAAAATAATCAAACCCATTCTAATTATTAATCCAGTTAAATTTTTACTTTTCCCCACTAATTGGGTTTCCTACTAATTTATTCATCCAAACCAGACATCTCTCAACTCCCAAAATATTTCTATAAAAATTATCACAATTTCAAATCGGCATGCGATTGACCATGTCTAAATCGGGACCCACGTTCGAAGCCATTTCTCTCTCTATCTTATTTTATGTGCCCGTTTAGACCGGAGTCCGCACGACCACATATGCATTTTACCAATAATCAGTCAGCACGAGAATCAAAATATCCCGGGGCGCCAGATGGGTTAAAGCAAATCGCAAAAACGACATCAAATAAAAAAATGCTTTATTGATTTTTGGCTCAATGCAACAATAAGGATAGAAGGAGATTTAATTGGGTGTAACACATCTGGTAAAATTATCTCAGTTTATTTTAAAGTTAAAATCGACTGCAAAGATGCTCAAAGCAGCATCATCCACGTGTGGCGATCCACACTCTTATTTACACACAATATACAGAAATTTTCCAAACACATTTGACAATCTTTTTGGAAACACAAGTCCGATTAACAGTCCTGTGGACTGTGTTCCAAAATTATTAATATTTAATTCCAGTTCAAAGTTAATTGTCTATACTGGAAATATCGTATATCACTGTTTGAATATTTACATGATATTAACACTCGTAGAATAAATGTTCATAGAATTTTTAAACTTTCACTTGTTTTTCCAGTTTCAAAAATATATCGTCGAAAATATTATTATCATTGAAGCAATACAAATTATTTACACATATTAATAACATCTGAAAAGTATTTGACCTTGAGCATAGCGTCGAAGAACTGTGCGAAGCACAAAAACAATTAATTGTTCTTCTGACATTTAACATTCGAGAAGTGACTCGATTATGAACTTCAAGTTCCTAACAAAATATATGATTTCTGAATCATCAACTTGATCACTAAATTGTTGAACCATTCAACTATTCAATTTTCCACTTGGAATCATTATTATAAAAATATTTATATTCATGGCCATTTTTAGCAACTTTCACAACTTGCAATTCTTCGACAGAATGCGGAAATTAGAATTGTAGTTTTATAATGAATTCATTTAGTTCATGGCACTAGGATTGAAAATATCCTTCAAATTATTCGTGGTTAAAGAATTATTTTTAATTGGCAGTGGCCCATTCTATTATTTGTGTAAGAACACAATATTACAACAACAACGGCAAAGGTCTTCCTCTGAAGAAGAATAAACTACTATCATGACAAATCCGGGTTCTAGCAAAATCAAAGTCTAAATGGAATTCGTAAACAAGGTTGAAATAAGAACTGATGGTTTTAAAGAAATAACCTTCGGGTCATTCATCCGACGAAATGTGTAGTTCCAATACTCCTACTATAAACCTGAGCCATCGAACCTGCTATTTGATTGATGCTCGAAAAAACCTCTTCATTCCTGCGACTTAACATGCGCACCTGGGAATGGCATTTCAACTACTCCACACATAAATTATCTTCCCAAAATTTATACAATAAATCAAGCCTCTGCTTGTTATCAACACTGGAAGATTAATAAACTTACAAGTTTATTTTATTTTACCATTCATTTCAACCCGTGAATTTACCATACTTATGAAAAGCTTTATTTCACTTTCTAGTGTATTTACGCCATGATTTTATATAAATACAAAAATATCCTATTTGATACAATTATCATTTGCTTCCCGTTTCATGCCTCTCCGTGTTATCTGAAAAATATACTTTGCTCATTGCAAATATCAACTGTTCAACCAGAACTGAAATGTTGGTTGAATGCGGGCTTGCGCTAACCACTCTCCTTCGGAAAATCTCCTGTTCCAAACTAGAAATGATTAAACTACTTCATAGGCTCTTTCTTAATACATGTGATTATTATAAAATATAATATCCAAGAATTATTTAGAAAAATTATGAAAATTATTATTATTATTATTAGTGGATTATTATTATTATTATTATTATATTATTTTAAATATGTTTAATTATCATCTCATTATGTGAGAATCCACATGTTCGAACCTTCGAATATGGAAAAAATATCCATTCCTCAACAAAAATAAATTTAACTTTTACAGTTACATCGGTTGTTTTCCGTGGTTTCCCAAAAATATGAAAAATTCAAATAAATGCTCGAAATGCTCGGTCATCGATCCTAAACTGTTCTGAGTGTTGAAAATGCTCAGAATAACTCTAACAAGTCTTGCGTAAATCATTGCAAGATTTAAATACGACGAAAAATAAAATGTGTTGGTCATCTGCAGAAAAAAAAATAGTTTGTTCCAATTAGCTAGGCATAATATAATTCAAATGTGGCTTACATTTCTTGATGGTCTTGAAGCGTAGTAAACCTGGTCTGTACCAGATTTATCCATAGACATGCCCTATCGGACAAGCATGTATAATCCTTGTATCCGCCGCCATCATATACCCACAATCCGTCTAGTCAGACATAGTGGTAGTATCTTTCGACGTTTGAATTAACTGTTGTTCCCTTTTAATATGGGCTTCTATCAAAGCCATAACGTTTTGTTTAAATAGGGTCAGATCTAAGTGATCTCTTCTTAGATATGTCAGTTGTAACATAACTCACTGTAATCTTATCAGTACAAGAAAAACACTGACAGTCTAAGCAATTAACGGCTGTTCTGAAGATCGTTCCCTGGGCATGGTTTGTTATATCACCATCTACCATGCGCTAGGCAACTTGTAGTTTCCCTTGCATAGACTAATGAACGCCACCGTTATAGACTAGTCTTCAGTGTACTGACAGATCGAAGTGGTTAACTAGTTACAAATATGAAAACTGACTTGAAATGGATTTAAACATCCAAGTATTAAGTTATTACTGGACTGTGACAAAATACTATTTTTTAGACAAAGTCTAGCATATGTCCTTGTAGAAATATAAATATTTCCACCAATGTCTGTAGAAAAATCAATCACCTCAGTGATTCTCCTCGCCGTAAACTTACTAAGTTCCAACTCGTAGCGTAGCACTTTTCGTGACTATCACGACTTGAAAAGAACTTCTGCGTAGATCCGGCAACCATGTGCCTTGGCTCAGCGTAGATGCAACTTGCTCGCCAAGTGCTTGTGTTAGAATGAGCTGAAGTTGATTCGGCCAGCTGGCTTTTATTCAAAACTGTCAGGGTCACGCGTCATCACCTGATATCTGGAATTCCTCATATCTCTTGAATCCCTGGTCCGATTTACTTGATACTAATTGCATTCTCTTTCATTTGGCCGTGCCAGTAATCTGATCCCAGTCTCAAGTCTCTACTCCATAGTTAACTATTTAATCAATAAATAGCCTCCACCTCTGCTATTACTCGCTACGTCACTCGACATCCAAGTATCGGTAAATTATTTCCAAATGCTTCGAGAAGCAATGTAGCGCGATATTCAAATATCTCAACTTTCAAAAGCGGCTACAGCCTTTCCCTTGATATCTAGGTGTCTGAATCTTGGAATACCCATTCCTAGAGTTGGGCACAGTACAACACTGTCCTACCTCCATTAGCCGGAAACCTATGTGCGGGTCCCGTTTGTTCCGTAGTAGGCAGCGTTTGTGGTACTGGTCAGCCAAGTGCTGCCAGTCTCAAAGTCTTGCATCAAGTTTACTTTTCATCTGCTAATGCTAACCTACTACAGTCATCACATAAATACAGGTTATTAGACAAGTTCAACAAACACCCAACTGCACGGGGCTAATCAACAACCACCACTACAGCTGATGCTAACATGGACAATTAGCCTCGCTGTGTATATTTCCAAGGCACGTTTTTAAATGACAATCAAATACTCCAGTCGTCATGAGGTAAAAGCGGACGGACTTGTTGTGGCACAGGTGGCCATACAGCACCCCGGGCGCGCGGGCACTCTGGCTGAACTCCAGCTGTCTGGCTGCGTGGCTCAGGGGTAACGTTCTCGCTTGCTGAGCCCAAGGTTGCAGGTTCGATACCTGGCGCAGTCAGCTGGCATTTGAGGGTGCGCAAATGCGAGGGAGCCGTGTCAGTACATTTACTGGCACGTTAAAGATCCCCTTCGGGGCAACATTCCGGCACCCCGGCGTCTCTAAAAGCCAGGGTAGTTAAAAGGGACGTAAAACCAATAACATTATTATTATTATCAACTCCAGCTCGCTCGCTTTCTCATCTTACTCTCTCCCGCACTGCCTTTGCTGTGTCCAAGATTTGTTCTCGCTTACATTCAAAGAGTTTTCCATCAGACTTCTAGAACTTGCAAAACTTCAACCTGCTTTTGACTTGTTTGTCAAGCCATTTTCAATCTCTGTAACTGAGGTACGCATGAGTTTCAAATGGAGCTAATAAAGTTGCAATGTAGCATTAGACTTAAGGATATTTTTAGCTCTGTGAAAAATTTGCCCGATTTCTACTCAAAATACCGCAGAAAGAATATCCAAAATTGCACAGGTGTTATCAATGTTTGGAGCAACGTATGTCTGTGAAACGTTTTGTGTGCATTGAAACTAACAAAATCACGGCATGGCGTTCTGATGCATGACGGTAACCTGCGAAACAGCCTCCAGTTGATTGTCTCCCAAGCAATCGTACCGAACAAGGAAAACAAAAATGTGGCCAAAATTGCATTGTCATAAAATATGAGTCCCGTGATACCTTATCAATATTTCTAATTGTTTTAATTATGGCCACCTTGTGGTGTCGTGGCTAGCATTCTTGGATGTTGCCTTGGAGGTCCGGTTTTGAATCCCGGCACTGCCAAGAAATTGAATTCTGATCTGAGAGCTGAAAAGGGTACACTCAACCTCATGAGGATAAACTGAGAAGAGGTGGGTTCGATTCCCATCTCAGGCAATTTGGAAGTAGTTTTCCGTGGTTTCCCACTTCTATTCCAGGCAAATGCCAGGATGGCTCCTAAATTAAGGTCACGGCCAACTCCTTACCAGTCCGTTCCTGGATTACAAATACACTCACTAATGCAGCCACCACAATTACACAGCTTATCAGACAATTTCTATACACACACCCAATTAGACGGGGCTACATCACCACGATGTCGCAAAGCCACTACATCAAACAACAACGAAATGATTTAATGCTAAGCACGTAATCTTCAAGTAGCGGTGCGTTGAGAAACGCGCTATCATGTTGGTTTACATTAGCGATCCCAACTTGACTCGGTCCGACACGGCATCAGGGCAAGAGAGGCAGTGTGCGAGAGCCCCTGCTCTGGGCCGATACTTTATCACAATGTAGGTTGATACATCACACGGCCAACCAACAGTTTATTTGTTTACATTAGCGATCCCAACTTGACTCGGTCCGACACGGCATCGGGGCAAGACAGGCAGTGTGCGAGAGCTCCTGCTCTGGGCCGATACTTTATCACAATGTAGGTTGATACATCACACGGCCAACCAACAGCTTGTTTGTTTGTTTGTTTACATTAGCGATCCCAACTTGACTCGGTCCGACACGGCATCCGGGCAAGAGAGGCAGTGTGCGAGAGCTCCTGCTCTGGGCCGATACTTTATCACAATGTAGGTTAATACATCACACGGCCAACCAACAGTTTGTTTGTTTACATTAGCGATCCCAACTTGACTCGGTCCGACACGGCATCAGGGCAAGAGAAGCAGTGTGCGAGAGCCCCTGCTCTGGGCCGATACTTTATCACAATGTAGGTTGATACATCACACGGCCAACCAACAGTTTGTTTGTTTACATTAGCGATCCCAACTTGACTCAGTCCGACACGGCATCGGGGCAAGAGAGGCAGTGTGCGAGAGCCCCTGCTCTGGGCCGATACTTTATCACAATGTAGGTTGATACATCACACGGCCAACCAACAGTTTGTTTGTTTACATTAGCGATCCCAACTTGACTCGGTCCGACACGGCATCCGGGCAAGAGAGGCAGTGTGCGAGAGCCCCTGCTCTGGGCTGATACTTTATCACAATGTAGGTTGATACATCACACGGCCAACCAACAGTTTGTTTGTTTACATTAGCGATCCCAACTTGACTCGGTCCGACACGGCATCAGGGCAAGAGAGGCAGTGTGCGAGAGCCCCTGCTCTGGGCCGATACTTTATCACAATGTAGGTTAATACATCACACGGCCAACCAACAGTTTGTTTGTTTGTTTACATTAGCGATCCCAACTTGACTCGGTCCGACACGGCATCAGGGCAAGAGAGGCAGTGTGCGAGAGCCCCTGCTCTGGGCCGATACTTTATCACAATGTAGGTTGATACATCACACGGCCAACCAACAGTTTGTTTGTTTACATTAGCGATCCCAACTTGACTCGGTCCGACACGGCATCAGGGCAAGAGAGGCAGTGTGCGAGAGCCCCTGCTCTGGGCCGATACTTTATCACAATGTAGGTTGATACATCACACGGCCAACCATCAGTTTGTTTGTTTACATTAGCGATCCCAACTTGACTCGGTCCGACACGGCATCGGGGCAAGAGAGGCAGTGTGCGAGAGCCCCTGCTCTGGGCCGATACTTTTTCACAATGTAGGTTGATACATCACACGGCCAACCAACAGTTTGTTTGTTTACATTAGCGATTCCAACTTGACTCGGTCCGACACGGCATCAGGGCAAGAGAGGCAGTGTGCGAGAGCCCCTGCTCAGGGCCGATACTTTATCACAATGTAGGTTGATACATCACACGGCCAACCAACAGTTTGTTTGTTTACATTAGCGATCCCAACTTGACTCGGTCCGACACGGCATCGGGGCAAGAGAGGCAGTGTGCGAGAGCTCCTGCTCTGGGCCGATACTTTATCACAATGTAGGTTGATACATCACACGGCCAACCAACAGTTTGTTTGTTTACATTAGCGATCCCAACTTGACTCGGTCCGACACGGCATCGGGGCAAGAGAGGCAGTGTGCGAGAGCCCCTGCTCTGGGCCGATACTTTATCACAATGTAGGTTGATACAGCACACGGCCAACCAACAGTTTGTTTGTTTACATTAGCGATCCCAACTTGACTCGGTCCGACACGGCATCCGGGCAAGAGAGGCAGTGTGCGAGAGCTCCTGCTCTGGGCCGATACTTTATCGCAATGTAGGTTAATACATCACACGGCCAACCAACAGTCTGTTTGTTTGTTTGTTTACATTAGCGATCTCAACTTGACTCGGTCCGACACGGCATCCGGGCAAGAGAGGCAGTGTGCGAGAGCCCCTGCTCTGGGCCGATACTTTATCACAATGTAGGTTGATAAATCACACGGCCAACCAACAGTTTGTTTGTTTACATTAGCGATCCCAACTTGACTCGGTCCGACACGGCATCAGGGCAAGAGAGGCAGTGTGCGAGAGCCCCTGCTCTGGGCCGATACTTTATCACAATGTAGGTTGATACATCACACGGCCAACCAACAGTTTGTTTGTTTACATTAGCGATCCCAACTTGACTCGGTGCGACACGGCATCAGGGCAAGAGAGGCAGTGTGCGAGAGCTCCTGCTCTGGGCCGATACTTTATCACAATGTAGGTTGATACATCACACGGCCAACCAACAGTTTGTTTGTTTACATTAGCGATCCCAACTTGACTCGGTCCGACACGGCATCAGGGCAAGAGAGGCAGTGTGCGAGAGCCCCTGCTCTGGGCCGATACTTTATCACAATGTAGGTTGATACATCACACGGCCAACCATCAGTTTGTTTGTTTGTTTGTTTACATTAGCGATCCCAACTTGACTCGGTCCGACACGGCATCCGGGCAAGAGAGGCAGTGTGCGAGAGCCCCTGCTCTGGGCCGATACTTTATCACAATGTAGGTTAATACATCACACGGCCAACCAACAGTTTGTTTGTTTACATTAGCGATCCAAACTTGACTCGGTCCGACACGGCATCAGGGCAAGAGAGGCAGTGTGCGAGAGCTCCTGCTCTGGGCCGATACTTTATCACAATGTAGGTTAATACATCACACGGCCAACCAACAGTTTGTTTGTTTGTTTACATTAGCGATCCCAACTTGACTCGGTCTGACACGGCATCAGGGCAAGAGAGGCAGTGTGCGAGAGCTCCTGCTCTGGGCCGATACTTTATCACAATGTAGGTTAATACATCACACGGCCAACCAACAGTTTGTTTGTTTACATTAGCGATCCAAACTTGACTCGGTCCGACACGGCATCAGGGCAAGAGAGGCAGTGTGCGAGAGCTCCTGCTCTGGGCCGATACTTTATCACAATGTATGTTAATACATCACACGGTCAACCAACAGTTTGTTTGTTTGTTTACATTAGCGATCCCAACTTGACTCGGTCCGACACGGCATCCGGGCAGGCAGAGGCAGTGTGTGGTGCAGCGCAGCTGGCACACCGAGCGTGCAAACTTTTATGGCGTCCTCCCTCTTCTGGTTTCTGAAGCTGACAATTGGCATCCTCACACTTTTTTTATAATTACTGAATTACCTTTGTTCCTCACTTACGCAAAATATATACCGTAGAAATGATTTCTAGGTTAATGTAGTAATCTATAACATTTTTCATACCTTGCAATTTTATCCTCTTGCTTGTCTTCGGCGAAGACTCGATGGAAAGATGTGCCAATTCTCTCAGTCTTTCTTGGCTCATGGTGCTCCTCAGATATTATACAGTATTAAGTTTGAGAAATACCAGGCAGTTGCGACAGGAATGGTCAAAAACAACATTAAAGGTGTAAACAGAGTGAACTTGAACTATCTGACCAACTTCAAGAATATATTACTGGTGGATAAGGGGACAGGGGAGCTCATGTCGACATATGCCTGGAAATGCATACCGTGTTGATGATTGGCCTACTGTCTTTATGTTGGAGAAGGACATTGGAGTGCTTGTAATGATGTGGAGGTAGAATGGTCCGGTATTCTTATCTGGATCACAAAAGGCCGCAGCAGTTAAAAGGGACGTAAAACCAATTACATTATTATCCTTTGTCTAAGGATTTGTAATTGGCAGTATGAAAGATCATGATGGAGCACCAGTCCAATTCCATATTATAGTCCAGGACACCTTAAATAAGTTACTAGAAAACCAACATGGCCGCCACATTTGGTGTTGCCAACTTACATCATTTAACACCAAAAAGTCAGCACACACATCCATGTAACACGTATCGCAAATGATCCAAACTAAGTAAAGGCTCTTTTACGAAAATACGTTTTACATGAAGTTGTGAAGCAGTCTTTGCTCAAGTTAGGGACATCTTGGTCATCAGTCCTCGACAGTAACTCTTAAGCAGTATAATGGTAGTGAAGTTAACTTAAATTATCTCTTCTGGATTGCTTTTTAAAGCATCATATAAAATGCATAAGAACAGAAACATTAATACTTAGTCAATTATTTTCGCCAGGGAGCTAAAGATGAGCATGTTCATTTCTTCTTATAGGCTATATTTTTATAATTAGCCCAAAAATGCAGACCATTCTGTTTTAAGATGAGTGTTCAGAGAAGGATTTAGGAGTAGGAGAGAAATATAATAGTAGGGTACATATTAGCTTATTATTTCTTTATTTTTGATAAGTACCGTACTCATTTCTTGCATGTATTGGCAACTCAAACTAACACTTGGGGCGCTGAGGTCGGTCTGGATAAGTAGGGTAAAAATACTCAATAACACGCGTTTGATATGGAACACTTTTTATTTTTCGGTTATAATCAGTAAATGTGGTCCCTAAAATAATGACAGTGTTATTTTTGAATGTATATATGTATAACTGTGCGATACACGTGATCTAATTTGTGTGTTCCACTGGATTTTATGTGTCAGTTGCATATTATCAAGCATCGGTTGTCTGGTGGTATCTGTTTTTGAGCAGTTCGAGTCATGGCGCTGTTACTTTAAAAGCTATATTTGAGTTTGCTCACGGTACCATAGACTGTAGAAATTATTTGCTGCTTGGTAGGGCGAAGGGATGAGTTTAACTTGTATTAAAGCTCGGGGGACACAGGAATTGCTTGATTTAGATGGTTAGCTGGTGGGTTTGGTGTAGAATATCGGACTGGTAGCAGGTTCTCGCAGAGTAGATATTTACCCTGCGAAGTCAAATTAGGCCTATATGACTCGTAGTGGAATGGCTCGGATATCGCAGAGCGAGGTGATGGCGATTGGTAGGGTAATTGGAAATGAACTAGGGAGGGGGAAGGATACCTGACTGATGAAGCTTGGCTGTAGTCGGCTGGTGTAGGCCTAGCTGTCTTGGTATGGCTTGGCTCGGCGTAAACAGTGAACAACCCGTCCTGTCGTCAGTGAGTGTAGTGGTGAGTGGTCCAACCCGCTCCTGTTGCCCGTATTTATTTGGTATCGTCACCTTTTGGCTATTGCTGATTACATCTTTTGGAAAGTGATGAAAACTTATATCCGCAGTCCTCTTTTATGCATCGACTTACAGCCGTAAACTGAGCAATATACGTTGCTTTTACTCATTTTACACTCCATCAACGAGTAAAACTTATTACTTATGTATAAAGACACGAAGACATTACCTCGATCTGCTTACGAATACAAAAAACCATATACAAACAGTCACCACGTGACAAATGTACCCTACTTGGTAAGTTTCCAATTTTTACCGCTAGATGTCATAACAGATAGCTGGAGTTGCCAATAGGCCTACATATATGAAGGCAGAATTGAGACAAGCTGTTGAAAGCCTGTTGACAAATCCCTATTGAGATGCAGGAAGATGGTTGATCCAATGCTTAGGCCGAAAACCATTCGAACTAGTCGTGGATTTTAGGGGCATTAGACTAATGGCAACTCGAAGATTTCGTCTTGGAATGGTAGAAAGCAGCAGTTGGTTGATTTTGGGGCTTTGTGACATCATGGTCATGTAGATCTGTGTACTTGGGCATGTGGAATTTGTCTGATAACCTGTGTTATTGTGATGGCTGGATTAGTGTGTGCATTTATTATTCAGATGAGGATTGGGAACGAGGTGGCCATGGCCTTAATTTAGGAACCATCCCGGCATTTGCCAGGAGTAGAAGCGTGGAAACCACTTCCAAGATGGCTAAGACAGGAATCGAACCCTCCTTTTCCCAGTTTTGCCTCATGAGGCTGAGTGTGCCTTGTTCCATCCCTCAGACCAAAATTAAAATTTCCTGGCAGAGCTGGAAATTGAACCTGGACCAACTGCCAAAAAATGCTAGCCGCACAACGCGAGATGGTTGGTAGAATAGTCTCCTGACCTCTCATCAACCGGCACATTAAAAGCCACTTGTAGAAGATTCAATGAATTCACTGAGAAATTGACGAGTTAAGTACAGGCGTTGAAAGGCAAGCTTTATCGACGGAGTAATATCTTGAAAATTATAATTATAAGATACCAACACAAAACAATTTTCTGTGGAGAGCTGAGTTATTTAAATTGCGAGAGCGGAATATATGAGAGGGAATTGAACTGAGGCAGCGTTGTCGCGAATGGGTACGTCCTCTACACTTCCACTCATTTCTACATGATCACAATAATAGCATTATCATGACGAATACAATACATAGTGTTATCACTGACCGAGTTCAAGTGCGCCCCGCTGTTGGCCAGCGCTAGTGGTGCAGATCCCCAACGCTACAGTCAACCGCAGTCAGCTGTTCAAAAATGGGATACGCGCTGGCCTGCGTAAACCTCTTTACGAAGGCTGCGGTTACGCTAATTACTTCAAATTTTCAGTGCATATTCTAAAATAAAATCATAGCCTGCCTTCAACCAAAAATGTTCAAGGCAAAACGACATACGTAATAGAGGTAACACTTCAGGAGTGATGAACCAAGTAGAATACTTAACTTAGCCTAAATACCTTGTGTAATGATGAATAATAATTATGGAAGTGATGTCCTAATAGATGCTTTCTCCTTAGCTGTCTGTAACCCACCCGCTATGCCCTTTTATAAAACGACATATACTATAGTGAAATTTCAGATTAATTCTGTACCATGTATCACTCCTTTTTCTATTTGCTTTCACTTTGATAATATATCATTTTCATACCTTATTTCATCTTCTGGCGGGAGGGGGGGGGGGGGGCATTATCAATTGTAACTACTAACCTTGATCACTTCTGCACCGGATATATGTGCTAAATCACTTAAACATGTGTTTTTATTTATTGTATATTTAACAACCGCAGCCATGTTCGACAGCATATTTGGTATGTGAAACTGCCGCAGTGAGCGATCACATTGACGTCATTAGTTACCAACATAATAACCAATGTTGTTATGTGAGAAAAAGAAATAAACGAGCTCTTCTTGGTTAGACGACTGACTGGACGAAACCATTGGTCGCTACTTGTTTAGACAACTGTCTGGACGAAAATTACCGATTGCACTACAAGCAAGGAGGTCTGGGCATAAGCCCCAGGTTAGGTTTGTTTTGTATGTAGAACAGTATTTACCACTGTAATGAACGCTGATCGCAAGAATTTCATGTTTCGAACTAATCGGGAAAAAACCAGCGCCTCACTGCCTAAAAGTTATTGGTCTAGGCACAAACCATGGGTTTGGATGAAAATTATTGATGCGTGTCTACCCCCACTGTGCGTGATAAAATCCAGGGGTGTTTGTATGGCCTAATGAATTAACAATTATTATTGGTTTAGACAAAAACAGCTTGCACAATCCATTGCGAACTGGTTCAAACTTGGCGCTATTTTGTTTCATGGTACCGCGCTTATACAAAGTAGTCCCGTAAGTGTGGGATTGGCAATACTGTACTTGTGCATAATTAACAGCGAAAATGGCAGACTCAGCTGGAATTCCATCTATATAGGTCGTGATCCTATTTGGGACATCCTGAGATCTGAAAAATGCACACTTTGTCACGAACCTGGAAGTAAAATGGATAAGGGGCACCTGCCACATTGCAACAAACTTGATGTGACTGCTAGAACTTCAGGAAACCTCACACAACTCAATTGGAATCCAAGAAAGCTGATGGATTGGAATCTGGGCTAGCCATAAGAAACAACAACAATGCTTTAATATGAAAAATTGAGGTAACGCGGGCCGCGTTAGCTAATATATAACACCCCCGGTTTTTGTCATGCACAGTGGGGATAGTCAAGCATCAATAATCTTTATCCAGACCAATGGTTTTGCCTTTTATTTCATTATTCACGTCCAATGTCCAAGCTGTGTAGTATAGGCCTACGAGATCTATGAAATTTTTAGTTTTCTATTACCGTATAATGTATAGCCTACAAATATCGTTACCTGTGTGCTACTAATTCTAGCGCAGCCATCACAGCATACAGTCACAATCATGTCCGATGCAGGTGTATAAGCCACTTTCTACTTTCATTCAGAATTAATAATACATATAGGCTATAGCTGCGACCAATATTTATAACTTATTGCAACCAGTGGCTTCGCCCAAACCGTGCCATCTAACCAAGTAGCAAACAATGACTTTGTCTCACCCGACATTAGTACTGTGACTGTTCCGGTCACAATGTTCCCAAACCCTTATTTGGTTGACTTGAGGAGAAGTCAGGTTAGGGTAATTTGTTCATATCATTCCTTTTCTTGCTCATCATCATCATTTAGGTTATAGGATTTCATTTTATTTAGTGTATATATCTTGTGTATCTCGGGGACTCAGTCAGGAATATTTCATTTAATTTGTATGGGAGATGTCAGCATACAAGACAGCGGATTGTGTTAGGCAAGCTACAAGATGTTGCAACAGCAGGAAACTCTAGGCCAAATTTAGATTGGGCCGAGAATAACTTCCCTTGTCTTGAATAAAGCTTTGTATAAATTGTGTAAGATTCTGACGTCAGAGAAGAGTTTCGCGCCATGAGTTGTAAGAAATATACATGGGTTCGAGATTATTGGTGTATTTTGTATGGGTTGGAGGGTATCATGACCATGGCGGAGAAAGACGAAAACATGTGTTTACAAGATAAGAGGTGGTTTTTTTTCGTGTGGAGCGAGGCTTCACTTCTATTCTAGCGTCTGGTTGGAAAGGTCACGTTCTCGTAATTTGGCGTAGGCCTATTTAGAGAAACTGTTTTGTTAAAAGCATGGCTTGTGAATGTACTCGAAACGGCTACAAATCAAAACAATGTTATATCTGTTAGCACATTTCAAGTTTGGTACGGAAGCACATTCATTCATCGCAGAGATGTGGCTTTGAAAACATTTCTAACCTAAAACCACGTGCGCATTCATTACGCAGTACAAGATGCTGTATCTAATATATCTTTGCGAACTGTGAAGTAGGCTTTTAGCCTCGTGTGTTATATTGATCTGTACAAAAGTCTGCTAGTGCAGAGCATACAAAACATGATCAGCTGGGAGGTAACAGTAGGAGATTCTATTAGCAACCACGTGTGGAAAATCTTTGAAAGCTGGGGAGAACTGATCTATCGAGCATGTCTCGAAGATTATCTGCAAGATCGTCAGTGAGTGAGTAAGAAACATCTTTATATTCCAACATTCATTTTGGGTCACATGTTTTCGTCATTGCCGAGGAGAATTGAAGATAGGAAACCATAGTCTGTTCGACGAGAGTCCCCGCCATATGTTTAAAGTTGATTTTAATACATATATTTTGAAAGTTATCATTAGTTTTCTTTATAGGGAATTACACCTAATAGTTGAACGCCCAAATGATACCAGTTAGGTTGACTAAATGTGTGTCCAACACTCCACGACCCTGCCATTTCAAATATGATGGTAAAGTACTTTCGATCACCAATAGGAGGGTAATTTTGGGAAGTTTTAAATCAGTGGCCCAAGAAGGGCTAGTAAGGAGTTACAACATAGCACCTCAACGTGGGGAAAGAGTAGGGAAACCTAGCAGGTATCATTAGGGCACATATGCACACAGCCGATAGACACCTTAGGAGTATTAGGGTTGACAGTAATTTGTTTTGTTTTAAGGGGTATGTCCACATCAGACAATTTAGAATTAAGGTCAAGGGTTGTGTGTAAATCAAACAGTAAAATGCCAGGTAATCAGGAAACTGGGGGAAGTGGCAGTGAGGAAGATGTGGAAAAGACAGTGGGAACATATGTTACCATTGTTACCACTGAGTCGCAGCTGATCGCTGAAGGTAGTAACTTAAATGTAAATGGGGGGGGGGTTATGAACGATAGTTTGATCCAAATGCTACTGAGTGAAATAAAAGGAGAGATTAAGAAGCAAGGAGAGTCTATGAGTAAGGAAATTAAGGAGCAGGTAGGCTCTGTAAATGAGAAGGTAGAGTCAGTGACCAAACAGATAGTAGAAGTGAAGGAATTTGTAAGTAAGGAAATTCAGGAGAGCAACAGGGCCACGAACACAAGGATAGAGTGTCTTAGCAAAGAAATACAGGACCATAAGTCTGTTCTTAATAGTAGAATGGAGAGTATGAAACTGGAATTAAGTGGAAAAATTAGCAAGCAGGGAGAGGAAATCAGGGCAGAAATGCAGGGGAATCAGGCTGGGATCACAAGTAGGCTAGAAGGGTTGGAAGGCCATCAGAATCAGCAAGATGTGGAAATAACGAAAATTAAGTCAGAGATAGCTAGTTCAAGGGCAGAAGTACAGAATGTAACGGGAAAGTGTGATGAGATATGCAACACTGTAAGTGGGAATAAGAGGGAATAATTAGATAGAGTAGGCACCGTTGAAAATAAGTTGGGAGAGATTGAGGGTCTGAGAGGGAAGCAGGAGGCATTGACCGAGAAAAACGAAAAGCTGCAGGAAGAGCTGATAAAGGTCAGGAGGGAGTTGAAAGAGCGACCGATGAGTCAAAGGGTTGTGATGCCATCTAGTCTGCTACTCAGGGACCCTGGTCTGCCACAATTTAATTCAAGGCAGTTCAATCCTATGGAGTTTTTAAAAACCATTGAAAAGAAATTCAGCTAGTATCTAGGCGACGGGGTTGTCGAAAGGGAAACAGTGTTGGAGATCTTGTCTAACTCATTTCAAGGAGATGTGAAAGCATGGTTCCAAATATACAGGCCTAACATGAATAGTTTAAGGGAATTCAGGGATAAATTCAAAGCTAAGTTCTGGGGGGAGGGGATACAGTCCAGGGAAAGGGAAAAATTAACTTTTGGGAAATATAAGGAGAGAGAAGGGGTATCCCTGACAGAATATTTTTTTGGCACATGTACTTATTTGGAAGAATTTGGATGGGATGACCTCTGACAGTGATGTGGTTAGGGTCATGTTGAAGCACTTCCCACCTAGAATTCAGGAGGCAGCTTGTATGCAGAAGGTTAGGACGGTAGAAGAGTTGGAAGAGCTTCTTACGAGCTTTGATGCTTTAGGCAAGCAGCATATGGAGAGGCCAGTGGTCAAACAGGAATTTAGGGGCAATAGGGGGAATAATCAGGAGTTTAATAGGGGTAGATTTAATCAGGAGCAAAGAGATTATCTGCAGAGACAGGAAAACTATCAGAGAGGTGGGGGGCGTCAGGATAATTCACAGCGACAGGAAGGTAACTATCAGAGAGGTGGGGGGGTCAGGAAGGTGGTAACGAAAGAGTACAGGTGAACCAGAGGAGACAAGAACAAGGTGGTCAAGGAGCTTTACACTCCGAACGGGCTGTGCAGGGAGGTCAGGCAATGTGTTATTGTGGGTGAGGAGGATTATGAGTCGGGAGGATCTGCTAGCTGACCAGCAGGAGTTCTCGTGTATCGGGGAGAAGGAGGCTTTTATGTCAACTGTTGAGTTGAGCATACTAGGTAAGAGAGTGCAGGCATTGGTGGATTCGGGGAGTGAGAGAAGTGTCATCAGTAAGGGATTTTATGATACTTTAATCAAGGACGGTGGTAAGTTGGAAGAAATTCCAGTTAAGTCGACATATGTGGTAACTGCTGTTGGTAATAAATCCCAAAGAGTGGGAAAGCAGGTATTGTTGCCCATGAGGTTTGGTAATGAAGTTGACCACAAGACTTGCTTGGTAATTCCTAACCTAATTTATGAAATGATTTTGGGGATAGACTGGCTTAACGAGCATAGTGCTGTTATTGATTTTGACCGGGGTGTTATCAACTTTATGAGGGGGAATATAAGCCAGGAGATGAGAATGAAATGCAAGAGTGTAGATAAGACAGTAAAGGCATGTGTTACTGAGGTCACTGTAGGGGAGATGGCAGAAGGTAAGGCTGACGATGAGGAGGAAGTTGTGGATTTATGTCACATTGCTGTGGAGGGTGATAAGAGTGATCAACTCCAGCAGGCTGTGGATAAGAATGGTTTAAGTGTTGAGGAGAGGGATAGTTTGTTAGAGGTTTTAGAGCTAAACCAAGAAGTTTTCAGTGACAAGCCAGGGCTAACACATGTCTATACGCATCAGTTCGAAATTGTAGATCATTCTCCATTTTCAGGACCCAAGTACCCGATACCTCACAAATTTGCTAATGCTGTGGAGAAAGAAATAGGCATTATGCTGAATCAGGGTATTATTGAGCCTTCAACTAGTGCATATCTGAATCCCTTAGTTGTGGTTGGGAAGAGTGATGGCTCGGTCAGGTTGTGTATTGATGCCAGGCAGCTCAATTGTAGGATATCTGGGGACCAACAGAGGCCAGAATGTGTTGAGGAACTGGTTCAGAAATTCAATGGTAAGCAATGGTTTTCCACTATGGATCTGAGTGCATCATTTTGGCAGGTACCGTTGAGAGAACAGGACAGCAAGTTGACTGCGTTTAGCTTTAAGAGTGGGTTGTACCAATTCAGGGTCGTTCCTTTCGGAACAAAGACCAGCAGTTCAGCGTTGATTAGGGCCTTAAATCTAGTGTTAGGGAGGGACACACACGAGTTTGTGACAATGTACATAGATGATTTAATTGTTGCATCTTACACATTAAAGGAACACCTGGATCACTTAGACATTGTTTTAAGGAAATTAAGGGACGGGGGATTTACAATTAAACTTAAGAAGTCTCTGTTTTGCACAACATCAATCACATTTTTAGGGCATACCATCACAACACAAGGGGTGTCTCCCGAACAGTCACGATTAGACAAAATTCACAACACTGCTACACCACGTAACGCCAAACAATTGAGATCAATATTAGGGGTTTTTAATTATTTTCGCAGATTCGTAGTTAGATATTCCTGTCTTGTAGAACCGTTTAGGGAATTGCTGAAGCAGGGTACTAAGTGGGTAGGGACCCAGGTGCACGACGAGGCTTTTAAGGAGTTGAAGAGAGGCTTTGTAGCGACTGTCATGCTTAGGTATCCTCGTCTGGATTGTCCCTACATTTTGATGACTGATGCGAGCATGCAAGGCATCTCAGGCATTTTGTGTCAGGAGGATAGTGAGGGCAATCTAGGGATTGCCTCATTAGCAAGTAGAGGGCTAAGCATGGCGGAGAAGAGATTATACAATTACTGAAATAGAGATGTTAGCAATCGTATACTCTCTAGGGAAATTTAGGAGTTATGTGTTGGGCAGTAAGTTGCAGATACTGACTGACCATCATGCATTACTGTTTATTGGATCCTGCAAGCTCACTTCGAACACGATGTCAAGGTGGATATTAGCTATAAGCGAATATGACTTTGAGGTAAGGCATGTTAAGGGGACTGAGAACATAGTAGCTGACTTCATGAGTAGAAACATTGGGGGTGATGAGGGTCATCAGGTACTGGAGGTACAAGAAGGTGTTGTAATCTGCGTAACAAAGGTAAGTGAGTGTGATGATGAGATACGCTGCTTAAGGAATCTGCTTGCAGAGCAGGAGAAGGATGAGGTCTTGGGTGAGATCTTGACTCAATTGAGAGATATGGATGTGGACAGTGGAATTAAGGTTGGAAAGTATTGGTACAAGTTGGAGTGTGGTTTCTTGGCTAGGCTGTGCCATGAAGGTGCCTGGAGAGTGTGTGTGCCAAGCTCATTGCAGGTAACGATGATTTGGTATCATCACAAGGCTTTAGGGCATTTTGGATCAAGCAAGGTTCTTTTCGCTGTTCAGCAGCATTTCATTTGGAAGAACATGGGAAGGCAGATTAGGAAAGTTCTGGCAATTGTGACTCGTGTCAACGGTGTAAATGCCCAACGAGGTTTCTTGAGGGACCTCGGCAAATGGTGATCACAGAAAAACCAAGGGATTTACTCTGTGTCGATTTGTATGGTCCATTGGTTAAAGCTCAGTTTGGATATCAGTATATCTTCGTGGTTGTTGACGCATTCAGTAAACTCGTCAAACTGTATCCCCTGAGAAAAGCGACCGGGAAGGGTTGTGTCCTACAGATCACTGATAAGTATGTACCTGAGTTTGGGGTGCCTCTCAGGATACTATCAGACCACGGTAGCCAATTCACCTCTAAGATCTGGAAAACCAAGTTGAGTGAATTGGGTATCAAGCACATATTCTCATCTATTCGATATCCTCAAGGGAATTTGTCCGAACGAGTTATGAGAGAATTAGGGAGAGTATTTCGCACCTATGTGAGTAATCGCCACAATGCGTGGTTCTCCAAGTTAGGAGATATTGAACGATGGTTCAATAGTACGTTCCATGAGAGTGTGAAATGCACTCCCTATGATATTCAGTATGGTAGGAAGCCTACCAATGAGCTTGCTAGAATGCTAGGTTTGGTCACGGGAGAGGAGATTGGGTAGGATGTTTGTATCCAGCTGGCTAGGGACAACTTAATCAAGGCAGGGAATAAGCGTAGGCGCCAGCAGAAGCGGGTAAAGTTTGATTCATTTGAAGTAGGCGATCAGGTGCTTCTGAGGGTTCCGTATCCGTCTTCAGCTGTAGATAAGGAGATAGGGAAGTTTTTCATCTATTTCAGGGGCCTTTTAAGGTGGTTAAACGTATTGGTGAGTGTGCCTATAGTTTAACGGACCAGGATGGTAAGTCTGTCAGTACACATAATATTAGGAATCTCCGTAGATATCACTCTGTAAAATAATATGGCATGGACTCTTAGAGAATTAGTCAACATAAAGTGATGGCATGACAAAACTCAAGAGATGTGACGAAGAATGCTAACCAGCAAAGTGGCATCGAGTGTTAGATGGATAGATGGTATGATAAGGCCTGTACAGGCAAATACCATGGCTTGTGAAGCGATAGGGTCTCATGATGAGACGAAGAAAATGAAGTGATAGACCTAAGACATTTGAGAAAAACCAGTGTGGCTAGGAAATGGACACAATAAGACATTCGAGAGAGTGAGAATGTGTGAAAATTTGACAAGTGTGTGTGTATATATGTCTTCCAGGGTTTATTTATGTAATAGTGTAATTCTTTGTGTTTTCAGTGCGTTGCTTGTTTGACTGTTTGTGATCCACACTTGTTTCACCCGTGTGAATCACATGGGGGCGTATTGTGACTGTTCCGGTCACAATGTTCCCAAACCCTTATTTGGTTGACTTGAGGAGAAGTCAGGTTAGGGTAATTTGTTCATATCATTCCTTTTCTTGCTCATCATCATCATTTAGGTTATAGGATTTCATTTTATTTAGTGTATATATCTTGTGTATCTCGGGGACTCAGTCAGGAATATTTCATTTAATTTGTATGGGAGATGTCAGCATACAAGACAGCGGATTGTGTTAGGCAAGCTACAAGATGTTGCAACAGCAGGAAACTCTAGGCCAAATTTAGATTGGGCCGAGAATAACTTCCCTTGTCTTGAATAAAGCTTTGTATAAATTGTGTAAGATTCTGACGTCAGAGAAGAGTTTCGCGCCATGAGTTGTAAGAAATATACGTGGGTTCGAGATTATTGGTGTATTTTGTATGGGTTGGAGGGTATCATGACCCTGGCGGAGAAAGACGAAAACATGTGTTTACAAGATGAGAGGTGGTTTTTTTCGTGTGGAGCGAGGCTTCACTTCTATTCTAGCGTCTGGTTGGAAAGGTCGCGTTCTCGTAATTTGGCGTAGGCCTATTTAGAGAAACTGTTTTGATGAAAGCATGGCTTGTGAATGTACTCGAAACGGCTACAAATCAGAACAATGTTATATCTGTTAGCACATTTCAAGTTTGGTACGGAAGCACATTCATTCATCGCAGAGATGTGGCTTTGAAAACATTTCTAACCTAAAACCACGTGCGCATTCATTACGCAGTACAAGATGCTGTATCTAATATATCTTTGCGAACTGTGAAGTAGGCTTTTAGCCTCGTGTGTTATATTGATCTGTACAAAAGTCTGCTAGTGCAGAGCATACAAAACATGATCAGCTGGGAGGTAACAGTAGGAGATTCTATTAGCAACCACGTGTGGAAAATCTTTGAAAGCTGGGGAGAACTGATCTATCGAGCATGTCTCGAAGATTATCTGCAAGATCGTCAGTGAGTGAGTAAGAAACATCTTTATATTCCAACATTCATTTTGGGTCACATGTTTTCGTCATTGCCGAGGAGAATTGAAGATAGGAAACCATAGTCTGTTCGACGAGAGTCCCCGCCATATGTTTAAAGTTGATTTTAATACATATATTTTGAAAGTTATCATTAGTTTTCTTTATAGGGAATTACACCTAATAGTTGAACGCCCAAATGATACCAGTTAGGTTGACTAAATGTGTGTCCAACACTCCACGACCCTGCCATTTCAAATATGATGGTAAAGTACTTTCGATCACCAATAGGAGGGTAATTTTGGGAAGTTTTAAATCAGTGGCCCAAGAAGGGCTAGTAAGGAGTTACAGTACATCAGTAATTTTCACCCAGACATTCAGTGGCGCAGTAACTTATGTCGAGAACTAAAAGAGAGCTATGAGATATTGTTGGTATTCTCTGAAAATTTGCATATGTGACTCTAGCGCATTACATATACCATGCACATGTGAGTATATGGCTCTTCAGAATGATGATTGATTCATGTTGCACAACCCTTGAAGTTCGTTGAAGGGCATCACACTACTCTGTCGCAACCATGACTGAAACAAATAAAAATAGGCCTAATATAAATATTTTATCTGCCTACTACTAAGTAGGCTATAGGTCAGTAGCCAAGTACATAAGTTATAAGCTTCATAAGTAATCACCAATACATTCACTACCACCAACCGAGTGCGAATCATAGACTAGGCCTACTTCCAAGCTTAAAGAGTTACATGTGCAATGCATTATAATATTATGGCTGACGGCATTTGAAAGTCGAGAATAATATACATTACTATATTAGAAGGCGAATTGAACCTAAGAATACATTCCCGAGAGAGAACTTACATAGGCTATATTTTAGGTTATGTTTGAATTAGGCCTATACGGAAAATGCAGTCGGAAGACTATTTCAAAATTTCCAAAGACCATTAAGGTTTTTTATTACGTTATTTGTGCTCTGACTGAATATAAAAATAAATAAAACAACGATTAAATAACTCTGTACTTTAAATTGTGTAGGTCTAGGCTAGGCCTACTTACTTAAATTGTAGTGATCTTTGTAGAGTTACTCCAATCCATCTCCAATCTTGTTCTCGTATTTTATAGGCGTCATGATGAAATGTAAATAAGAATTTATCCAAAAATTAATTAAATAAAAGCTTCGAAACATCTCAGACAAGTGGATTTGACACACACATATCAAGAGTCTATAATAAGTGTATAAACTGTTTTAATCGATGCATATTACTAGTACTTACCTTGTACAACTTGTTACAACTTCATTAGACTTGAATTTCCAAAGAAAACTGTGAAATTATTTAAATAATAAGTCATTAGTTACAGTCGTAATTATAATGTTAGCTGACTTTGTGAAAAATGCATTCTGGAAGTTATTGCCAGAAACATGTCGGCAACTGTGTGGTACGGAATTTTACTGGTATTATGGTCTTTGGAGATCGCGGGATTTTAAGCAGGGTTGGCGACAATGTGCTCGCACCTGAAAACAACTTACCTTCAAGAAATGCAACCATAAACCAACATTTACGTAGGCATAGGGGACGGCTGTTAATGTTGCCTACCCTGTCTTGATCTAGTAACTCATTTAAGTTGTCCCAGACTATAGCGTTCGTTGATACCTCAACAACATCCTCTATGAATGATGATTAGGACGCGGGGCTCACTCGATCGTTGGACTTGAACCTTTTTGACTTCTGGTTTTGGAGCCACATTAGAAGTGTCGTTTATTCTGAGCCAATTGCCGATATGCAGACACTTGAATAGCGATGCTATTCGGGGACAGATTAGAACCCTCGAACGAATGAGGAATCCATGATGCCACGTATGCGCGCTCACATTGAGGGCATTTAGTAACGATGACAAACATTATGACATAATACTCTGATGTTATGTATAGTCCATGGTGTCCATGCAGCAAGCAGGGCGCACACGGCCTTGCAGCGACAGTAGGGGAAGACTATATGTTTGTCTCTCTCTCGCTCGCTTTCCCGTCTCACTCCCTCCCGTACTGCCTTCGCTGTGTTGTGGTTGATCGGTCGAACGTCAAACCGTATTCAGTATATTGTAAATATGAAAAAAAGAAACACAACGAAAACAAGGGAAAAGAACAATAATGTGACCAAAATTGCAATGCCTTAAATGAGTCCATGATTTATCTTATCAGACTGTTTTAATGCAAGTACCGGTACGCAGAGAAACGCGCGAAACACAGTGTAGATTTGTCAGATAACAGTCTGTTCGTTTGTTTACATTACGTCCGGTTCGCTAGCGATGGCAAGTTGACTCGCTCAGACGCGGCGAAGGACTGACGCAGCGCCAGCAGTCAGGGCAGGCAGCCAAGCCAAGAGAGGTAGGAGCCAGCCTGCCGGCACGGCGTGCGGCGCAGCATAGCATGTCTCAGTACTAAGTGCTCTAGCACACGCCCCGTTCATTCCTGGACATGCGTTGATAGGAGCTTTTCTGTTCCATTTTCTGTCAAGAATTGCCTCCTGAGGTTTGCCCTGATAGTACTACTAACAATCACTGATCTACCCACCCATAATCTCACGTGTTCTTTTTCAGCAATGACGCAAGATTTTAGATTTAAATGTACTGCACTGATATCTTTATATTAATTATTGCCACGTGTTTTAATCACATTAATGCCAAAATCGCTTTCTTCCATAGTAGTGAAGCTGTGCCGAAGCTACGGGAAGTCGCTAATGGTGAGTCCCTGAAGGCTTTGTGGCAGTATGGTTATGTGGGGATATCTTGGGAAGGAATAATGTTAGAGGGTCAAGCGAAGATTCGTTTTGAGGGTATTGTTTGCGATCTATGTCATGACGAGGTTATTTTTTTAATAGGTTGAATTTTGAAAACCTATTTTGGGGTAAGAACGTGTTTTGTTACACCACGAGCTTAATAACCTGCGTTGATGTCTTGTCTCCATAGTAGGGGGTCAAAACTACCCCAAAATTGAAAAAGCAAAGAACCCTAAAATTATGTGTGATAGCTCAAAAATAAGTAATCAAATACTCTATTACTTCGATAGGTCATTTCGCTCCTAAAACAGTGAATAGTGATTTTACAGGAAAAGATAGTGTTAGACATCTAAAAATGATAAATCAGCCTAAGCTCTTTTGTTTCTGATGAAAAATAGTAGGGGGTGAAAACTACCCCAAAATTGATTAATCGATACCTTGGAAACTTAGATCCCTAAAAGTAGACTGTGTGTTATAGCTTAAAAATAGGTCATCAAATACGCTTTCATCTCGATAGGTCGTTTCACCCCTAAAACAGTGAATATATAGATTTTACAGGAAGCAAAAGTGTTATACATCTAAACATGATAAATGAACCTAAGATTTTTTTTTTTTTATGAAAAAGAGTAGGGGGGGGGGTGAAAACTACCCCAAATTTGAAATATTGATACTTGGAAACTAGGAACCCTAAAATTATTGTCGCGTCACATCATGGACGATAAGATAATAGGAGCACGTCAGAGTACTGTGCCCGTTTAGACCGGAGTCCGCACGACCACATATGCATTTTACCAATAATCAGTCAGCACGAGAATCAAAATATCCCGGAGCGCCAGATGGGTTAAAGCAAATCGCAAAAACGACATCAAATTTATAAAAATGCTTTGCTGATTTTTGGCTCAATGCAACAATAAGGATAGAAGGAGATTTAATGGGGTAAGACACATCTGGTAAAATTATCTCAGTTTATTTAAAGTTAAAATCTGACTGCAAGAATAATGCTCAAAGCAGCATCATCCACGTGTGGCGATCCACACTCTTATTTACACACAATATACAGAAATCTTCCAAACACATTTGACAATCTTTTTGAAAACACAAGTCCGATTGTTAGTCCTGTGGACTGTGTTCCAAAATTATTAACATTTTAACTCCAGTGCAAAATGAATTGTCCATACTGGAAATAACGTTGATCACTGTTTGACTATTTACATGATATTAACACTCGTAGAATAAATGTTTATAGAATTTCTTAAACTTTCATTTGTTTTCCAGTTTTCCAAAATATATCGTTGAAACTATTATTATCATCGTAGCAACACAAATTATTAACACATATTAACAACATCTGAAAAATATTTGACCATTGAGCATAGCATCGAAGGACTGTGCGAAGCACAACAACAATTAATTGTTCTTCTGACATTAAATATTCGAGAAGTGACTCGATTATGAACTTCAAGTTCCAAACAAAATATATGATTTCTGAATCATTAACTTGATCAATAAATGGTTGAACCATTCAACTATTAGATTTTCCACTTGGAATTATTATGAGAAAAATATTTATATTTATGGCCATTTCTAGCAACTTTCACAACTTGCAATTCTTCGACAGAATGCGGAAATAAGAATTGTAGTCTTATAATGAATTCATTTAGTTCATGGCACTAGGATTGAAAATATCCTTCAAATTATTCGTGGTTAAAGAATTATTTTAAATTGGCAGTGGCCCATTCTACTATTTGTGTAAGAACACAATATTATAACAACAACAACAACGGCAAAGGTCTTCCTCTGAAGAAGAATAAACTACTATCATGACAAATCCGGGTTCTAGCAAAATCAAATTCTAAATGGAATTCGTAAACAAGGTTGAAATAAGAACTGATGGTTTCAAAGAAATAACCTTCGGGTTATTCATACGAAGAAATGTGTGGCTCCAATACTCCAACTATAAACCTGAGCCATCGAACCTGCTATTTGATTGATGCTCGAAAAACCTTCATTCCTGCGACTTAACATGCGCACCTGGGAATGGCATTACAACTACTCCACACACATAAATTATCTTCCCAAAATTTATACAATAAATCAAGCCTCTGCTTGTTATCAACACTGGAAGATTAATAAACTTACAAGTTTATTTTATTTTACCATTCAGTTCAACCCGTGATTTTACCATACTTATGAAAAGCTTCATTTCACTTTCGAGTGTATTTATGTCACGATTTTATATAAATACAAAAATATCCTATTTGATACAAATATCAGTTGCTTCCCGTTTCATGCCTCTCCGTGTTATATGAAAAATATACTTTGCTCAATGCAAATATCAACTGTTCAACCAGAACTGAAATGTAGGTTGAATGCGGGCTTGCGCTAACCACTCTCCTTCGTAAAATCTCCTGTTCCAAACTAGAAATGTTTCAACCACTTCATAGGCTCTTTCTCAATACATATGATTATTATAAAATATAATATCCAAGAATTATTTAGAAAAATTATGAAAATTATTATTATTATTATTAATGGATTATTATTATTATTATTATTTCAAATATGTTGAATTATCATCTCATTATGTGAGAATCCACATGTTCGAACCTTCGAATATGGAAAAAATATCCATTCCTCAACAAAAATAAATTTAACTTTTACAGTTACATCGGCTGATTACCGTGATTTCCCAAAAATATGAAAAATTCAAATAAATGCTCAAAATGCTCGGTCATCGATCCTAAACTGTTCTGAGTGCTGAAAATGCTCAGAATAAATCTAACTAGTCTTGCGTAAATCATTACAAGCTTTAAATATGACGAAAAAAATGTGTTGGTCATCTGCAGAAAAATAGTTTGTTCCAATTAGCTAAGCATAATAATATTCAAATGTGGCTTACATTTCTTGATGTTCTTGAAGTGTAGTAAACCTGGTCTATACCAGATTTATCCGTAGATATGCCCTAGCGGACAAGCACGTATAATCCTTGTATCGGCCGCCATTGTAGACCCACAAATCGTCTAGTCAGACATAGTGGTAGTATCTTTCGACGTTTTAAATGACTGTGGTTCCATTTTAATATGGGCTTCTAACAAAGCCATAACAGTTTGTTTGAAAAGGGTCAGATCTAAGCGATCTCTTCTTAAATGTGTCAGTTGTAACCTAACTCACTGTAATCTCATCAGTACAAGAAAAACGTTGATAGTCTAAGCAGTTAACGGCTGTTCTGAAGATCGTTCCCTGGGCATGGTTTGTATATCACCATCTGCCATGCGCTAGACAACTTGCAGTTTCCCTTGCGTAGACTAATGAACGCCACCGTTATAGACTATTCTTCAATGTACTGACGGATTGAAGTGGTTAAATAGTTACAAAATATGAAACTGACTTTAAATGGATCTAAACATCCAAGTATTAATTTACTATTGGACTGTGACAAATACTACTTTCTAGACCAAGTCTAGCATATGTCCTTTAAGAAATCTAAATATTTCCACCCATGTCTGTAGAAATACAATCACCTCAGTGATTCTCCTCACCAGAAACTTACTAAGTTCCAACTCGTTTGCGCAGCACTTCTCGTGACTATCACGATTTGAAAAGTACTTCTTCGTAGACGTGGCAACCATGTGCCTTGGCTCAGCGTAGATGCAACTTGTTCGCCAAGTGCTTGTGATGAAGTGAGCTAACTAAGCTTGCTCCAGCTTGCTTTTATACAAAAACGGTCAGGGTCACGCGTCATCGCCTGATATCTAAAAATCCTCATATCTCTTGAATCCCTGGTCCGATTTACTTGATATTAATTGCATTCTCTTTTATTTGGCCGTGCCAGTAATCTGATCCCAGTCTCAAGTCTCTGCTCCATAGTTAACTATTTAATCAATAAATAGTCTCCACCTCTGCTGTTACTCGCTACGTCATTTACCATCCAACTATCGGTAATTTCCTTCGAATGGCTTCGAGAAGCAATGTAGCGCGATATTCAAATATCTGAACTTTCAAACGCTGCTACAGCCTTTCCCTTGATATCTAGGTGTCTGAAACTTGGAATACCCATTCCTAGAGTTGGGCACAGTACGTCACCTCATTTGAAGGGACCACGTTTCCCGGAAGAAAATTCAAAGGGACGACAGTATATTTTTGTGGTCTACCATGTTTACTATGTTGTTTTGAAGCTATTTATATTTATTTTGGCCTTTACTCTTTCATGCATGTCTGCCTGATGACACAAGATGGAATATTCCAGAAGGGGAAGAAGATTATTGAACGCGCTCTGAACACGAAAGTGAGTCAGGAGTGGACTCAAATACTTGACTTGAGAACTAGACTGGTGTGAGTCACTTGTTATGGCAGTGTGTGATGCGGCGAGTGTGTGATGTCAGTTGTACTGTACCAAGCGGGCGTGTCGGTTAGTACGTAGCTCTAAAAGGCAGGCCGTACAGTTCAGTCGAGTAATAGGACTCTAGTGCAGATTACTATGTGGGCCAGGGACGCCGATTCTTTTCGTGGAGAGGTTATTGGCACGAAGTGATTCATGTGAAAGTGTTGCGAAATGTTTTTGTGAGTACACCCAAATTAACTGAATCGTGATTGGGACTATTAAATGATTGAGAATATATAATGGTTGCATGATTCATGTGAAAGCGCTGTGCAATGTTCTTGGGAGTACACCCAAATATACCAATTCGTGATTGCGACTATTAAATTATTGAAACTATTGAATGGTTCAATGGCCCTGTTAATTATCGCGTATTGTTCATACGAGTGTACTCAAATTACGCGAACTGTAATCATACCGATATTAACCGGTTAAGCTGACAGTAGAATATGCCGTGTACTAATAAAATGTGCGAGGACATGTAATCTGTGAGAACGATAGTTGTGCTATCCCATTTTATCGAAGGATTAAATCGGGGCTCATTCTCAACAGTGCCTATCAGAAAATAATTGTCGAGACGTGACGTCAAATGTGGACAGACCCGTTAACACAGGTTGAATCACATCTGGGATATTCGGCGTTAAGCATGTGCGGAGAAAGTCTTTCGCTGTTGCGCGTCGCGGCGTCGACGAGAATGGAGAGACGCTCTTATCACTTGGACTTTGATCTTGTCAACATGCCGTGCTAGATTAATCTATGGGATTTCGACGGCAGAGATGCTGGTGACTGAGAGAATGGGGAGAAGATCTATCGGTGGCACGCGCCGCGTAGTTTCTAGCCGACGTTGGAGGGCGCACCCAAGGCCCTGGACCCTCATCAGAAGGTACCTTATGGCGGTCTACGAGTAAGGTATTGTCAGCCAATTATTCATATGGGTGTTTGTGGTTATCGGAGTGTTAGTTAAGTTCGTTGCTTTTTCCTGGTTAATTGCTTTTTGGCACGTTAACATTTATTTACATTCAACGGCTCCAAATTCGGCATGATGTTAGGAGACACAGTTGTCTCTAGATATCCGTTCAGGTTAATGTATATTTTATGGCTGGCATATGACGACACCATCTTTCGTATAATCCTTCGAAACCGTTGGTCATAATATTTACACGATGGCAGCGTATGATTTGTTTTTATAAATGATAAGTGGAGCATGACGTCTGGGGAAGATTCACACTTCAGGCGCAAGTATGTTCTGCCTGAAGCGCCATGTGTAGCGTGATACATCTCAATGTTATTGTTTAGATATAGTGAACCAAGATTACCTCGACAGATGAGGGGCTGTTATTGTATTCGTGAGCGTTAGTTGCCACGGCAGATTATAATATACAGTGTGGTCCACCCGCCCCTTATTATTTAGTTTTATGAAACCCAACTAACATCGCATTTATACCGATGGTCGATATTGCTCTGCGCTCTGACTGTGTGACAGCAATGTAATTGGGTCACGGGTCTAGCAAAGAAAAACCGACCTTAAACTTTTCCCCGCCAAATAGTATGGCCCATTCTACTAACATATGACTTACTGCTCCTTGAAATAACACACATACACGTAATACGATCGAATAACAGCTTACGCCACGTGATCTGTAATAGTAAAAGTTTAAATCAACACCATAAACTGTGATTGAAGACTTTGAGATGAACTTAAACGTTTGAGGTGGGACGGCTACAGTAACTAAAGCACGTTTAGCGTGCGGTATCTACCATGTGTTTGTGGCTGAGAGGGTTAAAACCTGACCGTATGTGGTGGGCGCGAGCGGGTAGAATGCTGCTTCGAATCCAGTAGCAGGCATACTTTTTTGAACGAAAGCCCTCATTCCATTTTAGTCGGGATATAACTAAATTGCCAGATTTATTGTGAAGAGTACGTTGGATTTTGATGATTTATAAAGAGAATACGATCGAATTGGTACGTTATGCCACGTGACCAGTAATGGCAGAAAATTAAAAAACTGGCATGAATATTAACATAACATATCGAAGTGTTGCTCCGGAGGTCCAGGTTCGATTCCCAGCTCTGCCAAGAAATGTAATACTTGTCTGAGGGCTGAAATTGGGTAGACGTAGCCTCGTGAAGCAAATATGAGAAGAAGCGGGTTCGATTCCCACCTCAGCCACCCTGGAAATGGTTTTCCGGTATTTCCCAATTCTACTCCGGCCAAATTCCGGGACGGATTCTATCTTAAGGCTACGGCCACCTCCTTCCCAATCCTTAATTGCAAATACACACATCATTACAAGCCCGCATTAAATTGGGTTATCAGGCAAATTCTACACACACATCCAAGTAAACGGGGCTAAATGACCGCGATATTCTAGCCCCTCAAATTAAACAAAACATCATATCGAAGGATATTCTGATCGCCAGTGCTTGCATCGAAGTATACGTATTCCTTACCAATTCCCATGGTATTATTAGCATACTTTCGATTTTTGCAAAAAATGAATGTAGACTTATGAGATCTACACAGGGCCAAAAATGGTGTGTCTGTCTGCGTGTGTGAGACTGTGTGTCTGTGTGTGTGAGAGTGTGTGTACTTTGAATGTCTGCCCCCCCCCTATCAATGCGAACACGGTGAAACCGAATTAAACGATATTTGGTACAGAGGTAGAACTAGCAAAGGGCACCTCAGTGTCATGTTTTATATTGCCGCCATCTTGACCGAAACGCATTGGCGGCCACCCAAATGTTCAAAGCGTAAATCAAATTACGAATAACCTAATCATCTGATCTCTACCAAATTTTGCAAGAGCATATACTTTTATTGCGAGCGTCTTTTGACTAAACTACAAGGTAATCAGCCCAATAGTTTGCAGATGGCGGCCAGGTATGTGTGCAAATCGATTCCCCCTATCATTTCAAACACGGTGAAAACGAATTGAACGATATTTGGTACAGAGGTAGCACTAGCAAAGGACACCTCAGTGTCATGTTTTATATCGCCGCCATCTTGATGAAAACGTAATGGCGGCCTCCCAAATGTTGAAAGCCTAAATAAATTACGACCAACCTAATAATCTGATCTCTACCAAATTTTTCAACAGCATACCTTTATATGGGAAACATATTTTGACCGAACTACAAGATCATCAGCCCAACAGTTTGCATATGGCGGCCATGTATGTGTGCCAATCGATTCCCCTATCAATTCAAACACGGTGAAACCGAATTGAACGAAATTTGGTACAGAGGTAGCACTAGCATAGAACACGTCAGTGTCATGTTTTATATCGCCACCATCTTGACGGGAACGTAATGGTGGCCATCCAAATGTTCCAAGCTTAAATCAAATTACGACTAACTTAATCATTTGATCTCTAACAAATTTTGTAACAACATATACTTGTATGGCGAGCGTCGTTTGACTGAACTACAAGGTTATCAGCTAAATAGTTTGCAGATGGCGGCCATGTATGTCTGCAAATTGATTCCCCCTATCAATTCAAACACGGTGAAACCGAATTGAACGAAATTTGGTACAGAGGTAGCACTATCAAAGGACACTCCAGAGTCATGTTTTATATCGCCGCCATCTTGATGAAAACGTAATGGCGGCCATCCTAATGCTAAAAGCTTGAATCAAATTACGACCAACCTAATCATCTGATCTCTACCCAATTTTGCAATAACATACCTTTATGTATAGAGATTCGTTTGTCCACACTACAAGGTCATCAGGCCATTAATGTACGGATAGCGACCATGTATGTTTGCGGATCGATTCCCCGTATCTTTTAAAACAAGGTGAAACCGAATGGAACGAAGTTTGGTACAGAGGTAGCACTAGCAAAGGCCACCTCAGTGTCATGTTTATATCGCCGCCATCCTGACGAAAACGGAATGGCGGCCACCCAAATGTTAAAAGCTAATCAAATTACGACCAACCTAATAATAATTTGATCTCTACTAAATTTTTCAACAACATACCTTTTTGTGGGAAGCATCTTTTGACTGAACTACAAGGTCATCAGCCCAATAGTTTGCAGATAACGGCCATGTATGTGTGCAAATCTATTCCCCATATCAATTCAAACACGGAGAAAACGAATTGAATGAAATTTCTTACAGAGATAGCACTAGCAAAGTTATAACAATACCCATGCATTTAGGAGAAAGTAGGCTGTACGTTCTTTACCGAACATCTTGTTTTGTTATTAAATTTTAACAAAAAGTCTTAGCATATGTTTAGGCCCGTATCACACGACACTCGCTGGCAAGGAAGCCGCTGTGATCGCTGGTACAAAATCCTCTTCGTCAGTACACCTGCTTGTATGGCCGAAGTGTATCATACGCTAGCATTTTGTACGCTAAGTTGTATGAAATAAAATCGAAAGGCTGTCATTTGAGGGCATTATTTGCAGTTCTTTCGCCTTATTAACGCAAAGCGGTCGCAAAACTTGCTTTAAGTAAATTAGAAAATATACCAGGTACTGAATGAATGCATTCCAATCAATATTTAGGATCTAACTGTAATAATTGAATATTTTACCATATGTGTTAATAAGAAGCGCAACAAAAACCTCGAGAGTGTGTTGGAAATGTGTGCAAGTGTTATTGCGCCCGCTCGCTCTTTCGAAGATCCCGGGTTCAAGACTATCCAACGGCAGAATTTTTAAATTCTTTTCAACTATTTTCTTATACCCTCCCTACCTCGTACAGCAAGATTTCAACTTGGTTTTGTTCACATTATCTACGAAGACGATAGGGAAAGATATTATCTTGTCTAATTTAAATGGTTATTTTCCCTAAATACTGTTCAAAACCATGGATGGATACTATTCGTCATAATTATTAATTTTTAGTCGATTTTACCCTCCAGGTTAGGTTTTCCCACGGACTCAGCGAGGGATCCCATCATTACCGCCTCTACGGTAGTGTCCTGGAGCTTGAAACATCTTGTCTGCGGGATACAACTGGGGAGGCGGAATCAGCACCTCGCCCAGGCGGCCTCACCTGTAAAGTGAACAGGGTCCTCTTGAGGGATGGGAAGGGAGGGGACGATTGGGAGGGATAGGCAAGGAAGAGGGAAGGAGGCGGCCGTGGCCGTACGGTAGGTAACATCCCGGTATTTGCCCGAAGGCGAAGTGGGAACCCACAGAAAACCACTTTGAGGATGGCTGAGGTGGGAATCGAACCACCTCTACTCATTTGGACCACCCGAGGCTGAGTAGACCCCGTCCCAGTCCTCATACCTCGTTTCAAATTTCGTGGCAGAGCCGGGAATCGAACCCAGGACGTCCGCGGTGGCAGCTAATCACGCTGACTACTACGCAACGGAGGCGACTCTATTCGTGATAATTAGAATTTTAATAGTTCAATATTTTTCCCAGAATCGAAATATGACACGTTCTGTAATTACTGCCTTGATACGAGGCTCAGCGGTAACGTTCTCGCTTGCTGTGCCAAAGGTTGCAGATTCGTATCCTGGCTCAGTCAGCTGGCATTTGAGGGTGCGCAAATGCGAGGGAGCCGTGTCAGTAGATTTACTGGCACGTTGAAGATCCCCTTCGGAGCAAAATTCTGGCACCCCGGCGTATCTAAAAGCCAGAGCAGTTAAAACGGACGTAAAACCAATCATGTTATAATTATCTGTATTTACTGTATGTTTGGGGCAGATGACCTAGTAGCTCCGCCCCTTAAAACCTCAATAACAATTACTGTAAGTGTATAACAAGCGCCTTTCGCACTGACGCCGTTGAAAGAAATTATAATTTCGGTCTGATGTATTTATTCGTGAGCCTACCCACATAACAAATCTATTTGTTATGTGGGTCGTCTGAGTGAGTCGGAGTTTTCCTTTAAACAAAGGTGGTCAAAATTTCGAACACTTGCTACCTTGAATATACAGGATAACTTGCTTTCGTTCTACAGATCATTATGTCGTCGTCCAATCTGGCTACGTACCATCGGATAAGTACGGTCCTTTTGAGGACCAAATAAAAAATCACTCGTTGGAACAGATAGGTATGCGTCCATAATATATCCACAATAAACGACATTAAGAAAAAATGCACTAGTTCAAGGTTCGAACCTACTACAACGCGACTTCGTTGACGATACTCTAGCACTTCTTGATTTAGCCACCTTAGCTACCGAGAACCATGGTAAATTGCTGGCACGTATTGAGTCTATTCGTAGACACTTCCTGTCCAAATGTAAGAAGGTGTCATTCGGAGCTCTGATCGTTTCAATCATGCAATATATTTGAGGTCATTGACAGAACACTGCCACTATTGATCTCTACTATATTCGCGAGGATGTACTCAACGGTAAAGTTGTACAATGGACGTAAAGGAGCAGGTGCTAATGTTTTTAGGATGACTGTGATATACGCATTAGTTGGGTTGCCTTCCTCCAAAAAAATAAGGGGCTGGTGGACCACACTGTATATGAGCCGTAGTTTCCAAAATTGTAATTGTTTTTATTTTCGTGAGCCGTAGTTGCCATGAGATATATATATAGGAGATGTCATTTGGATTTTTTCGGTGAGCATATGATTGCCACAAAGTGTACGGCTATGTATAAATTGTTAATTATGCACGTACGGTATATAGTCGTTTTCCCCATGTAAGCGCTTTCTTATGGCATAAAATACATGTCGTGTTGGACGTCATGCTGCCTAGCATGAAATCCCACTTCCTAGGCAAGCTGTCCCATCATATGAAAATTCGTTTCGGTAACAGTAATGAAATCTATGACCAAAATTATTATAAATAATTCTGCCACATATCAGTACAATAAGCCTCCGTGGCTTAGGCGGCAGCACGCCGGCCTCTCACCGCTGGGTCAGTGGTTCAAATCCCGGTCACTCCATGTGAGATATGTGCTGGACAAAACGGAGGCGGACAGGTTTTTCTACGGGTACTCCGGTTTTCCCTGTTAACATTTCATTCCAGCAACACTCTCCACTATCATTTCATTTCATCTGTCATTCATTTAATCATTGCCCCAGAGGAGTGCGTCAGGCCTCGGCAGCCGGCACAGTTAATATCCTCGCCGCTAGTTTGGGGCTTCATTCATTCCATTCCTGACCCAGTTGGAGACTGGAAGCAGGCTGTGGATTTTCATTTCATCAGTACAATATTTACAAAGCATTTGTTATATGCTTAACAACATTTAGTCATGCAGATAAATTATTATAAACAATTCTGCCATATATCAGCACAGTATTTACAAAGCATTTGTAGCGTGTTTCGGCACGATATAAGGTACGTATCCGTTACCCATGCACATATATCAATTGGATATATATGTTATTGGTGTTACATTCTTGTGGATAATAAACATTTGGGATAAAGCTTTAAATATTGGCCTTCGTTCTTTATGCAGATTCCCGATTGTGCTCGGGAGCCAGTAGTCTCGAACCACATTCATCCACCCTGAGTTTTTATTGGCGTCTCGTGCGAGATGACTGGTTCCCGGGTACATCCCTCCTGGGGTCAGTTAGTGGGCCTGGGAAGGATCATTGAGGCTTGAGTCGATCTGTGTGTGTCCCTGGGCCGCGAACGGGCACAGGAGGAGGAGGGAAGGCGGTGACACAACGTGTGGGGCTCGAGCATAGATGAATTGCAGCCGCATGTGTTTTGTTCGGATTTGGTTTCACCTTCTGTGAGACTTTATTTTACCTCTTTTATTTTTTTTGTTCGCCACTATAACATAGGTATTTTATTTTTAACCAGGAAAGAGACTATAACCACAAGCGGGTCTAGTTGTTGACCACAGGATCTCTTGTATTTCGAAATCCCTAGTTGTAAGAGTGATAATTTTGTACTGTAGTGTAAAACTTGTAGTGTTAAGAGTGTTAATTTTTGTGTTGCAGTACTGTGTGCGGTAAGTGGAGGAATTACGAAAGATGATGGCGGACATGATGGTCCAGATGGAGGCCAGTAGGAAGAGAATCAGGATAGTATGAGGAGAATCAGGAGTTTTGGAAATAACTTCAAAGTAGTATTCAGGCAGTTCGGACGGGTCTAGAAACCAGGCTAGGGTCAATTCAAAGTGACACCAAAGAAAATAAACAAAACTTTGATCGATTTGAGAAACATGTAAAGATGAGTTTGGCGGCGATTAAATGTGACATTAGTGTTGGTAGGTGAGAATTACGGGAGGTACAGGACAGCGTCAGGACCAACCAAAAAGAAGTAGAAAGTTTGCGTGGAGATATGGATGAAGTTAAGAAGAATCTCAACGAAGGAATGGAAGAATGTAAGGTTGAATTTAGGATGAGTTTAGAGATCTATAAAAATGAAATGCATGACGGATTTAAGGAGGCGAAATTGGATGTACAACGAAGGGTGTTTGATATTCGATTGGCAGTAGATGACACCAACGCTCGTTTGAAAGAGGAATAAAAAGGCGTTCGCAAAGACTTTGTGAAGTTTAAGAAAGACATGAAGGAGTTTGTAAAACAGTGGGCGGAAGTGACTCATGACCGAATTGCGGAAATTGCCGAGGATCTGGAAAGGAATCGAGAGTCTATGGCTGGAAATCGCGTAATACATAACGACGAGCTTAGCGAAAAAATCTAAATCTCAAAAGTGATCTTGATAAAGTACTAATAATGTTATTGGTTTTTAGTCCCTTTTAACTACTGTGGCTTTTAGAGACGCCGGGGTGTCAGAATTACGAACCTGCAACCTAGGGCCCAGCAATCGAGAACGTTACCGCTGAGCCACGCAACCAGTCCTCTTGAAAAAGTAACAGAGATCATAGAAAATTGAGGTACTCAAGACGATAACATTAAGGAATTAAAGCGGGAAGTCTCATCTACCAAGTCCAGTGAGGTCATGGTAGCTTCGCATGTGGCGGAGATAGTGACTAGGATGGAAAATGAGTTGACTGGAGGAATTGAAACGCCGGAATTCAAATCAAATCCAAACAGAAATACGGGAACCCATAGGGCTCCACGGGCCTTTGCTGTGATTAAGATCCCGGATGAGGAACCACTCAAGTTTTCGGGAACAGGTATAAATACTCCAGTGGAGTTCTTGCGCGATGTAAAACATTATTTGATCGAAACTCGTGTGACACTGGAGAGAGAGCTCCGGGTGGTCGAGAGGCTGTTGGAAGGACAGGCGCTGATATGGTTTAAGGCGGTTTGCTCTACATTTAAGGACCTCGGAGGATTCGAACACTCATTTATTAAAAGATTTTGGTTACCGGAGGTGCAGCAAAGCATAAGGTCAGAACTTTATTCCAAGCGTTATGCGTCCTCAATGCCGACCAAGTATGCCAACTACTTTGCGACACAACTCGCGAGGTTGCAGGTTTTACAACCCCCATTGCCGGATGAGGAGTTGATCCACGCGATCACGAGTCAATATCCACCCGATGTACAGAGGATCCTCATCGATTCGGGCGTTAACACCTTCAAAGCTTGTGACGCAATGTTGCGCAAATTAGCCCATACTAGAAGGTTGGTAAGGCGGGCTAAAGCCACCCATTTTATTAGTTCCCGACTGTACACGCTCAGCCATGTTAAATAATTAATATCTAGCTAACCCATGGTCGCATTTTAACAAATGAGGTGTCGTAGGACTCGGGGTGAGGTCCTCTTTCCCATGAAAGACTTGTATTATTTGAAAATGCTAAAAACATTGTTTTTGAAAGTAGGCGATAGTTGAAAACCAAACATTATAAAATAGTACATTATGCAACGAGCCTATAATGGCTATAATTAAGACACGAGTATTTTTTATAAAACGAGCGTATGCGAGTTTTATAATTTCCATACGAGTGTCTTAATTACCATTATAGGCGAGTTGCATACGACTGTTTATGTTCGACGATAATTATAACTTTATTATATGTTTTAACATAAATATTCATAAATATCTGTTGAGAGTCAGCTACTGGAATTTTGTGATCGCAGAGCGAGCGTTGGGTGTTATACCTTCGTCTTTCAAGAGCTTTGAACGGCCGACGCATGCGCTCTGCCATATGCAGCCATATGTTTACATCAGCCGTCCCTCAGTAATATTGTCACCGCAGTCATTTGAAGACAATGCGCTGTGTAGAAATTAGTGTTAGTGATTTTAAGGTACTGTGCTATTTCTTGTCTCATATTCGCCAGTTTATTTACGCGAACTCATGGACGGTGGGTATTCCATGTCGGTAATTTATTATAGTTCGATGTTGTGTTTATGTCCGACATGTTGGATTTTGAGCGCATGCGCGAAATTATCGTTACCTAATTGGTCAATGAACGAGCTCTGATTGGCTGGAGAAACTGTATCGTAATGAAAAACGGTGTTATAATGACCATCATTATGATACAGTTTTCAAACACATAATAGTGAGGGTCGAACATAAAGTGTTTTATAGGCTTAAAAGAAAGGTCTCTATGTTCCTTAGTTTTTGTAATATTTTATTTTTTATTTTTTTAGTTTTATTGAAAACAGTCCAATTTTGAAATTCTTATATTTTGGAAACTAGGAAGTTTACAAAAATGTTTGTTTGACATAAATAAAAGGTCCCTACCCCCTCTACCTACAAAACGAATAGTATTGTAGTAGTGGGAGATCGAGAGAACTGTTCCACTTAGGAAGTTGTGAGCCCCTAGCGGCCTTGGGGAGGAAGGAATTATGATGTTGGGTGAGGAATAGTCGTAAAGAGACCTGCGTGGTATCGTTTGAATGGTATTTTTCCGCTCTAACTGATGGCGAGGATATTTTTTTAACAAGTGGAATTTGGAAACTAGTTTTTGGGGGTAAATTTGTGTTTTTTGACATTTTTGCTAATATCCTAAGAACCCATGAAGCTAGAACGATATGCTTGGATTCATATTGTTCGTCGCGTTGCCCTATTGCTGAGAATACCTGTGTCGCGTAGGAGGGAAACCCATTTTTGAGATAAAAACGTGATTTTAGATTTTTTATTATATTTCATGAACCATCTGGGTAGGTTTTAGCTTCAGTTTAACACTACCCCAGGGATAATGGAAATGAAGAAACAAGGAAGTGGGTTTCGGTGTGGAGAAGAAGAATGGGTAGATAGGAAGAGAATCCACCACAAATTTACAATTAGTAAAGTAGAACGAAAAACCCACTTTACAAATTTTAAGAGGAACCTAACTCCAGCGGGGGCCCGGCTCAGGCAAGCGGAGAACGTAGCGTGAATTGAGGTAGCCTGCAAGCGCTCGGCGATCGCACTTTCCCTTCCGAGCCTGTATTTCCCTATTATGGGGAAGGGTAGTAGTCTGTTGGAACAAAGTGTGTTAAGGAAAACAAATTTAAAGTTTCTCCTTTCAAGGGAGTTAGATTTAACCAAATGTTTGGTAAAACTGAAATAGTTTGAATTCGACGTGATAGTTCGGTTCGTGGAACTGTTGGATTTCCACCAAGAAGGGTAGCGATCAAGCAGTTATGATGCTTTTGAAAATAATTTTACTGGTTTCTTTGAAGATTGTGCGAAGAATATTAATTGTTGCACTTGAGAAAAGCTAAGCTTTTACCCAGCAAAGTGCCGACTAAAAGTTTAGACCAGAAGAAATACTTAAAATTTTGAAAACAAACCATAAGTTATAGAGAAAACCTCAACAAGCAGGAAGCTTGCGGAGCTAGCTGTACTTGCCTCACTGGCTCATTAGAATTAGCTATGAAAGCTGAGAAAAACTTTGACAATGTTGTTACGGATTTTTTTTCAAATGCAACGAATAGTGAAAACCTTATTAATTGGGTACTTGATTTTCTTAAAGAGGGCATAAGCCTATGGGCAGAGTCAGGAAAAATAGGGTTCTGCCTAATCGTTATACTATAGAAAAAGATAAAGCGAAAACATATAATCTAGTTTTTTAACAATGCATAGAGATATAATGATTTTAACAAATATAAATATACAATCTAATTTTAATCTTTGAGGTCTCAGACCTCTAGAATGGTGAAATTTGCACTTGGCAATTAACAATTTTAAGGTTTGGAACCTCTTATAAGCGCTAAATCTGCATAAGATTTTAAAAGTTGTGCTTAAGATTAACAAATTCGAAATTTAACGACAATTATAACGCAATCAAAGCTTTAAGAATAAATCAGGCACAATGTGGGCACTTTAAGAATTCCTCTTGGAAATCCTGAAGGCTATGAAAAATTACAACAAAGAAACAGGGAAAATAAATAAGAAGTTTCTATAACTTCTTATATTTAAACAGGGATCACGAAAAAATAGGGCAAGTTACCCTTTCGTGAAACCTGAAGAAAAAAGTTAGAAAACTCACTTGTGAGCAGAAATAATTGAATTCCATAGTTAGAAAGGAAAAAAATTGGTTTAAATGTGTGCAAGACACGATTTATACAGAATTCACTTATTAGAAATGGAGCAATTGTGGGAGGGAACTTGCTATCAAGTGACACCTCATTGAAGAAGACCTAAATTTATAAATGTAACCTAATTTGTTAGTAAGGGGGTTTGGGAAAGAGGAAATGGGAACTTTCGAAGAAAAGTTAAACGGGCACTGTTTTGCACTATAGTCTGTTAAAAAGTTCACTATTGCAGCACGGAAAGTTCATAAGGAGAAAAGTTATTGCAATTATGTAAATCACTAGTTGAACTTTAGCTTGAGAGATTTTATTGCGTTGTAGCTTTTATAATTTGTAGTTGAATGCAGCGGAAAATTTCCCACGAAGGAAGACAAATTATGTTTTGATCAGCGGTTTTTATAAAGAAAATTCCTTTGTTAGGAAAAGTATTCCCATATGTGAGTGGAAAATACTCGAAGGTTTAGCTTGTAGATAGATCGTTTGACATGGAAAATTCCAGAACAATGATGACTGTTGAATTGGGCAAGAAAAGTCCCTCGGCGGAAAGCTAGGTTTTATAGACAGTGGGTATTTTGAAAATATCCCTCGATGTGAGATCGTATCTCAGAAAATCTGTACAAGAAGTACTTTTTCATTATAGAGAGTTAGCTGAGGTAGCCATAACTTGATCAGGAAGTTCTTTTGAAGGCAGTTATTGCTGAACATTTAGAGATTCCACACACTGTCAATAAAAATTGAATAAAAAGCATTTAGCTATTAAAAAACCCTTTAAAATATGGTGAAGACCATTGAAGTTTGTACTTAGCTCTGTTTCATGAAGCAGGCGATGTTCCTGGTGACGGTTGGTTTTAAATTCACACATGGCGTCTGATTTAAAAAATGCCTCTAGAGTAGAGGAGAAGAGCTCGAGGGATGAGCCCCAACTGTATGGTTTGACGTCTAACACAGAAGTGAGAGCCACTCAACGAAGCACGGAGAAACCAAGGAGGAAAGATAGGTGGGGTAAACAAAAAAAGTAGCGTACAAAGAATTGCAAACATTACAAAAATTAAATCTCTTCTTAGATAGGAATATCTTGATGGAGTAGTCTTCAAGGAGTTGATAGCAGGCGCCAATGACGAAGCCTGGTGGATGGGAATGGTGGAGAAATCCTCTTGAGCATGGAGATGTTAGCTGGCGATAGCGACGACATCTGGTGGCTTGCTTAGTAAGGAAGTCCTTTTGAGAGTGGAGATATTGAGGAACTTCAGTGGTTAGCTTCTAGATGCCACTAGGTTGATGATGGAAGATATATATCTAGAACAGCCTTACAAACTAAGTAAGGAATCACTATTGGTGTTTGAGAAAAAGGAAGAAATAAATTAAGCAAAGAGCAGCGAAAACTAACTCTATCTTAGCGTGTATTCCAAGGAATACAACAAGCTGGGGAGGACAAACACCAACCGAGAGTAGAAACACAATATTAAGTGTTGAAACGAAGGGGGGCAATTAAAGACAGGGGTCTTGTAATGTGCCCATTTGTAGTCAAGATCCTAACCCCCCTGACCCTTCCATCCCTTCCCGGATAACACTCGATCACTCTCCCGGAGATCCAGACCAAGGGCGCGGGGGGGGGGGGGGGCAGCATCCCTTACAAGAACCAAGTACCCCACCTGAATGTCAGGATTAGAAAGAAGCCACTTCTGTCTCCGTTGCAAGGAAGTTAATTATTCCAGTTTCCACCTCTTCCAGAAAGAGTTACGACGGGCCTCAATCTTACGCCAAACAATCGGTAAATTAGAATCTCTATAAGAGTTTGGAAGAGGGGAGGGGCAGAGAGAGAAGTACCTATAAGGAAATGACCGGGTGTCAATGGAAGCAAATCATCAGAATCATTGTAAAGAGGAGTCAAAGGGCGAGAATTAACAACACTTTCAATCAGAATAGACAGGGAGTTAAACTCTTCATAAGTTAGAATACGACGACCTAAAACTTTTTTTAGATGACGTTTAGTAAGCTTGACACAAGATTCCCACCTACCGCCGTGATGCGGGGCGTAGGGAGGTATAAACCGCCATTTGAAACCTTTAGAGTAGGAAAAATTACAAATCTGTTCCATGGCAGGAGAAGATGAAAGAGCTTTCTTCCACAAGGAATCTGCGCCTTGAAAAGTGGAGGCGTTATCAGAGAACATTTCAGAGGGAACGCCGCGCCTAGCAGTGAAACGAGAAACGGCTAACAGAAAGTAAGAAGTAGAGGCATTTGTTACTAGTTATAGATGGATTGCTCCAGTAACCATGAAAACAAAGAGAGAAACATAGGGTTTTCAAAAACAATTTGCGTTTAGCTTCAGGGGAATTGCGTTGATATTGAAATGGACCCATATAATCTACGCCAGTTAAAGCAAAGGGACGTATAGGAGAAGAGCGAAAAGAAGGTAGATCGCCCATCAATTGCGTACTAACCTTAGGTTTCACCTTAAAGCAAGGGATGCATTTGTGAATTACAGAAGAAACTTCATGAACTCCATTTATTATCCAGTACTTTTCCCTTAATAAACAAAGCAAACTGCGTGTGCCAACATGCAGGTTACGATAATGAAAGTCACGTATGATTAAGAAAGTTACTGATGATTAGAAGGCAAAATAACAGGATGCTTTTTGTCTTCAGAAAGTGAAGAGTGTGAAAGCCTACCACCTACCCTGAGTAACCCGTTGTCATCAAGGAAAGGGGCTGAAGCGCGAAGACGACTAGATTTAGGAAGATCTTTGTTAGCTGAGAGCAAAGAAAATTCAGAAGAAAAGGCCTCTTGCTGTGTTAGCTGCAAAACTTTAATAGTAGCGAGATTTAATTCGTGATTGGTCAGATGCGGTTTAGGGAGAACAGGTTGGTCAAGAACAAGATATTTCCAACTGAGGAGATAGGCAAAAATTCGAATCAGTTTTTGAAAGGAAGAGTAACGTGACAACAAGGGAAACGAAACGTTGGAAGTAAGACACGAATCGGTAGATTTAGATACTTAAGCATCAGGCAAGTTGGAGTTTGTGACCGGAGGTTTAGTAGGCCATCAAGAAGATTCTTCGATTAACCACGAGGGCCCATACCAGTACAACTGAGATGCTGCCAATTCAGGAGGTCAGAACCCACGTGAGATGATGTCAGCAGGGTTATCAGCGCTAGGCACATGTTTCCATTGACATCCCGAGGAAAGGGTTTGAATTTTAGAAACTCTATTTGCAACAAAATTTTGCCAGTGGGCGGGGTTTTTGGCGATCCAAGAAAGAGTGATCATGGAATCGCTCCACAGATAGGTTTGCGAAAATTCTACTTTTAAGACTTCCTGTAATTTCTTAGCAAGTTCTGCGGCCATGAGTGCAGCACACAATTCGAGCCTTGGTAAGGTGATAGTTTTAAGAGGAGCAACTTTTGATTCAGAACAAATAAAATTGGAAAGTGATGATTCATTTAGCGAATTGCGATAAACTAAATATGCGCAGCAACCATAAGCTTTCTCAGAGCTGTCGGCAAAAACATGAAGAAAGAAAGATGTGTTAGGAGGAGCGTTAATTAAATTTCTAGGAATTTCAATGAGCAAAAGATCAAGCAAACTGCTACGAAAAGAGAGCCATCTATTAAGAAAAGAAAGGGGAACAGTTTCGTCCCATTCACATTTGAGCGACCATAGCTCTTGCATGAAAAGCTTGGCTATAACAATAACCGGAGCAAGAAATTGAAGCGGATCAAAAATTTTTGCAATTTCGGATAAAATTTGTCTTTTTGTGTCAGGGAACTCTTCGGAAAGTGAGACTTTATAAATGAGAGTATCAGTGCGAGTGAACCAGTGTACTCCAAGAGTTTTTATGGATTCGGAATCTCCGCAGATTTTGACGGAAGAGGGGTATGCATCTTCTATGGGAAACTGGGCAAGAAACTCATGGGAATTGGAATTCCACTTATGAAGTGGGAATCCTCCATTCTTTAACAATGCCTGAAGTTTAGTGACACGAGAGAAGCTTCCTCAAGAGTTGAAAAGGACTGAAGGTTATGGTCAACATAAAATGATGTAGTTAGTGCTTCGGAAGCTTTAGCTTCAAATGAATGACCATCTAGAGAGGCCAACATGTGTAGGGATCGGATAGCTAAGAAAGCGGACTGTTTTAGACCAAAAGTGACTGTCTTTAAGCGAAATATTTTAATGGGCTTGCTAATTTGGTCGCGCCACAAGATTCTTTGGAGATCTTGTTGTTCGGGCTGAATTAAAACTTGACGGTACATGTGTTTGATGTCCGCTATAACAGCCACGGGAAATAATCGAAAATTTAAAAGTATAGCAGACAAATCTGACTGAATAGCGGGACCAGAATAAAGAGTATCGTTAAGACTGTTGCCATTAACTCGGATTTTATCTTTGACAAGGGAGTTTTTCCACACAGGATGGTGATCCAAAAAAACAGTTTCAATTGGGGGGCGCAGTTCGTCATCAGATTTGCTGACAACTTCCATGTGATCCAAAGTTTCGTATTCGTCCATAAACTCAGTGTACTGTTGTTTAACAAGGGGTTCTTTCTTGAATTTGCTCTCGATAGCAAAGAAGGCTTTTCGAGCTTTAGGTTGGGAATTGGTAAGTTTGGGGGGATTGAGTAATCTTGGCATCTGAACAATGAACCGGCCTTCAGGAGAACGAGTGGTAGTGGTCAAGAGAAGTTGCTCACAGAATTCGTTTTCTGAAGAGGTTAAGTTAGGAGAATCAATGCTTTCCAGCCACCAGAACTGTTCCAAATCGGTACAAGTGAAATAGCATTGTGACACGGGCTGGGGGGAATAATGAGGAAGTTGACCAGTAACGATCCATCCAAAATTGATATCTCTGGCAACCACGTTTGAAGATAGCTTACGAATTTGTTTACGAAGGCAATTCCAAAAAAAAAACATTGTCACTGAAAATTATATCAATGGGATCTTGAATGTTAAACAGAGGATCGGCTAACCTTAAATGAGGAGGAATATTCATACCTGAGATATCGACAGATTTGCTTGGGGTATCCTCTCCGATACTGTTGAGAATGAGGCAATTAAGATTTAGAAAATTATTTATGTGACAAGTGTGTCTTAGGGTTAGTTTTGAGAACTGTAAAGCTTGTGATTTTAAGCTGTTGATACCTGATACATTAATAGAAGTAGGGTTTACAGGTAGGCCTAGTTTTTTATTAATGAATTAGAAACAAAATCATGGGTTGCCGCCGAATCAAGAAGACCGCGTGCATGGACCCAGTTGCCAAATTTAACCTGGACTTCGATTCGGACAGTGGACAATAGTACTTGAGCACTACGCAAGGATTTAGCGTTCTGAATGAAAGATGAAGCATTAAGAGTGCCAGTATTATCAATCTTCTGAGAAGTAGATGCTGCTGATGACCTCAATTGATCATGACGATGCGGTAAAGTGTGATTTTTTTACAATGGAAACAGAGTCTGGAAGACTTACAATTAGAAGCTGAATGCTTGAGTGAGAGGCAGTTGAAGCAATGCTTATTCTGGGAAACTAATTTTCTTCTGTCATCGACTGACAGTTCTTTAAAGGATTTACATAAATATAAAGCGTGAGAATCTTTGCAAAGTATGCACTTTAACCGTTCATTTAAACTTTTACGGGATTTGCTTTGAGTGTTTAAAGCAAGAGAACTGGCAATACGGCGTTCACTAGACCTAGTTTGGTAACCAGTGGCGTATGACTTGGGTTTAGAAGAGCTAGACCGAGGTTTTGGGGCACTAGACGCTACGTGTTTGCTTTTAGATTTAAGAGACAATGATTCAAATTTAGAACTAGGAGAAGTGGGTTCACTTTGGTTAGCTAAAGCAGTTAAAAGTTGACATCTAGAATTTATGGAGGTGACCAAATGCTCGTAAGAATAATCATCGTTGTTGGAAAGTTCCATTTCTCAAGCTTTAAGGGCAGTATCAACTTTAGAGACCACTAAATGTATTAGGAAAGTGTCCCAATAGTCAGTGGGTTGATCTAATTGGGATAATGCTTTTACATGAAGTTGTGTCGTATCAATGAGAGTACGCAAACTGGTGACGTCATTGTACTGTGACGCAGGCAAGTTAAATAGAGCCTCCATACGGCGTTGAATACATAACCGAAAATTACCGTATCTTTCCTTTAATAAGTTAAAGGCAATGGGACACTTTTCAGCGCTTAATGGAAGTGCTTCCAGAAAATGCAGAGCTTGATCATGGAGAATAGATCTCAAGTAATGAAATTTATGACTGACTTGAATGTCTTCATTGTCATGGACAAGGGAGCAAAAGAGTTCGTAAAACGATTCCCAAGTGGATTCGTCACCAGAGAAATGAGGCAAACCTATTTTGGGGAGAATGGGTTTGGGTTTGTGAGTGCCCACACGAGACGAGGTTTGTTGTTCGTGGAGAGAACCAAGAACGGATACATTTTTTTCTGTTCCTCTTCAAGTTGGCGAATTATTTTAAAGGGAAAGCCTATACCTTCGTAGTATTGATTTTCTACCTCTATTCGATCATCTGTCTGACTGAGCATGCAGGTTTCTATTTCGGTTTGGATAGTACAATAATTCTCAAAAGAACGTTCATAATCTTTCACGCGATGTTTTAATAAATCTACTTGAGCTTCTGAAGAATCCAGCTCTCTGGTGTATTTTCTAAATCGGGTAATTTTCCCTTTATAAGACGCTCGTTTGGAAGTAAGTTTTTCATCCTTACCGTCCTTATCTTTATCTGTAGGCACCACGGCGAAATGGGTAAATTGAAGTATAACTTACGGAACTGTGGAGTTTTGGAAATGCTGTCAGACTGGCAGCAGCAAACAAGTTGAAAGAGAGAGACACACCAAAGGAGACAGGAGTGACCTCTTTCCCCCTTACCAGCACTGCACTGTGAAGTTATAGCTGAAAAATTCAAAATAGATGTTAATAACTTGCAAAATATTGACAAATGGATTTTGACAAATAAATTCTGACAAATGGACTCTCCCGGGTTTCTGGGACCAAGTTTTGGGTAGGTTTTAGCTTCAGATTAACACTACCCCAGGGATAATGAAAATGAAGAAACAAGGAAGTGGGCTTCGGTGTGGGAAACAAGAATGGGTAGATAGGAAGAGAATCCACCATAAAATTACAATTAGTAAAGTAGAATGAAAAATCCACTGTACAAATCCTAAGAGGAACCTAACTCCAGGGGGGCCCGGCTCAGGCAAGCGGAGAGCGTAGCGTGAATTGAGGTTGCCTGCAAGCGCTCGGCGATCGCACTTTCCCTTCCGAGCCTGTATTTCCTTATTATGGGGAAGGGTAGTAGACTGGCGGAACAAAGTGTGTTAAAGAGCACAGATTTAAAGTTTCTCCATTCAAGGGAGTTAGATTTAACCAAATGTTTGGTAAAATAGAAATAGTTTGAATTCGACGTGATAGTTTGGTTCGTGGAACTGTTGGATTTCCAGCGAATGACCGAGTACCACCAAGAAGGGTAGCGATCAAGCAGTTATGATGCATTTGAAAATAATTTACTGGTTTCCTTGAAGATTGTGGGAAGAATATTAATTGTTGCACTAGACAAAAGCTAAGCTTTTACCCAGCAAAGTGCCGACTAAAAGCTTAGACCAGAAGAAATACTTAAAATTTTGAAAACAAACCATAAGTTAGAGAGAAATCCTCAACAAGCAGGAAGCATGCGGAGCTAGCTGTACTTGCCTCACTGGCTCATTAGAATTAGCTATGAAAGCTAAGAAAAACTTTGACAGTGTTTTTACGGAGAGTTTTTTTCAAATGCAACGAATAGTGAAAACCTTATTAATTTGGTACTTGATTTTCTTAAAGAGGGCATAAGCCTATGGGCAGAGTCAGGGTAAATAGGGTCCTGCCTAATCGTTATTCTATAGAAAAGGATAAAGTGAAAAAAAAATAATCTAGTTTATTTAACTATACGCAGAGATATAATGATTTCAACAAATATAAATATACAATCTAATTTTAATCTTTGAGGTCTCAGACCTCTAGAATGGTGAAATTTGCACTTGGCAATTAGCAATTTTAAGGTTTGGAACCTCTTACAAGCACTAAAATCTGTATCATCATCATCTTGTACAGTTTCCAGCCCCAGGCTGGGTCTGTTTGGAACATAAGCCTCGCCACTTAGTTCTTTCTTCCCACCACCTCTCCGCTGTCACTCTGGTCACGTCCTCGCCTCTCTTCTTGACACATTCCTTCACTCCTTTCAGCCATTTATCTCTTGGTCTTCCCCTTGGTCGTTTCTTCTGGATCTGCATCTCATGTATCCTCTTGGGAACCTTCTTCTCTTCCATTCTCTTTAAGTGTCCATACCACCTCAGTCTTGATGTCTCAATCCTACCTTGCAAGGGCTCCTCTTTCACCATTTCCCTGACCTTTTCATTCCTCACCCTGTCTCTTCTTGTTACTCCGATCCTACTTCGCAGGAACTTCATTTCACCTGCCTGTATTCTGCTCATGTCTCTTTTCTTCATTGTCCACGTTTCTGAAGCATAGGTCAGTATCGGGATATAGTAGCTTCTGTATAACACTTCCTTGCTTTTTTGTGGGACATCTTTATTCCACACTAAGCTCCTAATGCTTCTCAGAAATGCTCCTGCCTGTCTGCCACGTTCCGTAATCTCTTTGTCATTTCTCCCATTTTCCTCCACTATACATCCCAAGTACTTGAGACTTTCCACCTTCTTCAGCTGTCCACCTCCAAGTGTTATCCCACTCATTGGTCTGTCCTTTTTCCTGGTCGTTAACAGGATCTCACATTTACTGATGTTGAACTTCCATCCGTACTCTCCCACTGTTTCTTCCCAAGCCTTCAGTTGCTCCTGAATTTCCTCCTCCTTGTTTCCCCAGACCATGAGATCATCTGCAAACACCATTGCTTTCATCTTATCTTCTCCTATCCTTCCTGCTACCCGTGTCATTACCTCGTCCATAACCACAATAAAGAGAAGAGGTGATAGTGCACTACCCTGTTTCAGGCCACTCATTTGTCTGAACCAGTCTGTTCTTTCTCCTCCAATTTTCACACAACTCACACTTCCACAATACATCTCCTTCACTCTGCCTACAGTCTCTTTTTCCACTCACATGTTTTCCATTGCTTTCCAAACCTTCTCCCTACACACACTATCATAGGCCTTTTCGATGTCCAGGAAGGCCATCAGCAGATCCTCTCCAAATTCGTAGTGGTGTTCCTGGAGCTGTCTCACTGAAAATATGAGATCCACTGTTGATCTCCCAGGTCTGAATCCATACTGCTCCTCTCTCAATTTTCTCTCCACTTTGGCACGTATTCTACTTTCTAATATCTTTTCATATATCTTGGCACAGTGAGGTATGAGTGTGACTCCCCTGTAATTTCTGCACTCCTTTCTGCTTCCTTTCTTAAATATTGGGTCAATTAATCCTTTCTTCCAATCTTCTGGGGTCTTTTTCTCCTTCCATATCACCCTCATCACACGGTACAGCCACTGTTTCCCAACCTCCCCTGCTGCCTTCACCATTTCAACACTCACTTCATATACACCTGGTGCCCTTCTTCCTTTCATCTTGTCTATAGCCATTTCCAGTTCTCTCCAAGTCAGGTCCTTTTCCATTCCTGTGTTATCTTCTCCATCTTCCAATACATTGTCTTCCTCCCTATGACCATTTGGATTCAGCAAATCCTCAAAGTACTCTTTCCACACTGTCTTGAATGCCTCTTTGTTGTGTACCTCATTTCCGTTTTTGTCCATCATTACCACATCCTCTCGCAGACCTCTTTTCTTACTTTTGACCATCCCATAATGTACTTTCTTATTTCCTCTGCTGTCTTCCTCCATCATCTCTGTCCACTTTACCATCCACTTCTTCCTCTCCTCTGCGACAATATTGTTTGCTTCTTTCTTCCTTATTTTATAATCTTCCCTTGTCAGATCAGTTCTTTCCTGGAACCACACTCTGAAAGCCTTGTTCTTCCTTCCCACAGCTTCTTTTACTCTCTCATTCCACCATGGTGTCTCTTTACACCGCTTTCTGTTGCTTGTTCTTCCACATACTGCCACTGCAGCTTCCACCATTGTGTTTTTGAATTGTTTCCATTCCTCTTCCCCTGTTTTAGGATTGTCTGTTGGCATCCTTTCCCTTATTATCTTCTGGAATTCTTCCTTGATTTCCTTTTCCTTCAGTTTCCATACTTTGATTCTCCTTTCCTGGTACTCTGTCCTCTTGCTATCCTTAACAACTCCCAGGTTCATTATAAGCATTCTGTGGTCGCTATCTAAGGCCTCTGATGGTATTACCTTTATATCTCTGACACTTCTCTTCATTTCCCAGTCGTACAGCATGTAATCTACCAAAGATTTCTTTGTTAAATCACTGCTGTACCACGTTACCTTGTGGCTTTCTTTCTTCCGGAACCAGGAGTTGCCTACCACTAAACCGTTTCTCTTGCAAAAATCCAGCAACTTTCTCCCTTTTTCATTCCTGCTACCCCATCCTTCTGCTCCCAATACATTTTCATATCCTTGCCTTTCACTTCCTACATGTGCATTCAAATCTCCCATGAAAATGATGCTCTGCCCATTCAACTGCTGTTGTAGCTCCTCCTCAAAGTCTTCCTTCTCTTGAGCTGTACATCCAACTTGAGGGGCATATACCTGGGCTATCTCCAGGCTTCTTCCCTTTAAAAGTTGTGCTTAAGATTAACAAATTCGAAATTTAACGACAATTATAACGCAATTAAAGCTTTAACTATAAATCAGGTACAATGAGGGCACTTAAAGAATTCCTATTGGAAATCCTAAAGGCTATGAAAAATTACAACAAAGAAACAGGGAAAATAAATAAGAAGTTTCTATAACTTCTTATATTTAAACAGGGATCACGACAAAAATAGGGCAAGTTACCCTTTCGTGAAACCTGAAGAAAAAAGTTAGAAAACTCACTTGTGAGTAGAAATAATTGAATTCCCTAGTAAGAAAAACAATATGGTTTTAAATGTGCGCAAGACACGAATTATACAGAATGTACTTATTAGAAATGGAACAATTGTGGAAGGGCACTTCCTCTCAAGTGACACCTCATTGAAGAAGACCTAAATTTATAAATTTAACCTAATTTGTTAGTAAGGGGGTTTGGGAAAGAGGAAATGGGAACTTTCGGAGAAAGTTCTTGGCCATACTTATTGCTCACGAAGCGCGACGCGATTGAAAGTTAAGCGGGCACTGTTTTGCACTATAGTCTGTTAAAAAGTTCACTATTGCAGCACGGAAAGTTCATAGGGAGAAAAGTTATTGCAATTATGTAAATCACTAGTTGAACTTTAGCTTGAGAGTGTTTATCGCGTCGTAGCTTTTATAAGTTGTAGTTGAATGCAGCGGAAAATTTCCCACGAAGGAAGACAAATTATATTTTGATCAGCGGTTTTTATAAAGAAAATTCCTTAATATAAGTATTCCCGTATGTGAGTGGAAAATACTCGAAGGTTTAGCTTGTAGATAGATCGTTTGATATGGAAAATTCCAGAACAATGATGACTGTTGAATTGGGCAAGAAAAGTCCCTCGGCGGAAAGCTAGGTTTTATAGACGGTGGGTATTCTGAAAATATACCTCGATGTGAGATAGTATCTCAGAAAATCTGTACAAGAAGTACTTTTTCATTTTAGAGAGTTACCTGAGGTAGCCATAACTTGATCAGGAAGATCTCTTGAAGGCAGTTATTGGTGAACATTTAGAGATTCCACACACTGTCTATAAAATTGAATACAAAGCATTTAGCTATTTAAAACCCTTAAAATATGGTGAAGACCATTGAAGTTTGTACTTAGCTCTGTTTCATGAAGCAGGCGATGTTCCTGGTGACGGTTGGTTTTAAAATTCAGACATGGCGTCTGATTAAAAAAAAGTCTCTCGAGTAGAGGAGACGAGCTCGAGGGAGGAGCCCCAACTGTATAGTTTGACGTCTAACACAGACGTGAGAGGCGCTCAACGAAGCACGGAGGAACCAAGGAGGGAAGATATGTGGCGTAAACAAAAATTAGCGTACGAAAAATTGCAAACATTACAAAAATTAAATCTCTTCTTAGATAGGAATATCTTGATGGAGTAGCCTTCAAGGAGTTGATAGCAGGCGCCAATGACAAAGCCTGGTGGATGGATGATGAAGAAGTCCTCTTGAGCATGGAGATGTTAGCTGGCGATAGCGACGACATCTGGTGGCTTGCTTAGTAAGGAAGTCCTCATGAGAGTGGAGATATTGAGGATCTTCAGTGGTTAGCTGCTAGATGCCGCTAGGTTGATCATGGAAGATATATATCTAGAACAGACTTACAAACTAAGTAAGCAAGGTGCACAAATAAAAGAAAATGTAAGGAATAACTGTTGGTGTTTGTGAGAAAGGAAGAAATAAATTAAGCAAAGAGCAGCGAAAACTAACTCTCTCCAAGGAATACACCACCATCCTATCACGGATGAATGATGGTGAACAATCCCAAAATGAGCGAAGCATATCAAGTTTTTTACCCCTGAAAGAGATGTTTAACGTGTTAGTAAAGAAGGAATCGACAAATTGATAATTGTATGATGCAAATAAAAGCGAGCTTTTATAGTTGACAACAAGAACTTGGTCATGGCTTGCGGAAAGCCAGACCAGCAAACAAAACAAATGTGCTCAGGGCAGCTTGGAGCTGTGGCAGGCTGGCAGAATGTTTATTGCGGTTCAAGGAATGTGAAAACTTATCAGAACGTGACTTGGCAACACCGTAAGACTGATAACGCACAAGTCAGCTAAAGAGAGCAGCGGAAATCGCAGAGAGGAGAGGGGAAAGGGGAAGACCGAGACAGAACAGGGAATCACGTGACCACCGGAGCCTGCCAAGAGAGGTGAGAGGGGAGGGAGGGTAGCAGGGGAGAACCCATGACAGCCAATAGCTGAACAGGTTGTGTATCAACAGGGAGTGGAGGGGGAAGGGATAGGAGGAGCGTGGATTGAGTGAGTGGGACAGAGGTGAGCAGAGAGAGAAAGAAAGTCGTGTTGCTGATAACATGTGTGTACACGCATTAAACCCTGAGCGCAGTACACAGGGCTCTAGTACAACATAATTGAATGAATAAATAAATAAAAGGTGTACAGGTTTACACAACATGTAATTTATTGATCCAAGAATTTAAGGTTGAATTAAATCCCAACCATTCGACATTGTGCCCAATATAGTACTCCAGTTTTAGCACAGATTGGCAACCCTGCGTAAATCACGGCCCAAAACACCACATTTTATCTTCGCAGGCCCGACCACAAGGTTGAGTGACGTCACGCGTCTGACGTCACGCACATCTGTCTACTATCTCCGGCAGAGCGCGCTGTCTCTGGTTTTCGGCAACTGGTCACATTGAGAGGCGCAGACACATGCGTTTTGAGCACGGACTGGACAGTACTCCGTTGTGCGGCAAGAGTGATTTTTTACATTCGATTTTGATCGTTGAGGGCCGTGTGTGCTATGCCACCACGGGTCTAAGTGTCGCTGTGTATCGGGTGTGATTCTATCGGAGTCTTGAGTGACCATATAATTACGAATCACCGCTGTTATGCCGGGCGCGATTGCTATATCTGACGGCCGAGGCCAGCGTGTATAATCCCGGTCGTGCAGGCCCATGCTTTGCTTGATAACGAGAGAAATAGCCCCTTGCGACTAGCTTTGGACGTGAGTTACAATACGGAATAGTTTGTGCAGTTAACATTCGAGAATAGACGAGGCTCTTATCATCGATGGAGGACTTGTAGATGCAACTGAACAGCTGTGAATGCTATTGAATTACTGCTTACCTAAAGCCGGAGGCAATTTGCTGAGAGGAAGAATTGTGTCTACATTGTTCGAGGCGCAGGAACTTATGATTTCCAGAATGGAACGAGGATATTTTATAGCCTGTGCTGTTGAAGTGTCAATGAAGAATTTTGAAATGGAACCAGTCAGTGAAAATATGTGCCACTAAGCTTATACGTGAGGGGACTGGACGGAGTGACATTTACATCAAGATGAGGCCATGATGTTGCCATGACATAACCACACCGTGGGAGTCAAAGGACGCAGCCACCATGAAACGTGAAGGTCTCAGTTTCGATTCCTGGAGGAGGTGAGGAAGAAGATGGTGGAAGATGCAATCCTGCCGGTTCTGGAATGGGAAGGAGATGGTCCTGAATGAAGATTGGTTCCAGAGGTTCTGCATTCTATGAGCATGCTAGGCTTGTACCATATTTTCTTATTTCGGCCAGTTGGTGAGCTAAAACATTACTTCAATTTGTAGTTTTGAGTAGTTTGTACTACTCAGTAGCACTAGATGCCATGGAGTTGAACTAATTATTATTTATTTGTTGATCAATCATTTTATTATTATTATTAATATTAATGGCCACTTTTTTTCCTTCGTCTATTAAGTAATTATATGAGGAAGTGATTCACATTGTAGGGTTGTCACACGTGGCAAGGAACTACCCACCATGCTTGGCACCATGATCCAGTTAATATTTTCTTTTGGGAATTTTTGTAAATCCGTCACTACTTTGAATGATAAGATTTTTTTCTACGATGATAAGATAGGAAATACGACGCGGATACTGAACTGAATCCATGATGGAATGAATGAAGGTGGTAGACTAGCTGTCGAGAGCTAGGGTGGAGTTCATGTTTTGAATTTTTTTTCTTTCGATTTTGACTTCAGCGTTTGGTGAATCTAATTATGTGAACTCTGAAGGATTATAACTTCAAATATTCCCATTTTTTTCTTCGTCCACATTCATTGATATAGGGAATGTAATTATTAAAAGCATGCTCGTCATTATGCTTCGACACCTACCCATTTGACATTGCTACAGGTCATGCCTGCATTAGATAATTTATGCACCCTAGTCATGTGATGAAATGAAAGGTCATGATAATTAAAAGATAATGAGTTGATCTACAAAAAAAATATTGATTGGTGTAGTTGTTTATAAAAAAGAGGGGAGAATTGAAAGGAATGTAATAAAATAATTTTAGGATGATAGTTCACATATTCTGTGAACGTCTTATGGCAAATTTTCTGAGAATTAATCATGAAGAATCCCTTTGTGAATAAAAATAATAATAATGTAATAATGATTAGTAGTGTAATATCTTTCTAAATAAGCATGACCATGCAAAATGCAGTCAGATGGTGGTGAATTAAGTATTCACAGGAGTAGGCAGGCGATAATCTAATCACTATGTAATTGATGGAGTGAAATACATTGCAAGCATACCATCGAATTGGGAAAGATAGGAACTTTTAGTTGTGATATAATGATCAGCCATGACTTTGAACTTTGCATAAATGTAGGATAAAGGGTGCACGTTTGCTTGAAATTTTTTGAGTTATTAGACTCTGAAATAACGTTGTACGATAAATATAAATACTGATTGCAACTTTAATTGAGTGGTCAAGTAGGACCTATATTGTTGCAGCAATTATTTTAATTAGTAATTAATTAATAATTAGTTAGAACGGAGATCAATACTATTATTTTTTAGGCCAGCTATTTATTTAACTTTCATTATAAACTCAAGTGAGTGACAATATTACTAATCTAGGACACTGCCTGATGGACATTTAGCGTGATTAGTTCATGTTGACAGTCAAATGTGACAGAATCTATTATTTTATATTTTACTTAATTTCCTTCGAATATCTCCTAATTTTATTTGTGTCTTAAGGATAGGACCAAGGAGATTCGTTGACCCTTTAAAAGTTAATTATGTTTATTTGGACTCTAAATATTTTTCTTTTTCTTCGGTCCACATCAAGCTTTCATTTAGATCGAATCTCCGAGGCAAGATAGGCTTTTTGGGGGCTTCCTATATTTGTATTGGTCAATGAGTTGCCAATAAATTGATGCCTATTTTTATCTTTTTAATTGTGCTTATCTCCTGATTTCTGTTGTGCTATTGCTTTGATTTAGGTTTGGGAGTGGGTTGATTTAGCCTGTTACACCTACATCCTGTTAATCACCCCTGAGACTACTTGAGTTCTCGTACCCACCGGCGTTTTTTTTTTATATTCGAACTCAGACCTCAATCATTTTTTTTTTGTTCTTTATCTGATATATGTCTTGTGTTATCGGCATGAATTGCGATGTTTTCGCCGGGTCATCCGATTCGATGCCGGTTAACGGGGACATATAAAATGGGGCCCAGCGTGCAGAGCCTCGAATTGAGAAATCGTACACACGATGGTGTAGCAATTAGAAGTTTTTAATGTAATTTGACAGCCAGTGTGGGTTGTTGTGTCGTTGGCACTTGCATTTGAGTGGCTCAAGTAAATTGGATTACCACATTTGAGGTACTTGAATGGGAGGCTAATGATTTTTTCTCTTGGGAAGGTCTAATTACCTTTGGTAATGAGATTGTTTCCTAGTTTCCATGACATAGGCAACAGGATCAGAAGTTCTTTTTCCTTTGGATTGGTGTTTTTGATCTTCCTTCGTTCTTCGTTTAATGATCCAAATGCGTAGAATTGGATAAGGATCCATTTATGCAGCTCGTTGATATTAGTTCAATTCCATAGTATAGTAGTAGAAATTATGGTACAATCTTGGTGTGGTCACTCTTGATGGTTCCCTTATGTTGTATTGTCTTATTGTACTAATTGACATGTCTAATATGGAAGAGTTGAGGCAGCTGTTAGCTGATTTGAAAACTGATTTACAGAAGGGTCAGGATGATTTAAGAGGCGACTTTAGGCAAGGTCAAATGGAGTTAGAGGGTAGATTTAATCATAGTATCCAACAAAATCATGATGAATTGGACAAGAAATTTAATCAAAACCGAAATGAGGCAGCTAATCAGGCGTTAAAAACACAGGCAGATATAATCAAGTTAGGAGAGCGTATAACCAACAGTCAAAAGGAAACGGATAGCAGCATGGACGCAAAACTTGATGCATTGAAGGCCACTATGCAGGACAATTTGATAGAGGGCATACAGAAAATTCAGAAAGGTGTAGAGAAAGACATGGAAGCATTGAATACACACGTCAGGACCCTAGAAAAACGACTAGATGAAAACATCAAAGGATTGGGATCTGATATAACCGCTCATGTAGACAAGCTTAAAGGGGAATACGAACATGAGATAGTGGAAGTAAGGAAAGAGTTTAATGAAATTACTGTCGGCATTCGAAAGGAATTAACGGAACAAGTAGGAAAAGTAGAGACGAAAATCCAGAAGATGGAGGAAAATGTTGGCACATTAGCGCAAGATGTGGATGCAAATCGAAAACGCATGGATGAGGAAGCAAGGAAGATAGAAAACAAATTGGACGCAATCAATACTAATATCACACAAGTCAAAACGGAAATAGATGGGGCGATTTCGTCAGTCAATGATAACATAAAGATACTGGAGGGTAGTCACCTAGACCGCATCACGCGTATGGAGAACTTCTTACAGATGAATAGTCCGGTTCAAACGATGGAAATTAACTCACAAGAGATTAACCAGGAGAAACGATGTGGAGAAATGGATTCGACACCTAGAGGATTTAATGGGGCTAGTCCTGTAACTATCATTAGAACTCATGAGGAAAAACCGAAAAAGTTTAGTGGTGTGGGAGTTATCACCCCAATCGAGTTCCTACGAGACCTCAGGGATTATCTGGAGGAAAATCGGATCCCAAGTGAACGCGAGATAAGGGTTATTGAACGATCGTTAAAGAATCAAGCGCTGACCTGGTTTAGAGCTTTTAGATGCACCTTTGCGAATTACGAGGAGTTTGCTAAGGCATTCCTTAGGCGTTTCTGGAGTTCGGAAGACCAACATAGCATCAGATCAGAACTTTACTCCAGGAAATATTCCACATCTAACCCGACGCAGTATGCGGGGTATTTTACAACGCAGTTAGCCAGGTTACAATATCTAGAACCTCCATTACCCGAACAATAGATGATTCAAGCGATAAGGAGGCAATTTCCGGTAGAAGTTCAGAGACCGCTTATAGCATCTGGGGCGAATAGTTTGAAGACATGTGACGAAATTCTGAGGAAATTAGATCACACCAGTTCTTTAATGCACGCGAGAAACACTAGATCAGAGCACCAGGAGGTGAATCTAGTCGTGACAGACCGGAAAATACAGACTGAACCACCACAAAGAAGAATATTCCAGGATACAGGAGATTGGAGAGGACATTATGAGAATCGTGGATATAATCAACGAGATAGGAGAAGGAACCAAGGTGGAAGGCCATACTATGCGAACCAACAGCAGCAACTCATTTCACAAACCTACAGACCCAGGGATATAAAGGGAAGAAATTCTTGGCAGCAAGGAAGAGGTAGATTTCAAACCTACAATAGGCAGTGGAACAGAGATGAACCCCGGGACAATCTCGTGAATTTGGAAGAGAGACATGCAGAAAGTCAAGCATACTTGCAGCAGATGAGAGAAGCAACTCAGCAGCAGCAAGGGCAAGGGAACGTAGACCCAGGGCCTAGTACATGTGGCTAGCAAGCAAAAAAAAACGTCAAATACAAATCACCAGTCACAGTAGATTCCAGTAATTCCAAGCCTATCATCGAGATCATCGCGGTACATAGAATTGTAGATGAAGACCTCATTTACGACGAAGAGAATCCCATTAGGAGAGAGAGAACTGAACTACCAATGATTGATGTACATGTTGGAGGACGGAAATTTAATACATTGCTGGATACAGGAGCCATGGTCAGTATTATATCGGAGGCGTGTTTTGAGAATATCAGGTTGACAGAAGACATTACTATATAACCTACATCCGGAATGAAGGTTAGAGGAGTGATTCCTAACCGTTCTATTAACTGCAAATTACAAGCATTGATTAACATCACTATAGCCAACAGAAATTTTGAACACGTCTTCATAGTACTAAAAGATATTAAGTTCGACGTGATTCTAGGTGCGGAATTTTTGACAGAACATGGAATAGTAATTGATTTACAAGCAGGGATAGCAACTTTCCGAGGAAACGAAGGGAAATTGAATGTGGAAATTGGTATATCACATAGCCAAGAATTACCTGGGTGGAACACCTTAGATAACATGGTAAATGAAATGGAGGTGTTTCTATGTCAAGAAGGAAACACTAGAACCACACATCCGGAAGAAATTTGATGATTTAATATCTAAATTTCAAGACATCTTCAATGAGAAACCTGGTCTTATTAGATATTTCGAATACCAGATACGACTGGAAGATGAGTCACCATTCGAGGGGAAGCTTTACCCGATTCCAGAGAAGTGGAATGAGGAGGTAGGCAAAGCCATTAAAACCATGGAAGAAGACGACCTCATTCAGAAGATGGCTACCCCATATCTCAATCCTCTGGCCGTTGTTAAGAAACAGGACGGCAGGCTTAGAATTTATCTAGACGTCAGAAGCCTCAAAAAGAGAATTTTGCCAGAATATGACAGGCCTCCCAAGATTAGGGAACTACTCAGACGATTTAGGGGAAAGACCATATTCTCGACAATAGATCTTACAGCTTCTTATTACCATATACGTTTGTCAGAGGAGAGCAAACGATACACTGGATTCATGTACAACGGCATTACCTACGTTTTCAAAAGACTACCGTTTGGAGTGAAGAATAGTGGTCCTGCAATGGTCAGAGCATTGGACAAGAATCTGACGGAAGAAGTAAAAGGAAACGTATTATATAATATCGATGATCTGATTATAGCATCGACAACCATGGGGGAACATATATAACATCTTCGTAAACTATTTGAGAACCTACGGGTAGCATGTTTCAAAGTCAATTTTAATAAATGCCATTTTTGCCATAGAGAGATTAGGTTTTAGGGGCATGTAATTGATGGAAATGGGTATCGACCTAATCCTGATAAGAATGAGGCGATCAGGAGTTTTCCCAGACCACGGAAGGTCAAACAGATTAGGCAATTCCTGGGAATGTGCCAATTCTTTTCGGCACATTGCCCCATGTACTCAGACACGATGGCACCACCACAAGATCTTTTAAAGAAAATCAACAAATGGAAATGGGATGAGAAATCTGAAGCGGCCTTTGTTAAAGCAAAAACTATGTTGATAGAGAATATTAAACTTGAATACCCGGATTTCGAGAGAACGTTCTATTTGGAATCAGACGCTTCACGCGTTGGCATCAGCGCCGTGTTATTTCAGATAGATGACAAGCAAGAGCGTCACTATTTAGCATTCTCCAGTAGAAAGTTACGTGAACAAGAAAGGAACTACACTACCACGGAAATAGAAGCATTAGCAATTATTTATGCATTGCAGAGTTGGAAGAAGATATTGCTTGGACATAAAACTGTCATAATCACCGACCATAAAGCATTACAGTTTATGCTAAAAACAGAGCTAGCTAGTGACAGGGTAGCCCGTTGGACTTTGTTTCTCCAACAATTTGATGTGTCCATTGTGCATCAACCGGGCAAGGACAACTTCTTAGCCGACGTTTTGAGTAGAAACCCGACAGAGGAAATGCAAGTACATCAAGTAGAAATCGTCCAAGAAGATCAGGAAACTTTAGAGAAGCTTAAGAAACTACCGCAGTAACAGAAGCGGTATACTCCTTTGAGAATGTTGTATAGATTTCTGAAGAGACGTATGAGCAATATCGATCCAGAATATGAAGCAACTGCTAGATTGTCTAACGATTATGTCATCGTGGAAGATGTGGTATGCAAGTTTGTGGATGAAGCTCATCTCATGTTAAAAGCAGTTTTACCACCGAACCTAGTTGAACGTGTAGTTTGGTTGGCGCATAGGGCCACAGGACATGGTGGTATTGACAAAACCATTCATGTGCTACAAGAGAAATTCACTTGGAAGGGGATGCGAACGTCTGCAAGAAATATTTTAAGAAAATGTGATGACTGCCAGAGAAGTAAATTCGCTTCGCATTTCTTGAAGGAAAGACCAAAGCCTATATTACCATCAGAACCTCGAGAGCTATATTCGACTGATATTTATGGGCCATTACCTAAATCAAAAAGGGGAAACCAGTTCATCCTTGTTACTATGGACGTCTTCACGAAATATGTAATGTTCTTCCCCATTCAGAAGGCTAAGTCACGTTATGTGATCAATAGGATTGAGAAGGGTGTATTTCCTACTATGGGTAAGCCTACTTACATTCTTTCCGATCATGGAACCCAATTCACCTCTGCTGAAATTTATCAGGCCATGATCAGACTTGATGTCAAGCACATATTGAATTCCATACGCCATCCTGAGGGAAATCCAGTGGAAAGGGCCATTGCGGAAATTGGGGAATTTTGCCGGTTGTATTGCCACCGTAAACATGATCAGTGGATGGATGTTCTACCAATTTTGGAGTTTTGCATAAATGCAACAGTGCATGAAAGCACACAACACATTCCCAAAGTACTCCACTTCAATGTCAAACCAGTAAGACCCTGGGATCACATTGTCAAAACACCACCTGTTGTAGAACCCAACATGGAGAGGAGAATCCAATTGGCTAGCGAGAGACTTAAGACACAAGCCGAAAAGAGGAACAGAAGGACCGAAAAAGGGAAATACAGTCAACCTTTACGTGTCGGAGATCGAGTGTTAATACGCAGACCCGTATCATCCAACCTACCACTGAAGATATAAGGCAAATTTGCAAGGCTGTTTTTTGGGCCATACCTAGTCCATGAGACTTATGGAAGAACTTGCTATGACATCAGAGATATAAGATCTGGAGCAAGGATAGGAAAGTATAATGATGCCAGCCTTAAGAGATACTACTGTTGAAGAACGTGCAGGATATGTTTGGCACATGATTGGCGGCATAATGAAGAGAATACAAAATAAGCTTTTGTTAACTAGCTCATTTTCCGGGGAGAGGGGAGTATGTGCCCAACATAGTACCCCAGTTTTAGCACATATTGGCAACCCTGCGTAAATCACGGCCCAAAACACCACATTTTATCTTCGCAGGCCCGACCACAAGGTTGAGTGAGGTCACGCGTCTGACGTCACGCACATCTGTCTACTATCTCCGGCTGAGCGCCTGTCTCGGACCACGTGCTCAGCTCTGGTTTTCGGCATCTGGCCACATTGAGAGGCGCAGACACATGCGTTTTGAGCGCGGACTGGACAGTACTCCGTTGTGCGGCAAGAGTGATTTTTTACATTGATTTTGATCGTGGAGCGCCGTGTGTGCTATGCCACCACGGGTCTAAGTGTCGCTGTGTATCGGGTGTGATTCTATCGGAGTCCTGAGAGACCATATAATTACGAATCACCGCTGTTATGCCGGGCGCGATTGCTATATCAGACGGCCGAGGCCAGCGAGTATAATCCCGGTCGTGCAGGCCCATGCTTGGCTTGATAACGAGAGAACTAGCCCTTTGCGACTAGCTTTGGACGTGAGTTACAATACGGAATAGTTTGTGCAGTTAACATTCGAGAATAGACGAGGCTCTTATCATCGATGGAGGACTTGTAGATGCAACTGAACAGCTGTGAATGCTATTGAATTACTGCTTACCTAAAGCCGGTGGCAATTTGCTGAGAGGAAGAATTGTGTCTACATTGTTCGAGGCGCAGGAACTTATGATTTCCAGAATGGAACGAGGATATTTTATAGCCTGTGCTGTTGCAGTGTCAATGAAGAATTTTGCAATGGAACTAGTCAGTGAAAATATGTGCCACTAAGCTTATACGTGAGGGGACTGGACGGAGTGACATTTACATCAAGATGAGGCCATGATGTTGCCATGACATAACCACACCGTGGGAGTCAAAGGACGCAGCCACCATGAAACGTGAAGGTCTCAGTTTCGATTCCTGGAGGAGGCGAGGAAGAAGATGGTGGAAGATGCAATCCTGCCGGTTCTGGAATGGGAAGGAGATGGTCCTGAATGAAAATTGGTTCCAGAGGTTCTGCATTCTATGAGCATGCTAGGCTTGTACCATATTTCTTATTTCGGCCAGTTGGTGAGCTAAAACATTACTTCAATTTGTAGTTGTGAATAGTTTGTACTACTCAGTAGTACTAGATGCCATGGAGTTGAACTAATTATTATTTATTTGTTGATCAATCATTTTATTATTATTATTAATATTAATGGCCACTTTTTTTCCTTCGTCTATTAAGTAATTATATGAGGAAGTGATTCACATTGTAGGGTTGTCACACGTGGCAAGGAACTATCCTCCATGCTTGGCACCATGATCCAGTTAATATTTTCTTTTGGGAATTTTTGTAAATCCGTCACTACTTTGAATGATAAGATTTTTTTTCTACGATGATAAGATTGGAAATACGACGCGGATACTGAACTGAATCCATGATGGAATGCATGAAGGTGGTAGACTAGCTGTCGAGAGCTAGGGTGGAGTTCATGTTTTGAATTTTTTTTCTTTCGATTTTGACTTCAGCGTTTGGTGAATCTAATTATGTTAACTCTGAAGGATTATAACTTTAAATATTCCCATTTTTTTCTTCGTCCACATTCATTGATATAGGGAATTTAATTATTAAAAGCATGCTCGTCATTATGCTTCGACACCTACCCATTTGACATTGCTACAGGTCATGCCTGCATTAGATAATTTATGCACACTAGTCATGTGATGAAATGAAAGATCATGATAATTAAAAGATAATGAGTTGATCTACAAAAACAATATTGATAGGTGTAGTTGTTTATAAAAAAAGAGGGGTGAATTGAATGGAATGTAATAAAATAAATTTAGGATGATAGTTTACATATTCTGTGAACGTCTTATGGCAAATTTTCTGAGAATTAATCATGTAGAATCCCTTTGTGAATAAAAAAATAATAATGTAATAATAATTAGTAGTGTAATATCTTTCTAAATAAGCATGGCCATGCAAAATGCAGTCAGATGGTGGTGAATTAAGTATTCACAGGAATAGGCAGGTGATAATCTAATCACTATGTAATTGATGGAGTGAAATATATTGCAAGCATACCATCGAATTGGGAAAGATGGGAACTTTTAGTTGTGATATAATGATCAGCCATGACTTTGAACTTTGCATAAATGTAGGATAATGGGTGCACGTTTGCTTGAAATATTTTGAGTAATTAGACTCTGAAATAACGTTGTACGATAAATATAAATACTGATTGCAACTTTAATTGAGTGGTCAAGTAGGACCTACATTGTTGCATCAATTATTTTAAATTAATTATAAATTAATAATTAGTTAGAACGGAGTTCAATACTATTATTTTTAGGCCAGCTATTTATTTAACCTTCATTATAAACTCAAGTGAGTGACAATATTACTAATCTAGGACACTACCTGATGGACATTTGGCGTGATTAGTTCATGTTGATAGTCAAATGTGACTGAATCTATTTTTTTATATTTTATTTTATTTTCTTCGAATATCTCCTAATTTTATTTGTGTCTTAAGGATAGGACCAAGGAGATTCGTTGACCCTTTAAAACTTAATTATGTTTATTTGGACTCTAAATATTTTTCTTTTTCTTCGGTCCACATCAAGCTTTCATTTAGATCGAATCTCCGAGGCAAGATAGCCTTTTTGGGGGTTTCCTATATTTGTATTGGTCAATGAGTTGCCAATAAATTGATGCCTATTTTTATCTTTTTAATTGTGCTTATCTTCTGATTTCTGTTGTGCTATTGCTTTGATTTAGGTTTTGGAGTGGGTTGATTTAGCCTGTTACACCTACATCCTGTTAATCACCCCTGAGACTACTTGAGTTCTCGTACCCACCGGCGTATTTTTTGATATTCGAACCCAGACCTCAATCTTTTTTTTGTTCTTTATCTTATATATGTCTTGTGTTATCGGCATGAATTGCGATGTTTTCGCCGGGTCATCCGATTCGATGCCGGTTAACGGGGACAACAAATAGTTTATTCCCTTTTTGTTTCAACCCCTTTTCCACAAGGTAATGTTTTGGAATGGCTGTCTTTTGAAGTTCATGGAGATAGAACCTGCCTTGTGTGGGTTGGTGGTTGAGGTCCTCGAGTAGATAGGTGACTGAGCTGTTCAGGTTGACTTGAAGAATTCGAAATAGTTCGGTTCCCCAATTCGATGTGTGGCCCTTATGGAAGACAGGCTTAAATTTGCTCGCACGAACAAAATCCCCAATGTTGACAAGGTGGCGTTTCGGGTCTGCTGTTTTTATGGGGTTAAACAGTTTATCCAATCGCGGACATTTTTGGTCACGAGGCGTGGTTTGGTCCAAATCGTTCTGTGCTTGGTGTCATTGTAACGTAACACCAGCTAAGGTAACATGTCCAAGCAGCGATAGGAGCCCTGAGCGGTAAACGCTATCCACATATGAGTTTTCAATGTTTGGTTAAACCGCTCGACCACACTGGTTTTGAGATTGCTGTATGTGGTGTAATGGTGAATATCCAAAGATTTAGGAAAACTGGAGAAATCCTTTTTGAAAAATTCTTTCCCCTGATCGGATTGTAACAACTGGGGTTGACGTTTGGATTGTTGAATAATATGTTGAAAGGCCTTGGTAACTATTGGCCCAGGCTTGCGACACACAGGTTGAACAAAGGCCATTTTAGAAAACACATCAATGACTGTCAACATATAGCGTACACCTTCGTTAACGCTAGCATAGGGGATCATTTCCACCAAATCGCCCTGCCAAAGTTCATCCACACCCCGTGAAATTAACTAGAGTCGCTGATAGTAACGCCTAGCTAGGCGATGCAACTCATGAGCATTGTCCACGCTAATGGGTGAGGACTTAAACAATAATTTTGGCATTTCGAAGTTCTTGTTCAATTTCTTGAATTTCCCAATCGTGACCGGTATGGCCTGCTTGACGTGAAACATGCAACAGCTGTAGCTGCTCGACAAGCTTATTCGGATTATGCCAGTAGGTTACATCCACAAGGGGTTTAATGGTTAAATGTCACTCCGGAAGCGGACACTTTACGACGAGCCCTTTGACTGGTTGGAAACATTTTTGTAATGATGGTTTTACGGATGTTGGCATTCACTTGTACAGTGGGATCATACTGTCTTTTGTGGGCATTGGTGTCCAATAAAATGGATTTATATTTGTCAAGGTCCTGTTGCGTACAATCATGGGAAGATGGTGTACGAGAGAATAGCAGCTTTAACAGTCCTGGTGTTAATTTATAGTTTATGTTTTTATGACAGCTCTAGTACGAGCAAATTTAATCGATGAATTCCCAATTTTAAAACTATCATCCTCATAGCGAACACCATGCGTGGAATCTGTGTTTCCAATAAATAGATCGGTGAAATAGTGTTCCAGTGTTGATCCATAATATTTTATTAAAATGTTTTTGATTTGAGCTTTATGTTGAGGGGTGGCCAAGAGTTGTGAAAACGGAGACGATCCGAAATGGCAAGGTGTTTCCACCCTGTTCAATGATTTCTTTTTTCGTAAAATCTCTTCAAGGTGTGAGGATTCTTTTGAGACGTAAACACTTGATCATTATCATCCTCGTCCACAACATCCCTAACACTAGTCAAATCTTACTGTTCCTGTTTCTCTTCCTCTTTCACAGGGTCCTCGTGTAGCGTCTGCATGGCTTGTGAAACGGTGGGTAGCGTTTCACATGGCTTGAAAGAGGGTTTAAACATGGCTTTTAGCGGAGGTGCTAAATGTTGTTGAATAAACAAAGCATGATCCGCACGTGATCCTTTCAATTGACGAAACTTTTGGTGAATAGTATTTTTGCTCAATTAATATGCTTTTTCAATTGACTCTCTGCTAACGCCATGGTGTCTTGACAAATGACATGAGAGGGAATGAGACAGTGCCTTAAATAGTGATAAAATGATCAAACCCTAAGCGATAACGTCCATGGCTGAGTTCACTTACTTTGTCAATCACCAACCTGGCATGGCGTTGAGTGTTCCAGCACTTGGCAAACAATTCAGTAAACATTTGAAAGGTCATATCAGGATTCACATGTTCATTAAAAATGTGGCGACTATTCCGCTCATCCTGGCATTGTCACGAATCAACTCTTTGGACATTTTAGAATACGTTTGTCCAAGATAGATGCAATCGATATGTTTGTGAAGACCCATGCTGAAATAGCTTTTTAGGCCCCTTAAAACAACAATTATCATCATCATCATCATAAAATAGCTTTGAATGATGCCTTGTGGTTCAATGGATACATCATCGAAAATCATGAGTGAATCAGGCTTTACCTCATTAGGGGCAATAACATTTTCTTGCAAGGAAAATGTGAAATGACCCATATTCTCACTTTGTAATCCAGACATGACATGATCCAGAAACACGTAGAGGGGTGGGAAGAGAGATTTTGCAAAACTATAAATATTTCGAAAACGCAGACCTTTGGGCGCTGTGATGAGCGTAAGCAAAAGATTGGTCTTTCCAAATCCCGAAGGCCCCACAATGATGCAGCGAATGGGAGACGGAAACAGTGAACCATGGCGTTGTTCACGTGATGTAGGATGGAGTTGGGATACCATGTCCCCCACGGGGAATGACTATTGCTGCTTAATAATCTGCATATCAACTAAGGCATAGAGAGGCTAGCAGGCTGTCTATATACATGGAACCGAGTCTTGTGATAGAAACAGTAGACTCCTACTACAGTTTGACGATGGTTTTCTTTGGACGTGCGTTGATGGCCAAGGCTAGGTCTGTCCCCACACATGATCCTGAACAAGAAACAGATCCTGCTAATAAACACTATGGGGATAGTTCTGTAGTGCCACGCACTAACAGCGAGATTATGACTTTAAGGGGAAGCGGTTAACCCATGTGAAACATCCTCATGTATCTACAGATATCACTACAAAAATGTATGTGGATAACAAGGTGCACGAGTTTTATGACAAAGTTCCTCGGCTTACCGTGAATGGCTATACCGCTAATCATCAGCGCATTATTCATGTGGAAGGCCCACAAGAAGAGGATGATGTCCGTACCAAACGTTACGTGACCTATGAAATGAAAGGCTTTATACATTTATCCCATCCGTGTTTTTAGAGTACCTGTCAAATTAAAAATCTGTGAATGACAGAAACCAATCACCGCTAGTTCATGATCACCACGTGATGTATGTGCTTTCTTCAGGTTTAAGACACTATCGATTGCACTATGATGGAACCATTCACATGAACCAATCCATGCCTGATGAAAACCATTTACATATAGAGATAAACGGTCATAGGATGTTGGTCCATAACCATAAAATGGTCAATGCAGGTGATGAATTATCCTTTCATCTCATGCTTACATGGGATGAAAAGCAAGCGGGGGAAAATCATAAACGATTTCCCACTTTAAGTGGAACTCGAATATACAGGCATGAAATAACAACCTCACGTTAGTTGTCACTTAAACTTTCTTGTGAAATGTTGTTTTTCATCATTATGGCGAAACAAGGATATGAGGTGAAAAAGACTAGAAAGAAGACACTGTCATTGCCAAAGCATGGGCTTAAGGCATTAGGGGACAAGCCCTAGCGAATTAAAAAAATAAAAAATAACGTGTTGACCTTAAGGAAAGCCCTTCCATCAGCACAGAGACGTGTTATTCCAAACGTCGGCGACAGGTTTCAAAACATGGGCGAGTAATTCCTGTCCCCAAACGAGCGGGATTTTTACCTGCATTATTCGCCGGTCTGGCTGCTCTGGAATCACTTTTGGGCGGTGCAAATGCGGTGGCGAAAACCATTAAAGCTGCACAGCAGGGTAAGCAACAACTTAAAGAAAGTCAGCGACACCATGGAAGCGATTGCTCTTGGGGCTAGAAACACCAATTTAAAGCCAGCCTTTTATCAACAAGAATTTGGGATTTGGCCATCTCGAAATTAAATATTATTTTTTTTTAACCTCAGCCATAGCAAGATATGTCCCGACTCATCAACAAGTCGAAAGCTATGCCAAACAACTTAAGCTTTCTCATTTTCGGAAACGGGCAGTGCTGTTCTAAATTTGGATCTTCATCGAGGACCAGGAACTCATTATGTAGCCTATGTCAAAGAGGGATCCACAGTATGGTACTTTGACAGTTTTGGGAATCTGTCCTCACCCTTGGAACTAGTGACCTATTTTGGAAACAGGACCAAGATATATTATAATGTGAAACGCGAGCAAACGTTTATCAGCCAACAGTGTGGACGTTTGTGTTTAATTTTTTATATAAGACGCAGCATAGGCAACAACGTCAAAAGTATGTCGGCAGAAAGTAAAACGTTTACACTGCATGGACATGGACCTGAAATCAGCCTAGACTTTTACCCACCTATCGAATTGAGTGAAAAACCCTATGGTTTGGGACTTGTTTCTCTTGCAACGTATAATAGAATATACAACTTACGTGAAGATGTGAACATCAAGTTTTACTATGATGATTCTGAGCTCACCCTGAACTCTGGTGGATATACGATAGATGATATTTATGAACATATTTATGTGGTGTTGATCAATGAATATGGTTTGGTTGGTTGGTTCCTCAGTTTAGGGGCTTGCTACAATGCGGCCATGTAGCCCCGTGTACTTTGGGTGTGTGTAGAATCTGTCTGATAACCGGTGTAAATTGTGATGGCTGTATTAGTGTGTGTATCTGTTTTTTAATTTAAGTACAGACTGCAACTTAGAATTTATCAAATATTTCCTACTTTTGCCGCCAAACGCCACCGGCAACGACTATAAGGCTTAGTTCAGAAATTTGCTAATAGACGCCACCGCAGTCGGTTCTTGGCAACGAACCTAGAAACCTAAGAGCGTTGTTTACATTCTTAACCTATCCAATTTAGCTTCACACAGGTGTAATTAGTGGAAGGTTCTTTAACATGCCATAAATCTATGACATGGGACCGCCGGCTTTACTTACCCTCCGAAGGAAGGCATACCGAGGGATTTTAACCCTCTTCAAAAATCCGACGGCTTCGGCCGGGTTTGAACCCGCGGTCTTGGGCATAGAATAATATGGTTTAAAGTGATTTTTCGATGGAACGTACAAGTTTGAATATATAGTAAATACCAACACTCATCGCCGCAGTATTTTCTCCACATTCAAAATTGACTTTAAAACACACCCCGATTCCATTGGTCCTTTACTAGGATTTAAGCCACGTGTGTTGGAGCCCAACAAAAAACATGAATCAGACATTGAAGTGAAATTCATTGAGTACCATCACGTGTTGGTGACGTGTAATATTATTAGCCAAGTGTACATCAATCAAGAACCATCGCATTCGCTTTATGACTTTATTGTGACATTGCCCAATGGCTATATTATTCGTGAAAACCCGACATTGGTGCTTTATCATTCTGTGGCTGTTGATGGTGTTAGTAATATAACATTAATACTGATCAATAGAGATCAACAACTCATTCAACTATATTCTACCACACCAGTGACTTACAAGTTGGTTTTAAAGCCACTATGAAGTTTGTGTATAAAGCAACAACACCGTCTAGGAATGGTGTTAGTTGTTTGCCACGTGAATACACGTTAACATCTCAGGGCAAGCAGATTTTAAAGCATTTGGGTTACCACGTCAACCCCCATGATGAATTCTATCCTAGAGGTAGTGAACCACATCGAGGAGCAACCAGGGATGGTAAGAATTGATCCCAATTCCTATCAAGCTCAAACACCTGGACTCAATAACAACGATGAAATTCAATTTGTTTTCAACAACCAAGATATTTACACCCTACCGCATGAAGTTGTCACACCCTTCGAGATACGGAAACCTATCGCGCTCTCGTTGGTGTGTAACTCTGGCGACCATTACCAAATAATGGCCTGCCAGGCAAGTTGAATACTTGGGGTGTGGAAATGGGTCTCGCGTTTCAGAGGCGAGGGACTGGAAAATGCTACACGGTTACTTTGGATACTGAAGGATAACTCCATGGGTTAAAACAAACCAATTAAAGAACAATATATTAAAAAAGAAACAAAATACAAAAGTGGAAACAAACAAATAAATCAAACATGAATAAATACACTCCTATCTGTATCTAAACCCCACGGTCACGTTTGGCGAAAAGCTTTTAAAAATAAAATTAAATGGAAGCATATTCCTTGGTGACAAGAAATACTATCACACCAGCAATGGGTTGTAAGCAAACAACAGCTTAATAAGGGAAGAAATTGTCCTTCGACAAAACAAGCAAAAGCCATGAGGCTTCATGAAAACATATCAAGATCACAACCTGAAAATCTCAAAAGGAGAAATCCCGAGCAGAAACTCGAGAGAAATAAAAGAAAAGATATTACCATCGTAATAAGTTACACAAAACTAAAAAACGGAATATGAAGTTATAAAAACCCTAAAGGCAGATCAATTTGCCTTAGAGCATGAGCTCTTCCAACACGTCCTCACATGACCGCGGCCAACACTAGAGTCTCTTGCCGCCGACTGCCCAACACGAGGCGAGCCGTTAGCAAAAATGTACCATGCTTGCGACAATTCCGAGCATTGTCGACCTCACCAGACTACCCTCCAATATAATTATTTAAAATGTAAAATCTTAAACTAAGGAACAATAATCAAGTATTACATTCACACGCAAAAGAATAATAAATGTCCGATGTTACAGATTAACATATCAGCCTTCTACAAGGCAACAACTACAGGTCGAACGCCTAGCAGTCTATCAGTTCGAATAATTATCAAGTCCTAAAGCTTAACGCAAGGCTAGGAAATATGCAGTTCTCTCATGTCGAGACCATGAGATTAATGTTGCTCTTGTTATTTGAAGAAATAAAATGTCATTTCACAGGTTTTAGGAAGTAGACCAGAAATGTTACCTTTGTCTGTAGTACAGGCCATGTGGCCTGGAATGGCCAAGATCCGAGGAGTTTAGCCGCAATTCACCCAGCTCGTTACATCTCAGAATTCGTAGTGGGAAGAGTTATGCTCACACAAAACACAGCTTGGCCGCCAACAAGTGGTGTTGGGCGCGCCTCGCGGAGATATAGAGAAGTGGGCGCTGCCAACCTTAGCAGGTCCCCACAGTCACAGTCTGCCACACGCTGGCCTTGCCGGAAGGAGATTTGGGTTGACAAGCCTGACCAAAGTCTACCCATAATGCAAGTTAGTATTAGGAGAGCACACCATTGGCTCTTTTCAAACGGCAGCACCAATAGTGTCCAAGATGATCAGCAAGAATTAGTCTTGCCTGGCAAATGATCACAACTTTTGCCTGGCCGGAACAGTTGACTCGCCGAGAAGGGAAGGGGCGGCAGTCACCGGCGGGACAATCAAATGTGCCGCACAGAACATATACAAAGTCTCGTAGAAAAGGTTGCCGGGGGAGCAGGCGGCAGGGGCAAAAACGTGTGCCAGTCTTTAGGGTGGCACAGCCTCCCCATCGTAAAGTCATAAGTGGGGGTGAGCCGACAGGAACAAGGCCCCCGCAAGTTCTCTTGAAGATATCCCAGTTCACCAAGCAGGCAAAATAGTGTTTATCCATGCGTCACTCACTGCACCAGGAAGTCGAAACCATGGGAAGGTTGATTGTGCCCAAACTAATGTCGTGAAGACCATAGGGGTTGGCAAGAAGAAACGCCAAAATCACCATACCACCAACATATCACCACCCCAGCCGTTCAGCATACAGGTTTGACGTCAGGGAAGAGATCACCATCCGCACCGACCAGCAGGCATCAGGATCACCACCAGATGGAGGAAGACGTCATGACAGTGGCCTTGGCATAGGCCACCACCATCTCCAGGTGTGAGGGGTGCCACCCTCACACTGGACCACCCCTGAAACAGCCAAGGACAAGAGCAGACACAGCACGCAGAGACACGCAACACAAGGTTGGGTCGGGTTCTTCACCAGCATGGTCGAAGAATGCCACTGATCTGACCCGAGACCAGGGCGAGAGCTTGAGCAACTTCCGCAGCACAAATTTGGACATTTCACTGAGTGAGGTAGGACTCGGCAATTCACTTGCCTTTGTGATACGAGATCACATTCACATTACAAAGGGCGATGCACACAAGACGCACACGCAGACTTTAGGACTTTGCAGAATTACGTAAATGTTAAGTATTTAAGATTGGAAGAAGCAATAAAACAGTGTTCTCTTGAACTTTGTATAACCTCCATTTCATTCGAGTAAAAAAAAAACTACTAGAACTGGTACCCAACCAAAATCCTAAGTGTACAATACTAAGTTTGGACAGACTAGAAAATCTTGATACATAATCACGATTTTAGTAAGAAAATGCTGAGATGGGGCAACACGAAACAAATCTAGGATACCCAATGACCACAGGAATGGCTCAGCTCTCTTAGTACAGGGGAGAAAACATGAAACAGTTGCCTCACCACAACACATATTACAACTGGCGTCAACAAATTTCCAACATTTACATTTAACAGTTAATATTACATTACTTACACATCAAATGCCCCTAGAACAGGAAACACAGAACAGACAACACACCTTGACGGTATGCAGAGAAGAGAATCAGGAACACACTCCTCGAACACCTTCACAACTTAACAACACAATGACAGGAACAGTGACTCAAGAAAACGGAGAAAAGTTTTCCCAATTTGACCAAAACGGATCATACAAAACTTCGAACACCAACGTAGCTCTCAGCAACACAGCTTCACTTCACAGACGGAACACAACCTTCGTCTGGCACTTAAAATAGCAGTAAGAACATCACTTCACAGAACTGCAGAACACATATCCACGATTTTCTATCTCACGGACTCCTTCACTGCGACAGTAAGACGCCTGCGAGCAAATGCTGGGCAACCTTCACCACCTCCAAGTCGGTAGACACAGGTACTACTTCACAGTGTGCACCACGCACAATGAATGGATTAACGGTCCTTGACAACTCCACGCCATACACAGCGAGCAGTCAAAATTCAACAAGGAAAGTTACGACACCAGGGCTGCGAGCAAATCCAGGAATCCCTGATATCCACATACACCAGAACAAGAGTACCACTACTCAGAACATACAATATGTTCACCATAACAGTATCAAACACAGAAGGAAGAAATAGGCCACAAGGGGCGTAGAAAGACCTCGAGCAGGTTCCACTGACAAGAATGAAAATTTGAAAAGAAAATTAGAAGACCCATTATGTCTCTCGCTAGACGAAATAAGGCTTCGGCGAAGAACTGACTCACGAAGAACTTGTGGAGATATTGTACAATCACTGCCCATTGTACACGACAGACGTACAACTTCAACTCCACGTCTGTTGACACTGTGTCATACCAAAAGCAGCACCAACACACCAGTGGTTCAACACTGCTTGACATATGGCTCCAAAACCTATACACGGTACCCAAAATATAATAAAAGAGATCACTGTCACCAAATCACTGCACAGGAAAATTCTACAGCTTACACCTCACATCCAGCGTTCTCTGCTTCCTCGGCTTCCTCTGCCTCTCGTTCACCAGCACGTTTACAATATGACAAGTGAGTTCGAAAAATACGTCTTCTTTCATTGTCCTCCAACAGGACAGTGACATCGGTAGGAAAAGATAAGATCCTATACGGCCCACGAAATTTTGGCATGAGCTTGCCACTCACTTGATGACCAGGAGTTTTCCTCCAGAAGTTTTTGACATAGACTAGATCGTCAACTTTAAATTTGCTCTGACCACGACCTTGATTGTACCTCTGGGCCAACTTGTAGTGAGATATCTTGATGGCACGCTGAGCTTCCCTCCAAATTTCACGAACGCGCTCAGGACTAGGCTGATCAGGAAGAAGTTCATTAAGAGACCAAAGATTTGACAACGGGGAATTTGGCACAAACGCGTGCATCAAAGAAAACGGGGGTTTACCATGACTTTCGTGCTCAGCCGTATTGAAAGCATATGCCAACCAATGCAATGAAGAATCCTATTTAGCATGATTGTCCCGATGATAAGCGATTAACGCAACTCTCAAATTCCTATTGACCCTCTCGGCCAAACTAGGGTTAGGATAATACGGAGTAGTTGTAACATGAGAGATTGAGTACTCGAAACAGAAGTTACGGAATTGATTAGAAGTAAAGGTACGGGGATTGTCAGAAATGAGGTACTGACAGGGACCAAATGAAGTAAAAATAACCTTCAACTTAATGACAGCAGTGGGAAAAATCCAGCATAATCTCGAGAATCCATCGACACAGACTAGTGCGAAACGGTTACCTAACCTGGATCTCGGAAATGGCCCAACAAAATCAATATAAAACCTCTCCATAGGACGTAACACAGGTTCTGAAGACAGAAATCCCACTCTACTATTGACAGCAGGTTTACTAACGTTGCAACTACGACAACCTAAAACAAATCTTTCTATGTCCCGGTCCATACACTTCCAAGTAAAGGACTGCTTTACCTTTTGACGAGTTTTGAAGACTCCTAAATGACCACCCACTGGTGACTCATGAAAATATCTTAGCATTGCATCCACTAATTGGACAGTCAAGACGACTTTCGGCTTCTTGTCATGCCTGGCAACGCAGCATAACACGCGTGACCTAAGGAAATAAGGTTTTACAACCTCACCAGCATCTAATTTCGAAATGATTAACTTTAACTCTTGATCTTCCTTTTGATGAATGACTATATCTTTAAACAAAAGAGGAGAATTGTTCAACATATGTTAGGCGGAACAAACACCAACAACATCAGCTTCCATATTAACAGGCTCCGGTTTGTTAAGGGGAGATTCCTCGTACATCCTACTAAGCGAATCTGCAATGACATTATCTGTCCCCTTTATGGGACGAACAGTGAAATTAAAAGATGAAATACGAGTAGCCCACCGAGCGATACGCCCAGTGTTCCTCGGTCTGGCCAAGACCCAGCTCAGGGCCTGGTTATCGGTCTCCTACTCGAACAGCACGTGTTCGACATACATCTTAAACTTTTCTAAACCGAACATGACAGCGAGACCTTCGAGCTCATACACAGAATAACGAGACTCAGCAATAGTTAAGGTTCTCGAAGCAAAGGCGATAGGACGACGACCTTCTTCACACTCCTGTAAAAGAACAGCTGCAACTGCGCCCAAAGAGCCATCGGTCTGCACGATAAATCTCTTGCTAAAATCAGGAACAGCGAGAACAGGAGCATTGCACAAAGCTTCCTTTAACTCATCGAAGGCGACCTGTTGAGACTCACCTCACTCGAACAGAACCTTCTTCTGACGTAGCCTATTTAAGGGTATAGCCTTACGAGCGAAATCAGGGATAAACTTGCGAAAGAAATAGGCCATGCCAACGAAACGAGCCACGCCTTTGGCATTGACGGGCCTTTTGAAGTCACGAATGCTCTGGGTGCGAGAGCTGTCGATCGACACACCAGCGGCGGAGATAACATGTCCCAGAAAAGAGATTTGAGGTTTAGCGAAAAATACTTTAGAAAGCTTCACAGTTAGACCAGCGTTCTTCAAACGCTCGAACACTTCACGAAGATGACGAACATGATCTTCAAACGTTTAACTGTACACTACGACATCTTCCAAGTAGTGGTACAGATACTCAAACTTAATGCCAGAAAAGACCTTGTCTAACAATCTGCTTAACACAGCTCCTCCGGTATTGAAACCAAAGGGAATTCTATTAAATTCATAAATATTCCAATCCGTCGCAAAGGCGGTGAGATGCTTACTCTCCTCGGCCAAGGGAACCTGATAATAGGCCTGGTTCAGGTCTATGCGGCTGTAGTACGTAGCATCCTTGAACCACGAAAAGCACGAGTGGAGATCAGGAAGGGGGTGATCACTTTTGTGATACTTTCAATGTTTAGCTTGGCCCATTTGTCGGTCAAATTTTATTTATTGTTACTGAGATCCCCGAATGGTAATTATTTCTTTACAAATGTTAATTGCTTAAACCATATGCATAATCTTGTTATCAATCACTTATTCATAGATATTATAGTTCTCACCTCGAGTGTTACAGTCGCTCGTTACCTCAGGCGTCCTCACTCACGACATACCGGACATCTACTGGTTGATCCACTGTCCGCTGAGTAGTGTCGACTGACGTCACCCTGACTTTCGTTCGACCAATGGCAGGTCTTTGTCTGGTCGGGCGATCTCCAAACTTTGAGAGAGTTCCATGGTCCCTATTTAAGACGCCGCTTGCTAGCGTTCTTCACCACTTCTGATCAACCGCCACTGCTGATCAACCGCCACTTCTGATCCATCACTTCTGATCCACCATCACTTTGGATCACTTCAACCTGCTGGTCACCGCTACTGCATCTTATGACACCATCGCTGATATCTACGCTACCGAGCAGTTACGTCACAAGATCTGCACCATGACGTATTGCTCAAGATGGCAAGAATAATTGCCAGCCGCTGTACTCTTCACCTTCACCTTAGAGAGGATACTTGGAATCTTCTTTCGAAATATTGCTGGACCAGCTCTTGGAAACTATAAATGTCATTCCTGCGCAAGAAAAGAAGAGAGAGTTGACATTTTATCGATGGTGCACATAACTCGAGGCCATGTACGCCTCCTTCCGGGAAAACCGTGAAGACTGTTAAATCAACGTGTGCTAGCTGGAACCTTTTAAGGAGCTGGCTCTTCAACCCTCTTCAAAGATAAGTTTACTTTTATGAAGAACTTATATCATACCAGTTATTACACTCTTAATTATTTTTTATGGTTCTCCCTTTTTATAAACTGCATTTTTTATGTGTTAAGCTCAACTTTTCTCCAATCAAGCAAGCTTGTTTCATGGACCTTTATATAATCTGGTTTCTGTCATCAGGCCCTCACACTTTGCTATATTTATAATTGTTAATTTCTGTGATAAGCACTTAAGTGCAATTTGTTTGTTCATTATAAATTTATTATTAGGAGTAAAAATTGTTAATGTATTGCTCCCTATATTGGTTTTCTAGTCACGTATTTCATGCCCAATACCCCGCACCGCTTCAGTCTAATTTTCTTGCACATTTTGGTGCCTCACCCCTGGGAAACATATCTGTTGCACCCTGGATCCCTATACAAGTTTAATATTGTGGATTTTACATTAACAATTTTTGTTCATTGTGTTTCAACACTAATTCATATTGTACGTTTCAGCTTAAGGCGCATGTGCAGCAGAAGAGAGAAACGTAAGCTAAGCCGGTTTCTTCCGCATCAGACTAAACCTTACTACCTAGCAAGCTGTCATCCTCTGATTTCCAGTACTCGAAGTCACAATATTGACGTGAGTAACAAACAACTTTTAATATGCCTAACCTTGATGAAAAACTTAGCAACGCCAGAGCCTCTTGTAAGGGCAAGCTCACACGGTTTCGTACTTTCTTAACGGAGCTCGAACCCCAAGAGCGTAATCTTGACATAATTTCGCAGAGGCTTAAGAATTATGAACAAGCCTTTGAGAAATATGATGAGATACAATGCAGTATAGAAACTCAGCATCCGGACCAGCAAAGTGATAGGTTGGAAGTTGAAAAATTATACTATCAGGGATTTGCTGAAGCTAAACAGCTTATTAGGTCTTTAACTTTAAAAGAAAAACAAGAAGGTCAAACTTCTGCAGCATCTTCTACATCTTCTTCACGCATTATATTACCCAAATTAGAAATACCCAAATTCACTGGTAAAGACATAGAATGGGAACCATTTTTTGAATTATTCAATTCTTTAGTACATGAGAATACAAAAATTTCACTACTTGCGTCTGGCAGTTCAAGGCAACGCACTTAACCTGATTCAAGCACTTTCTTTGACCAGTGATAATTATGAAGTTGCTCTGAATCTTCTTAAGGATAGATATGGGAACATTCGTCTATCTATTCAACGCCATATACAAAGCTTATTCGAGTTACCTAACGCGCAAGCAGATAACAGTTTATCACTTCGTAAGTTGGTTGACACTGCAGAGCTACACGTCAGAGCATTGTCCAATTTAAACCAACCTGTAAATCACTGGGATTTATTTCTAGTTCACCTCATTTCTGCAAGATTGGATGCAAATACATTAAAAGCGTGGGAAACAGAACTTTCCCAGAATTTGCAATGCACTTATGAGGCGATTATTAACTTTTTGAAGGCCAGAAGCCAAGTCTTTTCCGCCATAGCTAATCAAAAAACTAGTAGTTCAGATTCAAAAGCCTTCTCAAAACATAAGGTTAGCAGTTCTAATCAAAGAATTTTAAGATCACAGGCTCTTCCTGTTGATGCTCGGTCACCGAACCAAATGCAAACGTGCGGTCTGTGTCAGCAATCGCATACTTTATACAATTGTGATGAATTTAAATCTTTATCAGTAGATGAAAGACGAAAGTTCATTACGAACAAAAAACAATGTTTCAACTGTTTGTCAGGAACGCATATGTTAAACAATTGCCGTTCACAACGTTTATGCTTTCATTGTAGGGCTAGACACCATTCCCTTTTGCACAGACATGAAAGATCACGGTTATCAGGACCAAGCAGTTCCAATACCAAGTCTAATTCTGAGACTTCTCAAAATAGTGCGCAGTCGTATGCTCAAAGTTCTACCTCGCTTGGCAAAGTCCAGGTTTTATTATCTACCGTGCAGGTTCTATTGAAAAATTCTCACGGAAAATGGGTATCTGTCAGGGGATTATTGGACAATGCCGCTACCAAAAAAATTATTAATGAATCGTTGGTACAAAAGTTAGGCCTCCCAAAACATCCTACCTCAATAGAGGTTACAGGAATAAACTGCTCTAAATCGCAATCCTTAAGCTTTGCTAAAGTGGATCTGAAGGACTCTAATAATCTTGGTACGCAGTTGCAATTAGATTGTTTGATTATCAAGTCTATAGGCAACAATATTCCTGGCACTTCTTATCCTATTCAAAGTTGGAATATCCCGAATTTTGTCCAGCTAGCTGACCCTCATTTCAACAGAGCTTCACCCGTAGAGCTTCTTTTCAGCTCAAGCGTATTTTGGCAATGTCTTCATTCCAATAAAGTAAAAATTGCTCCTAATGTTTTCTTTCGCGAAACTGATTTTGGTTGGATTGCTACTGGCCAAATATACCGTAATCCTATTCAAACTGTATCGAATTGTTATTTTGTTGGTACCGATTTGAGCCAAGAGCTAACCAAGTTATGGGATCTTGAGAATGTTCAGGCTACTTCTTCTTCTCCTTCTAACGAAATTTGTGAAAAGTTATACAAGGAAACCACTGTCCGTACTGCTGAAGGCAGATTTATAGTAACTCTTCCACGTATTCCCAATCCTCCCGCCATTACGGGCTCGCATTCCAGAGCACTTAGGGCACTATTTGCTATTGAAAATCGGTTCAAACAAGATGCTTCTGTCAAAACTCAGTATGCTTCCTTTATGGAGGAATACGAATCATCCAATCACATGGAGGTAATTTCTAAATCAGAAGAAATTGACCATCCTTTAAATGAAATAGTTTATTTAAATCATCACCCGGTATGGAAAAATTCCATAACACAAGACAATATAAGAGTAGTTTTCAATGGCTCATCACCAGATTCCAATGGAATCTCTTTAAATGATACCTTGCAATGTGGTCCCGCGATTCAAACAGATCTCACCTCTGTTTTGCTTAATTTTCGAAGGTTTCCTATTGCTGTAATCTCAGATATTAAGCAGATGTACCGGCAGATTCTCGTAAATTCTGAGCAGCAAGATCTGCAAAGAATATTGTGGCGCGATGAGAGTTCCAAACCCATAAAGATATTTAGATTGAAGACTGTGACATATGGCCTGAAGCCTTCAGCCTTTCTTGCGATTCGGTCTCTCCACATGTTAGCCGAGCAAGATGGTCATCTGTATCATCCTTTGGCCTCTGAGTCATTAAAAACGGCATTTTATGTCGACGATTTCTTGTGCTCTTTCCCTAATATTTCTGAAGCGCTCCTTTTATGCGAAGATTTGAAATCCCTACTCCTAGGAGGTGGTTTTCCGCTCCATAAATGGACTTCAAATTCCACTGAATTTATATCAAAATTTTCATCAGAGGTCCCAGTTGATGAATTTGTTGCCATTCCTACTGATGAAGCAGCCGTAAAAGCATTGGGTGTTTTTTGGTGTCCTTCTTCTGATACCTTCTCTTATCAGGCACATCTGTCAGAATCTCCCCCTGTAACTAAGAGACAAATTCTGTCAGAAATCGCAAAGATCTTTGATCCTTTGCAATATATTGCTCCTATAGTTATTGGTGCAAAAATGTTCTTGCAAAAGCTTTGGTCATTAAAATCAGACTGGGATGAAAATCTCCCCCTTCCTCTTGTAGAAGAATGGTTAGAGTATCGCAGCAGTTTGCTGGATCTCTCCAAGGTTTCTATGCCCCGCCCTTTAATTTCTAATCCCTTATACCAGCAGTATGACCTGCATGTATTTTCTGATAGTTCAGAACGGGCTTATGGCTGTTGTGCATACATAGTAGGACGTTCCTCAGCTACTTTCCCTGGATTTTCTAATTTAGTGTGCGCTAAATCTAAGGTTGCTCCACTTAAAACAGTATCATTGCCGAGATTAGAATTATGCTCTGCTTTAATGGCAACAGAATTAGCTACTAAACTAAATGTCAGTTTAAAGTTTAAATTTTCCCGCACATTTTTTGGAGCGATTCTTCTATTGTATTAGCTTGGATTTCCAAGCCTTCTTCTCATTGGAATACCTTTGTGGCAAATCGCGTTTCTAAGATTCATGAAGTCTCTCATTCTGAACAATGGAGACATGTTCCTAGCCGTGAAAACCCCGCGGATATAATTTCACGTGGTTGCACGCCTAAAAAATTGATTTCTTCAGACCTGTACTGGAATGGTCTTCCTTGGCTAAGTCAGGAATCATCTTGCTGGCCTCGCTTAGCTAATCAATTTGCAGAAGAAATACCTGATGCCCGTAATGACCCTGTCACGTCGCATCTTACTTCTACTTCTACTAGCCTTTTTCATAGATACTCTTCATTTGATAAATTGATTCGTGTAGTGTCTTATATCTTCCGATGGAAATATTTAGTAATTGATCAACCATTGAAGCCTCAACCCTTTCTTTCCAGAGTCGAGTTAGAATTTGCTACTTGCAAGATTTTGTTACTTGTTCAGCAGGAAGTATTTGCTCCCGAAAAGCAAGCTCTTATAAGTGGTAAAGATTTACCCAAGTCTAGCAGGCTTTCACCACTCACTCCTTTTCTAGACCAGGACGGCATAATACATGTGGGTGGAACATTAGCAATGTCTAGTTGTGAGGATGGGAAAAAGCATCCCATCATCCTTCCTTCAAAGCATCCTATCACTACCCTTATAATAAAAATGTTTCATTATAAACACCTTCATGCTGGCACTCGCACCTTGCTCTGTATAATTCGTGAACTCTACTGGATCATCAATGGCGTTCATGAGGTTTCTTCTGTTGTCAAGAAGTGTATACCTTGCTTCAAGGTTAAACGAAGGCCCGCCACGCAGATTATGGGTAATTTACCTCCATTTCGTTCAGAACCTAGTAAGCCCTTCGCTCTTACTGGGATCGATTACGCAGGTCCTTACGTATATCAGACCAATCCCTCTTCATCTAAGCGCAAAATCTTAGGTAAACTCTACATCTCGTTATTTGTATGTATGGTGACGGGAACTATCCACCTTGAGTTGGTTACGAACGCTTCTGTATCCTACTTTTTGGCCGCCTTTTCTAGATTTGCTGCTAGAAGGGGTGTTCCATCTGAAGTTTTTTCAGATAATGCAAAAATTTTTGTAAGCGCTTCTGATCTCTGGAAAAAAGTGTTAAGCTCCCCTTCTGCTAAAGAAAAAATTTCCAACTTTTCCTATTCTAAAGGTTTCAAATGGCATTTCACCCCGCCTTATGCTCCCCATCATGGGGGCCGTTGGGAATCCTGCATCAAACTTACTAAAAGACAGCTTAAGAAAACTCTTGGTCCTACCATACTTTCTTATGAGGAATTCAACTCTTTGATTATTCAAATTGAAGGTATTGTAAATTCCAGACCTCTGACCCCTCTTTCAAACGATCCTAAGGATCTTTTACCTTTAACACCCAGTCACTTCCTGATTGGCTGTTCGCTTGCTGCTATTCCGCCTTTGCTGGTTCGACGCTGTGATCCTAACTTACCTATCTTTTGGAGAAAAGTAGAATCTTTGCGCTGTTCTTTTTGGCACCGATGGAAGTTAGAATATCTCAGCTTGCTAAATAGGCGTGAGAATTGGCGGCTTCCTCAACCAGATGTACGAGTGGGGGACATGGTTCTTCTTCGGGACCCATCTCCGCCTCTCGTGTGGAACCTAGGTAGAGTTATTCACTGCCACTTTGGCCGTGATAAACGCGTCAGAGTTGTTGATGTTTTAACTAGTAGAGGTCGTTATACTAGACCCATCTCTGCTATTTCTGTTTTGCCTTTCGAGTCTTAGTTTCTCCTCGTCTGTTATCCATGTTTTGCTTTGACTGATTCTTTTGTTTGTTTTCATTCGGAGTTCTCGGAGCATGATCACTTTTGTGATACTTTCAATGTTTAGCTTGGCCCATTTGTCGGTCAAATTTTATTTATTGTTACTGAGATCCCCGAATGGTAATTATTTCTTTACAAATGTTAATTGCTTAAACCATATGCATAATCTTGTTATCAATCACTTATTCATAGATATTATAGTTCTCACCTCGAGTGTTACAGTCGCTCGCTACCTCAGGCGTCCTCACTCACGACATACCGGACATCTACTGGTTGATCCACTGTCCGCTGAGTAGTGTCGACTGACGTCACCCTGACTTTCGTTCGACCAATGGCAGGTCTTTGTCTGGTCGGGCGATCTCCAAACTTCGAGAGAGTTCCATGGTCCCTATTTAAGACGCCGCTTGCTAGCGTTCTTCACCACTTCTGATCAACCGCCACTGCTGATCAACCGCCACTTCTGATCCATCACTTCTGATCCACCATCACTTTGGATCACTTCAACCTGCTGGTCACCGCTACTGCATCTTATGACACCATCGCTGATATCTACGCTACCGAGCAGTTACGTCACAAGATCTGCACCATGACGTATTGCTCAAGATGGCAAGAATAATTGCCAGCCGCTGTACTCTTCACCTTCACCTTAGAGAGGATACTTGGAATCTTCTTTCGAAATATTGCTGGACCAGCTCTTGGAAACTATAAATGTCATTCCTGCGCAAGAAAAGAAGAGAGAGTTGACATTTTATCGATGGTGCACATAACTCGAGGCCATGTACGCCTCCTTCCGAGAAAACCGTGAAGACTGTTAAATCAACGTGTGCTAGCTGGAACCTTTTAAGGAGCTGGCTCTTCAACCCTCTTCAAAGATAAGTTTACTTTTATGAAGAACTTATATCATACCAGTTATTACACTCTTAATTATTTTTTATGGTTCTCCCTTTTTATAAACTGCATTTTTTATGTGTTAAGCTCAACTTTTCTCCAATCAAGCAAGCTTGTTTCATGGACCTTTATATAATCTGGGTTTCTGTCATCAGGCCCTCACACTTTGCTATATTTATAATTGTTAATTTCTGTGATAAGCACTTAAGTGCAATTTGTTTGTTCATTATAAATTTATTATTAGGAATAAAAATTGTTAATGTATTGCTCCCTATATTGGTTTTCTAGTCACGTATTTCATGCCCAATACCCCGCACCGCTTCAGTCTAATTTTCTTGACCACAGTAGTTATTTTGTCCAGGCTTTCGCCTGATGCGTTTCGTTCTCCCGTATGGGGAAGTTTTAGGGCAAAACTTATACTTCTCCAGGGGGATGGATTCCATCGCTACCTTCTTATTGAGCCTTCGGTAATCAACAACGGGTCTAAAACCACCATTCGGCTTCGGCACCAGAAACAGAGGTGATGAATATGAAGAAATAGAGGGTCGAATAACACCGTCTGACAACATCTGATCGATTATCTTCTTAAGTTCTTTCATTTTAGGTGGACTAAGTCTGTACGGAGGATGCCTAACTGGGATATTGTCCGTCATGACAATCTTGTAAGAAATCAAACCAGTGACTCCTAACTTGTCGGTAAAAACCTCCGGAAAACGAGAACACAAGTCACGTATAATCGTTGCTTGACCATCATAAAGATTACTAAGATCCAGGTCGTTGACACTACTTGACAACTCGGGAACGTCTTCACCATCGATGTCCACCGCACTGGTGCCAACATCGTACCTCTCAGTAGCAGAAAATTTCAATTTCAAATTTGGACAGAAATTAAACCAGAAGGTTTCTCTTTTAATGTCCAGCGACGAACCGGAGTGAGAGAAAAAATTAGCGCCTAAAATCACAGGGCAAGACAAATTTGACACAATCCAAAACGGGAACTTCCACGCGAAGTTATGAATCTTAACTTTCAACTTGACAGCACCAAGAACCATTAGTTGAGAATTATTAGCTGAAACTAAACGAACATCGACCTTAGAGAGAGGAGGAAACTTGCAGATGCCTTTCATGGCCCTATACCATTCCTCACTCATCAGTGACGCAGCACTGCCAGAATCTAACAAAGCTTTGACGTTGGCATCATTGATCAAAATGCCTGCAATAGGTGCAGGTAATAAAGAACTCACAGAAACCTTCGAACATCCTCCCATACTGCTGTCGTCCACATTAACGACTGATGACATCGATATCACATCACGATGCCAGGTCTCCGGATGTCATTCCTGAAGAGAATTGTAGGTGCGGTCCGAATGACCCACACGACCACAAGCGTTACATTTCACAGAATTACTATTTACTCTACCTTGAGCTCCCTGACGATTTGAAATTTCACCACGGTTAGGATTTTCTTGGTGTCTGACATCATCTTTACTATTAGAAGGACCTTGGAAGCGAACGTTCCTTTCAGAATTAAAATTTCCAGAATTCCTAACTTCTCCACTGCGAACAGGACCACTCTGAGACTGATTATTTGACCACCGACCTCCTGTACCTTGAGGTTTACGATTTCCCCAATTACCTTGTTTACTTTGGAAACGAACATTGCTCCAACGGTTAGAAGAACCTTGCGATTTATAAGAATTAAATTGAGAGGGTTGATCAACAGAACCTCTACCATAATCAGACTGGCGTACGGACTCTCCACGCACAGCAGCAGCACACAATTGAGCAATAGTACTCGGGTGAGACCCTAGGCATAAAAGCGAACGGTAGTCTGGCGTCACACCATCCAAAATGTGTTCCACCATTTCTTGCTCAGTGAAGTTAACAGAAAACATCATACCAGAAGCTTTAACATATCTTGCATGTACACATCCAACGACTCACCATACTTCTGCACACGATACAAATGACGCTGAATTACAGTACCCATCTTTCTATAAGGAATGAAATTTGACATTACTTGCTCACAGAACACTTCGATACCTGTGTCTCGGGACATAGCCTCAACAACCATACTTCTCATCTTACCAGAAGTGAACGGGAACATAAGTTGGTACACCTGAGTGTAACTCACACCAAATACAGCAGCGTACTCATTAATCTCCACCAACTCACGCAGGAAATGAATAATACCATCAGTGGTATCGGTATTCATGTGCTTCAACTTAGCCACGCAATCAGATAACGGGTGGGCGAGTGTCCCAAAATTACGGTTAGAAAAAACTGAACGACCAGAACCTGGACCTCTCTGTTCCCCACGAACAGGTCCACCATGATCACTTGGGCTATTCAAATCCCAACCTTGAGGTTCTACTTGAGAAGAAACCCTGTTCTTGCTGCACCAAACTTTATCTTTAGGCCAACGGAAATTAAGAGGCTTAATGCCTAACGAAGGAGGATAGTTACCACCAGAAACGTCTTGAGGAGAACTTCGTCTTGGAGTAGGATACATACCCCGACTGCGGATATTTACTTCTTGAATATCCCTCGTACTGGGCGTTAGGACGGAACAAGTCGGACGAGAAAAGGCACTTGAATAAGAATATGTCACTCCACCGTCGGAGTTACTTGTGGTGTACACAGGAGTTGCGACACACACGGAACGAGGCACTTCAGTTGACATGAACAACTCTCTAGCACTCGGTTGAAAAATTTCGGAAACAGAAGGATTATAATTTACATCTCCATTAGAATTGTTTACAGCAGAAACAGAATAAACGGACACTGGTACATGAAAACTAGAATTTGCACACAAATTATTCATCCATGAAGCGTTTGACACTTCGACCAAATTCGTGTCGGACGATAACCCTTGACTAACATTTAACCGGCTAAACTCAGTCGCCAAAACACTATCGACTGGCTTCCTCTCGGTAACCTGGAGGTATTGCGTAGACAATTTAACAACACTAGCGTTACCGCCAGCATCGACACTACTGGCTGGCAAGATTGGCATGGTACGTGACCTGGCTGTAGTAGCTCTTTCACGATAAAAGTAAGCAGAATAATCCACAGGAGGGAAAGAAAAGAGATTAGCAACATCAACTTCAGCTACTGGCAACCTTGTACTACTACTATCTACTGTAGCACTAGTGTGCCAGTGCACGATGTTTTTCTTTTAAATGATATGGTTGATTTTTTTCATTTTGACATTTCACACATGGACAATTCACAACTTCCCATTTCCACTTAAAATGACTGTTTAAAGTTTTTGTGTTTTGATGATATGGAAACTTGGATTTTCCATTTTGTTGTTTACAATTTTTAAACAATATAAGTTTGAAGTTTTTAATTTTGATATTTCACACATTGCCATTTCCACTTTTACTCTTAAAAAAATGACATTTTAACGTTTTCTAATTTCCATTTTGTTGTTTGCACATGTTTCATTTGTTGTATGTCGAAAGTTCATTTTATGTTTTTGTCAATGATGTTGATGCGGGTGATGAATTTTGTTGATATGGAAACATGGATTTTCCATTTTAAGTTTTTGTCAATGATGGCAACGGTGCAGTCTGTTTATGTGTTTGCAGAAACGTAGAGGCCTACTAGTACGACTGCAGGTAAGACTGTTTTACAAAAATAATTCCTATTTACCGCTGCATTTATAAGAAAACAAGATTATTCAAAAACAAAATAACTATTTACCATTTACATATAAGTGTTCATTTCCCTCTCCCCCCAACCACCCTACCTCGCCATGTTTGCTCTAGTCAAACGATCAATGCCATTCACACATACACACCAGCTTTTTGTTCCTACATTGACGCATCCATGTCTGTCTTTGGGAACAGACACAACCACTTTATTTATTCCCACAGCACATCCTTGACATGCACACCCATCACAAAAGAACTATTTTAAATTATAAATTTAACATTAACCATTACAAAAAATTATTAAATACTAGTCACTTAAGTTACTAAGAAAATTACTTATGTTATATTTACAAAATACAAATAGCAGATTTGTACAGCTTTAAAAGAATCAAACTATTTACCATTTTCAAATTCTGAAGTCCGTCAAATTTAAAATTTAAATAAAAAACAAGGTTCATTGGGCTTTTAAGAGCAAAAGGCCTAAGTAGTTTTCCACTAATGCCAAAAATGAAACTATTTACAAAATCTACTGGTTACAAAACAAAAACTATATTTACAAAATACTAAATCTACTAGTTAGAAAACGCCATGTCCCTAAACCAAGAAACAGAAAAATCACACCTCCTCCCCTTTCTGGTCATAAACCCATGGTAGGCTGGTGGGCTGGTCATCCGCTCATACACGTTTGTTATCCATGGAGGCGAGGGTGCGTTTCCTCTGCTCTACAAACTACGGTTGCTGGATTGTATCCTGCACTGTTTATGTGACATAGTTTGCCAGTTTGTAAAACAGCTAAGTAGTCGTCTACACGTAGCGATTTTACCACTGCCCTACCTACACCTTTTGATATTTTGGCTTCCTTACAGTCTAGTGTGCGATAAGCATACATTTTGGAAGCCATACCTACGAATTCCGTCATAATGGATCACCGAATTCATATTTTAAAAAGCCCATTTCCTTCTTGTTTTGATAGGCAGCTGAAACACGTTGTCAGCGCTATACGAGGAGGTGTCGAACCAGTCACTATTTTGCCTCATGACGTCATAGGGGTTGCAGTTGCGAATGTTGTAAATGACTGAGTCCGTATCCATATACATAAGAGATACTTCCTTAAAATAATGTTTGGCAAACTCGTAGTGGAATCGATACATGACCGAATTAAAAAAAGTCTAAAATGACTTGGCCCAAGTAAATGGGCTTAACCATGGTCACACTGGTCTTATTCAATTCAATGGTGACCAAATCCTCATCGATAATTTTGGTCGATTAGAAATTTGGCTTGGCAATGTACCGCCGGGCACCCCTCCGCCCCTCCCAGACATTAACCAATTTAATACCACGGTATTTCTGGACTTTCTCCATGGACATTCCATAGATGCAGTTGTTCACCAATTTAAAAAAAAGTATTTCAAACTGCTGTGTTGCCATTTGGCGGTGCTCTGTGTTGAGTTGCATGTGCTTGAGTGTGGATTTTCTTCAACACTAAGCCTTGGGCTAGGCATGGCACCAACATTTGGATATGTAACATATACCGATTTTTGTTGTAAAGTGTGCCCATGAGTTTTTCAATTTTCACTTTACTATCAGGGGGAACCATTTGCTCTAGGCAAAATGGAAATCTGCATGTTTATCATACAAGGATGAGGGATATTCAATATCCAATTCTAACACATATCCACGCCGTGATACTTGGCTGGCCATGTTCACATTGTACCCGTTCGTCCTGGGGATGCGATGACCCATCTGCTATTACATCGCATTCCTGGATTTCCAGGACAGAGCGGAGTTAAATGAACACCTAGTCAAATAAGGAATGTGTCGGAAATTCAGTTGAAATATCTCAAAAGCAGAGGGTAACACGAGATAAAGTATCTCCAGGGTCGTTACTGGTTTAAATTTAATTAAAAAAATACAAATATCAATGGGCGCCATCAACTGAATCCCTAGCAAACCACATCCTTCCTGGTTAAGCCTTAATTAAGACAAGGAATGAAAAAGGAAAATCACATCACCATCAGATCACAACTAAGATAAAAACAAATTTATTCAACTTTGATAGTCAGACAGACATATTAAATACTCATCCTACCTGTGAGCATGGTCGAATGCCAACGTTAAATTGTCATTGTCCAGAAAATCGAACCATCTCCATTCTACTCAAAGTGTATTTAATCCACATAAAATAGGAAAAATTTCTAAAGTTCTCTTGGGTTCTGAGGATCACCGTAGCACTATGTCTTTGCGTCACTGACATTCGTGATAACTGAGACCTAATTTCTCTTTAAATTAACATCATGAATGTGGATGTAAAAATATTATTAATCTGTCTAAACACACATATTATAAACACATATTTAAATATCACATAATTTATGGCTTGCATGGCATTATTCAAATGCTGAATATGTTAGTAAAATGCACCTAAACATCGAATAACTAATTTACACTATTTACACTGTCATTAATCATTGCTGTTTTGTGAATCACAGAAAATCCACTATTCATTGGTTATAATCATCATCATCATCAAAATTAATTGTTTAATTCATCAACACAAGTTGCAATTCTTCAAGTTATTCTCAAATTAATTTATTTAAATCCATTTAAATTTATTAATCATCAGCTTATTTAGTTAATTATCACCTTCTAATACAGTTATTCATCATCTATTCAATCATCTATTAATTTATTTAAATCAGCTTATTTATTCAATCTTTAATTCATCCATTTATTTAATTCATTGATCTATTCCAAAATTTAATTTATCAATTTATTTAAATTTTATTCATCTGGTTATTTAGATTTTTATTATTTCATCTAGTCATTCTGATTTTTATTTCATTAGGTCAGATCATTAATATGCTTAAATTTCATATTATTGTTTCATTAATTATTATTATCAGAAAATCTCGTATTATCAACTTTATTTATTTGTTTAATTTCCTAACAAATTGTTTAATATGGTTATAGAACGTTGCCTTACAGTTTTATCACTTCCAAGTTATATCTCGTATTTAATTATCATGCCAAAAAATATTATTGCCTTCACAAATTCACGTTGGATCTCACTATCCACAACTACATTATATAATTTCACTTTATCAAATATCACATTTGAATACCACAATTATTCCACAAAACTCCATAAATATTCAGCGCATAGCATGAATCTCAAAAATTATGCTAGACTGGGTTCGACAACCTCATGTCTGCTTCAAAATACATTAGCAATATTGCAACTTCCACTTGGCAACTTCCACAAAATGCCTATCACAAACTTCACTTAATCACGTTGCATGATCTACAAAAATACGTAACTGGCTTCAAATTATCAACGCACACAATCTCCAATAACTGTAATTAATCTGATCACATCTAGACAACTTCTTAAACAATTAGGAAAAACATTACCTTAGTAATCGTAATCAAATTCAAGATCTGCTTTCAAATAGCATAAATTCTCTCAAAATTCTCATAATTCACTTCACAGAAAAACACCAATGTGCTTTAATCTCTCACATCGAAATATGCAATACTGATCTGCCTTAAAATAAATCTGACCATTAATGATTCATCTTATAAGATTCAATTACTTTAAATCCTTCCCAAAGGTATCAAACTCAATCATAAAAATTATCAAAAGCATCAGCTGTAACAGCTGTTAAATTGAAAGTACTCTCAAAGGAGTATAGCAACAAAATATTGGATTGGCAAACAAGAATTACAAAATGTAACCCTGCTGACATGTATTTTTAATTTATTTAACAAAATTCGACTGATATGTGACTAGTAGTTCCTTGTTTGATCCTCTTACAATCTCAAGTACACTCGGATGAAAAAAATGAGTCCCTCAATGGCAAGTAAGATGAGTAACCACCACACGATCGTATAAATACGAAAGGCCCCATCTCGTCGTCTCATGAGTGAATGTACCAGATTGGAATCAACAAGTCTCTAGTTGTCATATAAAAGCGATATTCATTCACTTGAGTGAATAACATCTTAATATCTCCAAACAATCCAATGGAAAAAAATCCCTACTGATGAATAATACACACTCGCTAGTATGCAATGAACTGACGAAGTGATTTAAATAATCCAATTGCAGATCACGAGTTCGAAATACTCGCCACAAAAAATTTAACTGTCCAGGAAAACTATCCTTACTGGAAAATGTCTAAAAGACCAAACATCTGCTTAATAAAGCCAACCAATGGTGAGAATTTCGTATAATGGTGCCTGCCATATCATATGGTAACGCCATATTCTAGCAAAACTCGGACAAATAATGTTTAAGCCATGTCTAAATAATTGTAGAACTCCTACTAGAAAAATATATACATGTATGCCCAGTGCTCATGAAAAATATCATATTAGAAAGTCATAACTCTTACAGTACCTTCTCATATCAGCTGTTATTATATTTCAAAGATCGTCGATTATTCTCATGTGTAATAAATTTATCGAAAGATCGACGTGAATATCGTTTCACCCACGCAATAACGATCGCCTTCATATCCCAAGTGAATCAGCTGTTAGACCTCCTCTTCTTCAGGAACCGAATCCATCGCTCCGTGGTGCCATCGCGTCTCTGTCTTCGTTTACTCCGACATGATGAACTGCATGTTATCCATAATGGATACTGTCCAAAATCTTACGTAAAAGTTCATAAAAGCAGCGTACCCCATATTCCTCTTCTATGTCACGCCACTGTCCCATATAATGTTCGGTTTGCTTGTTAAAAGTTCAATCTCCACAGCGGTTAAATCTCACTTGTAGAAAATAAATTTTATTTATGAGAGTGTATAAGTTTTTGAAACACCCTGTAGCTGTGTTCGTACTCGGTATTTTATGATAATTCATGAAAACGAATTATATTAATGCACGCGCCAATGTTCATAAGTGCATATAATTGTAACAGTTCGTTTGCTTAAAAGCGTTAATGTTGTTTGGACCCCATGGTCGCTCTACATATCCCGTTATGAAATGCATAGTCGTATTGTAATTTGAATGTCTAAGTTCATAATTGCAGTATATTGTAACTATCTGCCTGCACAATTCTATTACTGAATACAAGTCCCAACTCAATGTTGTAACTGAATGTTGAAATGAAGTTCAGCTTCTTTAATGTTGCCTGCGTATAAAAGTCGGAACTAGCCCGCTCGGATCTACTGCATTGTTCCAGAATGAACTATGCTTAAAGCCGGCCTCGCCATGCCGCTTTGCTATACTGTTCTGCGTTATAAAATGCAGCTCGAAATAAAGTTCTCAAACTCGTATTACAATGCTGTTCTGAACCCCGGCCTTTCCCCTCCGTACACGGCCCGTACAGCCTGCCTCTTAACCGGTCTTCACGCCGTCTGCCCTGCGTTGCTCGCCTTGGCCCAATGACCTACTTCCGGCTCTCTGCTTGGTTAAGTAATACTGTCGCCTTCGCTTTACGTAACAAGTGCTGTTCACCGCTCGACTTCGCCGTACGCTCTGCGAATGTGTACCACTCAGCTCGCTGGCTGAACTCGACTGACTTCTCTAAACTGCATTGACCAGCTCCTACCTGGCGCGGTCACGTGACTCTCTCCCACTTTCTGCTGTCGTGCGTCACGAATATAATCTCGACCACCTTCATCTCGGCTATTAAGTTATACAATAACTTAAAGGATTATCTGTCTTTCTTCAAGTTATTATCATATATAATGCTTGTTATTTCTTCTCTTCTGAGATTATTAAATACTATGTTCCATTTAGATCTTAATAAAACTTTAATATTCTTCCCATAATTCCGTCTACCTGACTGGCAGTGCCTTCTTGATCCTTGGCCTTCTACGTCATTTCCTAATATTCTCTTCTACTCGATGTGAGCGCTATCTTTACAATTTTTCCCATAAATCTCAACTACGGCTTAATGTCAGCTGGCGTAGCCGATAGCCTCAACTGGGTATCGGGTACAACATCAAATTCTGACACTTGTTTGTCAGTCAGCCGAGCGAAATTCCCATAGGACAAAGGCTGGCTCATGGCGTAGCCATACAAATAATTCACTTCGTAGTACATTAAGTATGATTCCTGGTTGATCTTGTTAATAAGAGGGCCTGTAGGAATTATTCGCTTCGGCATGCCGCTGGTTAAGCGACAAAAAGCCACCGCGAATGCCCTTTTCAAAGAATAAGACCATGACTACACCCGTGAGTAAATTCAATTCCACTTCAGTGTATTTTAATGCTGCATCAAACGAGAGCCCAGGACTCGTATAATGGTGAGCCGCGTCAAGACCATAAATGTGTTGACACAACTCACGGAATTTTTCAAACACATTTGTGAGTAGGAATACATCAAGTCTCCGGGAATGCATAGCATATTCATCTAGCTTCTTGATAGAAAACGCTCGCTAAACTTGCCACGCATGTGCATAGTCTTCATCGGAAACGGTACTGCGTGTTAGTTTCGAGTAAAATTTCTCTTTTGGTGGGAGAGTTTTTTCGTTTAACACGTCCCAGTTGTTACAGAAATCGTAGGGAATATTACCTTCCCGAATGCACAATTTAAATTGCTCTGGATCTTGAAAATGCATTCTGGTGTATTTTAGTTCCTTTTCATCCAAGCCATTCACAAGACTATCAAGCGAGGATTCCATAAACTTAAAGGAATCCAAAAATCGATTGCAAAAGTTGCTGAACCGCCATGTCAAGACTGTAAAACTTTCATGGGTGTGGGGGATAATTGAAAATGAGCCCTTGTTGACATGACACCATTCACGAATCAGAAACTGAATGTCATAATTTGACAGATTGTGGAAAAATACACTGATAAATAGAGGAGCTGGAAAGTTCAAATTGCGTTTGCTGTACGCAGCTCCCCGAAACTCCCCCGTAAAATGTGAATGGTCTCTGAATTTTTCCTCTCCGCCTAAAATAGGCTTTTCGCAAATATGGCATTTCGTGGCATGCTCATACTGCTGCTGCTGTTCTGGCTCATGGGTACTGGGTGGTCCAGTAATTCTTGACCATGATAAGCCAACTTGACAAATTGGTCCAAAAACTATCTGGCACAATCTGGTCCGCGACGGGATTCGAAATAGGATTTTGTGGGGTCATAGGCACACACCACATGAAATCTTATGGCAAAGGGTTCTTGTTTTTGATTGGGTGTGGTTGAGCTGATCCAGGATCTGGTTCACATCCCGCCATGGGTGTGGTGAGAGCTTCAAAATTTGCATATACCACATAGGGAGATCCATCACTAATTAATAACTACCGTCCTATATCTATTTTATCTGCAGTAGCCAAGGTATTTGAATTCATATTGCACGGAAGAATATCAGTATTTCTCAGACCGCTCGTAAGAGATAACCAACATGGTTTCCTATCCAGGAAATCTACGGTGACGAATGCAATTAATTTTACTCAAATTCTATATAAAGAGTTAGATAAAGCAGGACAAATAGATGTCATATTTACTGATTTTGAGAAAGCGTTCGACACAATAAATCATGATACCCTTCTTAACAAATTGTGTATTTTGGGATTCTCCCACCCATTACACAAATTATTCAGCTCCTACCTCAGAGACAGTAAACAATTTGTTTTGTTCCAGAAAATTGTCTCAAAGGAATACCTAGTTCATTCCGGAATACCCAAAGGCTCGAACCTTGGACCTCTGATTTTTCTTGCAATGATAAACGATTTGCCACGTTGTATAGTACACTCAGATAATCTTTTATATGCAGATGACTTCAAAATTTTTAAATCAATTTCTTCCGCTAATGACTGCACTCTACTACAAAATGACCTAAATAATATACACAAATGGAGTATAGAAAACAGATTATACTTAAGTGTACCGAAGTGTGTTGTTATGACCTTTACACGTAAGAAGAATCCAATTACATTTGTTCATGGAATTGGACCTCAGTCATTGCAAACAATAAGCGAGAAGAAAGATCTAGGAATCTTATTTGACGGAGAGCTTGCTTTCACTTGTCATGTGCATAAGACAGTCGGGGATGCTTACCGAATGTTAGGGTTTATAATAAGAAACACTAAGCCATTCATTAGGACCAGTACCTGCATAAACCTTGATATTGCCATGGTGAGATCCAAGCTCGAGTACGCCAGCCAAGTATGGAGTCCCTGGCAGAAAACATGCATTAAATCCATAGAGCAAGTTCAAAAGAAATTCCTCAGATATTTACACCTCAAAATAACGGGCAATTACCCACACATGGTACCCTACGGTGAACTTTAGTTGAATTTCGGCATGACTAGTCTCGAAGGCAAGTGAATGATATGAAATTCCTTTATAAAGTTATTAACGGTCAAATTGATAACTCATTTTTCCTATCGCTCCTAAATTTCAACATCCCTCGCTTTACTACAAGATCAACTATAACATTCAAAAATGATATAACCAATACTACTTCACATAATAATTCACCTGTATGGAGGCTTTGCAGTATTCACAACGATGCGGTTCGTGTAAACTGGAAACTAGATTTCTGTCTCTCAATTAGACCGTTCTTGGAAATTATAACCCAGTCACTCTAATTCATACTTGAAATAAAATTATCACACAAAACAGAATCAACAATGTATATATGTGGATAGGCCTGTACCCTAGTTATCAATGTTACCATTTAGTTTACGATGTAATAATTTCAAAACCTGCTTTTTATATATTTGACATTAGGTAAAATTTAGATTTAGTTTTTATATTACCTTTAGATTAAGCTTTTTACTACTATGCATTTCAATCTGTGTTAACTTCCTATTTTTAATATTTACATATTACTACTTACAGTAATGTAGAAATATCAGAACGTGTATTTTACTGTGTAGGTGCACTGTTATTGGGGCGCACACTGAGCCCTGTTGTGTACCGTCAATAAATAAATAAATAAATAAATAAATGAATAAACAGTGTCACGCTTATGAATGTCCTTAAACTTTAACACAGCTTTGTCCCCTTGTGGCAATTCTAGCCCCCCGCTTCCTGAGATACGCAATCTACCCTATGTCGTTACAAAAGCGTAGGGGTTGTAAAATAATGCAGGCAACGATCACAAATGTGCTTTTCATAACGATCTTTGGGCATTTGACTGCTTAGCAATCTACTCAAACTTTTAATCAGGCAACAGTGATTCACCTCTCCCTCAGACAGATATAAAAGATGAATGTGGTGTCGGTTCAGTTCTTTTGTAGCATAAAGAGGACCCACACTGTCATCACCATCAAGGCCATACACCTTGAACGAAAAGTTCTGGTTATCTTGTTCAAACCCATGGATCTCAGTTAAGTCCATAGGGAACGACACTCTAGTTAAATTTACATTTTGTTTTAAATCGTTAAATATATCCCTATATATTCCCGGCCAACAACCATGACGTTGTACTGGCTGCAAATACGCGGCCACAGACCACAGGAAACATTCATCGTCACGGATCTTTATAATGACCGCAGCCTTTTTCGAAGCTATTGCTGGTAGTGTTTGAATGTAACTAGACCCAGCATTCATCGGGTTGATTTGAAATGCTGATTTGTAGGTGATGGATTTTGTTTAAGGCAAGGTCACTGGGTCCTTGTTGCAGTTTATCAAATTTTGTTAGCAATGCATTAATCGCGTTGGATTGATACCACTCGTTCAGATTATCGGCTATCAAAATCTCTCGAATTTTACTGCAAATAAAAATGTTTTTGATGCTCATCATATGTATAAAATCACACACTAGTTGTGTATTGACCTTTAAAGCCCTGTGAAACCTTTGCGCTGTACAAATTTGATCTTTAAACATTTCGAAACAAGATTCGACAAAGTCTTTCGGGATTGAACTTTCCCGAACATTAACCACGCGGCCAGAGCAAACACGGGATCTAAAACATGACTCAAGGGGTTCCTAAGTTAAGCTATCGGCAACGGCAAAAATACATAATATTTATTTAAAAAAACAATCTCACCTGAATTTTCAGCTGTAGACTCTCCAGCAATGGTTCCCAAACAAACAGCAGTTGTCGTGGTCAAGCGTTTAGGAGCCCTCTAAAAAGAAATAAAATTAACCATTAACCAGCATAAGTATATCAATTTCAAATAACACCGTTGTACAGCCTAAAAACAACATAAAATCAAACAGGTTATATCAACAAAATCATACCTCAGTTTAGTTAAAAGCCTTGCGTTTGCCTTCTCTCCTTTTTCTATGTCCCACAACAGGTATGCAGATTATATAAAACAAACAAAATAAAACAATTCATCAATAAAATTGTAAACCAATAATAATTTAATCATCCATTAGCATTAAAAAATAAACAGTGTTAATGTTACACTTACCTATAAATATATAATGTATCCAATATCGTCACTGACTGGGGTAAAGCACACGAATGCAATTACTGTAACACAAATAAGACACAGCCTATGTTTCCACTGCAAAGTTTATAACAGTAATGACACGCTACACACTATGACATCCACAAGTGTCTGTTACCAAGCCGACCCCCCTACCCTCTCTCCGCTCTCGCCAGGCTCACGGGTCATCATGTTCTCTCTCTTTGTGTTCCTCTCTACCCGCTCCTGCCCGCTCATCACGCTGCTGTCCTGTCGCTCACTCCTGTTATCAGTCTTACAGTGTTGCAAACTCCACCCACCCTCTTATCGCAAGCAAGCGGTGTTGCCAAGTGTGGTCCACGCATTCCTAAACCGTGAGTAACATTCTGTCCGACAGCTAGCAGATTTTCTTTTCTTTCGTGGTCTGCATTGCAGCCAGGCATAGCCAAGTTCTTGTTGTCAAATATCAAGCTCGCTTCCATTCGCATCGTACATTTATCATTTGTCAATTCACTCATTACTAACACGTTAAACATCTCTTTCAGAGTTTAAAAAAATCTTGACACGCTTCACGCAATTTGAGATTATTCGCCATCATTCATCCTTCATAGGAAAACATTGGAAAACGAACCCTCGCCCTGTCGTACATTGCCCCGCCAAAATAGCGATTGTTCTATTGAGCACGGCCACCGTGGCCGGCGACAAGCTCGTTGAAACACACGACCACTTTTCATTTAAAAATATAAAAAACAGGTAAAAATGTTTTAAATTCACAGATTTTGTCCTAGAGACTTAAATCGTGGTTTCTGGCTAGAGGGGGTAAAGACCATTCATTTATGTCAAACAAACATTTTTGTAAACTTCCTAGTTTCCAAACGCTCCGTGGCTTAGGCGGCAGCACGCCGGCCTCTCACCTCTGGGTCCGTGGTTCAAATCCCGGTCACTCCATGTGACATCTGTGCTGGACAAAACGGAGGCAGACAGATTTTTCTCCCGGTACTCCCGCTTTCCCTGTCAACATTTCATTACAGCAACACTCTCCACTATCGTTTCATTTCATCTGTAATTAATTTAATCATTGCCCGAGCGAAGTGCGTCAGGCCTCGGCAGCCGGCACAGTTCCTATCCTCGACGCTAGTTAGGGGCTTCATTCATTCCATTCCTGACCCGGTCGGAGACTGGAAGCAGGCTGTGGATGTTCATTTCCTAGTTTCCAAACAATATGAATTTTAAAATTATACTGTTTTCAAAAAACACATAAAAATAAAGTTTTATTATATAAAATAAAGGTCATAGAGATCGTTCATTTCAACCATTGCATAAGGTTCTATCATGTTTGGGTTTCAAACTATCGCCTACTTTCGAAAAAAAAAAGGTTTTAAAAATATAATCAGTTGTCCATATCAAAGAGGACGTCACCCCGTGTCCTTCGACCCATCGTACACGCCTCTGGCATGACAAAAAGTCTAAAATCACTGTTTTACCCCAAAACAACATTTTCACATCTTTTCAACACCTACATCCCCGTAAGAAGCACAACGAGACGAAAAAACGAATCTACGCACGCCCTCCTAGCATCACTTCTTCCTTCCCAAGGCCGCCAGGGGCTCACAACTTCCTAAGTGGAACAGCTCTCTCGTTCTCCCACTACTCATAAGGTAGAATTCCTAGTTTCCAAAATATAAGAATTTCAAAATTGGACTATTTAAAAAAACATAAAAAATTTAAAGTTTTATAAAAAAAAAGGTCATAGAGGCCGTTCGTTTAAGCCATTGTACAATGTTGTATCATCATTGGTTTTAAAACTATCACCTATTTTCAAAAACAACATTTTTCAAAAAAATGAAAATATAACAAGTTGTCCATAGGAAAGGGGACGTCTCCCCGAGTCCAACCACATGTTCCATGCCCATGGGTGGGCGAAATATACATGAAAGGTCAGCGTAGCTGAGCATCTAGTGTCACTGGTTAGAATCTGTACTACCCCCCTTCTCACAATAGCGCGCCATTTTCGGTTAGAAATCCTAGGACGACAGATGCACGTATAAACGTGGTAATGTTGGATCAAAATGTACAGGCGGGAATTGGTTTGACGGGTGAACACCATAGAGGCCAGAACCGAGGATTTGTTCCACGGGAGAATAGGAGGGGACAACCATATGACCAGGATAGGAACGACGGGTACAATCGTGGTAGGAATAATCGTGGATATCGACGTGAATATTGGGGAAGAAATAACCAGGGTTCTGGTGACCGGAGATATGAAAGGAATGATAACCAACCCAAATTAGACGCGAGATACATTGAGAGCCAGGAATATTTACGGCAACTAAAGAATCAGGGTGAGCCAAACCCTAATAGCCAGAATAGAGCTTGTGTAGAGGAACTCCAAACGGGAGCTATTAGTAAGAGCGAAAAATAACCGCTGGTTTTGGACCGTTATCAGGATCAAGGGGCGTGGCAAATGTAAAAAACAGAATATATCACCAAAATAATTAAGTGGCAGGCAACCGAAGAAGAGCCACTTCATGATCCGTGCCAACTAAGGATCAATATAAGGAACCAACTCCCAATTATTAACGTGACGGTTTTCGGAATCCTAGTGAAAACTCTAATTACACCGGGGCTATGATATGTGTTGTATCGCAGAGTTTATATGAAGAACTTCGTCTCAGAGGTGAGATAAATGCTATGCCAGTACCAAACGAGAAGGTGAGAGGAATCTTTCCAGATAACTCAGTACGATGCAGTTCCAAGTTATGTTGGAAACATTCGTTGGGGGAAAAACGTTAGTACACATCTTTCTAGTCATGAAGGACATTGGTCATGAAATGATTATTGGAGCAGATTTTTCAGGCTATTTCAAGCCGTGAATGATCTGGAGCATAATGTTTTTCGTTTCCGTGAAGCTCTGGACGTTGAGTTTTTGGAAGAGACGAATACCGGGAAAGTAGTGTTTTTTAGCGGTTCTAGGACCTTCTAGGACCTTTCCACCTACAAGATGGAGGCGGCGCGATATCTCTCGAACGCATGGTCACATTTTGACGAATGAGGTGTCGTTGAACTCAGGCTGACACCCCCTTTTCATTGAACAACATATTTACACCCCAAAATAAAACCTACCCCTACTAGGGGGTGAAATTGTAATTTTTAGAGAATCTGGCTTTCCAAGTGCAACATGTGGGAGTTTGAATGCTAATATGAAATTAAACGTTGTGCCACACAAGAGACATGTGTACGATGGAAAGCCAATATGAATTAACATCCTTGCTTTTGTTTTTATGCATGCCCACTCATGGCTTTTGTTAGAGGGCGTGCTTTTTTAAAGATGACAGCTGTAGTGTAACCTAACCTAACCCAACCCCACGAGGGGTGATCAAAAAGTATTCCTAGCGGCGCTTGTCCATAGGCAAACCAATAATCAAAGAGGGGTATATCAGACCGTGAGGCGATAATCCCTTTTGATTGATCCCTGTTGATTTGTCCCTTTGGACTGGTCCCTGATGACTAGCCCCTGTTGAATAGCCCCTTTGTACGGGTTCTTTTTGAAGGGAGTCATTGTTGACGGGTCCCTGTTGACGGGTTATTGTTGATGGGTCATTTTTGACGAGTCCATTTGGACGGGTCCTTGTTGACGAGTCCCTGAGGGCGGGTCCCTGTTGACGGGTCCCTTTTGACTGATCCCTTTGAACCGGCCGCTTTGAACTGGTCCCTAATGCTATGTTGAAATTAAACGTTGTTCCACATGAAACGTGTGTGAAGAGCCGATTGCTACTATGAATTAACGTGTTTGACTTCTGTTTTTACGCATGTGCACTTGGGTATTTTGTAAGAGGCCGGGCTTTTTGAATAACGAGTTTTTTTTAACTAACCAAAAGATCCAAAACTAATAGGTCATCAGCTTTTTAATATCTCATGAACCAAAAAGGCTAGGGACTTGTAAGAGAGGTCATTAGACTTGGGGTGTCATCCTGTTTTTGAATGTACTACGGTATTCATTTTTGTCAAAAGGGCCTAACTGCACTTTTGTTAATATCTCGCTAACTAATACTCAGAGAGGGTCAAGTGATGTGTCATAGGACTTAGAATGGTTAACCCTTTCCCATGACCAATGAATTTATCCCAAAAATCCATAACAGCAAGGTCATTGACCTGAGATTTTATAAACTAATAATTGGATATCAACATGAGAGGTGTCATAGGACTTAGAATGGTCAACCCTTTCCCATGGCCAATGAATTTACCCAAAATACCCAATACATCAAGGTCATCGACCTGATATTTTATAAACTAATAATCGGATACGAACATGTGAGTTGTTTACCATGCGTGATGAAACATAGCTAGGTAGAGAAAAAATTAGTGTAGGCTACATGTATGGTGACTGACAAGTCTTTTACCATTAGAACTTGTTTTCAGATCAAACTTCAGTACAGAGAGAGTATAGGTTGCAGGTATGTGTTAATAAATGGCAAACGGTGTACACAAACTCTGATTTATCGATTCAAGAATTAAGAGTAGACTATCTTTAATTGATTGGTTAAAGAGGATAGCTAAAACACAAAAATGCTCAGTGGTTACTGGGACAAGATGGTCGCTACACACAACAAGCTTTAAATACTTGAAGCTAATAATCTATACACACACACTCGCTTGTTCTAAACTAAACTGTGTTGCTGTCAGTGCTCAGACAGTAGGCTGATGACAAAATGCATTGCTAACAGAAATATAATCATTTCCGGTTGTATAATGTTACCAGCTATCCATTTTGTGTTGCAGTGTGAAGCACTTTTAGCTCTTGTACTGGTGGTCTTAACTCGATTTCCAGGTCTGAGGCCTAGAACGAGTCAAACTAAGAAACAAGGGCATGGTGCTGCAGTGGTTATGCTGTTAGCCTTTTCACCAGGATTCGATTTCAGGTTAATATGCATGTCATAAACATATTAAACAAAACAGAGATAACGTTTAAAACTGATTACATTTGTGTCTTTTCAAATTATTACTTGGATTATAAATACAAAGGTGAACTGCGTTTGATATACAGTTAAGGGGACCAGGAAGTAAGCGTATTTCCTATACTTAACCACACTAACGTTGGTACACATTTCTCAAGAACTAATTGTTCAAATTGAACCAAACTTAATATATGTATAAGTTGTTATGTTTTCTTCAAAATGTATTCCTTTTATGACAGTAGCATTGTTAGAACAGCAAAAGTGCATAGAATAACATGTGACCTAAAATAATGCCCTTTTTTTGGAAATTGTTAAATATTTGTCCCATTTTTAGTTTGATTACCATAATTGTATTCCACTTTAATGAAAATACTATAATTAATCCGTGTACCAAATTTTATTGCCATAGGCGTGCTAGTTTCAGTGAAACTTGCACCTAATATTGAAAATTTCATACTTTCGGAAAAATCCATTTAAAGTTTGTGATACGATCTGTTCAACATACATTAATAGCTAAAACTCGCCAGGTCCATAGCTATCATCATTGCGGATTTCTGTATCCTCCCGCTTACGTTTGGAGGCCCTCTTTTGAATTCTAGCCTCTTTTGTGATTTTTAGGGCACTTTTCTCAGCCTCCCGCACACTCAGCTGGTCAATTGTCAGAAGTGCATTCTTCATGTTCACCCCAGGTTCAATGCCCATATCACTAAAAACATTCATCCTACTGACTGACCCATCGTTGAAACACAACACTGCATCCATGACACCAATTTTTAGGGTACTGAGGCTCACAAATACTTTTTTAGGCAACCGTTCCCACACACAGTTATTCAAGAGATGTGACACTGACAACACCATTGAGAGAAGTGTGTCCCCTCTTTTGCCATATGCCATCAAAGGCTGCAGTAATGTCTTTTCCCTCACTGTCAATAGCTTCCTGCACAGCAGTTGTCATTGATGTCAAACTTACTTTCTCAAGGCTTTCATTCAATAACTCTGAATAAGAACTGAACTTTCTTGGTGGTGGTGGCAAATCTAAAATTCCACAGAGTGTCTGTGCAGCCTTATTGCCTTTGCCGATACACCTCAAGCCATATACCAACCTCACACTTATGCTGTACATTCGTGCACTTGTTAACTTAGAAGACAGAGCAGATGTTTCTTCACAACAAACTCTACATAACAAGAGTTTAGTGCTTTTCAGTCGGTCAACACGAATGTACCCAAAAGAGATGGGTTATGCCCTAATCCTGAAATAAATTACATTGTTGACCGACTGAAAAGCACTTAACTCTTGTTTACTAAGGCAACACTGAAAATATGGCTTCAAACACCACAATGTACATAACAAATTAATATTGGAGGCCAGTCCCCTTCTCTTCCCTACATTTTCATTTATCTCCATACAGTCACTGTTGTCACACCACTTGCATTTAGTAGCACTCTTTACTAGTTCAGAAATAATTCCTAATTCTACAATAATGTTCCCACTAATCTTCACTTTAACAATATCATCACAATTACTACAACTCTCACGTTCAGATGAGTCTAGAAAAGACAGCTTCCTCTTACTAGCAGAAGATAGACTTGTAGGACCATGTGGCGAATTTCGATGCATAAAGTCACAATTATCCATAGGAGAGTTTATTACACTCGCGGTTCTGGTGTATCTATTACCTTACAACTTATTCTTACTATTAAACTTCCTTATTCTGCCCATATTCAGACTCTATATAGATAAAAATAAAACTATAAACACAGTAAGATTGCTTCCTCAATTCAACTTTTCCTTCAAATAACTACGACTAGTAAAACGTGAACAGAACGCTGAAATGATCTTCAACTGTTAGCTACACTCGTATAGCACAAGAGTAACCAAGGTGAAGAGCAGAGGGCAAAGAATATAAGAGTTGAAAGTCAAAGAAAGTCCACTGCGACCATGATAAACACACGTGAATGAACAACAGATAGAAGGGGGTGTGGCATAAATGTCATTGTTTAGAAAACGTTCCCTCCTTCCTACCAGTACGTGGCAAACATACAAAAACCATATATATTTGTGTTCCGGGAGGACTGGGGTATAACTTAATACAATAAAAATATTATATATTTTGATGGATTTTCACTTCCTGGTTCCCTTAATGCTGTCTATCACACACTAGACTGTAAGAAAGCCAAAAGAGCAAAAGGCGTAGGTAGAGCAGTGGTAAAATCGCTATATAGAGAGAACTACCTAGCGGTTTTATGAACTGGCAAAGCTATATCGCATAAACAGTGCAGGATACAATCCAGCAATCAAATTTGTATCTTGAGGAACAGTGAAAATGCACTTTTACCTTGATGGACAGTGCAGATGGTTGACCTATCCATTAGCCTACCATAGGGTTATAACCACGAGGAGGAGGTGTGATTTCTATATTTTATGGTTTAGAGACATGCCTTTTTGTAACCAGTAGATTTAGTAGATTTAGTATTTTGTAAATATTCATTTTTGTAATTGTAAATAGTGGAAACTTTATTTTTAATAGTAAATGTTGAATGTATAACTAAAAGTTCTTTGGGATAAGTGTGCATGTCAAGGATAAATAGCGTGGTTGTATTTGTTCTTCAAAGACAGGTATGGTTGTGTGAATGTATGACTATAGATAGAATGAAAGAGAGAGTGAGAGAGAGAGCTTGTGTGTGTGTGTCTGGGTAGCATTGATTGTTCAACCAAAGCAAACACGGCAAGGTAGGATGGTGGGGTAATAAATGTATATAGCAAATGGTAAATAGTATAATGTACTTTTTTTAATAGTTGTGATTTTTTTGAAATGCTGCGGTAGATAGGTGCTATTTTGTAAAACACTCATACATATAGTAGTAGTAGTAGTAGTAGGCCGGTACGTTTTTGGAAACAAACAGAAAGAGACTGCACTATTGCTATGGCCAAGCACTTTCATTAAGACGAATTCAAGAAAATTTAAATCAGCAAATGTGTGTTTTACAAAACTAAACTTTCAATATGGGAAACTGACAAATGTGTAAACAACAGAATGGAAAATTCTTGTTTCCATATCATGAAATCCAAAAACTTTAAACTTACGTTTTCAAATCGTGTACATGGAAAATTGACAAATGGCAATGTGTGAAATGTGAAAATGAAAAAATGAACAAATGGCTTACATTATTTAAAAAAAACATCGTGTTCTAACGTTAAAGTGTGAATCAAAACACATCTACTTATTTGGATCGCCCGAGACTGATGCCACTACTAAAGTGATACTCATACAACAGACAGGTGAGTTCATGTTTCGCTGACGTAATCGTATGTTCCCACGCACTGCCTGTGTTGCGCGCGCCGTAGTGGCTAAATTTGAAACTCTAGATAAAACATGAACTCACTTGTCTGTTGTATGAGTATCAGTTTATTAGTGGCATCAAGCAGCATAAGACGTTTACTTACACAATCCATCATTATGGTAAGCTCTTTTGCCGTGGGAACATAGGTGTTTATCAGCAGTTTTCGGCAATGTTCCGGAGAGTAACCTTGGAAAGTAGCTGAAACTCGGTAGTCGAAAGCATAACATGACACGTTTCTTACCTATATGACAAGGTTAGGTTAGGTAAAGTTAGGTAATCTTAGGTGAGCTGAGGTTATGTCTTAAAATATTCCCTCTCTTATGTGTTCAAAGACGATACCCGTTGAAAAGTCTACCAAAACTTTAAATATGTATTTATCATTACATAAAGTATGAAAGCAAACATGACCTTTTTCTAAGCAAAAACATTTTCCTTTCTGCCAGCCTTCCACCGCCATTCATCTGTGACGTCATAGATAGTCTCCAAGCAAGTCTAAACTTGTAGAACATGTCATGTGACAACGACCACTTTATGCTTCCCATTAGAAAAAAATGAAAATACAATATTATTTTTTGACTGAGAGTAGGATAGAGGTAGGTGTAAGTGTTAACATATGACGTAATATAATTTTTTAAGTATAAACATATAGCCTATTTTCCCAATTCAACTTTTTTTTGAAAAACAATTAAAATATATGGTATTTAACTAGCCGTTGGGATAAATATAAGAGTAAGACTTTAGAGTCAATGATTAACCTTAGAGTACTTTGAATTTTTTGGAATTTTAGTGTGTTGTTTTTGTTGTCACGATCAAAGCCATTCACGTTTATTCAGTTCCTTTAACAAATACAATAGTATCCATGGATAAATGACCGTTTAATAATATAGCTAAGTATTTATAGGGAATCGATCCCTCGATCCATTGCAATCCTAAAGGGGTTAGTATCCACTGGGTCTGTCTTTAATCTTTAACAGACTAAAACACCAGCGGAAACAGTGGTTTAAACACAAAATGAAATAGTTTTGATGACCCATGTGTTGTGCAATCAATAATAGCCACCTCTTTAAATATATACTTGTTTTTTGTTGACCTTAATGCCTTGAGTATCCATGACCAGTGTATGTGACATAATTACGCTTGCAAAGATCAAAACCAACTGACTACTCACTATTTGCGTTTAGAAATTACATTTACTCAAATCACATTCTAGTAAAATTCGTGCCTACTATAAACAGCACCCACTTTTACACCCACTTTTGCACCCACTTTTACACTGACGTTTGCACCCATAATAGCACCCTCTTTTGCACGCACTTTTTCACCCACTTTTACACCCACCTTTGCACCCACTTTTACACTGACCTTTGCATTCACTTTTACACCCACTTTTGCACCCACTTTTACACTGACTTTTGCACCCACTTTTGCACCCACTCTTGCACCCGCTTTTGCACCCACTTTTTCTCTCACTTTAAACTATTATTTATATTATCGAGTGAACTTTGCTAGAGATTAGTTCATGCTTGACAATTGACATGGAAGTATCAACAAATAGCTATGGTAAGCATATGCATTCTATAAAGCATATACATATATTGTAAAACGAACCAATAAAAATGGAACTGTCATTTGGCGTTGTTCAAAACATCGTTCAAAACTGTGTCGAGGTGAGCTGAAAAGAAAAAATAGTGATGTCTTAAGTGCGAGTGATCATCAATGTAGTGTACCAGATAAAACATCGTTGCTGTTTAAAAAAACTTTTCAAAATGCTAAAACACCAGTCCCAGAAAAAGATATTGCAGCTCTAGATAGTGCATTGTTTTTTAAAAAGCATTTATCATCTCCTCAGAAAGTCGTGTTAGGACAGTTGTCAATGTCTGAAAAACTCCCAACACTATCAAAGGCAACACAAATGTGGTATTGCAAAAGGATCAAAAAGGACTATTTAGTAATAGTGATGAGGATTATAATGATGATGATAATGATGATGATAATGATAATGGTTATTATTATGATGATGATGATGATGATGATGATGATGATGATGATAATAATGATAATGGTAATGCTTTGTTTACACCAACAAAATCATTTGTTAAATTTGTCTACTGGAACAATCCAAGTAAGCTAATCCGGCGGCTTCAGCAACTGCATGTCTATAAACAGGCTGCTTATACTAAATATGAGGAAGAACTATTGGAATTCATGATATGGAAACAAGAATTTTCCATTTTGTTGTTTACTCATTTGTCAATTACCCATGTTGAAAGTTTAGTTTTTTAAAACACACATTTGCTGATTTAAATTTTCTTGAAAACGTCTTAATGAAAGTGCTTGACCATACCAATAGTGCAGTCTCTTTCTGTTTGTTTCCAAAAACGTACAGGCCTACTACTACTACTGTGGGTAAGATTGTTTTACAAAATAACACCTATCTACCGCAGCATTTCAAAAAAACACAACTATTAAAAAGACTACAGTATACTATTTACCATTTGTTATATACATTAATTACCCCACCATCCTACCTTGCCGTGTTTGCTTTGGTTGAACAATCAATGCTACCCAGACACACACACAAGATTTCTGTCTCTCTCTCTTTCATTCTATCTATAGTCATACATTCACACAACCATACCTGTCTTTGAAAAACAAATACAACCACGCTATTAATATGTATCCTTAACATGCACACTTATCCCAAAGCACTTTTAGTTATACATTCAACATTTACTATTACAGAATAAATAGTTTCCACTATTTACAATTACAAAAATGAATATTTACAAAATACTAAATCTACTAAATCTACTGGTTACAAAAAATTCATGTCTCTAAACCATAAAATATAGAAATCACACCTCCTCGTGGTTATAACCCTATGTTAGGCTAATGGACAGGTCATTCATCTGCACTCATTTGCTATCCATCAAGGTAAAAGTGCATTTTCTCTGTTCCACAAGATGCAAATTTGATTGCTGGATTGTATCCTGCACTGTTTATGCGATATAGCTTTGCCAGTTCATAAAACCGCTAGGTAGTTCTCTACATATAGCGATTTTACCACTGCCCTACCTACGCCTTTTGCTCTTTTGGCTTTCTTTGAGTCTAATGTGTGATAGACCGCATTAACTGTATATCAAACCCATTTCACCTTTGTATTTGTAATCCAAGTAATAATTTGAAAAGACACAAATGTAATCAGTTTTAAACGTTATCTCTGTTTTGTTTAATATGTTTATGACATGCATATTAATCTGAAATCGAACCCTGGTGAAAAGGCTAACAGCTTAACCACTGCACCACCATGCCCTTGTTTCTTAGTTTGACTCGTTCTAGTCCTCAGACCTGGAAATCGAGTTAAGACCACCAGTACAAGAGCCAAAAGTGCTTACCACTGCAACACAAAATGGATAGCTGGTAACATTAGACAACCGGAAATGATTATATTTCTCTTAGCAATGCATTTTGTCATCAGCCTACTGTCTGAGCACTGACAACAACAAAGTTTAGTTTAGAACATGCGAGTGTGTGTGTATAGATTATTAGCCTCAAGTATTTAAAGCTTGTTGGATGTAGCGACCATCGTGTTCTGGTAACCACTGAGCATTTTTGTGTTTTAGCTATCCTCTTTAACCAATCAATTAAAGATAGTCTACTCTTAATTCTTGAATCGATGAATCAGAGTTTTTGTACACCGTTTGCCATTTATTAACCCATACGAGCAACCTATACCATCTCTGTACTGCAGTTTGATCTGAAAACAAGTTTCAATGGTAAAAGACTTGACAGTCACCATACATGTAGCCTACACTAATTCTTTCTCTACCTAGCTATGTTTCATCACGCATGGTAAACATCTCACATGCTCGTATCCGATTATTAGTTTATAAAATCTCAGGTCGATGACCTTGATGTATTGGGTATTTTGGGTAAATTCATTTGCCATGGGAAAGGGTTGACCATTCTAAGTCCTATGACACCTCACTTGACCCTCTCCGATTATTAGTTTATAAAATCATAGGTCAATGACCTTGCTGTTTTAGGTCTTTTGGGTAAATTCGCTGGTCATGGAAAAGGGTTGACCATCCTGAGTCCCATGACACCTCACTTGACCCTCTCTGATTATTAGTTAACAAAATGCAGTTAGGCCCTTTTGACAAAAATGAATAATACATTCAAAAACAGGATGTCACCCCAAGTCCAACGACCTCTCATAGAAATCCCTAGCCTTATTGGTTCATGAGATATTAAAAAACTGATGACCTATTAGTTTTTGATCTTTTGGTTATTTTTTTAAATAACTCATCTATAAATCATTATTCGAAAAGCCCGCCCTCTTACAAAAACCCCAAGTGCGCATGCGTAAAAACAAAGAAACAAACATGTTATTTCATAGTAGCAATCGGCTCTTCACATGCGATTCATGTGGAACAACGTTTAATTTCATCATAGCATTAGGGACCAGTTCAGAGGGACCGGTACAAAGGGACCCGTCAACAGGGACCCGTCCTCAGGGACTCGTCAACAAGGACCCGTACGAAAGGACTAGTCAACTATGACCCGTCAACAAAAACCCGTCAACAAGGACCCGTCAAAATGACTGCCTTCAAAAAGGACCCGTCCAAAGGGGCTTGTCAACAGGGGCTACTCAACAGGGACCAGTCCAAAGGGACAAATCAATAGGGATCAATCAAAAGGGATTATCGTCTCAAGGTCTGATATAACCCTCTTTGATTATTGGTTTGCCTATCGACAAACGCCGCTTGAAATACTTTTTGATCACTCCTCGGGGGGTTGGGTTAGGTTAGGTTACACTAGAGCTGTCATCTTTAAAAAAGCACGCCCTCTAACAAAAGCCATGAGTGGGCATGCGTAAAAACAAAAAACAAGCATGATAATTCATATTGGCTTTCCACCGTACACATGTCTCTTGTGTGGCACAACGTTTAATTTCATATTAGCATTCAAACTCCCACATGTTGCACTTGGAAAGCTAGATTCTCTAAAAAATTAAAATTTCACCCCCTAGTAGGGATAGGATTTATTTTGGGGTGGAAATATATTGTTCGATGGAAAAGGGATGTCAGCCTGAGTTCAACGACACCTCATTCGTCAAAATCCGACCATGCGTTCGAGAGATATCGCGCCGCCTCCATCTTGTAGGTGGAAAGTCGTAGGTGGTCCTAGAACCGCTAAAAAACACTACTTTCCCGGTATTCGTCTCTTCCTGGGTATGTGCCGGAGATTGCCTCCAGTTTACTGAGATTGAGGCCCCTTTACAGGATTTGCTGAGAGTGAACAATAAATAGAAATGGAATACGGAGTGTCAGAAAGAATTGGATAAAAACGTAAGGCCTGTTACTTAATTCCGTCAAGTTAGAATACCCTGATTTTCGTAAAAACTTTCTTATGAAAACAGATGCAAACATGATCGGAATTAGAGCCATTTTGTTTCAGGAGGATGAATCCAAGAAAATACATTATTTAGCATTCCTGAGTAGGAGATTACATCCTCACGAAAGGAGCTATTACGCTACTGAGATGGAGGCTCTAGCGATCATTTATTAACTCGAACAGTGGTGGAAAATCCTCTTGGGGCACCGAACGGTTATCCGAAATGACCATCGAGCATTAGAATGTATAATGCTTTCGAATTTAGCAAGTGATAGGGTCACTCGCTGGTCTCTCTTCATCCAACAATTTGATGTGATTGAGGAGTACCAACCGAGACGAGAGAATCTCTTAGCCGTTATTTTAAGTCGTAACCCTCGGCGAGAATTGCTGGTTAATCAAATTGCATTGGGGAATCATGATTTGGAAGCTCTGAGGGAATTAAGTACTCTGGCTCAATCCCAGAGAAGATATGCTCCATTTCGAAACATTTATCGATATATTCATGGTAGTATGACGATGGATGATCCCGCATTTATAGAGACCGATCGTTTGGCAGCAGAATATCTCGTTATGAATGAATTATTGTATAAATTCGTGGACCAGGCGCATACTAAACTTCGTGTTGCTACTCCTCCTAGCATACGAGGTCACGTTATATGGCTCGCCCACTTCACAGCGGACATTGCGGGGTGGATAAAACGACTGATGTTATCAAGGAAGGGTTCACCTGGGAAGGACTTAGATCCAGCGTTACGAACACTCTGAAGACATGTGATGTATGTCAAAGGAACAAACACAATGTAAGGTTGTTACGAGAGAAACCGAAGCCTATTATTCCCATGCGACCCACTCAGGCGTATGCTATGTATATGCACGGTCCTCTTCCCATCGCTAAACATGGGAATAGATATGTTCTGGTCACCATCGATGTGTTCTCCAAATGGTTGATGCTGTATTCGTGTCAGAAAGCAAACGCTAATCGGATCATCAAAAGGATTGAGAGGAATATTATCCCGGAAGCAGCCAAACCAGAATATTCCTGACGGATCACGGGACACAATTTACTTCGACAAGCCATGGTAGGATTGGATATTCGGCACATCTTGAGATCCAACCGTCATCCGGAAATGAACCCCGCAGAAAGCGTGATGTCGGAGATAACGAAGTTTTTCTGGATTAACTACCTACAAAGACATTGGAAATGGATTGATGAGTTGCCCATTATTACCTTCTGTTTAAGCAACACTGTTCATGAGAGTACGGGCAAATTCCTGCAAAGTTGCACTTCGGTAGAGTATCAGTTCGTCCTTGGATAGGGACAAGCAATATTCAGCCGGATGCTCGACTCACCCAACAGAACAGGAAGCTAAATTTCTGAAAATACAAGAACATGCACGGAAGCGGGAACGAAGAATTCGAAACAAGAGATACCGGAGTTCTTTATCGGTAGGCGAACTGGTTTTGATTAGGAGGCCTATTTTTTCGAACGTATTTGAGCACATGGATGGGAAATTGGCAAACTTGAATATTGGTCCCAATGCGATTGGAAGAGTATTGGATAATAATAGCTATGGTGTTGTAGATATTGGCACTGGAGAAGATATTGGAATATATAATTCAATGCTGCTAACTTGAAAGTGTATCATACGCAACATGAAACTTAGAAAAGTACTGTACAACGAGGACATAGGTTTGTGCAGAAATTATTAAATTTTAAAATAGTCCATCCATGGCTTTAATTTATTTTGTTGGAAAGGGGAGAGATGTCCCCGTTACGTCATGGACGATGGGATAATAAGAGCGCGTCTGAGTACGTCAACTTATTTGAAGGGACCACGTTTCGCGGAAGGAAATTCGAAGGCGCGACATTATATTTTTGTGTCCTACCATGTTTACTATGTTGCTTTGAATCTATTTATATTTATTTCGGCCTTTACTCTTTCATGCATATCTGCCTGATGCCACAAGATGGAATATTCCAGAGGCGGAAGAAGATTATTGAACGCGCTCTGAACACGGAAGTGAGTCAGGAGTGGACTCAAATGCTTGACTTGAGAATTTGACTGGTGTGAGTCACTTGCTATGGCAGTGTGTGATGCGGCGAGTGTGTGATGTCAGTTGTACTGTACCAAGCGGGCGTGTCAGTTAGTACGTCGCTCTAAAAGGCAGGCCGTACAGTTCAGTCGAGTAATAGGACTCTAGTGCAGATTACTATGTGGGCCAGGGACGCAGATTCTTTTCGTGGAGTGGTTATTGGCACGAAATGATTCATGTGAAAGTGCTGCGAAATGTTCTTGTGAGTACGCCCAAATTTACTAAATCGTGATTGGGACTATTATATGATTGAGAATATAAAATGGTTGAATGATTCATGTGAAAGCGCTGCGCAATGTTCTTGTGAGTAAACCCAAATTTACCAAATCGTGATTGAAACTATTGAATGGTTAAATGGCCCTGTGAATTATCACGTATTGTTCATACGAGTGTACTCAAATTACGGGAACTGTAATCATACCGATATTAACCGGTTAAGCTGACAGTAGAATGTGCCGTGTACTAATAAAATGTGCGAGTACATGTAATCTGTGAGAACGATAGTTGTGCTATCCCATTTTATCGAAGGATTAAATCGGGGCTCATTCTAAACAGTGCCTATCAGAAAATAATTGTCGAGACGTGACGTCAAATGTGGACAGACCCGTTAACACAGGTTGGATCACATCTGGGATATTCGGTGTAAAGCATGTGCGGAGAAAGTCTTTCCTGGTGCGCGTCGCGACGTCGACGAGAATGGAGAGACGCTCTTATTACTTGGACTTTGATCTTGTCAACATGGCGTGCTAGATGAATCTATGGGATTTCGACGGCAGAGACGCTAGTGACTAGGAGAATGGGGAGAAGATCTATCGGTGGCACGCGCCGCGTAGTTTCTAGCCGACGTTGGAGGGCGCCCCCAAGGCCCTGGACCCTCATCAGAAGGTACCTTACGGCGGTCTACGAGTTAGGTATTGTCAGACAATTCTTCATATGGGTGTTTGTGGTTATCGGATTGTTAGTTAAGTTCGTTGCTCTTTCCTGGTTAATTGGTTTTTGGCACGTTAACATTTATTTACATTCAACGGCTCAAAATTCGGCATGATGTTAGGAGACACAGTTGTTTCTAGATATCCGTTCAGGTTAATGTATATTTTATGGCTGGCATATGACGACACCATCTTTCGTATAATCCTTCGAAACCGTTGGTCATAATATTTACACGATGGCAGCGTATGATTTGTTTCTATAAATGATAATTGGAGCATGACGTCTGGGGAAGATTCACACTTCAGGCGCAAGTATGTTCTGCCTGATGCGCCATGTGTAGCGTGATGCAACTCAATGTTATTGTTTAGATTTTGTGAACCAAGATTACCTCGACAGATGAGGGGCTGTTATTGTATTCGTGAGCGGTAGTTGCCACGACAGATTATAATATTTTTGAGCCGTAGTTGCCGAAATTGTAATTGTTTACATTTTCGTGAGCCGTAGTTGCCATGAGAGATATATATAGGAGATGTCATTTGGATTTTTTCGGTGAGCATATGATTGCCACAAAGTGTACGGCTATGTATAAATTGTTAATTATGCACGTACGGTATATAGTCGTTTTCCCCATGTAAGCGCTTTCTTATGGCATCAAATACATGTCGTGTTGGACGTCATGATGTCTAACATAAAATCCCACTTCCTATTCAAACTGTCCCATCATTTGAAAATAAGTTTCGGTAACAGTAATGAAATCTATGACCAAAATTACTACAAATAATTCTGCCACATATCAGTGCAATATTTACAAAGCATTTGTTATATGCTTAAAAACATTTAGTCATGCTGATAAATTATTATAAACAATTCTGCCACATATCAGTGCAATCTTTACAAAGCATTTCTTATATGCTTAGTCATATTGATAATTGGACGGCGTTAAGCATTAAGCGGCTAAGCGCCAATTTTTGGAAATTGAATTATTAGCACCATCTAGTGTGTATGGTCTGGAACTACATTCTTTTTACATTTTTATGTCATTTTTCTCAATAATAACTGTTAATTTTATAGAATAGTCTAAGAGCCATTCCCTTTATCTTAGGTTAAGAGTTTTGCATTAATCGGCTATGAGGCGAAACTATGATGCTATTCTTCGAAACGCTATATAGAGTTCTACAAGAAACAGCCAAGCGACATTTCATTGTCTCTCACACTATGTCTGTATTGTTACAGTTTCGCTATAATCGGCTACGCGCCAAATAATCTGTTCTATGGTGCCTCCTTTAATATCACGGGGGAATTTTCTGAATACTCAATGAGTGCGTGTGTGTGTGCATTATGACAAGCAGAGCGCAGAAAATTCTTTTTGCTGCTGAAGAAGAATAATCCTGATGATTCAGAAACTTCGCAAGTACACAATGTAGGTATACAAGAGTATTTCCTATTTGTAGTACGGTTCATAACACAACTTTACTTGCAATATCCAACGTCATTATTGATATTAATTTACCAAGTGTACGTCATTGAACTGACTATGCCCTACAAAATATACTACAGTAGTTGGTTACAAAATTTCTATTCCTTACAATGTCCAAAAACTTTGATTTCTTTAGCAATTATTTGCTATATTAAATTATGTAAATTGCATAGCATTATTTGATTTACTCACAGGGAATACAAGATAATGACACTAGCGCCGTGCTATACCGCTCCAGTGAATCAAGCTCAGGCACCTCTAAACAAGATGCTGGTTCGACAGATCTAACCCCTCTTCAAACCGTGTGGCAGTAGTTGTTATGAAATGCTGTACTCTATATCTGAAAATAACACTGCAGCTAAGCTGTTTCTCCTATGAGGCAGGTCCAAGTGTAGAACCTATCAACTCAGTAGCTGGTACTTCCACCCCCAGCCAACTAATAACAATGAATTTGACCCCCTTTTGGCTGTGTAATCAGGAGATGAATATAATGGAATGGCTAACTTACTGCAGAAGCAAATCAATGATAATGCAGAATGCAATCACCAAAACACTCAGTCGACTGGTAGGCCAAGGAAGGGACGATGCGATTTCTGGTTTCCGGGCACAGCTATTTGCCCAATGATGATAATTTTGGAGATTTTGAAAGTACCTTAAATTTTCCTCAAAGATTATATACACCAGAAGATTTCAAGAAAGTAATGAGAACTTGCCGGACAAAGAACAAGCTGGTCGTGACCGAAATGAAGAGAGAAGATTTTGTGAACAAGGCAACCGTTGAGAAATAATATATAGGAAGAAAGAAACCAACGGCTAACAATACGGGAAATTGACATAAGTAAGGAAAGCCCATGACTGTTGACTTTGAAACGTACTTTCGATGACAGTGTCGACCAAGCAATCAATTTGAAGCGGAGAAATAACGCACGCCAATGTGACCAGAATAACCTCAGTTTTTGCCTTAATGCTTTATGGCCAAACTGAAAAGCTATATCGGAGCCAAAATTACATTATCTCAAAAGTGTCATGCATCTGACACCATCCGATGCCAAGGAGTTTTACAAAGGCCTTCATGCAGATGGAAACAGTTTTGACATCTTGGGTTTTGAACGTGAACTCGATTTCTCGATACAAGATGAAACCTAAGACTGTGTCAATTTCCTATTGTGTGAAAAACATTTACATTATAAAGTAGAATGTGACACCAATGTTTATAGCAATAGTTCATTTATTATAATTATTACTTTAAGTTTTATTCTGGTATTCAAATGTATCTGTGTATCTATTAGACGATTGAAGTAGGAATATAAGAGCGGTTTTGGCGCAGGGGCTAATGGGCAAGATGGCCGCCGCGCGCAACCAGCCCTATGTTATTCTTATGGAGGGGTCATTCAGAGATGGCGCAGTGGCTAATGGGCAAAATGGCCGCCACGGCCTCAGACCGTGGATGACGTCACAGGGAGAGGTCGGCCGTTTAGTTGCTAAATGGAATATTTATTATTATTATTATAATTATTATTATTAGGTAATTATCAATTGATCATGTACAATCCTGACCAGCTTTATATTGTCCACCACTTGGTGTAGTGGCTAGCATTCTTAGCTGTTACTGCGAAGGCCCGGGTTCGATTCCTGGCTCTGCCAAGAAATTTAATTTCTTGTCTCACGAGTGGAACGGGGTACACTCAGTCCTGTAAGGCAAAAGTGAGAAAAGGCGGGTTTTAATTCATACCTCTGCCATTCAGCCTAACCCAACTTCATTTAACCTCACCTAACCTAACCTAACCTCACCTAACCATTCCTAACCTAACCAAATCTAACCTAACTTCAAAGTAAGAGCAAATATGAGAGCAAATGTGAGAGCACACATAATAAACTAAGTTATAACCTAACCTAACCTAACCTAACTTAACCTAACCTAACCTAACCAAACCTAACTTAAAAGTGCGAGCAAAACAAAATGAGAGCAAAAAGTGTGAGCAAAAAAGTGAGAGCAAATGTGAGATCACAAATAATAAACTTAGTTATGACCTAACCACACCTAACCTAACCTAACATAACCTAACTTCAAAGTGAGAGCAAATATGAGAGCAAAAACTAAGAGCAAAAAGTGAGAGCAAAAAGTGAGGGCAAAAAGTGTGAGCAAAAATGTGAGAGCAAAAAGGGGAAAAAAAGCAAGAGCAAAAAAGTGTGAGCAAAAAGTGTGAGCAAAAAAGTAAGAGCAAATGAGAGAGCACAAATAATGAACTTAGTTATAACCTAACCTAACCCAACCTAACCTAACCCACAGAAACCTCATTTAAAGATTTTAGATTTTGCATTTTAACATTTTACATTTTAACATTTTAGATTTTATTTTTTTCATTTTATATTTTTTATGTTTTACATTTTACATTTTTGATTTTTTGTATTTTAGATTTTAGTTTTTTTAGATTTTACATTTTAAATTTAAGATTTTTGATTTTAGATTTTACATTTTACATTTTTCCGAAAAGAGTAAACTACAAGGTCACATACCTAACCTCACCAAACCTAACTTTACCAAACCTAACTTAAGCTAATCCAAAGGCTAATGCACATACACAAAGTATATAAGGGCTCATGCAACTATCCTTATGCTAGTCTTATAGGCTACTGTACAACATGATCACTACCCCAACCGGGGTATTTTTTTTCTTTCATTTTGTTGTTTTCTCATTTGTCAATTTTCTAATTTCCCATTTTCAGTTTTTTTTAATGTCAGTTTTAAGTTTTTTCAATTTCATAATATGGAAACATGGAATTTGCATTTTGTTGTTTACACATTAGTAAATTTTGCAATTCCCCATTTTCGTTTTTTTTTTAAATGTCAGTTTTAAGTTTTTCAATTTCATAATATGGAAACATGGATTTTGCATTTTGTTGTTTACACATTTATTAATTTCACAATTTCCCATGTACAGTTTTTAAAATGTCAGTTTAAAGTTTTTCAATATTATGATATAGAAACATGGATTTTCCAATTTGTTGTTATACATTATTTGTCAATTTACCAAATTCTCATTTTACAGTTTTTAAATTTTCAGTTTAATGTTTTTTCTATTTTGTCAATATGGAAACATGGATTTTCCAATTTGTGTTTTACATGTTCATTTTGCATTAGGAGTGGAGAGAGGTGGGTAGTAAATAAAAATGTACAAGCAGTGTCCATACAATATTTTTTATTTTAAATACATGTACACTATTTACACATAATACATTTTTATATATATTCTTTTTTGTTATAAATTGTACAGTTGTTTTTATTTTGTTTTCTATTTATATTTATTTTTTGATTATGATTACCATTTTTTTTGTAGTGTTATTGTTTTATTTCCTAAATTGTTTTATGTATTTGCTAGTTGCAGGCAGAAGATTTTGATATTCATAACTTAACTCTTTAAGCATGGTCAATGATTGAGTAATGACCATAGGCATGTGTACCTATACCATCTGCATCAATCACTCTTTTATCATCACCAGGACACAAAGCAATTTTGTTTAGTCTTATAGATGATATGTCATGTTGTTTAGAAGCGAAAATGTTCATTGGTATTCTTTTTACATTGTTTTTCATAACACAATACTTATAATCTTGAAAGCTTATACAATTTTTGACAACACCTCTGCTAATACCTTTAATCTCTTTGATTTCTTTACCATTTACGTCTAAAGCGTACATTTTAGCTCTAAGTCCAACAAATGCTTTTATAATTTGTCCACAAGCCTCGTCTTTAAATTTCCCCAACGTTTTCTTGTTTGATGTAGAGTAACATATGTGATTAGTAGGATAATCTGATGTGTCCAGGTGTTCTAAGAAATCCAACTTGTCTTGATATACATCTGGGGTGTTAACCAAATAAATGAACGAGTCGGTATCCATATACATGAGTTTAAGATTGTTCATTCCATAATAGGGTAGCAGGACATCATAGTGGTGGGAATACATTAGAGTTTTTGAAATATCCAGTATACACATTCCAATATGTATAGGCTTAGTGAATACAATATTACGTTTAGCCATGTGGAAAGCAGCTAGGTTAGGACCATAAATTGTTCTGTCAATGAATGTTGGTTTAGCTATTAGCTTTTCTGCCTTTTTGCTGTCAGTCACAAGACGTATGTCTATTCTTTTACGGATATTTTCCATTGTTTTCCCAAAAATGGCATTGTTGAATAATTTGTACAGATTTTTCTCAAAATCATTTTTGGCTTGTTTTCGAAGGTTGTTATTAAAATCAACGTATGCCTTTAACCAAGGTCTTTGTTTAAACTTTAACACACGATGAATTTTTATCAATTTTATTCCATGATCTAAAGCCTGTTTTAATGCCATGTAGTGAACAACATATCGCCTTCGATTTCCAAGATGAGGAATTAGTATTTTCAGAGACGAATCCTTAGGTTGTGTACACTCTGGTAGGAAAGGTAAATCGTTGCGTAGATCATGAAGGTCAGATGGGTAATCAACATCAACGTCTAGAATGTATCCCACAGGATTGTCTTTCTTTAGTTTTTCTAGATCAACAGTATCTGGAGAAACCCACTGAAATCCACCATAAGGAAGGGAGTGGCACATAGCCCACCCGTATTGGTTGTTGGCATCATCATAGGTAATAAACTGCGATGGTTTCTCAGAATCGAAGGTTTCCATGTATTTATTGTTAACTTCAGCATACCGATGTGCCTCCACGTATTCCAGACTCGATTAAAAGAATCTGATCGTAATCCTGTAGCAATTCTAGTTCAATGCGTGTGTAAAGGAGCATTGCCTCGAAACTTAAACCAGGCGAAGTAAAAAAGTGTGCAGCATCCACTCGGTGTGTTTCTAGTGTTTTGTTTCTAAACGTTTCAAAGCTGTCTGCAAGAAGGAGTACATCTGATGTTAGGTAGAGGTCACTATATTCCCCTAGAGTTTTAATGTTGAACTGATTCCAGACATTTTTGGCATGTTCATAGTCTTCTTGACTAACATCTTCTTGACTTAATTTGTTAAAGAATGCCTCTTTTGGAGGTAAGCACGTTTCACTTAACTTTTCCCATGAGTCAATGTAGTCATAACAAAATATCCCTTTACGAGTCATGAGCATTGCATTTTCTTTTCCAAAGTACTTGTCTGTTTCAGGGTATGATGTTAAATTGGAAACTAAGTTTTCCAAACTACACGGCATTAACCGAAACGTGTCCACAAATCGAAGGTTAACATTTCCTACATATTTGGTAAAGGAAATGTACCTTTCTTTGGAGTTAGCGATAACATCCACTCTCTCAGTAGTACATCCCAATTGCTTTACAATGAAATTTGCGTCGTAGCCACTCATATTATGTAGAAACACAGGAACGGGGTTTCGTGTTTTACACCTCAAATTACAGTTATTGTGAGCACTTCCACGGTACTCCCCTGTAATATGGCAGTGGTCTCGAACTTTCCAGTCCTGTTGGGTAAATGGTTTTTGACACAAATAACAGGTTTCAGAACATTGGAACTCTGCTTCTTGAGCCTGAGTTAAGGCCTTTGGAACATTTAAGCTGTAAAGGCGATCAATTTCATTAGCTATTGAGATCAAACAGTCCATAAACTTTCCTGCAGCGTCAGGCCCACGATAAATAACAGGTTGGCTTGGAAGATTTGTCTTTATGTGTTCCACAGCAGGTGAGGGTTTAACGTATATACCACAGCTCATAGGAACATGACTCTGGTATGGCTCTGTATAACTTGCCTCAGGATTAGGTAGACATGTTTGATAGGGAAAGAGTATACTTTCAAAATATGCATAGATAACGTAAGGTATTCTCAGCATTTTTTCAGCATTTAAGAATTTGACAATGGGGTTTTTAATAGGCATTTCAACCCTAGCAATGTCATGTTGGACACACAAAGCTCTATGTTCTTTCAATTTTTCCATTCCTTGTTGTCCATATCGATTATCAAAGTGTGTAAAACACCGTTTACACGTATATATTTTATGTTCATAGCGGGTATTCTGATGTCTTACTAGTTTATCAAAATCTTTGATAAAGACGTAGTGGTTCTGGCCGGATGATGAACTTAGCAAAAGGAGGTCGCAATGGTCTTGCAGCTCTTGATCCACAACCTTCAGAGGGAACAGTTTATTGTTTTGTTCCAATCCAAATACATTAATGGATATATCGTTGGCTTTTTCAAATTTGGGAATGTCAGCTAGTTATGTAGGAAATTATATTACAGAAAAATCATACTTGTTTTCCAGGTCCTTGTATTTACTAATGCGTTGAGCATCCTTTTTAACCAGTTTTGCTAAAATGGCATACATAAAACACTTTTCATCATTCAAATTTTCAGGATTAATGCAGGCTTTTCTTGCTTTTATAGCTGCTGGTAATGGAATATATGTGCTGCCACGCAAGGGATTGTACTTATTTATTTTCAATCGTACTCCTTCCACTGCTAACAAAGCCCAATTACTGCCTTTTAGCTCAGATTCTTCCATTTCCGTAGTTGACTTTGTAAATTGTGTTTCCAAGAAACTACTCAAGTCTGTTTCCAAAAATAGGGCCTGATTTCGTGTTTTAAAAGCACGATCTGTAATGTCATTGGTAGATGTATGAATGAATCTACATTCAGCCACAAGATTAACTTGTATCGACTTGTGCATTGCTAGTTCTTTCTGCACAGCTTGTATTATTTGCTGTTTGGACTCTTTAAGGTATGCATTTAAATCCTTGCACGTATCGCAACGAATGAAATAGGATTTAAGTCGACCTTGAAAAGATGTCTCATATTCAATAAGTCCGTTATTGTCAGGGACCAATGACAGTAGGTAATGTTTTGTAGGCTCAGATTTTTGTCTTTTAGCTGCCGACACAACATTACAGCATTCTTCATGACGACGTCCATTGTAGGCATTCTTGAATTTATTGCCACACGTTTTACACTCATGAAATTCACCACACGATACTTCATGTCGCTTCCTATGATAGTCTCGAAGAAAAGTCTTTCCACACTCTTTACACATATAGCTAGGAATGACTTCTTCCATTATGAATGTTGATTTCTGCAAACAGCAGCTTACTGCGTATCACAAGGCTAGAGGTTGGTCGTTGAAACGGTCTTTCACGATGTGAACACCGTGAGAGGTTGTAGTCAACTGGTGATATTCTTGTAAATGGTCCTCTAATATACCCCTATTCTAGACCAACAGCTCTTTACAGCGTATGACAAGGCTGTATACTGGATAGTGAGACGGTCTTTCACGATGTGAACACTGTAACAAGTAGTAGTCAACTGATTATATACTTGCTAAGGGTTCTCTAATATACAATAGTCAAGACCAACAGCTACTTACTGAGTAGTACAAGGCTGTACCATAGTTGTTTTGACAGTCTTTCACGATGTGGTCACTGTGAATGGTGGTAGTCAACTGATGATATTCTTGATAAGGGTCCTATAATGTACCCCTGGTTAAGGGTAACTGCTGCTCACTGCTTATGACAAGGCTAAAGACTGGTTGCTTCAACGGTCTTTCACAATGTAAACACTGTGACAGGTAGTAGTCAACTGAAAATATTCTTATGGCCTTCTCAAGGTTATCAGGTACTTACTGAATATCAAAAGGCTGTACACTCATGTGTGTTAGGCACTCTTTTTTGCTAAGGACCCCAATATTCCCTACAAAAGGCTATACATGTTAGTTCTAAACAGTGGTTAATTGTATATTCAATTTTTGTACAAAACTTATACAAGCACGTTTTTTATGAGGTAAAACTTTGTTAAATAGCTGCATGCGACACGCAAAGTATGTTTCCGCTATCTAGCGGTGACTATGAGAACTACTTGAACGACCAGCATGCTACCTAGAGCTCCATTTCAACACTCGCTCACTGAACGAACAGCATGCTATCTAGCGGTCGATATCAATACTCACTCAACTACCAGCCTGCTACCTATCGGTCAATATAATAACTCACTCAACTACCAGCATGCTACATGGCTTTTTTTGTCAGTTTTCTTTTGTTGGCTTTTTTGTTGGCTTTGTTGGCTTTTGTTGGCTTTTTTGTTGGCTTTTGTTGGCTTTTGTATTAGCTCTTTCATATTTGCTCATGCTTGTGGGGGCTTATTTGGTCTTGGAAAGTATGTCAGTCCTTTTTTATGGCTGCAAAATGCTTACAGCCATGTTTGTAAGCAGCAACAACAACAACACACAAAATTCAAAAAAAATCCAAAGTACTCTAAGGTTTATCAATGACTCTCAACTCTTACACTTACTTCTATCCCATGCATAGTCAAAAAATTAGTGTATTTATCAAATTTTTCAAAAAATATTTGGAAAGTAGGCTATGTCATTAATCTAAAAATCCTGAAAAGACATATGTTAACTCCAACACCTACCTCTATACCACTCTCAGTCCAAAAAATAGTGTATTTTTCAAATTTTTCAAAACATATTTCCGAAATGGGTTATATTTCCAAAATTAAAAAGTTTACAAAAACGTTTGTTTGACATAAACGAATGGCCTTTGTCCCCTCTACCGTCGTACCAAGTCCCAGGTCTCTAGGACAACAAACATAAAAATTTGAAAATGGGCTTATATTTCCAAAATTAGGAATTTTACAAAAACGTTTGTCTGACGTAAATCAGTGGTCTTTACACCCTCTACCTGTAAACTAAGTCTCAGGTCTCTAGAACAACAAAAATAATATTTTAATAATAGGCTATATTTCCAAAATTAGAAATTTTACAAAAACGTTTGTCTGACGTAAATCAATGGTCTTTACCCCCTCTATACCCATACCAAGTCTCAGGTCTCCAGGTCAACAAAAATAAAATTTAAAAAATGGTCAATATTTCCAAAATTAGGATTTCTACAAAAAAGTTTGTTTCACATAAATCAATGGTCTTTACCCCCTCTATCCCCGTACCAAGTCTCAGGTCTTTAGGACAAAAGAAAATGAATTTTGAAAAATGGTCACTATTTTGGAAACTAGGAATTTTACAAAAAAGTTTGTTTGACATAAATGAAAGGTCCCTATCCCCTATACATGCAAACAAAGTCCCAGGTCTGTATGACGAAAATGAAAAAAAGTTCAATTTGGAAAGTAGGCGATTTTTTCATAAAACTAAACAATCTAAAAAGTGTTCTATGGGCATAAAAGAATGGTCTCTATGTCCTTTATTTTTTATAATAAAACTTTTTTATTTTTTGAGTTTTTTTGAAAAAAGTTCAGTTTTGAAAATCCTATATTTTGGAAACTAACAAGTTTACAAATAGTTTGTTTGACATAAATAAATGGCCCTGACCCCCTCTACCAACAAAATAAAGTTCAAGTCTCTAGGACTAAAACTGTACAGTAGTGGAGTAAGGCCGATTCTGCCCCACCCATTTTATTTGTACCCGACTGTACATGTTAAAATGGGTGAAGCAGAATCGGCCTTACTCCACTACTGTACAGTTTTAGTCCTAGAGACTTGAAATTTATTTTGTTGGTAGAGGGGGTCAGGGCCATTTATTTATGTCAAACAAACTATTTGTAAACTTGTTAGTTTCCAAAATATAGGATTTTCAAAATTGAACTTTAAAAAAAAAAACTCAAAAAATAAAAAAGTTTTACTATACAAAATAAAGGACATAGAGACCATTCTTTTAATCCCATAGAACACTTTTTAGATTGTTTGGTTTTATGAAAAATCGCCTACTTTCCAAATTGAACTTTTTTCATTTTCGTCATACAGACCTGGGACTTGGTTTGCATGTATAGGGGGTAGGGACCTTTCATTTATGTCAAACAAACTTTTTTGTAAAATTCCTAGTTTCCAAAATAGTGACCATTTTTCAAAATTCATTTTCTTTTGTCCTAGAGACCTGAGACTTGGTACGGGGATAGAGGGGGTAAAGACCATTGATTTATGTGAAACAAACTTTTTTGTAGAAATCCTAATTTTGGAAATATTGCCATTTTTAAAATTTTATTTTTGTTGACCTGGAGACCTGAGACTTGGTATGGGTATAGAGGGGGTAAAGACCATTGATTTACGTCAGACAAACGTTTTTGTAAAATTTCTAATTTTGGAAATATAGCCTATTATTAAAATATTATTTTTGTTGTTCTAGAGACCTGAGACTTAGTTTACAGGTAGAGGGTGTAAAGGCCACTGATTTACGTCAGACAAACGTTTTTGTAAAATTCCTAATTTTGGAAATATAAGCCCATTTTCAAATTTTTATGTTTGTTGTCCTAGAGACCTGGGACTTGGTACGACGGTAGAGGGGACAAAGGCCATTCGTTTATGTCAAACAAACGTTTTTGTAAACTTTTTAATTTTGGAAATATAACCCATTTCGGAAATATGTTTTGGAAAATTTGAAAAATACACTATTTTTTGGACTGAGAGTGGTATAGAGGTAGGTGTTGGAGTTAACATATGTCTTTTCAGGATTTTTAGATTAATGACATAGCCTACTTTCCAAATATTTTTTGAAAAATTTGATAAATACACTAATTTTTTGACTATGCATGGGATAGAAGTAAGTGTAACAGTTGAGAGTCATTGATAAACCTTAGAGTACTTTGGATTTTTTTTTTTGAATTTTGTGTGTTGTTGTTGTTGCTGCTTACAAACATGGCTGTAAGCATTTTGCAGCCATAAAAAAGGACTGACATACTTTCCAAGACCAAATAAGCCCCCACAAGCAAGAGCAAATATGAAAGAGCTAATACAAAAGCCAACAAAAGCCAACAAAAAAGCCAACAAAAGAAAACTGACAAAAAAAGCCATGTAGCATGCTGGTAGTTGAGTGTGTTATTATATTGACCGATAGGTAGCAGGCTGGTAGTTGAGTGAGTATTGATATCGTTCAGTGAGCGAGTGTTGAAATGGAGCGCTAGGTAGCATGCTGGTCGTTCAAGTAGTTCTCATAGTCACCGCTAGATAGCGGAAACATACTTTGCGTGTCGCATGCAGCTATTTAACAAAGTTTTACCTCATAAAAAACGTGCTTGTATAAGTTTTGTACAAAAATTGAATATACAATTAACCACTAAGTGTTTAGAACTAACATGTATAGCCTTGTGTAGGGAATATTGGGGTCCTTAGCAAGAAAGAGTGCCTAACACACATGAGTGTACAGCCTTTTGATATGCAGTAAGTACCTGATAACCTTGAGTAGGCCATAAGAATATTTTCAGTTGACTACTACCTGTCACAGTGTTTACATTGTGAAAGACTGTTGAAGCAACCAGTCTTTAGCCTTGTCATAAGCAGTGAGCAGCTGTTACCCTTAACCAGGGGTACATTAGAGGACCCTTATCAAGAATATCATCAGTTGACTACCACCATTCACAGTGACCACATCGTGAAAGACTGTCAAAACAACTATGGTACAGCCTTGTACTACTCAGTAAGTAGCTGTTGGTCTTGACTATTGTATATTAGAGAACCCTTAGCAAGTATATAATCAGTTGACTACTACTTGTTACAGTGTTCACATCGTGAAAGACCGTCTCTCTATCCAGTATACAGCATTGTCATACGCTGTAAAGAGCTGTTGGTCTAGAATAGGGGTATATTAGAGGACCATTTACAAGAATATCACCAGTTGACTACTACCTCTCACGGTGTTCACATCGTGAAAGACCGTTTCAACGACCAACCTCTAGCCTTGTGATACGCAGTAAGCAGCTGTTTGCAGAAATCAACATTCATAATGGAAGAAGTCATTCCTAGCTATATGTGTAAAGAGCGTGTAAAGACTTTTCTTCGAGACTATCATTGGAAGCGACATGAAGTATCGTGTGGTGAATTTCATGAGTGTAAAACGTGTGGCAATTAATTTAAGAATGCCTACAATGGACGTCATCATGAAGAATGTTGTAATGTTGTGTCGGCAGCTAAAAGACAAAAATCTGAGCCTACAAAACATTACCTACTGTCATTGGTAACTGACAAAAATGGACTTATTGAATATGAGACATCTTTTCAAGGTCGACTTAAATCCTATTTCATTCGTTGCGATACGTGCAAGGATTTAAATGCATACCTTAAAGAGTCCAAACAGCAAATAATACAAGCTATGCAGAAAGAACTAGCAATGCACAAGTCGATAAAAGTTAATCTTGTGGCTGAATGTAGATTCATTCATACATCTACCAATGACATTACAGATCGTGCTTTAAAACACGAAATCAGGCCCTATTTTTGGAAACAGACTTGAGTAGTTGCTTGGAAACACAATTTACAAAGTTAACTACGGAAATGGAAGCATCTGAGCTAAAAGGCAGTAATTGGGCTTTGTTAGCAGTGGAGGGAGTACGATTGAAAATAAATAAGTACAATCCCTTGCGTGGCAGCACTTATATTCCATTACCAGCAGCTATAAAAGCAAGAAAAGCCTGCATTAATCCTGAAAATTTGAATGATGAAAAGTGTTTTATGTAAGCCATTTTAGCAAAACTGGTTAAAAAGGATGCTCAACGCATTAGTAAATACAAGGACCTGGAAAACAAGTATGTTTTTTCTGTAATATCATTTCCTACATTATTACCTGACATTCCCAAATTTGAAAAAGCCAACGATATATCCATTAATGTATTTGGATTGGAACAAAACAATAAACTGTTCCCTCTGAAGGTTGTGGATCAAGAGCTGCAAGACCATTACGACCTCCTTTTGCTAAGTTCATCATCCGGCCAGAACCACTACGTCATTATCAAAGATTTTGATAAACTAGTAAGACATCAGATTACCCGCTATGAACATAATATATATACGTGTAAACGGTGTTTTACACACTTTGATAATCGATATGGACAACAAGGAATGAAAAAATTGAAAGAACATAGAGCTTTGTGTGTCCAGCATGACATTGCTAGGGTTGAAATGCCTATTAAAAACCCCATCGTCAAATTCTTAAATGCTGAAAAAATGCTGAGAATACCTTACGTTATCTATGCAGATTTTGAAAGTATACTCTTACCCTATCAAACATGTCTACCTAATCCTGAGGCAAGTTATACAGTGCCATACCAGAGTCATGTTCCTATGAGCTTTGGTATATACGTTAAACCCTCACCTGCTGTGGAACACATAAAGACAAATCTTCCAAGCCAACCTGTTATTTATCGTGGGCCTGACGCTGCAGGAAAGTTTATAGACTGTTTGATCTCAATAGCTAATGAAATTGATCGCCTTTACAGCTTAAATGTTCCAAAGGCCTTAAATCAGGCTCAAGAAGCAGAGTTCCAATGTTCTGAAACCTGTTATTTGTGTCAAAAACCATTTACTCAACAGGACTGGAAAGTTCGAGACCACTGCCATATTACAGGGGAGTACCGTGGAAGTGCTCACAATAACTGTAATTTGAGGTGTAAAACACGAAACCCCGTTCCTGTGTTTCTACATAATATGAGTGGCTACGACGCAAATTTCATTGTAAAGCAATTGGGATGTACTACTGAGAGAGTGGATGTTATCGCTAACTCCAAAGAAAAGTACATTTCCTTTACCAAATATGTAGGAAATGTTAAGCTTCGATTTGTGGACACGTTTCGGTTAATTCCGAGTAGTTTGGAAAACTTAGTTTCCTATTTAACATCATACCCTGAAACAGACAAGTACTTTGGAAAGAAAATGCAATGCTCATGACTCGTAAAGGGGTATTTTGTTATGACTACATTGACTCATGGGAAAAGTTAAGTGAAACGTGTTTACCTCCAAAAGAGGCATTCTTTAACAAATTAAGTCAAGAAGATGTTAGTCAAGAAGACTATGAACATGCCAAAAAAGTCTGGAATCAGTTCAACATTAAAACTCTAGGGGAATATAATGACCTCTACCTAACATCAGATGTACTCCTTCTTGCAGACAGCTTTGAAACGTTTAGAAACAAAACACTAGAAACACACCGAGTGGATGCTGCACACTTTTTTACTTCGCCTGGTTTAAGTTTCGAGGCAATGCTCCTTTACACACGCATTGAACTAGAATTGCTACAGGATTACGATCAGATTCTTTTAATCGAGTCTGGAATACGTGGAGGCACATCGGTATGCTGAAGCTAACAATAAATACATGGAAACCTATGATTCTGAGAAACCATCGCAGTTTATTACCTATGATGATGCCAACAACCAATACGGGTGGGCTATGTGCCACTCCCTTCCATATGGTGGATTTCAGTGGGTTTCTCCAGATACTGTTGATCTAGAAAAACTAAAGAAAGACAATCCTGTGGGATACATTCTAGACGTTGATGTTGATTACCCATCAGACCTTCACGATCTACACAACGATTTACCTTTCCTACCAGAGTGTACACAACCTAAGGATTCGTCTCTGAAAATACTAATTCCTCATCTTGGAAATCGAAGGCGATATGTTGTTCACTACATGGCATTAAAACAGGCTTTAGATCATGGAATAAAATTGATAAAAATTCATCGTGTGTTAAAGTTTAAACAAAGACCTTGGTTAAAGGCATACGTTGATTTTAATAACAACCTTCGAAAACAAGCCAAAAATGATTTTGAGAAAAATCTGTACAAATTATTCAACAATGCCATTTTTGGGAAAACAATGGAAAATATCCGTAAAAGAATAGACATACGTCTTGTGACTGACAGCAAAAAGGCAGAAAAGCTAATAGCTAAACCAACATTCATCGACAGAACAATTTATGGTCCTAACCTAGCTGCTTTCCACATGGCTAAACGTAACATTGTATTCAATAAGCCTATATATATTGGAATGTGTATACTGGATATTTCAAAAACTCTAATGTATTCCCACCACTATGATGTCCTGCTACCCTATTATGGAATGAACAACCTTAAACTCATGTATATGGATACCGTCTCGTTCATTTATTTGGTTAACACCCCAGATGTATATCAAGACAAGTTGGATTTCCTAGAACACCTGGACACATCAGATTATCCTACTAATCACATATGTTGCTCTACATCAAACAAGAAAACGTTGGGGAAATTTAAAGACGAGACTTGTGGACAAATTATAAAAGCATTTGTTGGACTTAGAGCTAAAATGTACGCTTTAGACGTAAATGGTAAAGAAATCAAAAAGATTAAAGTTATTAGCAAAGGTGTTGTCAAAAATTGTAAAAGCTTTCAAGATTATAAGTATTGTGTCATGAAAAACAATGTAAAAAGAATACCAATGAACATTTTCGCTTCTAAACAACATGACATATCATCTATAAGACTAAACAAAATTGCTTTGTGTCCTGGTGATGATAAAAGAGTGATTGATGCAGATGGTATAGGTACACATGCCTATGGTCATTACTCAATCATTGACCATGCTTAAAGAGTTAAGTTATGAATATCAAAATCTTCTGCCTGCAACTAGCAAATACATAAAACAATTTAGGAAATAAAACAATAACACTACAAAAAAAATGGTAATCATAATCAAAAAATAAATATAAATAGAAAACAAAATAAAAACAACTGTACAATTTATAACAAAAAGAATATATATAAAAATGTATTATGTGTAAATAGTGTACATGTATTTAAAATAAAAAATATTGTATGGACACTGCTTGTACATTTTTAATTACTACCCACCTCTCTCCACTCCTAATGCAAAATGAACATGTAAAACACAAATTGGAAAATCCATGTTTCCATATTGACAAAATAGAAAAAACATTAAACTGAAATTTTAAAAACTGTAAAATGGGAATTTGGTAAATTGACAAATAATGTATAACAACAAATTGGAAAATCCATGTTTCTATATCATAATATTGAAAAACTTTAAACTGACATTTTAAAAACTGTACATGGGAAATTGTGAAATTAATAAATGTGTAAACAACAAAATGCAAAATCCATGTTTCCATATTATGAAATTGAAAAACTTAAAACTGACATTAAAAAAAACGAAAATGGGAAATTGCAAAATTGACAAATGTGTAAACAAAAAAATGCAAATTCCATGTTTCCATATTATGAAATTGAAAAAACTTAAAACTGACATTTAAAAAAAAAATGAAAATGGGAAATTAGAAAATTGACAAATGAGAAAACAACAAAATGAAAGAAAAAAAATACCCCGGTTGGGGGTAGTGATCATGTTGTACAGTAGCCTATAAGACTAGCATAAGGATAGTTGCATGAGCCCTTATATACTTTGTGTATGTGCATTAGCCTTTGGATTAGCTTAAGTTAGGTTTGGTAAAGTTAGGTTTGGTGAGGTTAGGTATGTGACCTTGTAGTTTACTCTTTTCGGAAAAATGTAAAATGTAAAATCTAAAATCAAAAAATCTTAAATTTAAAATGTAAAATCTAAAAAAAACTAAAATCTAAAATACAAAAAATCAAAAATTTAAAATGTAAAACCTATAAAATATAAAATGAAAAAATATAAAATCTAAGATGTTAAAATGTAAAATGTTAAAATGCAAAATCTAAAATCTTTAAATGAGGTTTCTGTGGGTTAGGTTAGGTTGGGTTAGGTTAGGTTATAACTAAGTTTATTATTTGTGCTCTCTCATTTGCTCTTACTTTTTTGCTCACACTTTTTGCTCACACTTTTTTGCTCTTGCTTTTTTTCCCCTTTTTGCTCTCACTTTTTGCTCTTAGTTTTTGCTCTCATATTTGCTCTCACTTTGAAGTTAGTTTATGTTAGGTTAGGTTAGGTGTGGTTAGGTCATAACTAAGTTTATTATTTGTGCTCTCACATTTGCTCTCACTTTTTTGCTCACACTTTTTGCTCACATTTTGTTTTGCTCGCACTTTTAAGTTAGGTTTGGTTAGGTTAGATTAGGTTAAGTTAGATTAGGTTAGGTTAGGTTATAACTTAGTTTATTATGTGTGCTCTCACATTTGCTCTCTTATTTGCTCTTACTTTGAAGTTAGGTTAGATTTGGTTAGGTTAGGTTAGGTTAGGTTAGGTTAAATGAAGTTGGGTTAGGCTGAATGGCAGAGGTATGAATTAAAACCCGCCTTTTCTCACTTTTGCCTTACAAGACTGAGTGTACCCCGTTCCACTCGTGAGACCAGAAATTAAATTTCTTGGCAGAGCCAGGAATCGAACCCGGGCCTTCGCAGTAACAGCTAAGAATGCTAGCCACTACACCAAGTGGTGGACAATATAAAGCTGGTCAGGATTGTAAATGATCAATTGATAATTACCTAATAATAATAATTATAATAATAATAAATATTCCATTTAGCAACTTAACGGCCGACCTCTCCCTGTGACGTCATCCACGGTCTGAGGCCGTGGCGGCCATTTTGCCCATTAGCCACTGCGCCATCTCTGAATGACCCCTCCATAAGAATAACATAGGGCTGGTTGCGCGCGGCGGCCATCTTGCCCATTAGCCCCTGCGCCAGAACCGCTCTTATATTCCTACTTATTGAGAATAGAATTGCAATTAAGGTCACACGAGTACTCATTGTATGCGTCAAATTGTCCAGAAACTGGCATTAAAATAAAAATTCATAAAGGGCTAAAAGACAAAATGGTTGCTTAGCCGTTTTACGCATAACTATAGTGTTCGATAGAATAACGTAACAACAAACCGGGTGAGTCAGCCGTGGTCGTTACGGCATGACTGCTGGCAGTCGCTCACATCCGGGAGGCGAGGAGGTTCGAATCCCCCCGCCGACAACCTTGAAGATGATCTTTTGTGGTTTCCCATCTTCCTTCCAGGCAAATGCCGGGGTTGGTCCCTAACTATAGGCCACAGCCGCAACCTTCCATCTCCTCGTCCTTCCATTCCTACTTTCCTTCCCAACGGTACTTGTAGCTCACCCATTGGGTGTCTGTTTCGAAGCAGCTACCAAACTGGCGAGCCGAACATGTCCTCGGACACTCCCGGCAGTAAAAGCCATACGCTAAAAAAAAACCAAAAACGTAACAACAAGCTATTCACCAAAAATGGCGCTTAGAAGTTTTATGCGTAACTAAACTCACAGATAACATAAAGCAGCTAAGTACCAATTGCTAGTAAATCAACTGTTTGCTGTATTTTAGTAATTTAAACGCAATAAATATCAACAATGCATACCAATAACGGTATGTACGCTTTTAAAACTCACACTGAACTAACAGGAGGGAATTTGTGATTGTTTATGTGTCAAAACTTTCAATCACGTTTTTCTCAATTCCAACTTTTGGTGGATAGCTGTTTAATGCATAACGCCGTCCAATTATTATAAACAAGTTTGCCACATACCAGTGTTATGTTTAACAACATTGATAATTATTATAAACAATTCTGCCACATATCAGTGCAATATTTACAAAGCATTTGTTATATGCATAACAACATTTATTCATGCTGATAAATTATTATAAACAATTCTGCCATATATCAGCGCAATATTTACGAAGTATTTGTAGGGTGTTTCGGCACGATAGGAGGTACGTATCCGTTACCCATGTACATATATCAATTGGATATATATGTTATTGGTGTTACATTCTTGTGGATAATAAACATTTGGGATAAAGCTTTAAATATTGGCCTTGGTTCTTTATCCACATTCCCGATTGTGCTCGGAAGCCGGTTGTCTCGAGCCAAATTCTTCCATCCTGAGATTTTATTGGCGTCTCGTGCGAGATGACTGGTTCCCGGGTACATCCCTCCTGGGGTCAGTTAGTGGGCCTGGGACGGATCATTGAGGCTGGAGTCAATCTGTGTGTATCACAGGGCCGCGAACAGGCACAGTATGTGTGATAGCTCAAAAATAGGTCATAAATAGGTTTCACCTCCATAGATCAACTCACCCCTAAAACAGTAAATAGTGATTTTACAGGGAAAAAATGTGTTAAACCCCTAAAAAAATGAGCGTTTTTTGAAACCATGGTTTAATGGATGCATGTATTGACAATGACGGTTTGATAATAATAATAATAACTATTATTATTATTATTAGCTAATTATGGATTGATCTGTAGATAGGTTACTAACCGATAATGCTGATGAATTGTATGAGGTGTTGTAGAACTCAGGATGGTCAACTCTTTCCCATGGTCAATGAATTTACACAAAAGAGCCATAACGTTAAGGTTATCAATCTGAGATTTTACAAACTAATCATCGGAGATGGTGAAGTGAGGTGTTGTAAAACTCAGAATGGTCAACCCTTCCCCATGAGCCATGAATTTACTCAAAAATACTTGAGGTGTGAAATCGAACGCACGTGTTTTGAGTTTTACCTGTTAAAACTGATTGTACCCCGTTCAAGCCTGGTGCATTCTTGGAATGCACGGTACCTGAGATCATAATTTTGAATGCTTTTGCACGTTCTTTCCTTCCTTTTTGTCAAACACCAACAGTGATCATTTGTTTTCTCCTCTATGTGCAAATTTCTTATATTTTGTATGAGTCTGTTCCAGATATATATTCTGTGACCCACCTAGCGTCATATAACAACAAATCTCCGAAGCTCTTCCACTCTTCCTCGCGCAAGAGGAATTCCACATCCATTTGGCTACCAGATACTGTTGTCAACTCTTTGAAGACCAGCTCAGCAAAAGATTATTTTCTTTCTTTAAAGTTGGCAATGTTTATATGTTCTCCTTTTGTCTCCTACCCCCCACTCTTTTCCCCTTCCGTGGTCTCTCAGTGCTCCGTTGAGCTGCTCTCACTTCTCCGTCTGCAGTTGACTGGATCAGTCAAAGCTCCTCTCGAGCTAGCCTCAAACTAAGAGGCACACACTCTTCTACGCCATGTTGGCTAGATAGTCTGCATAAGGAACTTCACTTCGACATGCAACAAAGATAAGTACCATTTTTAAAAAGTTTTAACCTCATCTTCATGGTTTTAACTTCAAAGTGATTTTAATTATAGGCAGTGTGAAAATATTTACTTGGGGCAAAATCATCCTTCGTGGGATTTGCCATGTTGAGCTTTTCCTTGTATTAGCCAACCTTACTATAAAAGAGCTTTTCTTAAGCTTTAAACGAGAAACCCTCTCGCTACGTGGGATATTATCTAATACCCGCTGTCTATAATTACAAAGTTATTTCCTCCGTTGGATTTTCTCAACCCCATTTTCTGCTAAGGTCGTTCTGGAACCTTCGAGATCTTGTTCTCTATCTGCGAGTCTTGCCGTCAAGTATTGACACGCACTTGTGAAACTACTAGTTAAAATGAGGAATCTTCCTTATAAATTTTTGCAATAGCTAACTTCCTCCACCGTTGGAACTTCTAGAACATTCTCTGGCGCATTTAATTGTAAATCACGACTTTTTCGAGAAATAGACTTTCACCTACATAGTGCAATCAGTTATCTCCATAATTGCAATAACTTTTTTCTCATGAGCTTCAGTGTTTCTCTGGTGAACTTTGCATCCATCTTTACAGACAATAGTGATAATCAGTGCTTTCTCCACGTTTCTACCGCGTCGCGATCGTCCGGTTATATTAAATACGGCCATGAACATTGATCCTATATCCCCATGATCTTTCCTTAACCTTCTACTAACAACCATTATTTATAAAATTGTAACTGTCTATAAGGTGTTACTCACGAAGTACCCTTCCAACTTTGCTAGTTTAACATTAATTAAATTCTGCATAATTTCTTGTGTGATACAAGTTTTAAATTTACATTGTTCCTCCCTTCAAAAGCAGGGAAAACAATTCTCTCAACTCTTGAGTGAGTTATTTTTTGGTCTCGCTAAATGAAAACTGCCTCATTTGACTGGCGAGTCTTATTCAAAGTATAAGAGGTCTAGAACCTTCCTTCTGATTAACTTTTCAGGTTCACAGTAAGTGACCTGCTCTCTTTGTATAAATCTCACAAAGTAATTCTGTATAAATATAAGAAGTTGTAGGAACTTCCTTTTTATTCTTTATGTTTTCCATTTTGTTATCTTCGAAGTTGTTATTTTCGTTAGAATGTTCTTTCAGAGGTTTCATATAGTACACTGCTTGTACTCCTGTAAATGTTAAAACTTTAATTATTCCATTTTGCCTATTTGTGAAATCTTACCAAGATTTTAATACACGGTTTAAAAAACCTTAAAAATTGTTAATTGCCTGGAGCAACCGTTTAATGTAGAGAGGTCTGCGACCCTATTTATTAAAAAGTTCAAATTAACTATGTTAATTAAAATTATATTACATAATTGTTAATTTCCTCAAACTTTTTCTAATTGTAAAATAAACAAATCTTTTCCCATTGCTTTTTCATTTTCGAATATAAAGTTTAGGCAAAATCCTGTCTTCCTTGACTCTCCTCACTCAATGATATTAAAATCTTTAATAAGGCTTTCACCATTTGTTACATTTGAGCAAGAACTCTTAATTTTCACCTTACTAAAGTTCTTCTTAGCGATAATAGCTAATTCTAATTGGCCAGTAAGGCAAGTAAAGTTCGCTAAGCCAACTACCTGCTTGTGGAGACCCTCTCCGAAAACTTATGGTCAGTTTTCCAAAAAATAAGTGTTTCTTTTTGTCTAAACTTTTAGCCGGCTCCTCGCTGAGTAAAAGCTTAGCCAATGTCCAACGCAACCATTGGTTCATTTACCAAGATTACCCAATAAGGCATAATCTTTTATCATATTCCTTTTTAGAGACATTTGGTCGCTCTTACAAGAACTCCATAATTTTGGAAATTGAAAATACCAAGCTTGAGTTAAACCATTGGCATTCTTTGAATCCCTTTGAAAAACCTAATTTCTTTGAGAAGACATACCGTAAATTTGTTCCTCTAAGTCTTGCCAGACCATCACCCTTCCCCATAGTACTTTTATACATGCTCGGGAGGAAATGTATTAAAGCCTCTCTCTTGCAAACCGCCCAAGTTTTAGCTGCGGTTCCCGTTAGCCTCGACCAAGCTCGTACCTACTTTAGGTATCCTAGAGTTAACTTCCATTGGCAACTACTTTTAAGTGTGTTTTACACTAAACTTATTACTTTTGTGGGACTCTCCTCCTATTCTTCTATCCTTCTTTTCCAATTCCAAAATCTACTTCCTTCTCTTCATCATCTTCCCTTGGTGGGTGGGTTATTCCCTAACCTATAATCTACCCAAAGCCCTTAGACCTGAAATAAAATGTCTTGACAGAGCAGTGAATCGAACCGATACCTCTGTGGTGACAGCTGAGTTATAATAAATGTTCGATTTTATAAGAGACACACGTTTAACTGCTTCAGCCTCTGTTGCTGCCAGCTAACACACTGCATCGCTTGTCTGGTGAGAGCTGCTGATAAGAGCAGCAATATGTGTGGGCAGGAAGTACTCTTTCTGCCGGCTGCTTACTGGACTGGAGTTGATACAGAGGGCACCATTTTGGTTCTTATGCAGGTTAACAGAGGCATATTGTATATAACTACCTGGCATCCATTTTGGTTCTTTACCAAAGAATGATATATTATAAGTGTATGAGAGAGATAACCAGGGATGCAAAAGTCTTAGAGGTTAAAGAGACACTTATTTTTATTTATTTATTATTTATTTATTATTATTATTATTATTCGATTAAGTTTTAAAAGATTATTATTATTATTATTATTATTATTATAATTATCATTTGATAAAGTTGAAAAAAAGGTTATTGATTTCTATTACTAAACAAAGAATGATTACCCCTTACTGAGCTGCAAGAAGGAGAGAGGGGTAGGATATGATTTTTTATTTTTTTTGGAATGGACAGCAGCGTCTAAGAATTATATAATTCTGTTACACAGCAGTGGTAGACATAGGCAAAATGCAACCTTGTTGAAGGTGGCAGATACAACGTTGCTAACCAGACAAGGGTATTCGGCGATAGTGACAGTGACATCTAGTGACTAAAGTTGTAACTACAGTACTTGAAATTGAACTTGTTGCAAGCCATGGATTGAAATACCCTGCTATGGCTATGGGGTGCAATTCATATAATTTTAAAAAGAAATTAAAGGCATGATACCTGTTAGTAACACGACATGCTTGACAACGCGGATTGGCATGAAGCAATTGAACACATGTCATACATTTATGATATGTAAAAGAACTTACCACTACGACGGATAGTCGGTAACCAAATTTGTAGGTTATATTTGGTCGGTGACAAATGCTGTATGAAGTTCCGACGTTCTCCGCTAGGTGTTAGTGACAGTAGCACCTGGTTGCCTAGGCTGTAACTAGAATACTTGAGGCGTTCAATTAAAGTACCCTGTAATTCATATCTAATTTGAATAGAAAGAAAACCGAAAGATGCTATGTTTGCAAGAATGTGATACCTGCTTGCCAAGATGTACTTGTTTACCAATTAATCAGCATTCGATGTTAAGGCTAAATGTCCCAACACTTTGGTAAGAATATATTTCTACAGATGGCAGTACAAGCGAAGCTGAATTTATTTATTTATTTATTTATTTTTGTATCGAAGAGGAGCTCCGATCTGCGATCTGAAAACTGCTATGTACTCTGTCTAGTAGCAGAATTGATATTAATTCATTGCTTACTTTTTAATTTTGAAAACAGAAAAGTTGCTGTTTGTTTTTCAAATATCAGATTAAAATTCGAATGAAAACGGGTAATACGAAAGTTGAATTTTACACACTGATTCCAAAGCCGCATCGAAAACCTAAATCGGTTGAATAGAATCGTCGGGGTCACTTTGGGAAGTTTGTGAATAAAAATGTTACTGTATTTGCAACAAGGTGCGACAGTAGAACAAGGTCATGGAGAGCGGGTTGGGGTAGGGGGCGGAGCTCCAGTGATTTGAGAGAGCGACAACCTTGCCAGACGGTCTGGAAATCCCGAGCATCTAGTCCAATGTTGCGAATGACTGTACTGGTTAGTTCTGAATTATTGTCAAGGTCTGGATATTTCTGAGTGATCCTTTGATATTTTACCAGTTCCTAATTATGACTTCTTGTTTTTAGTTCATCGATCTCATTAATTACTTTTTGTTTAATTTATTTAACCTGCAATAGTTTTATTTTTAATGCCCGTTAGGTGTTCTATTTTCGTCACTGTATTTCTGGACAGTGTTTCTGGTAGAATAGATACATGTACATATAGGTAGGTTACGACTGGTGGAGAGCATTACGGTCATCACGTGGAGTTATTTGTTCGTTTTTGTTGAAAAATGGAGCCACCACCAAAACCGATTCAAGGGCGTTCCACTAAATCCCAGGGGAGATTGCGACTAAGTACCAATAAAAGGAAGCCAGGCCCTATAAAAAAAGAAAAACACCACTTCATACCCGTAAGTTTTTTTCCTAGTTTATATTTGAAATTATGTATATCTTATCGCTTGTATTAGAGAATCTGTAATGCACTGAGCAGTTATGATTTCACTTATATTTTACCTGTAGCCTACAAGTAGGATGACTAAACGTCACCCCGCAATCTCCAGGCTACATGGCTGAACAGCGCAGCGGTTGCTTGGTAGCTTAGGCCCTTCATGGGCTGCCGCGCCACGGGTGTAGTTTGCCTTTTACTTCTAATACATAAGTGTAGGAGTACAAAATCACTAACTATTCAGTGTCAACTTTTTTCAGAGAAGCAAGTTCGATTTCAAACGAAAGCAAAATTGTTATGTGGAAAAATAAAGGCGTAGCGATTGTGAAAATGGAAAATTGGTTTCCGGAAATACTGGATTGGATGGGAATCCATCAAGACTGCAAACAGTACTTTTGAACTACCAGCGGGCAAGGTGAAGACAAACAGCTAACTGCAACCAAACTTATGGGTTATTGCTTGCAGCCACTAATTGCAAAAGTTCCCAGCTAGTATCAAACACCACCAGCAAAGCTGCCAAAAATTATAAGTCCCGTGTTGCAAAATTCACGGGAAGTAAGCAGATCAATCGAGAAAAACGAGATTCCTTCACACATAGAACCAAAGTTGCCGGGCAGGTCTTTCAGTTTGGGCCATCCTGGCATTATAAAACAATGAAATCAGTTTAGAGAAAAAACTGCCACAATAGTGAAGGACACTGCACTCAGCAGAAAGTGAAGAAGAGCAGCTTTCCGAAAAAGTTTATTTGCGTCGCGAGAAGGGAAAAGAATGTCCCGACAACAGTCTAATGAAATGATACGTACTGTCTCACGTGATTATGGAAACCGATCAATGGAGTAGGATTTCGATGAGGTACTGTTGAGAGAGTTTAGTGATGAGAAGGTCCAGCAACTAACGCTTAGTGAAGGCCATATACAAAAACTGGAAAAGGAAACAAGGGGCCAAAGGGAAAATGAAAATTGTCACACAGCTAGAAAGGACAGACTTACGGCATCCAATTTTGGATATGTATGCAAAAGGAAACCTACTTCGAAATGGGCTGCAGTAACAAAAAACATTCTGTGTGGCGAATTTCACTCAAAAGCAATGCAGTTTGACTCTGATTGCAAAACGAAATTTACAGGAGAAATCCGTAGAAAAGTCGAAGAATGTGGTCTTTTCGTACATAAAACTTATGAGTTCTTAGGTGCCTCCCCAGACGGATTAATAGGAGACGTAGCTATAGTCGAAGTCAAGTGCCCTTATTCTGCACGGAATATGACCATACTGCAAGCCTGCAAAAAGCTAAAGGGGTTTTGTTCGGCATAAAGTAGGCGAAAAAAAAGCCTACAGGATGACAAGAACAGTGCCATTCAGAAGAGAACAGATTGATACCTCTCCAACACTCACAGGATTTTTATTTCCAGAACCAGGGCCAGATGGAAATAACATAGCAGGAAATATGTTATTTTGTGGTATGGACGCCTATGGACATTCACATAGAAACAATATAGAGGGACGAAACTTTCTGGAGACAAACAATGCTGACATTATGCTACGAGAAAATATTGTTGCCTGAGATCATTGATCCCAGGATGACCAGATCACTGGATATAAGAGAACCAGAGGTGAAGTAAAATACTGATTAGTGTGTGTAAATCATGAAACGTTATCTTTGATATGGAAAAAATTGAAACATTGATTTCAAGAACTGGAAATTATTAGGTATAATATTTTTTGTTCGTTTATAGTACGCAGTACTAGTGCCTGTGCTAACAATAGGTAGATGGGAATATCTTAGGAACTTTAATTCTATATATTGTGCCCTTATACGACGGAGTGGATGATGGCGTGATTTGAATTGAGCGTGCTGAGGTGACACCAAGGTCAAGAAGAGCTGTTGACTCGCCATGTTTGAAACAGGCGCGTGATCTGAGTACCGCTAGGGAAAGTAGGAGCATAATATACTTGTTTGTATTTAGATAAAGAAGAGGAAGGCATCAGCACTTCAGAATTCACAAAGTTTCTATTGACCTAATAACCTTCCAGCATGTTCTATGGTGGGGACCAATAGTAGTGAAGGCATCGCATTACGTAATGCAACTACAGCTATCGATATTTGACCTTGTGGCAGTATATAAACCGGCTCTTAGGAGGCCAGGCTATCTGTCTGTTTTGATCTGTCAGTGTGGATCAGCTGGTCGGTGGTGCTCACTCGTCGTTACACTGTTACGCTATACTGTGGTTATACTGTGCAATTACTCCGCGAGGCTAGGCCTCCATAATAACATCTCCATATTACTCCGACAGTGTGTCAGAAGACATAGTCTCATTTTCACACCAATGCGTGAAATGTGAAGTGCCATTGTATTCCATGAACTTATTATTATTATTATTATTATTATTATGGTGATTGTGAAAATTCAACGTTATGAAAGTACTACAGGAAATACAGTTATGTGAATATGGACTTGTTTCACGCATGTGACTGATAATTAGACTGTGTGTAAACTTCTACCCAGTGCTCAATATTTATAAACTGGAATTGTGTTCAATTCGAACTAGCATTATGACAGAATGACAGCGATATTGAACGACCCTGAGAGCTTATGTAATATCATGGAAATTTCATGTTAGAATCAGATCAGGCATAGTTGAGACATTCTAGCAAGTGGATATTATTATTATTATTATTATTATTATTATTATTATCATCCAGCCCCGTAAGATCGACCCGATCATATTTGTGACAGTCAGTAAAAGTGGGTATTCCAAAAACTGTGGACTACACTATCCAAGTGCCGAGTGTGCGTTTGTGGAGGTGTTCGGAACAACCCCATAAGATGGTGACGTCACTACCCCACTGTTCAAACATGACTATCAGCTAGAGTGGCACTATGGGAGGCGAGTGATAGCAGGATTGCCGGAGCATATTTCTGTGGACGAGGAGGCAGCGTGAGGCGAATGCTGGAATATGTCTCTTTCCTAGTGTGCAACCATCACGGGTCCGTGGTGCCATGGTTCGATCCGCACCGAGGGATGACCCACCACCGCATAACATCTAAAATAAAAGCCTTCCGATTTATGTAGATCTTATTCTTGGGCCATGAATTTCCATAATTTCTACTAAATCTATTCATTTTCCTAATCGTTAATAATCTTCGTTCTTACATAGTTGGTTGCATATAGGCTAGGCGAATATTTCAATTAGTCGCTTAGACTTGTAGGTGAGGTGGATCCTCAACATTTTCACTCTTAATTATAATAAATAATTTGGGATGTCCTACCCCATTTGCATAAAAGGCAGCAGAATTATGACACATTTGATGCATTTGCATTATTTTTCTGAATAACAGAAACTGTTTTTAATGATAATAATAATAATAAAAATCTCTACAAATGTATATGGGAAGAACACTGAATTTTGATAAAGAACAATGAATATAATATTCCATGTGGATAATAATAATTGATGAATATGTTGAATTATGATTGTAAAAGACTGGGATCTTACGATCTTCAAATAATATTCTTGAAACGAAGCCTAATAATAAATAAGTGGCAATGCACTTATGTGTTATTTCAGGTAGATTGAGGTGTTGATCCTCGAATGAGTGGGATTAATGCGGGAGTGATATCCTGTCCCACAGAATACTGCTTGCTTTGATAATAAAATGGGATGCATGGCTGAGTGATATCCTGTCCCACAGTGGCAACATTACTTCAAATGTCAGTCCAATTACTAAGAATTCCCATGAAATACACTAATATAAGATCAGTGATTTGTTATGAATGTAATGACGTCACATCCAAACTTATGCCGATTTTTGTGACGGCTGATATTTAATTAATATTCAGTGTTACATAGCCTCTCATTAAATCTTATATTTATGAGAATTATAACTAAATATCTGAGTCCACATTAGATAAAGCCTACAGTTATTATTATTACTATTTTTGCTTTGAGGTAAATAGATGCTCTGATAAATGTTAAGTGTCAATCTAATGCAATTTTATATGCCGCGCTAGTAAGTGTCATTCTGAATAATGTGTTACAATGGCACCATAATTTCGTCATAAGAAGAGAGTGAATCGCGGTTGTGAAACAACCTCAAGATTGTTGTAAATAATAAATGTAAATATGTGAAATAATATAGGACAATATTATGAACTGAAACCAATTAGGTTAGATTGAGGTATTTCTTTTTCGTGTCGTGAGTGATAATTTAAGATTATGCAATCTCGCCTGTATAGGTTAAAAGAATAATGTGTATTTTGATCAAACATAGTCAAACGAATGAACTCTTAAGAAGAGACTATGATTATCCTAGACCAGAGAAGCACAATCAAATCAGGGAAGTGATTAATATTATTATTCTTGTTATTGGCATCAGGCAATGTTTTGTGAAATAAATTTTGCTGAATTGGTTTTTATCTTAATATGTGTTCTCACTTCCTGTTGTGTTGTGAAGTCTTTCCTGGTCCTTTACGGGGAACATAGGTGCAGTGTGCAGTAATTACATAGCCCAGCCTAGGATGCCCTGAGATAAATCTCGTGCTGACACTGTGCTCATGTTGCCTCGCATGTGGTCGCCTGTCCATCCCAGGTGGACAGACGGGCACACTATGTACATAATAATTTTGCTCCTGGTATGCATTTTCATAATTTGTTTATTTTGTAATAGAATGTCCTACAAAAATAAACTTGTATTATTACATCCATGAAAATTGAAGTAAATTATAGTGATTGGCCTCGAGGAGTCGTTTCAAATCTCACGAAAAGGAGGGAATTAGAGTCAAAAGAACCAAAGATCCATACGAAACACCAAAATATATGTATGTAGGTATGTGCGTGCGCATTTGGCCTCTTATAAATCGATAATTGATGGGCCCATTGATTAGAATTTTTCATGGTTTGTGGTCTTGTTTGTTATGTCTAGAAGACGATACCTAGAGTTGGACGTCCGCAACGGATGGTTTTTAGAATAGATATTCCCAATAAACCTGAACACGAAAATATCTTGCCCATCTTTTTTCTAAAATATCAAGAACGTGCTAACTACAAACCAGTCATATCTTTCTATACAGTATTCAATTGCGCATCGAGTGAAACCAGTCGCTGCTCTGTGCGGTAAGAATTATGCCCTTCAAAGTATTACTAATGTCGGAACAATATGTTTTATGTTCGGGAGTTTATCCCCAAATAAGTCTAAAACAGTTACCTAGTAGGGAATCCAGCGTTGTCAGCATCTATCCTGAGTGGGTTTTCACCGGTTTTCCACAATCCCTCCAGGTAAATGCCGAGAAAGTACCGTACGTGAAATTTCAGGGCACCTGCCATATCCCTGACACACATAATCAACTGCACGGGACTGATGATGATGATAATGATATTAACGTTATTGGTTTTACGTCCCTTTTAACTACTGTGGCTTTTAGAGACGCCGGGGTGCCGGAATTTTGCCCCGAAGGGGATCTTTAACGTGCCAGTAAATCTAATGACACAGCTCCCTCGCATTCGCGAACCCTCAAATGTCAAGAGGCTGCACCAGGATTCGATCCTGCAACCTTGGGCACAGCAAGCGAGAACGTTACCGTTGAGCCACGCAACCAGCCAAAGGGACTGATGACCAAGATGTCCCAGGCCCCCAAAATGTATTATTATCAACAAGAATGTTTGAGGAAGTAAGAAAGGAATCTGTACAAACACATTGTGTCAATGTTACATATTGTGACACTACCACAGTATAATTTTATTGCTCAGATATTGTTCCACGACTAGGCACTTGTACATGCAACTTGCCGAACAATAATATTTTATGACAGGAGGAAGACAACTCCTTCCTGTCGTCAAATTGTTCCATTCTCCATCCGCCCTGTCAGCGTGTTCATCATTTTCCTTGCGCAAGAGATCTTGTGAAGCAGCGCCGCCTACCACCCTTTTCAAAACAATTCCCAAACTAATGCTGTCGATTCCATTCCCCCGATATTAATTCTGAAAAATGCATTGGAATCAGGAAATAAATCTCCGTTTTCGTATTACCAGGTGTTTTTCATATTTTAAGCAGAGATATAAAAAACTTTTAGTAACTTTTTTGTTTTTCACATTTTGGAAAATGCATTGAATATCAATTCAATTGCAGTCTAGTACACATAGTGGTTTTCAGATCGCAAGAGAAAACTGAAACAGAAGTAGTCTCACTTAGGTGCTGCTACGTGGTGTCAGAATTACAAACTAAAAAACGGGACATTTAGCCTTAAGAATACTGAGATTGTTGTAACCGCCAATGCTTGGACCTGATTAGCGGCATCTAAGGACGGAATAGAGTACACTTGCCTCAAAACTAACAAGAGGAGTGTTTGATTCCCCACAACACCCATCCTCAAAGAGAATATAAATTGCTATCCACTTAAGGCCATGACCGTCTCCTTCCCAATCATATCCTTCATTGTCAAATGCACACACTCATACAGCCATCATAGTGACAGAGGTTATCTGACAGACACCTAAATACCTGAGATTTACCTTGAAATTTACTAGTATTCTCTAATATCCACCAAATTTACTGCAAATTTACCAAATTCCACCAAATTCCCGCAAAATCCAACAAATCACCACAAATTTCCCCTAGACTTGGGTAAAGAATCTCCACACAGGGGTTCTCAAGCTCATGATGCATGATCAGTCATTTCGCTAAGCAGTGGTTGACCAAGAGTTTCCCCCATGATGCTCTATTAACAGAGAGTACTGCAATCTCCTCAGCTTCTACATGTCTGACTTACAGATTGTTCTAACCATTGGTTTGTAGGTTTATCTCCACTTCACTTACCCTCTATAGCTGTACTCATTAACTTCTTAGGTAATCTCTCCTCCCCATTCTCATACTTTACTTTCCGTGTCCAGGAGACACACTAAATTCTTCCTTTCCAGAACTCTGCAGCTCTTATCCCTCGGTCTGTGGCCAACATAAGGTCTTCCTGGCTGCAGGTGTCATTAAGGTCTTTGCACGCGAGCAAGTGTTGTGGGGTCTGGATTTATCCACAGGCACATCGAGGATCTTCTGCATAACCCCACTTCACAAGGTAGCTACGACAATTAGGCACTCCTGTTCTCATCCAGTTTAAAGCAAATGACTACCACTGCTCAGTTCTTCTTTAGGGGTAAACCCCTCTGGTACTATTTGTTTCCTGAATGACACACGCGGACGTCTGGCTTGGTATGGAGGTATACTGTTCTCTTAATAAAACTCTTCCTGGCTCTTAGGCGAGGAGTGGTCACCTTGTGGTTGAACATAGAATGTCTGGGATCTGTTTCAACCTTTTGTCTCTCTTCCTCTGCAGCCACCATGCGTCGAATAACTGGAGGTGCAATGCCAGCGAGAGGGTAGATCTTCTGCACTGGAGTAGATCTCAGACATCCAGTGACAATACGTGTGGACTCGTTAAGAGCTATGCCCACTTGCTTGGTATGGGCAGATGCTCCCCACACTGATGATCCATACTCTGCTGCTGCGAAGCAAAGTCCCAATGCTGTTGAACGTAGAACCTGAGGGTTCGCTCCCTATGTTGAACCTATCACCTTCCACATTATGCTATTTCTTGAGATGATCTTGTACTTCAATTCTCTACATTGTTTCCTGAAGCTCAGGGTACGATCAAGCTTGATTCCCAAATGTCGAGGCGATTCACAGCTTTCGAGTGTCACTCCTTTCCAGACAACATTCAACTTTCTCCGGGCCTCTTTGTTGCGAAGATGAAATGCGCATACTTGTGTCTTTCCTGGGTTAGGTTTCAGGTGATTCTGGGTGTAATAATTGTCTAATCTCTCAAGAGCATTGGACAGTTTTCTCTCCACCTCCTCAAAGCTCCTACCCTGTACAGCAATAGCGGTGTCATCCCCACAAATAAATCGCCTGGCCTCTAAATAGTCTGGCTGGTCATTTGTATAAATGTTGAATAGTAATGGGGATAACACACTGCCTTGAGGTAACCCGTTTTTTCTGGTTCCTCCATCGACTTTTTTTTCCTTGAAGTGTAACATAGAACCTTCTGTTCTGGAGCATCCCATGTATGACATTTGTTAGATACATGTCCTTAGTGATGTTGTACAGCTTGGCTATGAGCTTCTTATGGTTCACTGTATGATATGCAGCGCTGAGATCTATAAAGGCGACACCAGTGATACGTTAATTCTCATAACCATCCTCGATATGCTGTGTCAGGTTCAGAATTTGGCTGGAACATGATTTCCCTGGTCTAAATCCAGCTTGATCTTGAATTAGCCGGTTATCAATGAATGTTGCAATTCTTTCAAGGATCAACCTTTCAAATGCCTTGTATAGGTGGCAAAGAAGAGAGACAGGACGGAAGTTATTTGTCTCCGTTGGTTCCTTGCCTGGTTTTAGCAGTGCGACCACATGAGCTTTCCTCCACTGCTTTGGTAAGTGCAGGGTCTCGATGAATCTATTCATCATATTCACCAGCCACAGGATTGTTTCTGGTCCGAAGTTCTTGATTTGTTCTGTCCTGATGTCATCCGGGCCCGCAGCTTTGTTGACTTTCATCTGCTTGATGGCATGTTCTAATTCTGCTGATGTGAAAGGACGACCGAGAAAATTATTCTCATCTTCACTATGCTTCAGCTTCTCAGGCTTAGTCTTCGTCATGGTTTTCCCGTTACGGAGCAGCTGATGAGCTATTTGATTTGGTGTAACCTTGGTGAGATCCACTGGTGGACCCTTAGGGTCGTTGCTCAATTTTTGACCAGCTTCATTGCTCTTCTACTGTTCTGGGCCATGTCAAGGTTTGCTAGTAAGTTCATCCATCTTACCTTTCTTCCGTCAGCGATGCTCCTCATGAGTTCTTCACCCGTCTGAATGGTGTCATCTGCAAAAGGGTCTGTCTCGTATTTCTCCTGGTAATCTTGTAACAGATCCTTGGAATCAGCATTGAGGCCAGAAATGAACTGGGTATGGCAGCCTCGGGGAATATGTCTACGAGAGATCTTCTTCACAAGGTCAACAAATTCTTCATAAAGGCTTGGCTCTGGTTGTAAATTGGACAGTTCCTCATCCAGCTCAATGGAAAACCCCTCCCTGTTTGCCATTTTAAAATTGAAACGTCGTTTAAAAGGGACATCCTCAGGGCTGACCGCTCCCCGAACTGAACATATGATTGGGCTATGTTGTGTCCTAGGGATGGGTTCCTCCACGGCTTCAACTACATGTTTTGTTATTTGCTCGCTTATGAAAATATTTTCAGGGTTGTAACCTCTATGCCATCTACCGCTGTTGGAAGATGGTCTCAGTTTGGGGTTGTGAATCAATCTCAGTCGTTCCCTCTCTGCCCATTGCTCGAGTTCCTGCCGATTCTTGTCTCTGATATTACAGTATATCCCCAACTGATGCTCTTACAATTGAAATCCCCCAGGACAATTTTGATATTCTGCTTGTCAAAATTACTTGGCCTTTCAAAGAAGAAGTTTTCATTGGGTGGTTTGTAAATGGATGTTACAGAGCAGGGTTCCAATTCTACAGTCAAGATTTCTATAATGTTCCTGAACGTCATTTGAGATGACTTGACATTAATATCTGGTCTGAAAAATACAGCACTGCCGTATTGTTCATGGGGTCGTTCGACAACCAGTCGCATTCCTTCTATTTTGGGTCTGTTGTTGTTGATCCCTCTGTGAGTTTCTTGCATCACTAGGATGTCGATCTTTAGTCGGTTGCACACGTCAGCGAGTAAGAGTGCTTTATCTCTGGATAAGCCTTCGCTGTTTATTGAAGTTGTTGAAAGTCTTGAAAAAGACTGGTCAAAAACGTAATATCTCCCGGTGGTTGAAGGATCAGCCGCTGGCCTATGGCCACCGTTGCCCAGGATACACCCGATTGTAGTATTCATTATTTATGCTTATCTAGCAAATATTAACAATCTTCCTGGAGCCCCCCCCCCCCCCATTCTCATGACATTCTCATGGTTAGGCATGACAGGACCTAACCATCTGTGGTCGTTCATACAAACAGCATTATTCAGCATGTTTATTTCTAACTTCGCCTTTAAATACTCATTATGTGTATGCATACCCTCCTACCATTTTTACCAGCTATTTGCTCCAACAATCATTTGTCATACCTTGTTACGTCTAGATTATGTAACAGATATCCTAAATTTACCCAACTATTACTTCCATAAAGCAAATTCGAACTAATTGCAGAGCAATGCAGGAAGAGTTTTGCAACTACATCAAATTCTTGTTGTACAATACTGTTGATGGCAACTGAGAACTCACTGCATTGGCTTTCATACACCTTGACTCTATAATATCTTCCAAACACTATTATCATGAGAAAATACGCGACCCAAGTAGCCTATTTAGAATTTTCAACCTGTTGCAATATACTTCCTCTTACCTGACTTTCTATTTTCTTGTGTTCGTTTACCATGACAGGGATGTCGAGCAGTTGATTCCCTAAATTTCCTCAATGTCATACATTTCTCCAAAGATTCTCTAGATTGATTGAAATCCCATTGATTTACCCAAGAATTGTTTCAACTATCCCATATTCATATAAAAATACCCGAATATATATGAAAATTCACTAACATTTACCATGACATTTAAGCAAATTTTCTGAAATTCCCTAGATGTACTCCAAAATTCCGTAATGTTCTCTTTTTATGAACAGTATGTCAACTTTCCCGTTTTTTGGTTTACCACAGTCCCTCCAGGCAAATACCGGAACATGACATCCTAATAGGCTAGGACCTCTACATTCCACATGATAGCTGAGTTTCATCTCCCATGAACTCATCTCTGAGGTTGGTGTGAGCAAAGGCATCCAGCTGTGAAAGCCACACCCTGACATAATTTTCATGTAATGTGATCTCCAACTACGCACGTTGAGGTCGGTAACTCGGACTCCATCCATCTCCTCCTAGGTTTACCTTTGCCTCTCTTACCATGTATAGGTGAATTTGGCATACTGTGTGCTATATTAAACATTTTATATCACTACCCCCCATTGCTGTCTAAAGTCACATGGGTTTTAAACCATCTTACTGTTGACAAATGATTAATCTGTTCCCTTTCGACAATCCCTGTGTACACATTCCTCCTCAAGGTTGCAAGAGATGTCTTTGTATGGTAGGATGGTAACGGGGTTAAACTCCACACACACGTGACACGACGCATGCAAGGTTCCTAAAATGCAATTAAATTTAATAAAATACCTAAAGATGGTTTTAATTTCCTTAATCATACCCTGTCGATGAATGATATACGTTAAGACTAATTCTTAAGCCTTGACCAGCCTTGCAATAAGAATTGACTAACCAGACATGAGTTCGCTACCAGGAAATCACTTTGGCGACTATGCTTGTTATTGACTAGTAAGTAGAGTTCTAAAAGCAGTTTACCATTTTTAGATCATATACAACAGATGCTTAAACCTATATAAAAAACCGAGCAACCATGTTTGTTAAACAAGACATTATACTAGAGACGATTAGGATACCTATGCAGAGCTTACAAAAAAAACGTTGTATAACGGTAAATGCTAGTCAACGAAGAGTGATGAATTACTAAATCCCATGACACAATACCTGAGCGCTTTTGTAAAATTATTTTAAGATGCCTTTAACCCTATATTAAACACACAGTTTACAAGACTGATAACTGCAATGTTACGGAAAAAACAAAACAAAAATTCTGCATTCAAGAACCATAAAGTGGTTGAGTGATTGTACACTGGAAAAAAAGTTTTGTAAATACTCAAGTCCACAAGACCGATTAAATTAGTAACTCTCAGGGTGGCCGAGTGGTTAAGGCGTTTGACTTAAGTTCAAATTTCCACTATAAAGGAAGCAAGGGTTCAAACCCCTTCCCTGATATAACTACTGCCTCAAAATATCTTGGCGACAGTGATTTATGATAAGATTCGGTACCCAAAACTGCAAATAAAGTGTATTATTTATGACCATGAAAATAGTGAGACTTGGGAATAACAAATAAGAAAAAAAAGACAATACACGTACAATAATTTTATTTAATTAATTTAAGTACTTTTACAATATTTAAATACAAAATACACATCTCTCCGTTCTCTCTTTGCGATAGCTTGTTATAGTTTTAACCACATAGCTTGCTGAAAATTAATTTTCAACGGGGAGCATCGATTGATGATGTTCTTAAAACCTGGGGAAGCCACAATGGTTTTATAGGCGTAAACACTTTATTCTCTTCTTTTTCATCATCATCATCATCATCACGAGGAAGATTATTATAATCATCATCATCGTTGTCATTGTTATCATCATCATTATCACTATTACTATCTAGTCCATTTTCATCCTTTTCCACAGGAACCTCTTGTAGAGTCTGCGTTGCTTTTGATAGTGTTGATGGCTTTTCAGGTGGCTTGGAAGATTGTTTAAACATAGCTTTTAGAGGAGATGGTAAATGCATTTTAATAAAGAAGCCACTATTTTGAGTAACACCATTTTTTGTTGGTCTTGCTTTAATTCATGTATTTGATAAATGTTTTGTTAACACTAACGGTGTTTCATTTGGTATACCACATTGATGATTACCCACACTTAAGACCTCACCATTTTTACTTTTAAGATTGCCTAGATATTTTGTTGTTCTCTGTTTTAAGCATTGCCAAAATATTATTCCATTAACATTTTGCAGCTTATAGGTATAAGAGTACCCATTATAGTGTACACGTGGCGTACCTTTGTTGGTTATAGTATGTTCCATTTATGCTAGTGTTGCTAGCTGTTCGTATGGCTTGGGAGATGGTTTAAACATAGCTTTTAGAAGAGATAGTAGTAGGGGGGCAAGGCGGGTTCTGATTCAACCATTTTATTTGTACCCGACTGTACATGTTAAATCATTAATATCTGGTGAACCCATGGTCGGATGTTGACAAATGAGGTGTCGTTGGACTCGAGCTGACGTCCTCTTTCCTATGGACCACTCGGCATATTTTTGAAAACATTTTTGAAAATGTTTGTTTTGGAAAGTAGGCGATAGTTTGAAAATCAAACATGATAGAAGGTTGTGCCATAGTTGAAACGAATGGTCTCTATGACCCTTATTGTTTGTAATAAAACTTTTTTACTTTTTGAGATTTGTTGAAAACACTTACATTTGGAATTTCTTATATTTTGGAAACTAAAGAGTTTAAAAAATAATTTTGTTTGACGTAAATGAATGGCCCTGAGCGCCTCTTCTCCAAAAATAAATTTCACGTCTCTAGGATAAAACTGTGCAGTAGTGCTAGAATGGGGGTTCTGAGTCGCCCCCTACTTTCATGTAAACTTTGGCCGATATCTCTTGAACGCGTGGTCCGATTTTAACGAACGAGGTATTGTTGGCGTTGGGAGGACGTTTTCTTGGCTAAGCATGTGTGTTGGTCTTAAAAAAAAGATTTTTTTTGTTTTTTTGATTGGCGCTATTTTGGAAACGGTGAATTATGGAAAAACGCTTGTTTGACGTTAATGAAAGGTGGGTATGCCCTCTAGGTGGGCAGCAAGTTTCAAGGGTGTAGGAGGAAAAACAAAATGATAGCCTACTTTCTCGCGAACATTGGTGATCATTGGCGAACGGATGGTCGGATTTTAACAAATGAGGTGTCGTTGGACTCGAGATGACGTCCTCTTTCCTGTGGACAACTCGTTATTTCTTATATTTTTTTTGAAAAATTTTGTGTTTGAAAGTAGGCGATAGTTTGAAAACCAAACATGATAGAATGTTGTGCCATAGTTCAAACCAATGGTCTCTATGACCTTAATGTTTTATAATAAAACTTTTTTATATTTTGAGATTTCTTGAAAACCCTTAAATTTTGAATTTTTACTATTTTAGAAACTAACATGTTGACAAAAAATTTGTTTGACATAAATGAAAGGGCCCTACCTCCTCTACCCCCTCTACCATGAAAATAAATGTCAAGTTTCTAGGACAAAAACAAACTATGCATTTTTTTTTTAATAAAAACGTGTTTGTAGACAGAGAGCCGGTAGCGCTTGACGTATGTTACAACGAGGCTATGATTGGCCATGGTGGATATGGGAAATGACTATTTCGATGTATGGCAAAACGAGGGGTCGCTTTTCGATAATTTTTTTTCTCCAATGACAGATGAATGAAGGCGGATATTTTCGAAAATCTCTTATGACGATGTTTAAAATAGGTTAGTAAAAACTTGACCAGTAACCAAATAAAATTCATAATGCTATGAGACGAATGAGACTAGCAGCCAGAATGAAAAAAACAGAATATCTGCTCGAGAGGCCTGCTAGAAGCTTGGCGGGCTGGGTGACAGGATGTGACATGTTATCGCGTTTCAGGAATGTGGCCAGAGCAGACAACAGGCCAATGGAAAATTACCGTGGCGTAGAGGTCACTTGGAAGTCGAACAATATCGCAACGACGTTAGAGAAATAATGCAGTAAGCGAGTATAACTCCTCCCCCTACCATTGCCATAGCCAATTGCAGGGCAAGAGCGATGTTAACAGCTGTGGTAAGAGGAACACAGGGCGAGGGGCTGGGCGAGGAGAGGAGGGCAGGGGGGTATCGATCATGTTATGACACACAGTCAGTCATTACTCTTTTAAGCCTTGCAGTGTAAACATAGGCTGTGTCTTATGTGTATAAAATTAATTGCATTCGTGTGCTCAACCCCAGCAGGTTACTATATTGGATAAATTATATATTTGAGGTAAGTGTTGGAATAACACTGTTTATTTTATTTTATGCTAATCAATGATTAAATGATTATTGGTTTAACATTTGATTGATGTATTGTTATTTTGTTTTGTTTTAGATAATTGGCATACCTGGTGTTGGGAGACAGAAACCCCATTCCACTCGAACCTAGGGAAAGGAAAATGCAGGGCTTTTTACAAAGCAAGGTAAGATTTTTTGTTATATATAAAAACCTGTTTTTATTTTACTTATTTTTTTATTTTTGTTTATGAAGGGTGCTATTTGAAATAGATATACTCGTGGTGATTTATTTATTTTATTTATTTTTTAGTGTGTGTTGGAAAAAGGCTTGTCCACTACAGCTACTGCTGAAAACCCGCAACGTGTGTGTTTGAGGCTATTGCTTACCAGGCAGTCTACGGCTGAAAACTCTGGTGAGATTGTTCTTTTTATAAAAATCATGTCATTTGCCACTGCTACAGATACATTAACTTGGGAGCCGCTCGAGTCCTGTTTCAAGTCACATGTGTGCTCTGGCCGCATAGTGATTGTTAGAGTTTGATCCCAAAAGACTTTGTCGAATCTTGTTTTGAAATTTTTAAAGAACAAATTTGTACAGCGCAAAGGTTGCATACGGCTTTAAAGGTCAATACACAACTCGTGTGCGATTTCATATATAAAAACAAGGACGGTGAGCATAAAAAGCCATTTTATATTGGCAGTAAAATGCAAGAGCTTTTGATAGCCGATAATCTGAACGAGTGGTATCAAAGCCATGTGGTGATAGCCTTGCTATCAACATTTTATAAACTGCAACAAGGACCAAGTGGTTTAGCGTTAGACAAAATCCATTACCCACATATCAACATTTGTCATTTCAACCCGTTCAATGCTGGGTCTAGCTTTATTGACATACCACCAGCAATAGCTTCGAAAAAGGCGGTGTTGAATATTGAGAACCAGGACAATGATTGCTTTCTGTGAGCTGTAGCTGCCTATTTGCAGCCAGCTCAAGATCGTAATGTTAACCGACGAGTAAAGTACGAGGACAAGTTTGATGAATTAAAACAAACATTAAAATTAACTCGAGTGTCGTTCCCTATGGACTTTACCGAGATCCATAGGTTTGAACAAGATAACCAGGACATTTCGTTCATGGTGTATGGCCTTGATGGTGATGAGATTGTGGGTCCTCTTTATGCCACAAAAGAACCGAAACGACACCACATTCATCTTTTATATTTATCTGAGGGAGAGGTGAATCACTATTGCCTGATTAAAAGTTTATGTAGATTGCTAAGCAGTCAAATGTCAAAGGACAAGCGTTCAAAACATATTTGTGATCGTTGCTTGCAATATTTTAAAACCCCTACGCTTTTAGAACGTCATAGGGTAGATTGTGTTTCTCAGGAAGCGGTGAGACTGATATTGCCACAAGGGGACAAGGCTGTGTTAAAGTTTAAGGATATTCATAAGCGTGACATTTTTCCCTATGTGTTGGATGCAGATTTCGAAGCTCTCACCACACCCATGGCGGGATGTGAACCAGATCCCACCATGAGCTCAACCACACCCATTCAAAAACATGAACCTTTTGCCATAGGATTTAATGTGGTGTGTGCCTATGACCCCACACAATCCGTTTACAAATACCGTGAGGGGCCAGATTGTGCCAGATGGTTTTTGGTTGAACTTGTAAAGTTGGCCGACCATGTACAGGGATTACTGGCCCACCCAGTACCCACGAGCCTAACGCCACAACAGCAGCAGCAGTATGAGCATGCCACGACATGCCATATTTGCGAAAAGCCACTGATCAGTGCAGAAGACATCGTTCGTGATCACTCGCACTTTACGGGAGAGTTTCGTGGAGTTGCGGATAGTAAATGCAATTTGAACTTTCCTGCTCCTCGTTTCATCAGAGTCTTTTCCACAATCTGGCAAATTATGACATTCAGTTTTTGATTCGTGAATTGGCTCATGTAAACAAGGGCTCGTTTACCGGTATCCCCCAAAACCATGAGCGTTTTACAGCCCTAACATGGCGCTTGAGCGACTTTAGAGTTCGATTTTTGGATTCCTTTAAGATTATGGCATTCTCGCTAGACAGTCTTGTGAATGGCTTGAATGAAGAGGAATTTAAAAATACCAGAATGCTATTTAATGATCCTAATCAATTTCAATTGTGCATTCGGAAATGTATATTCCCGTATGATTTCTGCAACAGCTGGGACGTGTTAAAGCAAACAAAACTCCCACCACAAGAGAAATTTTACTCGAAACTAACACGCAGTACCGTTTCCGATGAAGACTATGGACATGCATGTCAAGTTTGGCGAGTGTTTGACATGAAGACGCTAAGTGAATATGCTATGCATTACCTAAAACTGGATGTATTGCTACTCACCGATATGTTTCAAAAATTCCGTGAGTAGTGTCAGCTCATTTATGGTCTTGATCCGGCTCACTATTATACGAGTCCTGGGCTCTCATTCGATGCCGCTGTGAAATACACTCAATTGGAATTGGATTTACTCACTAATTTAGACATGGTTCTATTTTTGAAAAGGGCATTCGTGGCGGCTTTGTGTCGCTTAAGCAACGCCATGCCGATGCGAAAAATGTCTACATGCCTGATTATTCACTAGACAGAATCATACTTAATGTACTATGAAGTGAATAATTTGTATGGTTACGCCATGAGTCAGCCTTGCCTTATGGGAAGTTTGCTTGGCTGACAGACAAAAAAGTGTCAGAATTTGATGTGAACATGGCTAGCCAAGAAACAGGCCGTGGTTATGTCTTAGAAGTGGATATTGAATATCCCTCATCCTTGTATGATGAACATGCCGATTTCCCATTCTGCCTAGAGCAAATGGTTCCCCCTGACAGTAAAGTGAAAATTGAAAAACTCATGGGCACACTTAACAACAAAAATCGGTATGTGTTACAAGTCCAAATGTTGGTGCAATGCCTCGCCCAAGGCTTGGTGTTGAAGAAAATCCATTGGGGTATTTATTTTGCTCAAAAACCATGGTCCAAGCCATACGTGCAACTCAACACAGAGCACCGACAAATGGCAACACAGCAGTTTGAAATTATTATTTTTTTCAAATTAATGAACAACTGCATCTATGGCAAGTCCATGGAGAATGTCCGCAAATACCGAGACATTAAATTGGTGAATGTCTGGGAAGGACGTTACGGTGCACGGCGGTACATTGACAAGCCAAATTTCAAATAGATCAACATTATCGATGAGGATTTGGCCACTATTGAATTGAGTGGACCAGCGTGACCATGGATAAGCCCATTTACTTGGGCCAAGTCATTTTAGACTTTTCTAAATCGGTCATGTATCGATTCCACTATGAGTTTGCCAAACGCCATTTTGAGAACGTCTCTCTTTTTGTACATGGATACGGACTCATTCATTTACCACATTCGCCACTGCAACCCCTATGACGTCATAAGGCAGCATAGTGACTGGTTTGACACCTCTTCGTATAGTACAGACAACATGTTTCAGCTGCCCATAAAAACAAGAAGGAAATGGGTGTTTTAAAAGATGAATGCGGTGATTCCATTATGACGGAATTCGTAGGTTTGGCTTCGAAAATGTATGCTTATCCCACACTAGACTGTAAGGAAGCCTAAAGAGCAAAAGGTGTAGGTAGGGCAGTGGTAAAATCGCTACGTGTAGACGATTACTTAGCGGTTTTACGCACTGGCAAAGCTATGTCCCATACACAGTGCAGGATACAATCCAGCATCCATCATTTGTATCTTGTAGAACAGGGAAAACGCACCCTC